>CM077597.1:7782500-8407500 GCA_039654915.1 Aquilaria yunnanensis | reverse complement strand
GAGAAGGGAGAAAGATAGTTGAGCGACCGAAGAACTTTGTAGTGATGCTGTCAAACATATCTTGAAGAAGACAATATTCTAACGAGAGTCAAACGATTATGTGTATTCATTTTTTTTTCGCTATTTATGCGATCTAGTGGACTAGTAATCGTTATGTGATGGTATTTTTCATTTATTTTGGACCTAAGAAATGAAGAAACATAAAATTAGAGAGATGAAAACCGTTGTTTCATGGCTTTATCAAATTTGAAAAGGAATAGTTTTTTCAAATGTAAACATGAAAAAAGTTTTTTTTTAGAAAAAAAAAGTTTTAAGACACAATATGATACCAAACCTCCTTTCGGGGTAAAATCAAGTAAAATTCAGTAATGATCCTATATTTGGACTATAAATAGGTATAGCAAAGTTGTTCATGGTTTGGACGGTGCCATAATCCTATGTTGTTAACAGGATAAAAGACACTATTGGTCTCAAACTTTTAATTTTCATTTCAAATTAGTCCCCAGCCTTCATTTTGTTGCAATTTGGTCCTAAAACTTTATAATTTATTGCATATTAATCTATAACTCTAGGCAGATACATAATAATAGTTTAAATTATTCACTAATTTTTAAAAAAGTATTACACAGTTTAAATTTATAAAAAAAATCTTACTGCATAGTCTAAATTAAAATTTTAAAGTTAATATTAGATAATTTATGAGAGTTAATGAATTCAAACCATTCAGTAGTTGTCTTTCAATAAATTCAAACTATGCTGTACTTTTCTCATAGTTAATGGGAATTTAAATTATTATTTTTTATTCTCTGTAAATCAGGTTTTTGTACATGCCTAAAGCTTGGGATTAATATGCATTAAATGATAAAAGTTTGGTACAAGTTTGCAATAAAATGAAGGTTAGGGACCTATTTGTAATAAGATTTAAAGGGTTGTGACCATTTGTGCTAATTCCCTAGATTGAAAAGTCACATTGAAATATGGGAGCATCCTGCTGGATAGTTCTCATGTATTAGATTTCTTAATCAATAAATTTTACGTGCCGTTCAAAAATAAAAAAATAAATCTAGCTGTCTTTATCATTTTTCATTTTTTAATAAAATTTTGTTTTTTTTCTAAACCCTGTACATGAAAAGAGATGAAAGTTCCAAGTACACAGTTTTAATATTTTTCTAATACTAGCGATAGTAATTCGAAAAATAAGGAAATCTCATGCATAAATAGTACTCCAATATAGGCTATATTGCATGAAAAATAAAAAAAAATTGATATATAGAGAGAGACAGAATTTCCAGGGAGAATGATGTGGTTTGAAAGGAAAAGAAATATAATTGGCCAGTCGGGGACTTTTTTGATTGAGGTAATGATGAACAAATCCACCCACACCACACCATGCAAGCCCACTTCAACCCAATCACATTTTTAACAGAAACGGGGTGCATGGCGGAGCAAAGAATCTTTGTGTTGTACCATTTTCGTTTCCCTTTCTCGTAACCCCCATTTTGGCGGTCCTTCTAATTTTTTCGTTCTTCATTCTTGCTTCCCCTTCTTTTGTTTTGGGCTATTTAGGCACGACCAGACCAGTACCCAGACCCTTTGCTTCTCATCTTATTTTCTTCCCATCCAATTTCTCTAGTGTCTCAAGCTATTACCACTCCATCAAATGTTGTTTACCTTTATGTCTGAACAAAGGGGAGACAGGTGTAGTATTTACAAACTACAGGGAGTTAAGTAGCATTCCAGTAAAACTTTATGGAGCATCCAAAAAATAAAGACAAGTAGAGGGCCTTGGTGATATATTTGTGGTTTTGTTAAAATATACGGATTATTTATTTTTATTTTTTAGCTTTTCGAAAAGCAAAATAAAAATAAAAAAAAAATGTCGCAGAAGTAGGAAAAATATGAGCCGTACTAGAAGTAATTAAGATTCAAGGGGAGGGATTGTTAGGTAATTCACGTGTGAAACAGAAAATACAAAACAGAATCGGAAGAAGATGACAGAAATGCATAGAAGCAGAGTCAACAGGATGGAAAAGCACACTACGGACTGTGACTTGCTGTAAGTGCAGCCACACTGGACACAGCTCCCTCCAAACCCTGCTTTAATTTTTGTTTTAATTCCATCACAGAATGTTTTATTTTTTTCCTGAGGTTTAAAAAGAATATTTTCTTATATAACCTAAACCAAATATCGTGTTGTAATTTTTCTTAACGGAGAAAATTTTATTGTTTCAAAGGAAAAGACCATGTAAGAATAGCTGCAATGGGGCTTAAAATTAAATTAAAGCTGAAGAGAAGGGAAGAGAGCCTTTGCCTTTTCCTTTTTTGGGGGGAAAAAAAGAGAGAAATTTCTGCACAATTCTATTCTATTCAAGCTACTAAAGTTGCCCAGCCAGTTTAACACAGGCCAGACCAGGCCAGTTCCTCTGCACTACTCTTAAACCCTCTCCTCACACCTCATTACTCCCCCATCACTTTTAACTTTGCTTTTCCTTCTCTCTCTCTCTCTAGTTGCAGACTCTTGTCTGAAATGTCATGGTCTACAAGACAAAATTGGTCATGTCACATTCAAACACATCTTTCTCTCTTTTCTTTAAATAAAAAAATAAAATCTAAATCTCTCTTGTGTAGTTTAAGAAACAAAAGGTAGAGTGGTATTAATTGGAAAGGATTGGTTTTTCCATAATGGTGAATAAATTCCTTGTTTCCCAGAACCCTGAGCTGGGATGGAAAAGGCTGAATCTGCTCTGGAATCTAATGCCTGCCTGCTGCTGATGTATGGTACTATACTACCTAGCTTGCTGCTGCTGCCTAGCTACAACACCCTCCCCTCCCAGCCCTCCCACTAGATTTTCTATCACAAATATGGAAAACCCCACTAGATTTTCCATGAAAGCAAAACAAGTAGCCACACCCTTCTAGCCATCACTTGTTTCAATTTCAAAATCCCACTAAACGATTCAACCAAAATCATGAGCACCAAAATGACCACAATCCTAGGACCCCTATGGGGTCGGAAAGAGAGTGCAAAACAGAGAAAGTTTTTTGTAGGAAAAGAATTGAAAACAGCCTTAATACGGGGATTGGTGGGGTTACTTTAAATGTGGCAAAGGAAATTCTTAAACCACTCTGTTTTGTTTGTCTTGGAAATTAGGGGTTTTTTTTTTTTTTTCTCTCTTCCCCTTTTTTTTTCGGGTGATGGATTCCACCCTTTTTTTTTTTTTTTTTTTTTTTTGCGTTCATAAAAGCACAAAGAATGAGCTTTAAGGAAAAATTGTTCATTTATGGGATTTTAGGTGGTATTAAAAGAAAAAGGAGTCAGGGACACATTGACTTTAGAATGTGTGGAAAGGGACGGGCGTCTCTTGCTGATTTAACTCCATTAAATGGGAGACAGCTTCAACAATTACTGTTATGTACGTATTATAGCATCCACCCAGTAAAAGCTAAAGACGAATATAGGAAGTAGATGGAAAATATTTACTGAAGAAGATAACAGTACCGAGTAAAAACAAGCAAACAAATAAATTTAACTTTTCAAGGTAAAAGGATAGGTAATTAACAGTTTAACATTTCAAATTTCAGACACCCATCAATTCAAAGAAAAATATGTATTCTTCTCTTCTAAAGTTCTCCTGTTATATGCTTCACGCTCCAGAGTTTTTGTCCTTGGAACATTCATGGAGATTGTCCTGCCCATTCCACGATCATGTGAAAAATGTTAGATAAAAAATTGAGGAGGAGCAAGATCATAAATACTCATAAAAGCCTAAAAAAAATCCATATTTTGTCAAAAGAGAAAAAAGTGAAAATTTATATGTATGTTTCTTTTTCCTTTTTTAAGGAGAAAACATTTTAAAATGTACTTATGAAGCAAATTATGACGGGGATTAATATGGCAGGAACTTCCATCAAAGGGGAAAAGGAAATAATAAATGGATTAACGAGCCGGACAAAAATTATAGGCTAGCTAACAAAAGAGCAAAGAAGTTCAGAAGTTCGGGAACTCACAGCAGGCCTTGGATTGTGGACTTCAGGCCCAACATGTCTCTCAGGAACATGGCTATAACGTTTTTCCCAACCCAAAACAGCAATCAGTAAAATAAAAAATATCACCCCCAACTCTCCCCCCCCCCCCCCCCCCCCCCCGGTCCCCCAAAAACAAAAACAAAAACAAAAACAAAAAAACAAAAAGAAATGCTTTAGATGCTTTACTGGTACTGTAATTGCTTACATGGTAGTGGCGAAGTGAGAATCACAATCTTTCAATACTTCATCTTCCAGCTCGGGTGCTCTCACACCTACATTTGAATGTGATACTTTAAAACTCAATAAATAAAAATATTTTGAGAGTAAATGATCAATAATTCTGGATGTTGCTAGAATTACCTGGTTCACATGGAATAGTAGAAGTCCCTAAAGATTTGGGTGCACCACTTCTAGAACTCGAAGACCGGGTTTTAACATTTTTTGAACCATAGACACATACAGGCTCATTCTTTTCTACCCACCCATTTGCAATATACCCATTTGCATTAAGGCTTCGGGGAAAGAGATAAAATTGGGGATGATGATAAGCATAATTAAAATGGTTATAGTTGTAATGTGAAGGTATTAGATGTCCAAATGCATTATAGTAATGCCACATCCCAATACCCGACCCATCGGGTACAACTGTGCCCGTGTCCATGCCCGTACTTGTACCCAAAATATCTTTGGGCACAGCCTTTTTCACTTCCACCTTCTTGCCTTTCAAGGTGTGAAATTGTTGCTTAAGCACGTTTGTTGCGGAATCTTGAGAGTAGAACTCGACAAAACCAAACCCTCTAGGCCTTCGGGTCTCTTTGTTATAGATCAAAACGCTATCACTAACTTGTCCGTACTTGTCAAAATAGGCATAGAACTCTTCCTCTGTCAAGCTATCGGGTAGCCCTCCTACAAAAATTTTGTTGCTACTGCTATGACCCGACTTGTTGCAGCTAGCTTTTTGGTTTTGGTTTGTCTGAATTTGCTCTTCTGGTGGGGTTTCCTTCACTTCAACCTACACGGTCATAGAACCAAATTCCCACATCAAATCATTACAGAAAAGATCAAGGCTTTCTTGGTTTGATGACAGGAAGTCTATGGTTGGAATCCAACTGTTTTTTTTTTTTTCTGAAAAACAAAGCACAAGGATCAGATTGCCAACGAAGAGGATAATTAGACATACGGTTTTCATATGGCTTCATGACCCAGGCATGCAAAAAATAAATGTGCCCCCACTTCCTGTTCTTTTTCGAGTATTCCCTAACAATTTCAAGCGTTACAAGCAGTGTTTTATCAGACAAGTTCTAATGCCCAAACAACTAAATATTCTATCCTGGAGGCAGCTCTGCTAGTTTAGGAGGACCTCCACATACTCTTTCTATGTTTTTCTTAGAAGAGGCCTTAGGGGAAGAGCTATATTATAGAACAGGAGAAGGAAATAAGTTTGAGAGACGATACCTTCTTGTTATGGATAACGTGTTCCTTGGTTTGAAGAGCTCTTTCCGCCATTGCCAGGTTCTCGAAGCTAACAAACGCGTAATCTCTGCCGAGATAGGTCACTTTTTGACTGCTGTAAATTTCCGTCCCCACAACTTTTCCATACTGGCTGAAGTGTTCTGCCAGCGACTTGGGGGACGTCTCCGGAGGAATTCCGTCAATGAGCAGCCTCGGAAGATGGGAAATCGGCATTGGTACGGAAAAGAGTAAATGGGAATAGAACTATAAACCGCCAGACGCAACAAGAAAAAAAAATAGAGGTTGGGATGCTGAAGGCCAACGAATTTTCCCTCGTAATCCTTAAGAGAATTTCTCCTGCAATTGCTCCGGTGGAATTTATATATTGATCACAGGAGAGACTCTTTTAAAATACCAGGAAGTTCACTTCTGGTGTTCGACCAATTAGTAACTCAATCCTGATAGTGCTTTCGAACTCAAATTCTAATAGAATTGTGAAACGTCTCTGTTTTTGCGGAATTTTCGTTAGGTTAATCCATATTACATGTTTGTAAGAAGATAAATAAATAAATAAAAAGTAAGCAACTTTTCTGATGGTCGCTAAAAATCGGCTAACTACTTGGGCAATAAGTAATTTTTTCTAATAGTCACAAAAAATCCAACTCTTCGTTAATTTTTATCTCGCATTACAAGAAGAGCTCAAAAGAAAATTTGTTTTGTCGGTGAAAGTTTCTAACAAGTATCCTAAATTTTCAATTAATTACAACTGTTTAGCTATTGCTGAGTTCTACCAAAAAAAAAAAACCCCTATCAACGAGGATTTCGTGTTCTACAATAAGAAGGATAACACCGAGACAGCCTAAACATGAGGATTGGACTATTACACCAAATCACAAGTTCACTGCTAAAACCTATCCTGGTGCCACCGACCTCTTATCCATGGAAGGGCAAGATTAAGAAGTAGGAACTTTGCAGCAAGCGTCAGAGACATCGTTCATTGGAGCATGGTCGCCAGTTGCTTCATATTTGCGTCCATATAACAATTGTTTCCCTTTGAATACAAACATCCCCCCCTGGCAAAGAAAAAGGATCTTATCAGAATGATCTTAGAACTATTCAAGAACAAAAAAAGGAATGGGGGTTGATAAAGATCGATGAACCAAAACCTGTTGCCACACACTACTCTTATCAGCAGGCATGGCTTCAAAAGTGTAGTTTTTGACAGCTTCTGTTACAGCACCAAACCTTGAAAGCACCTTAGCCTGCAGGAGAGACAGTCTTCCCAAGCATGCAAGGACTTCAGAAACCAGCGAATTGAGGTGGAAACTACATGGAGAAGGAGAAAGAAGAACATGAAAACAGAACTTACACTGGCAGGACTAAAGAATGTACGACCAACTCCACGGTACAAACCCAAGACATCATAGGACTGAAATGAAGCTTATAGGAGTAATATCAAATTCTTCAAACGGCTAACAATTTTCAAGCAGTTCATTCACTAAAGAAAGATGAAAGGAAAATCATTAACAAACAAGGGTAACGGCCAATAGCATATACCTTGCGCTCAGGATCAGCGTAAAGCGAATCCACTGGAAAAGGCAACTGCAAGTAGCAGTTCAACATTATGCACTGTAGAAATATATATATATATATATATATATATTCTGGAAGAAAGAGACATTCAGGTGTAGTGTAATGGCCATTAACCTATCTCATTTCAAGCAATTGTTATAGCATCACTTAAATCACCTTTTTTTTCTCAGGGAGAAATGACAACAGGACTAAAGTAATAAGAGAAGAAAGATATCAGGGGAAGTGAAGGAAGTGGTCATCATCATTCTACACTTCAATCTCATGCAAAAGAGAAGTGACAATGTTTTGTGCCAAATTCAGTTGCTAGCAGCAAAATCTGATCAGATGCGCTGAGGAAGGAGTACCCTTTCAGCAAGAAGGTGCGCTTTATCAGGAGTGCCAACACCAATTGCAATGAGCTTCACGCCAGCTGAATCAAATCTTGGTTTGGCCTCCTTCAGTGTGGAGGCAAGTTCCCAGCTTAAATGTAAATTAAACAGGAGAAAAGAAGTCAAATTACTACAATTTGCAAAGCCATTAGTTGCATATAAACAGAACATTCTCAGTGTTCTAATTTTCAGCAGTAACTTTGAGAAATGATTACCACAAAGGACATCCAAAATGGCGCAAGAGGGCTACAACAGCCATTCCCTGAAAGCAAAGTCGCAATAAGAAATGGTAGTTTTAACTTTTAAATCAAAATCGAAATCGAGGTTAACCTACCCATTGATTTCCCCCAATTCAACAAAACCTCTGCTTGTTACGCACGCTTAAATTAATTATCGGACAATTCAGGAAGCAAAAACCGAGCGGGGCAGGTAAAATTGGAGACAGACAGATCTCTCTACAGGAACTATCTACTGAAGGAGCTAGCAGTAGTAACACACCTCGTTTTGGTCCCAGAGGTCTCGGAAGAAGACGGGCTCGCAGGCAGCCGTGAAAATTCTAACATCACCGAGGATTTCGCCGATGTTTTGCTGCATATCGGCGGCGGCTGCTGAGGCTGCGGGAGGAGAGATGATTCAAACGTTGATTCTATGCTCCGCAGTACGTGAAGAATGAAGAAAGTGAGGAACAGAGTCGATGGCCATGAAGATTGAAGCTGATGAGCAATAAAAACCGGGTTTCCTAATCAAACAAACAATCATCGAGTTGGAGTGGGTTGATTGGGCAGGCAACCGAAGCGAGAAATGAAAGAAAACGATACTCATAACTGCATGACAAGCAGGCAAAGCAAGTACTCGAGGAAAATTTGTTCGGTTTCTTACATATATTTGTTTCGTGGCCAACTTCTATTGGGTGAAAATCTTCTGTTCTGGGGCGGGGGAGATTTGTGTTGCCGGGGGCCGTTACGACGTCGTGTCTATAATGGGTCGAACGGAGCCCTTTTTATAGACCTGCCATATATGGGCCTGGTCCGTAGGCTTTGATTAGTATAAACGCACATATATGCTATAACCCAAATCTATTTGGGCTTCACTCTTTATACCTGCTATAACGTGTAAATTATAGCATAAACTTTCTAGGAGTTCCTAATGTTCAATTTGTGTATTTTTTTCATCTTTTCTTCCTAAAACTTTATAGAGTGCTATATTTTGAGCTCTAGATGGAATTTAGACATGGAAGGTGCCACCTAAGCACAATCAAGGCACATATAACCTAATTTTCTCCTTAGTGGAAAAGGGAAATTGATGATTTAAATCATCAAAAGATTATTAAACAAATTACTTCTTTCGTTTCAGGTTTTCTGCTTTATTTCTACTTGACATAGAGTTTAAGAAATGATAAAAACATGTAAGTTTGGACAATTATACCTTAGATCCTTCATTTTCCTTCCCTGCCTGCCATTATCAGTTCAGTTGCCTCCATCCCCATCTCAAGCCCTCAATTGCGCTCCATTTCCTCCTCCCTTGGTCTACCGCTCGTCATCTCCTTGCCGGCCTTGTCTTGTCGCCTCCTATGGTACCATTTCCCTTGGTCTCTTGCTCGTCATTTCTTTGATCCGTTTAATCCCTTGGTGTTGCTTATGATATCTCGTTATCCTTTGCATCCAATCTCTCACCATTCTTCATATCTAACCTCCCTTCACTGTCCTCTGTGTCCGATCTCCCTTTGCTATCCTGGGCTTCTAATCTCCCCTTACCGTCTTACGTGTTCGACCTTTGATTGATGGAGAGTATAGAACAGCAACACCTCCAATTAGAGCAAATAACTCATCTTTTACACATTCTTGAATGCTTTGATTAGAAGATTAGCAAGCACAGACAAGAAACTGAAATCTAGTCGGTGAAGGAGATATGCATTCAGAGTTATAATTGGTAAAAGGAAATTAGGGATTTGGAGTATTACAAATTTGAGGGAATGAAGAAAGAGTATTATAATATTTTTTGTGTTAAACATTTACTAAAAATGAAAATGGTCTAGAGAACTTAGGACATCCTAAAATGAAAAATGGTGCAAAGAATTTAAGACGGAGAAAGCAATTCACTCATAGATATTACCAGAAAGTTTAACTTAGTTGTGTTTTAAAAGAGTTGGTGTTAGGCAGTTGCATAACTTCACAGAGATTCCATAATTGATGGCTAATATATAATATTCTGAAAACATTTAAAACCAAAAAATAGATATTTGAACTTTGATTGTTTAGCTTAGCCTGAGAAGCAACAACAAAATTGCTTAGACGAGTCTATTATTTAACATGTTATTTAGGAAGACCACTTTTTTTTATTATTGCTGTTCATACGAATTTAGGGAGTGTTGTTTAATGTAAAGGCCTAAATTTATAATTTGCCCTCAAACTTTGATGACCTGGACACATAAGTATATAACCCTTTTAACTATAACTTAGGGTTACTCAGCTCCCACACTTTGTAAAGTGGGGCACATAAGCCCCTCAGACCATGGCAATGCAAGTTTCACTTATTTTGGGATTGAAATGGAAGGGAAAGTGAATATTGAGTATCAAATTTGTGCTCTGCACTTATAAGGGAAAGGCAAGAGATGTCTCAATGTAACTGCAAAAAAAAAAAAAAAAAGGTTAGAAGAAACTCCACAATTGGTTATGGTTTTTAAATTCTCTTTACTGGAAAATCAATTGAAGCAGACTAGTATTAGAACCTACAATATCCAGCAGTTCTAAATATGGGACAAAATCATTCATGGTTTGCACACATATTAATAGCAACAAAAAGCTTTATTCATTGTTCATGGTCTGTACACATATATATACTGCATTACCAATTTCTAGCAAATTATCCAAAACACATCAGTAACTCGTATAGTCATTATCAAATATCTTCTACAAACCAAATAGTTCTCATATCTCACAACAGGCTCCTTTAATAATATTCCACGATAATACAAATATATGTTGAATTCCACCATTTGCATCAATAAAATTCTAAGTTATAGTTAATAGTTGGACAAATATTTGTTTCACACAAATAGGATAAACTCCACATTTTGCACAAGTAATTGCTAGCAAAATCAAACTATATATCTGCTTACTCAAATGGTGCCCATTATCGATTGTTCTACGACCAAACTAAAACCTAACTTTTACCCATTAAAATCACACATGAGTTTCATCTTAATCAAGCTTTATTGACTGAAGAGAAAGAACGTTATTGCATTTGTTACCTTTTCTTTTGTTGGTATAAGTGGCCTAATGAAAATTGCATCGAATCTGACTATGCCATGGAATCTCTGTTGTAATTGTACTGCAATACTGGACCTCAGTCAGCTCAATGATTCTCTGTCAATAACTTTCTTTGTTTGTTTTTTTGCTGTTATTGGGCCTGTTTGGTAGGAAGATGACTATAACTGGGTGGCAAAAGATAATTTTTGCATGTAAGGTGAGTGATATTGTATTTGTTACCTTTTCTTTTGCTGGTATAAGTGGCCTAATGAAAATTGCATCAAATCTGATTATGCCATTGAATCTCTGTTGTAATTGTGCTGTAATACTGGACCTCAGTTAGCTCAATGATTCTCTGTCAATAACTTTTTTTTTTTATTGTTATTGTGCTTATTTGGTGGGAAGATGATTACAACTAGGTGGCAAAAGATAATTTTTGCATGTAAGGAGAGTGAGGGCAATTGCAAGACTTAACTGAACTCACATTAACATTTGGAGTACCACCACAACAATTATGCCACCACATAAGACAGGCGCCTGTAAACCAAGTCTTATTAAAATGCTAGACAACAAAATTGAAGGTTTCCCCACCGACAAATGCAACAACGGAAGGAAATAAATCAGCATTTGCCCACCAACCCTCACGCCACTTGTCAGGCTATCACCCCCTTCTTTTTCTCTTTCACTTTATAGTATTTCATCTGTCCCAAAAAAATGAAATGAATTTTTTTTTTCGCTGTCCCAAAAAAAATAAAGCATTTCCTTTTTTAGAAAGTTTTTAACTTATAATTTACCTTACTACCCTTATTTAAATTCTTACCACACAAAACTCAATAAGAATTTTTTTAATCTTCATTTATACTATAACGGCTCAAAACCCCAAAAAAAAAATATTTTCTTTTTTAATCATTATTTAAACTCTCACTACACAAAATTCAAAAAGATTTTTTTTTAATTTTAGTTTCATAGGAAAAATTAGAAAAAATAACATAAATTACATACACTTTAGTTTCCGTGCCAAAAAACATTTTAATTATTATGGGATGGATAGAGTATTATATAAAAGTGTAGAACATCAATTTCATGCTCAATGTTCACTTTCCCTTCCGTTTTGGTCCCAAAATAAGTGAAACTTGCATTTCCATGGTCTGAGGACCTTATGTGTCCCACCTTGCAAAGTTTTAGGCCTGAGTGCCCCTGAGTTATAGTTGAAGGGGTTATGTGTCCGAGTCATTAAAGTTTGAGGGTTACTTGTGAATTTAGTCCTTCAAACAATGGGACCGTTAATTAGACATGGGCAGGTCTTTCTGGACCATGTTTGCCCATAAGTTGTCTATAAATACATGAATAGCCCAAATGCCCTTGTGGATCACACGTTCTTCAACCCATTTCTGATAGCCCCGTAGAGGTATTGTTCATCAGAGAACATAATTGAGGCTTTGATGGATGATGGGAAAACTTTCAACTCAGATAGACTTGCAGCCTGCTTAGGACAACTTACGCTCGATTTGGCGGGACTTAATTTCAATCCATGTCCCCAAAACTCGTTAACCAAACACCCATAGGATCCTCGGTCGCAAATAACATGTACTAAATTTGACTACTTAGCAACTCCTATTTCGCTTCTGTAATAGGGAAATTTGATTCAACTGCCCGCAAGGGGGTGCGCCCAACTTTTGGCAGGCAAATGACTAGTGGCCAATGTCAACCAAAAGGCGAAACGCCAAATCCTAATTGCTGTTCTTCTTATATTGCTACCCTTGCTTGTTCTGGACAGATGGTTGAACCAAAATCTTTTTAGTTTCAGGGTTGGCTATCGTACGTTACTTCCATTCAATACACTGGCAGAGTTAAGTTTCATAATTTGCTGATGGAGAGAACATTAGACTGCTAACACAAAGACGAGACCTACAACTCCATCAAGTCCCTAAATCGTTTCGCTTCCCTGAACAATACACGAGAACTGTTCAGATAGTTGTTTTCCATCAGAACTCCCAACTTTTTCAATTTTTGTTTTCCAGTAATCGAAGTGACGGACAAAAACATGAGAATTACTACCACTGCCACTAATACCGGTAGATTCAGAAAATGCAAAAAATCTACTTGAACAAATTGATCAGACTATACTCTTAACAGCCAAATCAATAACCGGCACTCGAGCATAAGCAAAATCCGATTCAAAATAAACCAAAAAGACAAACGGGTTTATAGTGAAACAGGGGATGGCGAGTGGAGAAGCTCATATTCTATGGGTGTAGAGGAGTCTTCATGGACGAGACCATTCAGGACGAGGAATTATTTTATAATCACAGCAACCTCCACCCTCCATCCTCCAAATACTAGTAAATAAAACAAAACCCAGGTCACAGAATCCCAACAAAACAAAAGATTTGAACATATGTAACAAGTGGCTCAGACACGCATAAACGCTGTCATCAAATTTTTTCGGTCCTTGTCTGTGAAGAACATCACAAACAAAAGATTCAGAATCGAGAAACGTTGATCTGTCATCACTGCCCAATCAAACCCCAAAAATAAAAAAAGTCAGAACAGAAACCAATCAGCTAAGATCGAACAAAGAAGCGCGCATGAAAAACGAAATCAGACGGGCGGCGATATTTCTTTCTTATTGCTTGAGGAGTAGGAGCACCAGTCAAGTTTTATATAGCACTGGCGGTGGCGGAGCCCTAACTAGCTCATGGCGATTCTGATTCTGGACCAGAGCAAGAAAAATGTTATGGGCCAGACCTCACACAATCCTAGGAGGATACTCTTGGTTTTAAGAATCCAGAATCTATCCATTGGGCCAAAAACTTACCCTGTAGTGCAGGCCCATACTTCTTGCGATGTATCGTTTCCATAATCGAGCATCTTGTTTTCTTTTTTTTTGTTTTTTCTTTGGTACTTAAAATCAGATATTATAAGTCGAGAGAGTTAGGAGAGTTAGGAGGAAGTAAATTCATTAAATTAAGAGAAATGCCCACTTATTTGGATCCCAAAAGGTGACAAAGTTAGTATCAAATGACATTGTACAGTATTTGGACCCTAAAGGTGATGAAATTAGTATCAAATGACATTGTGTATTATTGAGGGAGGGGGAAAGGTTGAGTCCAGATACCAGATTTATGTCCTTAGCGTCTTTGCCATTTAGGCATGAGGCGTGGACCATCTTGTTTTCTATATACTACATAAATGTAATAAACATGCAAACAATTATTATTTTACTAATTATTACGTTTTCTTGAGACAAGTAAAAATTTATTTCTTTTGTGATTTAAATAGAGCTTTAAATAAATCAAACAAACACAAGATAACCTTTGTTTGTGTTTTTGTATTTAGCTATTAACAAACATGATCATGGATGCAAATATTCAATAAAAATCATTTTCCATTTTTGTGTTAGTTCACTAATAGATAAGTGTTTCATGCTCATTTGTTTCATAATTACTATTCAAATGCATATACATGTCATTGATTAGATAAATGAATGCGTCAACGTTTGCAAACAATTTAAATGAATATGTTCATGAACAGCAAAAATAGACATATTTGTGAATAATGTCAATAATCAAACAATTGAATAGAAACAAACAAACAGGCAATTTCATACAAAAACAAATAAATAACAACAACCAGACTAATCACGAACATAAATAAAATGAATAATCTTATTCATACTTATTCGTTTAAATAAATAAATAAAAGTAAAATAAAAAATTTTTCAAACTATTTTTTTTAGATAAACGCAACATACATTTTTTGGGATCGCGTAGATCGAATCTAATCTACCACTTTTTGTCACAAGAACGACATGGATAGATCACACTTAAATGATAGAAAATGACAAGAAACTAACTGACCAACTTTAATTATAGAAAACTAGCATGACTGGCACCATAAAGCACTAGCTACTCGGTTTATCTGTGAAATAAGATTCATATGAAATGGCCTTGTTTGATTATTTTCTGATCATGTGTTTGATTAGGTCAATATGTATAATCCCGTCTGGTGAGATTTGGGAGGAGAATTCATTTTGCCTAATGCACCATTCGTCCTTCAACTCTGACAACTCCTACAATTTAGTCCCTTAAATTTGACACAGTGTGACTTGATCCTTCAATTATCTGAAATTATGCAAGTTAGTCCCTTGGCTCATAGAAAAAACTACAATCTTAGTCCTAAACTTCCAATCTTTTAGCAAAAGCACCATGCCATTTAAAAACTCCCACCCACTCCTAACTTGTAAATTAATAAATTTCACTAAATGGCTAACTGCATAATTAAATAATAAAATAATCAATAAAGTGAAGAATCAATGATGCATTTTGGCCTATATATGTATAAAATAAATATATTTATATATCTTAACTAATTAACCATTCAAAACTCTAACACTAATCCTAAAATTTCTTCCTTGATGGACCAAAAGGTACGTAATAAGTTATTTCCAAAGCATACCATGGGCCATTTCTGGTGAGATGTACTAGGACAGAATGATAATACGTCATTTTTTAAATCAAACAAGTAATTTCATTTATTTTAAATTATTAATTTAATTATATTTAATAAATGCTAACACGCTATAAAACGTTGTAAACAAAAGAAAGGGATGGACATTGGACAGGAGCCAACCTTCAAGGAGTATTAAATACATTCTTACACTGACGGGTAATTTTACAAAACCTTTGTCTGCTTATCATTTTCCACATAGCTAATGTCTTACATAACATTTTTGGTAAAATTTGTCATTTTTTTTTTTTTGCAGGATGATACGCCCAGAAGATATGAAAAGTACCCTGATTTGGACATTGTCCTCGATTTGATCCTTATCTTTGGCATGAATATTTGGCCCGCCAAAGAAAGGTCGCATGAAGGGTCTTCTATTTCGGCTCAGAGATGCAGATACATTTGGAGCAAATAGGTAATTTTTATTTTTATTTTTTCATTGCTTCTTGTTTTAATTACACCTAATGCACATATTAGGTTTTTTAAATATCATTTTAGTGCTTCTCTTGTAATTTGAACGTTCTCCATTATGTAGGTGTACATATATGTCATTTATTTTATATATTTTAACTTTTAATTAGTTTATGCTGATTTTAGAATTAATTTTCAATCTTAATGTGTGTGTGTGTGTATTAAGAAATGGCATAATATATACAATTTTTTGAAAAAATAATTTAAATCCTATAATGTAACAATATCATTGCACTTGTACTGTATTAAATGGTCGTTGCATAACTGACGGAAGCCAATTGTCCTCACGGACGTGTCACCATTTGGCAGAAATTTTATGTCTGAGCTTCCATGACGGCGCTGTTTCCCGACGATTTTTTTTTCCCGAACAGGAGATTGTTTCTGCAATTATTTTTAATTGCAAAAATGATATTTTTCTACATATTTGTGTGATGCTGTTTTGCGTGACAAAAATTACTTTTCTGATAATTCTGCGACATTTATGCCCATCGCTATATTTTGCGGTCAATTAGTGCACCGACGTCTGGTACATGCAATAACAATTTCTATTCTATGATTACAACTCTTTTTTTCTTTTTCTTTTTTTTTTCTTCCTTTAGAGAAACGAAACTAATTATCTCTTAATATTGTGTCTTTTTTTAGGAATAAGATAATAGTTAGTCAATCATGTATCTTATTTATGGAAAAGATTTATTCGAGATAAGTTTTTTCTTTTGACAATTGAATTGTATTTTGAGGATATTAGTGTTTTTTATACTAAAAAACATTTATAAGATAGGGTATGAGGGAGTATTTAAAATTTATAAATTGGAGTTTCTGTTTTTTAAAATCTGGAGGAGGTTATACCACACATGGTACAAAAATGCTTGCCATTACAATGCAAGTTAGAGCTTGGGGAAGAAGTTTTGAGCCTGAGCTATTGTTGGGGCCATACTTCTTAAGTACCATTTTCCTAAGTGCTTCAGACTTGTTAATTGTCACCTATAGCATGGATAATACTCTAGCACCCTAAATAAAAAGTGGCATGTCGTAATAACGAATTTATACCAATTTATTTTAACTTAAGTCAACTTAATTTAAAATGACTTATTTTTATTTTCAAATTTTTTTTACCTCGAATCAATTTTATTTGAAAGTTGATATTATGTCGATACAAGAATCCATTTGAAATAAATTTTTATGATGTTATTAAATTTTTATGAATTTTTATTTTTTAATGCCTAAAGCTAGAAAAATTCATAAAACTTCAGTAACAATATGAAAATTTTACTTTTAATGAATTATTATACTCACATAATATTAGTTTTTAAATAAAATTAATTTCAGATAAAAAATATAAAAATTATAATTTACCATTTTAAATTAAGTTGAAATGAATTAGTTCAGGCCACTCACAGTAACAATTTGTGTGTTGAACAACACATGACCAAACTTGTTAGATGTGTCAGTGGGGCTAGCTAAAGAGAGGAGGATTCTAACGTGTAAGAAATGGGTGGAAAAATCGAGAAAGACAACCAAAATCCCTTATGTTATAACCAACAAATCCTACAAGATGTAGCAGAACTATGTTCTTGGAAGTTGGAACTCTTAGAAGGCAAAAAAAAAAACCACGGTAGATAGACCTGAAGCTAAGACAATTGACAAGCAGCAAAGGAAAACAGAGAGAACTTCGCCCTGCAAAATAAGTTTCAAGAACCAGAAGCGATCCAACAAAATAGAGGTTCAAACATTGAGCAGACAATAACAACGTCTCCTGAGATGTTGGCCTTTGGTTTCATTTTATGAAACTCTTTTATTCACCCAAAAAAGCTGCATCTGTTAATTGTTATTCCGGCAGCGCAAAAATACAAAAAGAAATTCACAATTTACCAAAACATAAAATTTAGAGCATATCTTGATCTCATTGGTGACATAAAAATAGATGGTTGTTCAATGCAAAATTAATAAATATTAGAGTATAAAATAGGATAAAAATATGAAAAAATAGCCATAGTGCTGAAAACATGAAACATATATATACATGCCTTATTTAGCCGTTGTAATGGTGAGAAGTAATGAAAGAGGCAAGGTTGGATAAAGAAAAAAAAAACAAAGGAACGTTCATGTAATTAATAGTATAGGATCCAAAGAATTTGTGAAATTACTTTTTATTTAAATACTATCTCCAACACGTATTCAAAGTTTAACAATTTTAGGCGCACACAATTTTTCGGGCAAAAAAAATGGCGGGGCTCTTAATTTATCGTTTGAGCTGCCACATTGGGCATTTTCTAACAGAAAACGTCAACCAAATACGGAAAAACCAAATTGTCTTCAGTCTAGCCAGTTGAAGTACTATATTGTCCTACTCTAATTGAGTTGAAGGATCAAATTGAACTGGTCGTAGTTGAAGGATCAACCTGTATGAGTTGCCAAAGTTGGAGGACTAAATATGCATTTAGGCTCAAAATTAAGTATGCGGATTTGAACTTGGAATCTTATGTCATCGCAAAGCATTTAAGAGTAAGACACATTACAAACCATTTCAGTATCTCAAATCGCAACCGCACTTTATCATAATATTGAAAAGATTTATAAACAATTAATTTCAGCATCAAAAGACAATTACCAAGGAACAACTTTATTGGCGTTGAGCGTCACTTTCCAGCGTTAATCAAGGGCATTTTGGACCTTTAGCATGTCTTAATCATTAAATTAGAGGATTAATCAATCTTCTAATATATGTCTTTGTATGGGTTATACGGTAATAGAAAAATTAAAGATCGTGAAGCTGATCACACAATTTTAACTGTCCGATCACTAAAAAATAATTGAATATAAAAAAAACTCACATTTATTAAATGATCAAGACTATAACAGAGGTGATAGTTTATTGCGCATCTATTTTTTTCAAGATTAAATATATGAATTTATTGATATACATTGAGTCACTTTTGTCAAAAGTATTTTAGATATTTCGCATGCTTCCATCTCTTAATCATTAAACTATCTAGGAGATTAATGTTGAGACACTTGGAAGCACTTAGTTGTATTTTTCAAACACGTACTTTGCAGGCTGCACTATTGTAGAGTGGACCTCTAGCGACCATGGATTTATTTGATAAACAAAATGGTGGCAAGCTAATTGCTTTTTAATCGCCGTACACAGAGAAAAAGACAACAATAGTAGTAGTATGCTAGCCATTAGATAACCAAGCACTAAGTCGAGAATTTTGTACACTAACACAAAAACCCCAATTTCTCAAAATCACCGTTTTCCAAAACCCACCACCCACAAAAAATAATCCCCAACCACCCACCATTTCCATTCTCTAAATACTTCCTTTAATTTACAAAAACCGACAAAATATGCTAGTATTCGACTGACACAACAGAGAGATCGAAAGAGAGGAAGTCTAGAGTCTAGAGATCGATCGTGGCCTCGATTTCTCTTGATTTAGAGAGATTAGTGAAGCCATTATTTATATAGTGATTTAGATTAAGCGGTTATATTGCTGCAATTGCTTGAGTAGCAAAATTTGGTGTATCTCCGACAGTTTTTGCCGGAGCATACTGTGTTCTGCCCGGAGCCGATCGTTGTCTGTCCGTACGCGGTGGCAGTGGTACAGGGCGAACCTAACCCGACCGGTAAGTTCCCTGTTCTCAGTCCGAAGCCGATTCACCTGGTTCCTTAAGTTCTCTAAGTGCTTTTGTTTTCGCATGCGGGACCGCCGAGCCGACTCCCGGTTCGATATCATGCGCCTTCTTCTTCGCTCGTCGATGGTCGAGACCGATTGGTTTGGCTCATCAGAGCCGGAACCGGAATTTGTGTTGGCACATAGGGTCGGTTCAGGTGAACCGGAATCGGTGATAGTGATTTCCTGGTTCAGCTGTTCTTCCGAACCGGAGCTAGAGACAACAGGGTTTGGCGACAGGTTGGCCGTAAAACTCGCCGGGAAATCCCAAGGTGGGAAGCCGGCCTCGAACCCCTGGAAGGGGTTGCCGAATGACGGCTCGAATGAGGCAAGGACGGCCGGTAGAGTGGACAGCATGGCGGAGGGATTTCTTATAAGGCAAGGGAGGGAGGGAGGAGGAGGAAAGGGAAGAAATGCAGCGTAGGAGGCTCATATTTAAAGCCAAACTTGGGTCTACGTTGAAGGGCAATTTCGTCCAAAATCGTATCTCTGCGTATATGGGGCGTATATATAACTTTTGGCTTTTGAGTCAGGTGGCACTAGCGCGGGGCATATGGTGACATCGACGCGTAGGGCCCGCGAGAGATATGTTTTCATGCTTAGTCATGAAGAAACAAAGCAATGTGGCCCCCGCGGAGCATTCGTGTGACATCTCTCATTGGTTGCGCGTGTGGGCTGCCAATAGTTTGCTTCCTGCTGACTCGGATCCACGTCCCCGGTTTGGCTCGAGCTTGGCTTAGCCGCAGATTTTATCGGCGGAAGCGGCTCAGTGGGCCGGCGTCTGCTTTAATGCTCGAATTTTGCTTTCCCGTATTGCATTTTTTTTTTTCCTTCTTCTCTTGGCAAATTGGAGTCAGAAACAAAAACTATAGATGACAGGAAAAAATCTGGCTAATGTCCACCGCAAATCAAATAATAAGGAAACTGTTTACTTTTTTGATGCGAATAAATGAATTTGACTTTAAAATCTGATTAATGGTTAAGGAGTGAACACTTGGCCTCTCGAAGGTTTGAGAGAAAAATGTTGATCATTGGTCACTACGTCAGGGAACTGGGGAAGTTGATACCTTTTCTTTAACTTTTGTGACTGTAATTATACGTGGACGAGAGAAAGGGATGGAAATCGTCGGTTTTGTTTTATGCAATCGTCGGTTTTACCGTTTTCCATGTGCAGACGAGGCCACACACCTACTCCGTCTGTGTGTAGGCATAAAATCCATGGTGACCTTTTCTTAATATTTTCTTATAAAGTTTTTGAGTAAAAATTTTTTTAAAAATTCATTCTCTATGCAATCTCACATTTCAAACTTTCAATGCGGGAGCCGTAAGAGTTTAGGAGAGAGAAAAAGATAAAGGCCCCATTTGGCATTGGCGTCAGCGATTAGCGTTAGAGTTTTAAAAAAGCTATCCAATGGTAGCTTTTAGCTTTTAGCTTCAGCGTTTTCATCTTAACCGTCAAATAAATTATCTAAAACTCTAACATTAATAACAAAAGCTGTTCCCAAACGGGGCCAAAGAGGGATGATGCGCTTTTTGTGAGTCGTAAAATATCTGGAGAAATGTAAAAAGTAAATATTTTTAAATTTTTTTAGCAATTTTAATACATATAAAAATATAAATTTCTAGATGAAAAAGTGAATACCAGTAGTTATTATATGTATTACTATTTAATTTTCAATGTATTTCATAAAGTGTGTGTATGTGATGAGCAATGGGAGTATTGAGCCTTTTTTTTTTTTTTTTTTGTCTTCAATGAGAATTGGACCCAATATTGCGAGACTTCGAATTTACCTCTAAGGCCTAACTACCCCACTTGTCTCTAAACTTGATCAAATTGAATGAGTTAGTCCTCAAACTTGGTAAAATGTGATAATCAATTTAACAAGAAATCAAATTAAAGTTACTCTTCAAACTTGGTAAAATATGATGACTTAGTTCCTGAAGTGAGTTAGAGTGCCACAAGTCTTTATAGTGATAATGCCATTAAAGTAATTTCATCTTTTTCTCGACCTCTGTTATATTTAGTGTGCCAGAACATTAGAAACCTAATTGATCAATTAGTCTTTAAAATCTAGCAAAAACATGGGACTTTTCCAAATTGAGTCATGTTTTCCACATTTCCATTAAGATTAGATGTTTTCATGGGGCAGATGGTTTTCCAAATCCGCTTGAAACCAACCCGCTTCAATTCTTCAAGGAGATGCTTCGTTCCTGGCAACAGGTTGTGGTCATGGTCTTGGTGCTTGGGATCGATCTTGGCTTGGCTCCATCGAAAGATCTGGAAGGAGTATTTGGCATGGAGAGAGGTAAGAGGGATAGAAATGAAGCCCAACCCAGAATTCTAGGTGGGCGATGAGAAGAGGAACTTGTAGCCGACAAAATGGTCATGAGGTGAGTTCGGTGGCAAATAGATTAAGAGCTAGTTAAGGTTTGAGGGTGAGTCGATGCCGGACCACTGGATAACAACTAAGTAGCCGGACTTGGAAGGATTTTGGGGCTGATATTCAGGGTTTGTGTCGAATGGGCTTGAAGAGAACGGAAGAGGCAAGAGAAGAAGAGATAGATGATGACTTGCCAAATTTTGAAGGGAGGCCGATGACGGAATTAGGCACATGACCTCATGTGCCGCTTCAAGTGGCTTGAGGGAGTCAATCAATGTATTATATTGTAATGTGGTCAAACAAAATAATTTTCTACTAAAATGATGGTATTTTATTCATTGCTAATTAATTCTAGGTTGAGGTTAAATGTGTTAGATCACTTAGATGTTATGAACTTGGTTTGAACTATGAGTACCAAAATTTAAATAGCTAACAACTTTAATTTCCTTTTCTACTTTGGAATGTAATAATCTTATGCTTTTACTTTAGATCGACTTGATTAATTGCTATATGGATTTTTTTTTTTTTCAAATAATTGTGCCATGGAATTAATCATTGTTTTCCCGAAAAAATGATGGAGAAAAGGAGAAAACTTTGCATAAAGGAGAAGGCGAAAAAAAAAACCAAATAATTGTCAAAATTTGAAAATGGTTGGCAATCCTGACGTTATAATTATACTTTCTACCTTTTCTCCTCTTACAGAAATGTATCATCAGTTATCAAGTATACCAAGTAATCAAGGTACTAGCGCCTTTTAGCATGGGGTTTAATGCGTCTTATTCCAGGCGTTGTGTTAAAAATAAGTTTTTTTTTAAAAAAAAAACCTAGTCAAGCTCTTATTCTAGGTTCTCATGACTTCTTAGAAGACTGAGATAGTTTAAGTCATTTTTCCCCGTCTTATACATCTAATAAGAATGAAGCACTACTATAGCATACAGACGCAGAACTAAAGGAGACTAGCAGGGTTTTACTCTCCCCTTGAATCTAAGAAATATGTAGGGTATAGTAGTATTAGTTGTGAAAATATTTAAGAGAGTTTTATGTGTCGGCCTTCCCAAACTATGTTGTACATTTGGTTCTATCTCTATCTCTTTTTTTTTTTTTACGTGAAATGTATTTTATGACTAGGATTAGTTCTTTTAAATTAAGTTATTATATTAAATGCTATTTAAAATAAATAATTATTAACAAATAAATTTAAGTTTACTATAAAAATAAATAAATTTAAGTCATTTAACGTTGCAACAATTTGCGAGCTTGCCTAGAAATATTATCCTGAAGATTTTAGTGAGCAAGAGAAAGGGAATATGCCTTATAAGCTGGGACTATATCAAATTAATGTGCTATAAAGTTCTGATTCAAGAAAATTTTCAATGCTTTTAGAGCTTTATTGATGACTAGTGCAAAGTGGGAAATCAGAAATATATCATCTGATTGGTAAATTGATTCGACTTGTACTTACTCTTTCAGTTTCTATAGCGTCCACAGAACGAGCTTTTTCTGTTATGAATATTATGAAGACTCGACTTTATGGTAAGATGGATAATTGTTTTCTTAGGGATACTTTATTAATGTATATAAAGAAGGAGCTTGTTGCAAAAATTGGTATCGATGTAATTATAGACAAATTTAGTTCTTTACAAAAAAGACTAGTACAATTTAAACAAGTTATATTTATATTTTACATTTTTTTATTATATTAAAATATTTTAAGACCTTAATAGTCGGTCCTAACAAAAATTTCTGAGTCCGCCAACATCAAATCTATTAGTGTAATATATGTGCTAAAAACGTTAGGTGACATGATATCCTCTAATTTTGTATCGTTTGGTCTGCCGGACAAAGAAATCTATATTATACATTAAAGCGAAAGAGAGTGCTGAGTTGTGACACATGGCATTTTTGTGGATGGTTTGATGCTGGTTTTGCTCCTACAGGTCTGATATCTTTTGCAATGTGGATGCTAACTTGCTGGCGGCTACAATTGAAGCATCTCTTCTCTACTGCCACTTGCCTTCATGATGAGGGAGTAATGCAAGGGGAAGGCTTTCATATGTTTTGTTGTTACAGTAAATTCATTGCCTTAGCAAATATTGCACCAATGCTTTTGTAGAAAAATTGATATTTTTCCTAATTGCTTCTGATATTTTTGGTAGTGTAGGAGTTGTTGTTAGCTAATATTGTACATAGGAATTTTTTCCCATGCTTTGTTCTGCAGTATTGCCTTTCTATCCTGTGGTTGGAGAAAGATTGTATTTGTACCGTGCATGACTTGGGTGGCTAATGTGGTTTTTGCTCTGTCTTTATTGGGGTAATTTGAAATGAAGGTATTCATAAATTCAGTTTTTTCCGGTCAAGGTCCTGATTGTATATTAGATAATATGTAGGTAAGTGTGCTTTCTTGTTTATATGATTGCTGTTCCGGTTTTCTTTCAATATTTTGGTACTTCCATTTTATTTGTTAATTTTTTTAAATTAAAAGTAAGGATACAATGAACAAAGACACGTTATAGAAGTTTTTCCAGCATTTTATTAACTAATGCATAGCATAAATACCAAAATTAGAAGATGTATAAAACTGTTGCTCATAGAGTTCTAACTAAAGCATAAAAGTCCATAACGTAAATATGAAAACTGGAAGAAAATACATTTAAGTATAATAGTGTTACATATTTTAGCATGAAAGTTCTTTTAAAAAGAGCCACTAATTATAAGATAGGTGTTACGTTTGTGAAGAAATGCTAGACACTTAAAAAATATATAAAATATTGTCAGTTTTAAGTTGATTATGCGTCTTCCATCTACTCCTATAGATTTTTTATTGTTACACACCAATGGATCTCAGTTTGCAATGCTCATTTTCCCAAGTGGCTTAATAAATATGGTCATCTCTTCACAAGCAACCAATTTTCCTAGAGAAATAGATACAACTCTATAGTGAATAAACATTGGCCTAAAATATGAGGTACCATATAGAAAAAAGTTACCTAATCATGGACCACATCTGTTACAGATTAAGCATTCTTAAAAGCATAATGCACTTTTGTTATGGCCCTACTAGTGGGAGGCATGCTTGAGGAAGGTAAAGTACTCTAAATTAAGTTTGGAGCCTTAATTCAAGTTTACATAGTAAGAATAGAAAAGTTTAGCAAAGTTCACTAAGTTTGAAGAAAGTTGAGGCACCAAATGAGGTTTAGGGATAAATTGATAATTTTACATCTTGAATAGCCGGGTTAGGTCTCGAGTGGTTAAAATAAAGTTTTATAACTTAACTTTCAACTTTAACCCAAACTTGTTGAAATAAACAAGGATTAATCAAAGATAGGTAAGGTTACCAAAAGATGGGGGCTTAAGTGTATCAAGTCTAATACTTTGGTGGCTTTTATGTTAAGCAAGGGTTATAAGAGGGTAAAGTAAAGGGTGGCTGCCATAAACCCGAGTTCATTCTCTCCACCCTCATTTTTTCCATCCAATTGAGCTTAAAATCAAAGTTTTTTGGTGAAAAGAGAAGCCATCATAAGTATATAGGCTATTGTGAGCTCATTTCGAGCATAAAACCATGATTTTGGAGCTTGAAAGTATGTTTTCTCCCATTCCCTGTTTTTAGTACGAGGTAACCAATGTGTTCTTGATTGAATTCATATTTATTGGTTAGTTAGGAGCTTGGGTTTTGGTTAGAAAGCGAGAATTTGATGTTGGGTGCCTATGTTTTGCTTGGAACTTAGGTGGTGCTTTGGTGAGCTTAGTGGATTGGAAGAGTACTTGATTCTTGCTTGTTACTTGAAGTTGAGGTAAGGGAGTTGTGTTTTTAAGTTCAATTAATGTTATTGGAATGAGTTTGCTTGAAAAATTTGAGTAATTCTAGTAATAGCATTAGTTAGTGAATAAGGTTGAATCATGGTGGACTATGAGTTTTGTGATGATTGGAATGATGTTATAATGCATCATAGATTGACTTGTGATAGTTGGTTGTGATCTATGGAACATATTTTACATGTATGTGAAGTTTGGAGGCTAACCAAGCATGGTTGATATGTTTGGTAAGTGTTCAAAGTTCATAGTAGCAAAATCCATAAAAATTTTGCAAATTCGCAGATTGGCGACGTGTCGCTAGTTTGGTACCATTGTCCACGATGCGTCGCCAATACCAGAAAAGTTGGTAGAATGTTACCAACTGTAGTGATGCGTTGCCACAGTTGGCAACGCGTCACCACAGGCAGGTTGGCTGAATTTTTCAAGTTTTGCTAGGAAGGTCAATGGGAGACCTAAGGGGGTTCTTAGGGTACCTTAGGGTCTAAGTATTCTGGGGGTACTCTGAGACTTCCAAAAGTCTTTCAAGACCTAAGAGTTTTCTTGAGTTTTATAAAGTTTCATGGTGACTTGTACCACAAGCAAGAAAACTAGTTTACTAAGGATCACAACTAAATACCACTAGCTTGGGTGGAAGGTTTAGGACCCTTGGCGACCTAGCCGTGCCGTTGGCCACGAGGTTGCAAGGTGAAACCTTAGTGCACCTAGTCTACAATAGTCCCACCATAATTCCCTTGTACAACATAAACGGGAGAGGTTCAATTGGTGATTTATCACTAGTTAAGCTAGCAAGCTAAGATTGCTAGAGGACAAGGCTATGTCTTGTGGTTCAAGGACTAGGTGAGGAGAGGTCTTAAAGGACCTAGTTATATGTGCATATATATCAGACCCTCAAGCTGTAAGAGCTCACAGCAAGTTATATATGTTATCATATGTGGAGTCATTAGTAATTTTCTTACAGGTATAATGAAGACTCTTACTGAGAATATTTAAGTTCTCACTCCCTAGTTTTGTTGTGCAGATTTTGAAGTTGTTAGACCGGGTAACCGTTGAGGGTTATTGCGGTAGTTAGCTTTTGTGCAGGTATTGTACTTGAGAATCTTTATGATTTTAGCCTACATAGGTAACTTGTTGAATAAGTAACAATACTAACTAGAGTCTTCCTTTGGCTGCAGAGCCTTGTAACACTTGGATAAGGACTTTTGTGACTTGCCACTGGGACTTACATTCAAGGTGAGAGTTAGTTTAAGAAGATCTCAGTTGAGACCTGTATATATAGTAATCTTAGCTGCCTCAATTGTCTATGTTTTGAGGAGTCTTAGACTCTAGGGTTGCTCTTGGGTGAGGGCATTAGTCTACTTTATGTATGAATGCTCCCACACAGTTGTTATGTGTAGTAAACTCACATAAATGTTGATTTTTGTATGCTTTGGCTATTTGAACTTATTTTCTATAGAAATCATCAATGTTTTATGGTTTTTGTTAATCTAAGTCAAAGCATGAAGAGCATGCATCATGCATATTCTAAGTTAATTAACTAGGATCACGGAGTTTTAATTCGCACGCATATACAACTAGCCAATTGCAATCCACCGTGAGACCAGCTCTCACAGGTCTTCTAGGCAGATGCCAAGGACGGCCGTGTCAACTTTTGTGTTTAAACCAGTATCATTGAAAGAGTTTGAAGCTAACATGGAAGCACTGTTATTGGGGAGGGACTGGTGGAAAACCATGGTGCTTAGCATGTACTGGACAATTATCAATTAGGGACGATCAATGTCGAAGTCTTACATGTGTTTGATGTTTGTATTAGTTTCAGGAGAAATAGATACAACTCTATAATGAATAAATATTGGCCTAAAATATGAGGTACTGTATCAAAAAAAGTTACCTAATTGTGGACCACATTTTTTACAGATTAAGCATTCTTAAAAGCATAATGCATTTTTGTGTTTAAACTAGTATCATTGAAAGATTTTGAAGCTGATATTGAAGTACTGCTATTAGGGTGATTGATGTCAAAGTCTCACATGTGTTTGATGTTTGTATTGGTCTTTGGTCACTTCGAAAACAATTGAATATTGTCATCTTCCATCTTTCTTACACATCAACTTAAAAAATTAGCATTCGCTGCATAGCGCGGGTCACACTCCTAGTTCTATTGAAAGTTGAAGAGAGTATTAGGAAAATAATTTTTTCCATTTTTATTTTATAAATTTTATTTGATGAAATTTTTTGAGTGTGTAGCTTATTTAAATATCAATATTTAAAATTTTGTTTTCTAAACTTTGAAATTTCATGTTATTAAATAAAACATTGTTTAGATATTTTTCAATCTAGCACATAAATTTTCCAAAGTTTAAATAACAAGATTTCTTACATCCTTAAATTATTCAAACTTTATAAAAAAGAATTTAAAAATAAAAATGAAAAAAATTCACAATTAAACATCACCTTACCATCCAAAGGAAACAAATAAAGAAGAACACGAACCAAAAAATTATTGATTATCAAATCCGAACCCTCCAAAACCAGAAAGCCTGACAAGATAAAGACAAAACTACACTCAATATAAGTATATAACAAGTCACAACAAAATACAACATATTCCCAGCCTTTTGGTTTAACGGTTAAAGGGCTAGTGGGATATGAGAAGATTAGAGGTTCGAATCGTAACTTTCGCATTACTCCATATATGTTATATATCCTAATGTTGGATCGGGTAACATTCAAGTCTAAAAAAATAAGGCACTCCCTTCATTCCCTTATATATGAGTACCTTTTAACTCTTATATCTTATATAGATATTTTGATCACTAAACAAAAAAAAAGAAAGAAAGAAAGAAAAAATACCACCTAAGAGGTGGAAGTGAAATGAAAGCTACTAAAAAAGGTGAAAAATGAAATATTGCTATAGAAAAAAATCATTACAAGAGAAATTCAAAAAATTTCAGTTGAAAATAACGATAATGTTCATTCATTGGCCGTTTGATCACCAATTAGTTGTTGCTTGGAAAAACATCTTGGGATGTTTAAGGACCGAATTTGTCCACTAATCAGTTGTCAGTCCATTGCTATTTGGTTGTAAGTTGACCAACATCCAATCGTTCAGTTGCTTATGGCTCATCAAAAGCAAAAAAAAAAAAACTAACCAACTAACGGTTGATTTACCAGCCGAAATTGTACGAAAACCCTTTTACAAATCTTCCAACAATAGTTATGAGTTAACAGGGGACAAGATTGGCTATTAATGTCATGCCCAACATAGCCCCTAGCCCATTTGAAAGGTTTAAACCCCAAATAAAAGGTTAAAACACTCAATTGTGTCTATCGGGTTTGGACTAGTAACTTACTTCCTAAATGTCAAAGGTGTACTAGACAGATAGGCTTAAGTGCCTTAGAAGCCTCATAGGTGCATAGAGGTTAAGTCTAGCACACTAGGACATAGTGGGAGGGGCATCAGCGCACGACTGGACACAACCAGGACATATAGCATGCACCCAGGATGTGTACATGGCACTAAGCTTATTAAACAAAATTCATTTCATGCTCACCGAAACAAACTAAGTACCTAAATGGATTTCATACTAGGAGTATCTCAAACTTCTTTCATTCAACATATATATATGCATGGCAACCAAAACACCAAATTCAAGTTTTGAAAACATTAATTTATATGCTCATGACACATACATACAGTGTCTCGATAAGCTTACCAATAACCACCCTAAGCATGCAACAACCGAGTACATATCCACATAAATGAACATAAATGCACTAGCACATGAACATCTCCACCATTTCATAGTTCAAACACCATATTTGCATAAGTATCCAACCTACACAAGATCATCTAGCAACCATACAAGTCTTGGTGACTTTAGTACAAGCCATCTATGCATATCACTACTCGAAACACTCATAAACATCTCAAACATATCCAAAGCATGAACATCCATCCTAATACATTGTTCCCACAACATAAAGCTCAAGAAGCCTATAAGCAATGATATCCACACATGAGCTTGCTAATCAAGTAAACCACACAACCTAGAATATTGAGCAAACTTAATACTAACTTGATACCTTTCAAAACCCAAAAGAGTATAACCACTCTTAGCTTCCTTGTCTCTCAAGTAAACATTTTCCTACAATTATAAGAAGTAGGTCAATGAGTTTGATAATTCAGTAAGGCTTTTTCATATGGCCTTTAAGGTTTACAGAGGTTAAGTACTGGCTTCAATGAAAGCTATATCCAAGTACCCACAAGAAAACATTAAAACAACGAAGATACAACATATACATAACAATATATGCAATTTAAAAAGGTTAGCATGTGAAAACAAACATAGAAGCACACATTAGCGCACACACACACACACACACACACACACACACACACACACACACACACACACACTACTAACACTAGCTGAAAGGCCTATAAAGCATAATCCTAACATTCAGATAGTTTCGGTTAACCTTCTAATGAAATCCAATCAAATCCGAGAGCTCCTTAGCTTGGGAATTGAGTTGGCCTTCTCAACTCCTAGCCCTAATGCTTGCCAAACATAGCTAATTTGCATTAATTCCATAGTTGCCAAGCAACCCTAGCCCTTATAGCTACTCAGGATCCTTTGGTTAATCTTCCATCACATAAGTGCACATAGTTCACTAATACAACATAGTCTAATAATGAATTGCTTAGTGAATACTTAAGTCCTTACCTTCATTTAATAAATCCTTAATGCCCAAAACCTTGCAAGCTCAATTGGTATATTTCCTATACTTGTTGTTGTTGTTAAAATCCACCTCTTTGGCTTGAATCACACATGAAACTACCTTTTACACTAAGAAATCACCTTATATTGTCTCGGTTTGTACTTGAAAGCTTATGAACTTTACCAAGAATACCTTCACAAGCTCCCAAAGCATTCAACAATGGTGGAAAGGCCAGATGAAGGTGGAGATGGTGAGTGGAAACATGTGTGCATCCGGGTGAAGAAAATTGGCGTAAGTTTTAGCTCAAAGCTATTTTTTCCACACCATAACTTTGCATGAAGCAATTAGGCCCCTACATGAAAGATTCCTCCAACTTAGTCATGCGATAAATGTGCAATTAAGTCCCCCAATTTCACAAATCATCATTTGCATCTCTTCCTTCTCGGCCAAGCAACATATGAACATGAAAGGTTTAAACTTTCAACCTTCCCTCAAGCTTCATTCAACTAGTATTTCTCAAGTCCAATGAGCCAAAATCCTAAGTCTCCTGCAATTCACAACCTTTAATCCTCATAGCCCATGGCTTAAATACTTAGGAATTTAAAGGCATTACAGTTAATATTTTTAGTATTGGTACTATATGTGAGTGTTTGTCCATGTCGTTCCTCTTGATTTAATATGCGACAAAGCTTTTATTCAAGTTTTCTACGTACACAAAGTTGAGCCTAAACAATTTATGAAGACCCTCAAATTGTAATTAAGGTGTTTCTTCATATTTTCAGCCCCTGAATTCGATCAATTAAAAGGTTTTCTTAACAAGAAATCAAAAGCCCTAAACCAAAATTTTAGGATACTAGTATATGGTAAATAACACCATTGGTTTAACCTTTTAATTTTCATTATAAATCGGTTATTAACTTGCATTTTATTGCAAATTGGTCTCAAACTTCTAAAATTACTTACATATTGGACTTTGCCCTAAAAAAGTCCATGTTGTCATAGAAAGCTGATATACAAAGATAAAAAATTAATAATTCAAATGGTTCTTGAACTATTAAAAATTATGCTATAACTTAAATTTATAGAAAGATAATTATTGAATAATTTAAATTAAAATAAAAAATTTAATAGAAAAAATTACCTAGACCCCCTTTGAGGTTACTCTAGCCTACACTTGTTTCCCCCTATTTTAAATACCTAAAATTACTCCCATCCTAAGATAACTTTGTTAATGATCGCTAAAATAAAAAGAGAAAATGCCTGAATTTGCCATCATAGCCTTATTCATTATCAACCTTGCCCCCCAAACTTTGTAATTCTATTTTTTCAATCATTAAATGCTTCTATCTCTTTGTTATCTCTATGCTTTCTGCTCTCAAATTCATTAGAGTATGTGCTTTCAAATTCAACCTTAGCCGTGGTTTTCCTTTTCTTTAAGTTCATGATGGATTTCAATGGTGCCTTGGAAGCCTGATTGTTAGAGCATCCGAATGAATCAAAAGAATCATTAAGACAGAAAACATGCTCGACTTCCAGGCCCTCTCTTGCACTTGCTTAGTTCATTCTCCGTCACCTCCTCTGCCTTCTTCTTATGCCTCTTGGATAGTTCCTCCTAATGCCTCATTTGCCCTCTTTTTTCCTTTGTGTGCTGGTTTGGCAATGTGGGGAAGAATTAATCTTCACCTGATTTGCACAATCATGTTTTTTGTCCACCTTATTCGTAACATCATGGTGCTAGGTCATCGAGGCGAGATCCGCCTGATTCACTCCATTGTGGCCTTTATTCGCCCGATTCATAGCATTGCTGTAGTCTCCGTCTACCCTATTGGAAGCAGATTCAACATAGCTGTATTTCTGAAGAGATTTTGAGATATCAACATTCGGTCGCCAAACACCATTTTGTTGTAATCAGAGGGTTTATCTTGCTAGATCCTTCTTTTAAGGGTCATTCCATTTATATCACAAATGAAAGCTTTACTAGAAAGTATGTTCCTTCAATTGGGTATTATATTTTGTCGAAGAACCAGAGATTGGCTCTTTTTAAGAGGGTAAGTTTGAAAGGTGTTGCCATTGGAGATGGACAACTGACCTTGCAATTCAGGTTGCTACTCATGGTATTGATGCTTAGTTTTCTGGTTTGATAAATGAAAAGTAAAGAAATGAGCTAAAAGCTGCACAAAGAGAGGCTGTCAAGTTGGTGAAGATGGGAAAGTGAAGTGAAGCAACAAATGCCTGGTTGAACAGAGAAGAAACACATAGCCTAATTTTTGGATTTTTGAGTATTGATTCATTCTTGTGATAAAACTTAGGGTTTATGATTTGCTGGATTTGGATTTGTGTTATTGTTCTTTTGATCTATTGGATTTCATTTTTTTTATAGGTTTTGTTTTTCCTAAGTTGAGGGGTAAAGTGCTTGTGATTAAAGGCTAAGAGGTAAAAGTTTAGTATTTTCTCTTTTCCGTGGTAATTATGAATAACGGCATTAACTTTTTAAAGGGATAAGTGTAGATATTTGAAACATGGAGGGCACAAGTGTAGGTTAGGGTATGCCTCAAGGGAATCTAGGTAATTTTCCTAATTTAATATGGGATAGTTAAGTTAAAGTTAATCAGTTCAAATTATTCATCAAATGTATTATAATAAATTCAAATTGTATCATAATTTTTTAATAGTTAATAATAATTTAAATTATTAATTTTTTTCTTTATCTATAAACTGAAATTTATACTAACTCAATCTTTCTTAGGGCTTGAGATCAATATAAGATAGATTATAAAGATTTGAAATCAATTTATAACAAAATAAGAATTGGGAATTAATTTGCAATGAGATTCGGGACTAGCAGCAGTACTGTTTTTCACCCTCCTGGGATATCTAAGAGGGGACGTAAATAAAACTTGTAAGGGAATCTATAGCTAACTAGGTGTAGAATTATCATTGAACTTGGTAAAGAAACAAAAGCAACATGATGGTTGGCACGAGGCCGACATGAAAAAGTCTTGCCCCAACCTAATATAATGTTTTAATTTCCCCCTTTAAAATCAAATTTATTTAAAAAGTAAAATAAAATAAAGTAAAAATCCCTGCCTAACTGCAAGGGTTAGTACTTAACCAATTTGATAAATACACCATTCATCTCGTTCACAATATTTACTTTTTAGCAATTAATTTATAATTTTTTATTTTTAATATTTTAATATATAAATAAAAAATTATATATATAAATGATAAATAAATACTTATAATTTTTAAATATATTTTTATAAATTTTTTTAATAAAAAATAATATAAATAAATTTAAATTAAATTATTTAAAAAATTAAATGTTTCAAAAAATATGTACCGGAGGAATATTTGTTAGTGGTATAGCGTCTAAAAACGTGTCATTGCTCCATCTACTTAGTAGCATCCTTTTTCATGGTCTATAAGTAACATGTATACTATATAGGTAGCTAGTGTGGTTCTTTTTGTAGGAGTGCTTTAATTTAGGGGATAATTAAATTTATCCATGATATTTAGGTGAAATTATACTTTGTTCTATCTTATTTTAAAACTATACACTTTGCCCCCTATGTTTTTAATATAATCCGACAGCAACTTTTAAAATATTTATTTAGACTATATGGTACTCATCTTTAAGTAATTTCAATCAATATAATATTTTTTTATAATTAATATATATTAAAAAAATACAATTTTCTATTTATAGAAAGAATAAAAAGAAAAAATTAATATTTTAAAATGTCTATTAATTGTAAAAAAATACTGTATAGATTGAAATTACTAAAAAATGATTATCATAATATTAAAAAGGTTGGGGCCAATTGTATACTTCTAAAATAAGAGGGTAAAGTGTAATTTTAGTTAAACTTAAGGGTGTAAATTGTAATTAATCCTTAATTTATTAATTTGTGCTATCACACATCCTCGCCATGCACGTTGTAAGCCTGCACTTGAGCAAATTTTGTACGCAAACCCGTTTATGGAATATTCTCGTTTTCTTTTTCTTTTCGGTAGCTTTCTGGTTAAGAAAGCTGTATGCTATGTATATATGTGTATAACTTCCGGAGAAAGTTGCGCTTTTTAATCCTCAAAATTTGTCCTAGTTTTTCTATATAGAATTTTAAATTTTCCTAAACTAGTTTCAAAATTTGCTAAAATGTTAACAATCACTAATGTATTTACTGGAAGATAGTAGTGAACAAGAATACGATTTACAAATAGAAAAAATAATAATTTAAATGATCCATAAACTATAAAAAAAATTACCTCAATCTCCAAAATTTATTGAAAGATAATTATAAAAAAAATTTAAATTTAAATTTACAAAAATTTGGTTTCAAAGATAATATTAAGTTTTAGGGCTAACTGTTTACTATATAGTAGGAAAAAATTTTAGTATTAATATTTTATGTAGTGGCAATTCATGACTCATTTAAAAAATTAAAAATTTTTAGAATTAAAAGAAAAAATATATAAAACTTTAGGATTAAAAATGTACTTTTTACCTATAACTTCCTATGGGTAGTCAATCATCAAAAGCAGTGGTTGACAGACAAAGATTTCTTCCTAGCCTCCACAACGCCGGAGACTCTTCGGGTTCAATACTTAGATAAAAACTGTCTATGTCTTGATTTCTAATTTTATAAATGTATACTGTGGATTAAATTGTGAACCGAGTCCAGCCAGGTGGTTCATGTCAGGTGAGTCACGGGTCAAGTCGGTAAATTCTAAAGTGGTTTTAATACAATAAAATTTTTAAATGTATCAATTTACACTTGCATGTATCAAATCATATATATCATCACTGAGTAAAATCCAAATTTGGTCCCCTAACTTTTACGTTTGTCCCAAACGGGTCCCTTAACTATTAAAGTGACTATTACGGTCCCCTAACTATCAAATCGAGTTCAATGTTAGTCCCTCCAGTCATTTTGGCTGTTATCCAGGACGGAAAATGCGTACGTGGCTTTTGGTAGTCCCACAATACCATGGTGGCATCATGTACCTGGCACAGAATACCACCGTGGCATCGTCTAGCTGACCCAGAATACCACGGTGGCATCGTTCAGCTGACGAAGGCGAGTTGGGTAGGGCGGGAAGAGATTGGCGGGAAGAGTTACCAGTGGGGGGAAAGAAATAGGGGAAGGGAGAAAGGGGAAATAGAAGAATCAGTAAAGAGAAATTTAAGAAGACTTGCCTGCAGACATGGCGAGGGTGGACGACGACAACGGGATCCCACTCTGTTACTGTGGCTTACCTGCAGAGTTGAAGATGGCGTGGACCGACCAAAATGCTGGAAGGAGGTTCTATGGCTGCCAAAATTATGGGGTAGATTTGCTTTTTTAGTTTCGTTTTGCTTCAGGCATGCTTGGCTGAGCCATCTTCAGGTGTTTCTGACTAGTTGTTATTTGATTGAGAGACAGGGCAATCGGTACTGTCGATTTAGACAGTGGTATGATGACCCGACGCCTGGACATTGTAAACTTGTGATAAGGGGGTTGCTGAGAAGAGTGGATGAAGCTGAGACAGAAATGAAGAAAAGCATGACTAGAGTAGATGAAGTGGAGACAGAGATGAAGCGAATGCGTTGGAAAAAGCAGAAAAGCAAGCTTGAAGTGCAATTGAAAGAAGTTGAAGTAAGGAAACTGAGAGGAAGGAATAGAAGAATGTTGGCGCTGTTGTTAGTCTCTTGGGTATTGTTCATTTGGTACCTGTACGTGTAGGTGGGTAGGAGATGGGTGGGCATCAATTTGGGGGTAGTAATGATTTTGTTGTAGGTGTGTGAGGTTTATATTGGATGAAGGGTATTAGGTTGCCTTTGCGGCATGACAGAGGTAGAATCACCTCAATTGTGTACTTACTCGAATGTAATGAAAAGAACTTTGTGTCATTTGGAAGTTAGTATAGTTTGAGAAACGCAACTACAGAGTATAATGTTTATCAATTTTGCAACTTCTGTTCCATTCATTTTAGGTCAAAAGTGTCATCATGTCTATACATCCATTGTCCATGAAGAGTATTTCAAAGATCCACAAAAAATAGCCAACATCCAACATCCAAAAGCATAAATCCAATTACAAAAAACTGCACAAAAAACATCAACTTTGGCTTTTGCTCCTGCCAGTTGCCTACATCAAACTTGTGTTTATCCCTCCTTTTGAAAATGAGTGCCCCCTGCCACTTGCACGACGCCTTCCCCCTCTGCCAGCACTACCTTGTGATCCAGCATCTTCTAAATTCATAGACCTCTGAGATTGTCTTGCAACAAAAGCAGAACCTTGTTGTGAAAGTGATGTCTGTTCAGATGTGGGGACCTGTCCATGTTGGCCAACAGTTAGTGTAAATTAATATCTGATTGTAGCATACTGTATACTAATCTCTTTAATACTTACATTTTGCTTCATCTGTGATGGCTGTCCTCTTCTTTTTCTTGTTTTCTTTGCTGAACTTGCACTTCCAGCTGAAGTTGGCCTTGATTTGCAAGTGCTTTTATTATGCCCTTTTTGCTTGCATATAGAACAGTGAATGATAACTCCTGTTTTCTTCATTTTTGAACTACTTTCAGGCTCACCAGGTTCTCTTCTTCTCTTCTTCTTACTCCTTCCTCTACTGGCCAACCTATTGTTTGGAGGTTTAATGGGATTATGTTTCATGTCCTCCCATTGGTCTACACTCCTAATTGGGTTTATTACATTGGCATACATTTCCTTGTGTGTTTCAGTCCAATAACATTGGTCAACATATTCCTCAAAGTTGCTATGGTTTAGGGCAAGGGCAGAACATGCATGGTTGCATGGAATTCCAGTGAGCTGCCACTTCTTACAACTGCATGTCCTCTGCTCTATGTCAACTACATGCTGTGACATAGGAGTTGAAACTTGAAAGCTTGTTCCCCCTGACTCCATTGCCCAACAGTTCCTAGAGTTATCTATATTCTTGTTCAGTTTCTTTGTAATCTTAGGACATAATTTACCAGTCCACTTTGCCTCAACAGATCTTTTCCTAGCTATTCTAACCATGATCTTACATCTAATTACTTCTAACATGGTCAAAATAGGTTTATCCCTAGCATCAAGGATGAATCTGTTGAAGCATTCACACAAATTGTTCAAGAGGATATCACATTTAGAGAACTCCCGAAAAGAAGACCTAGTCCAATGTTCAGGGGGTATACCATTCAACCATGCCCATGCATTTGTATCAAGACCCTTAATTACCTCCATGTTCTTCTTGAATTCCCCTTCATATGAGCTCCTTGCTGCTTGCCAAACATAGTCCCTTAACCCCACTCCTGGAAAGCAACTTTTGAAGTTTGTGTACAAATGTCTGACGCAAAATCTGTACTCAGCATCTGGGAACAAGTTCTGAACTGCTGGTATTAAACCCTGTATCATTAAAGCATCATTAGTAACACTAATAAAAATGTTAATAGTACAAAATAAGGTAAACAACCTACCTTCTGTCTATCTGACATAAATGTCCAGAACTTGGACTCAACAATACCAAGTTCTTCTGCTAAATGTACCAAAAACCAAGCCCAAGAGTCATATGATTCAACCTCAACAACTGCATAGGCAATCGGCCATATGCAGTCATTGGCATCTATTCCAACTGCTGCAAGTAATTGGCCTCCATATATTTCTTTTAGAAAAACCCATCTAAACTTATGATGGGCCTGCCCCCACTAAGAAAACCTTTCTTACATGCAGCCATGCAGATGAAAACCCTCTTAAAGATTAAATTCTCCAACCCCAATAGAAACTGTGTTCCAGGATTCCTTGCCCTCAATTCTCCACCATAGTCTGCAAGCTTGGCATATTGGTCAGCCTCATCACCCCTAAGCATCATTAATGCTAAAGTTTTCCCTCTCCCAACCTTAGACCTATGAATTTTTATGTTGTGGTCCCTTCTGATTAGGTCAACAAGGGCAGCCAAGGGTATTTCAGGGTTTGATCTAATAACCTCCAGATATTCCTCTGCTATCCACTTGTAGTTTGCAAACTTATTGGTAACCTGCCTTGCACATGTATGCCTGTCCTCAAACCTTCTTATCTGTGCACTAGGTCCATCTTTGTATTTTCCAGCAACCAATAGCCAAGGGCAACCTGCCTTGCACACTACTCTTACTCTTCTCTTATCATTCTTCTTGAAATCAACAGGCTGTCTCTGTACAACAGAGTATGCTCTCACAGCTTTCTTGAACACATCAAAGGAGGGGAAAACCATTTTTACCTTGAAGTTAGGGTCTCTCATATCTGTTCTGGGGTTGAATACAGGGACCCTCTCACCTTCATCATCACTGGACTCGTGCACACTAAGCAACTCACCATCTGAATCCTCAGATTCACTTTCAACCTCTTTAAAATTATACCCCATAACCCTTCCACTACTGCCTACAGCAGGACCTGTCTCTTGTTGTTTGTTTTGGGTTGGAGCTGCCTCTTGTTGACTGTTTTGAGTAGGAACATTAACCTTCATCATCTGCTCTACCCCAGTATCAACTTGCACTTCAACATTTATCCCATCATCATCATTCTCAATTTCATTATCCGTCTCATCGAACTCTGTGTCACAACTCCCACTTTCTGTCTCAGGAGGTGCCCTATAGTCCTCATCATCACTGTTATCAGATTCAGACTCTGATCCATCTTGCTCCCCAAAATCCTTCTCATTTTCTTCTTCTCTGCCTGACTCCACTACATCAGCAACTTCTGGAGACAACCTCTCCCCCATACACACAGACTTTTCTCTGTTTGCATCTAAGTTTTGCATTGTCTCCCCAACTCCCTGATGCTCATCCTCCCTAACAGGTTCAGCCTCCTTTCGGTGCCTTCCTTCATCTATCACTTGTTCTGTCATGCTTGGTGATGAAACCTCACAACCAGAGATAAGAAGTCTCCTAACTGCCACACTTTTTCTTATAGGTGCCTTGCCACCACTTACTCCACCTACTACTTTCCTACATGCCTCATCAGAACCATCTTCCTGCTCAATCTCAGTAATTGTAGCCTTTGGTGGTGTTAATGTAGCCTTAATGTTCTCCACATACGCTAACTCCTGTTTTGCCATTTCCTCAGGAGTCATTTTTTCAATGTAAACCACCATCTTGTGCTCGTGTGGGAGATTGGTATAAACCATGTCCATCACGTCCTTGTCTGCTTTCAACTCCCTTAGTATATCCTCCAATGGCATTGTGTGAAAAGGAAGAGTCCAATAGTAGTTCATAAATCCACTGTATCCCAACTCCTCCACCATTTGATCAATGTCAACCATACTAATCTTGTCCATGTTACAGGCATCAAAATGATCCACCAAACCTTCCATATATGTCTTCCATGGCAGATTGGCAAAGTAACCCCCATGATGCATTTGGATTGTAAACCAAGTGTCATTAGGAACTACATGATAACAAAGGAAAGAATAAATAAACACACTAAAAATACTCGAATTAAATACCCAACACTAACCCACATTGTTCTTCCAATGGACCCTTGGTCCACTGGTCCCCGCCTCAACAATTGACACACTGCCTTACTACAACACACACCTACCCTTTTTTATGCATTTTCAACAACTGATAAATGCACAATACAACAGAAAACAAACCTATAATTTATTAAGCACAAAACTTACGGTAGTGCCAGTCCCCTTCGTCCCCTTTCCGGAGTCTCCACTCCGTCAATCGGAGTTTTGCCTTCATTTTCGCCTTCGCCTTTTCCTTCATCGTATTTCTGCCACCACAACCACCAAAAACAACCGCCGATTACAGAAAATTTTCCTTCGCTAGGGTTAACAGTTACCAGAGCAGTAGCAAAGCGAAGAACGAAACTCTCGAAAAACCAGGGAGGGAGAGGGAGAGTGGAGGGAGTTCGCCGTACTAAGTGACTCGCTAATCCACCGTGTATCAAATTGCCACGTACGCATTTTCCGTCCTGGATAACGGCCAAAATGACTGGAGGGACTAACATTGAACTCGATTTGATAGTTAAGGGACCGTAATAGTCACTTTCATAGTTAAGGGACCCGTTTGGGACAAACGTAAAAGTTAGGGGACCAAATTTGGATTTTACCCTATCATCACTATATATACAGCTGATTCATTTATTTTTTAATGTATCGATCTTCTAGAGAAAAATTTTGCTAATATTTAACTATATATCATTACTCTTACAAGTGGGGGAGTTAAATAAGTAATTTTGTGAGGAAGACGTAAATCTGGGTAGAAAAAGTGCGTAAGAAGTTTGGTATATACTTGGTGAAAGAAGGCGAGGAAAGTGAAATTAAGGATGAAATAGGTAAGTGCAAGTGGATATATTACTTTTTTCCTTTTTTAGTCCGAATGGAAAGGCAACTACAAGGGAGGAATAGAGTGTAAACACTAAACAATGCGTAGCCAAGTTGTTCTCCTCCTCGAGTGCCCTTCGAGTTAAGAATGTTCCTGGCGACACCCATCAACTCGAGTTAAAACCGCCGAATAGTCGGCCACTTGAATAAACCCCTATAAACATTCTGTTAGAATTGTGTAATTTGATAAGTTATTCGCCACGGCAAACCTAACGGCAGCTAGGATTGCCACAAGCTTTGTGAACAAGGCTGAAGGGCAACTGTATAAAAAACATTGTTGGGCTTGGGTACTTTCATCTGATAGCCTTTGGACCCACGCTAAGGCACTTACCTTGGATGGACTTAGCCACGCCCCATCAACCAGGAAAATCAAGGGAGAATCTTGGCACCACTTGTCACACCAAACTTTCATGCATTGCTGCGGGGCCGGTTGATGAACGTTTATCAAGAATAATTTATTGTCCCTCACTACCTCAAAGTCTCTCTGGAGATTTTCCCTTGCTTGAAGAATTTAACTTGGCGCCCTTGAAAACTAACGAATTGTGACTTAACCATATAGGGTGGAAAAGGAGGCACTTTGGGTTAGAGTTGTTAAAGCTATTTTTGGGGAGAGTGGAATTGGATTTTTGGACTTTTTTAGTTGCAAGGTGGGGGAAGGAGACAAGGTGAAACTTTGGGGGGAATCTGTGGGTGGGAGGTTCAACTTTGAATGCTAAGTTTCCTAGATTGTATAGTCTTGAGTTACAAAAAAATTGCTTGGTAAAAGAGAAAAGGTCTAGTAATGAATGGGTTTAGAGTTGAGAGGGAGAAAGATTGGAGAGTTAGAGGAGTTTTTGAAGATTTTGGAGTCTACAAATTACTGTAGGTTCATCTAACAGATGGATGTTGCAGTTGAATTCTAGTGGTGAATTCTCGATGCGGGTCTTGCTAGCAAAGTTGATGATGTAATTCTAACAACGGGCTTGGTGTGTAAGCTGCAAGGTGGATTTCACGGGTGCCACTCAAAGTTAATATTTGCATTTGGAGGACTATGTAATTTTGCTTGCCTAGAAAAATCAATTTGTCCTTACAAGGTGTACTAATTGTTGATGTTTTATGCCCATTTTACAAGCAAGAAGAAGAGACGGTGGACCATGTGCTGGTTAACTATATGCAAGCTTCTTCAGTTTGGTTGCTGGTGCATGCTTGGTGGCAAATAGAAGGTTTGACAAGAGCAAATATTGAGGTGTTAAATAGCTAGCATATTGGAGGGCTTAATCTTTCACAGCGAAAGGTATAGGAGGAAGTGTATTTATTATTGTATGGTTTGTAAGAAATAGAACAAATAATCTAGTTTCTAAGGCTAGTGAAAAGACAAATATGCATGTGGTATTAAAAATTTAGATTTTGTATTTATTATGGATTAATAATAGGTATTCAAGGCTAAATTGTAATTGGGTTGAATGGTTTTGTAATCCCAAATTAGTTGTACAGAATTGGCTACAAAGGAAGTGGGCAGTATGATGGTCGTTGAGCAGCGGTTGTAGGTGTTGGATTTGTAAGGGATGCCTGCCCAGGATCATATGCGGATAAACTTAATTGGGATTTAGTAGTCTCACACTTATTTGTAAATGGTTGGTTGGACTTGTAATTCTCTAAAACTTACATGAAACTAGTTCACTAACCTAGGACATGACTATGCATGCGTAGCTTTAGTTCCTTGGTAAAATAAATAAACAAATTAAACATTTAAAAACTTGCACGCATTTTCTAAAATACTTGTAAAAATTAACGTAAATCAAAGTCAAGTAAATAAGTATGTGAGACTTCGAGTATCAACCTATGTACATCATTTATAATGTACAACCGAAAGTAACTATGTATATACACACACTTAAGTCCTTCCACCCTTATCCATACAGGAGAAATTAACTTAGTATAATTAAGTATTCAACTTTCTAAGGTATTCGAGATCATGAAATAACTTAACTTTAACTTAGGCTTACTTACTCATAGTAAAAAGTCACTTTACTTCCCTTGTGCCCTTTAATAGCCTCGTCATTGCTAAGGCAATAAAAGAACTTAGTTAGCACTCTATAGATTTATACTAGCAACAAGAAATCAAACTTAACACTCTTTTACTTGGTGTTAAGCGCAACAACATCTATATCTTCACAATATGAATTCAATGGGTGAAAATTCGATAATTCTTAGTAAGAGATGTTTTAACTTACAAGAAAATTTTAGGACCGATTTATAAAATAAATATATACAACTTAGAAAAGGTTATGTTGTGCAAACCTACCTCCACATAGTTCTATTTTTTTGCAAGAACAAATGCAAGAATGGTGACTTGCCACTTTTTTTTTTAACATTTTTTCATACTGTATAGGAGTTTTTCTTAAACTTGGTGGCTTATCTTGCTAAGTTTGGTAGTTAGCTAGGGTACTTTTAAGGTCCATGACCTTCCTTAACCACTTCGCACCCCAATGCTTACCTAAGACCCCCTTAACTTACTTGAGCCATTTCTTGTCCATCTATTAACTCTCTTAATATGTGCTTTAATCTCATTTTAGAAGTGGTTCTTGGACCCATTCAAATGTCCTACACATGTTAGGGAGGTTTAAAGAAGCTAACCGAAGCATTGGAAAGTCTCAAATGTCTAGCCTTAAGGGCCCAATGCCAAGGCATGAAAGGTGGCGCCACCGCCTTTATCTCTCAGCCCTAGCTCTACCTCCCTGGCACTGCATTGCCAGGCCTGGTGACATGTTGCCAAGACGTGGCACCTAGTTCCTTGCTTTATGTTCCTTGCTCAGTTCTTGCACATTTCATGCTTGTCTTGCCCTAAACCACTTCTAGGCTTTTTCATTTGATAAATAACATGTAAAAGCATTAAACACTTGAAATCTTAAAAATCTTTTACCTATACTAGGATTACAACCCTCTAACTCACAATGCACACATAAACACAACAATGCCGTTTCATTTGCAAATCAATGTAGCTCTTGTTCTAGCCTAGCAAATTAATTGCCAAAGCATCACACACAGGTAATATGATATGCATTTGAGCAATTTCAAGCTTAACAAAGATATAAACCTTTACCCCCTTTGTGAGACAAAACCAAACCTCCCTAAGACCACCTTGCACACAAACCACAATAGCTTGCAATTTAATATTCATGAGCAAGATTTGAGCTTAGGGACCAATTATCTAGCTTGCTCAAGCCTTAATTAACTCAACCGCAATACTTATCTCATCCAAAATATAAATTGAAGTGCACCTCAGGGAAGAAATGTGATCCAAGCTCCTTTAACTCAAACTAGCCATAAACACCCAAGAATTTGCTTTTGGAGCTTCAATTTCACAAATATTTGGATAGGATGAGCTTAGGAGCTTCTTGGCTCTAGGAATAGTATGGGTTGGGGTTTGAGGAAGAAGACAACCAAGGCTTCTTCTTATCCTATCCCATTTTCACCCTTTAGTCCCTTAAACTTTCACATATGTTCACTTTGGTCCATAAATCTCACACTTGTTTTATTTCCTCACTTCACAAATGTAATTGTACTAAGAATCATTAAAATACTTAAAAATTTTAATTCTATAGTTAATCTCATTTATGGCATAAAAATTAGGGTTTTTAATATAATTACTGCTTTGCCCTTTATGGCCAAACTTTGCTCAATGATCAATTACTTACTTCATACCACATTAACTTACTAAATTTATTACTTAGTGTGCAAATAGAGTTTTCAAGTATAAAATCTACACTTGCCTTAGTAATCTTAGTTTGGGCCTAGGAGAGCCTTAACATTTTCCCCTTATTTGGAAATGTAGTCCATAAATTCTAACTTACCCAGTATGACTCTTGCATGGGACTTTGAGTTTTCTTCCTAATCTTTTCTTTTCATATGGCCATTTTCTTTCTATGAGCAATTCATATACACTTATCGATGGGCACTTCTTACTCTTAGGTTCTTGACTTGTTGGTCAATAAACCACTTAGGATACTTTGCGTAAAAGATCCTTTCTTTAGGACATAACTTTAAAGCACACTTATATCTTTTAGAGTTATCTTGCTCCCTTGATCTTTCCTTTATGAAGGGAGGTTCTTAGGAGTACTTTGTTCTTTACTCCTATCTTATAGATAACTTGTCTCTACCTTGTCAATCTTCTTTGTCTTGTTGCTACCTCTCATTCTTACATTAAAAAGTGAATCTATGTAACACCTTTGTGATCCTTGGCAATTTTAAACAAATCTTCATAATTTTTTATACTTAATTTAGGCACTTAGGCCCGCCTTTCTTAGGCATAACTTAGTCTTATTACCACTTAATACCTTTAGGTACTTTACTTTCCATGACTACTTGCCATTGGGCTTTCTTGAGTATGCTTCCAACGTAATTGAAATTTTCCCTGTTCCATGATATCTTAGCCTCAATACATTCATAAACTTGACACTCTTGACTTGACCATATGTAAGCACACACATTTGCATGGCCCTACCTTAGCTCTTGGGTGTTATTGGGTCTCACATTTACCCAATATTCCTTTTTTGACTCTTCTAGTTAATCCTTGATATATTTAGGGTTCTCAGCCAACTACAAGTCACTTAGCCGACACTTGGCCCTTATCACTTAAGGTACCTTAGGCATGCTCCTTAGTTTCCGTTCTTTATAACAAAGTCTTTCTTGAAACCTTTAGATCACTTTGGTTTGTACTTATCATATGGATATTGAAGGACTTCTTTTACTTCCATTGGTACTCTAGGAACCCCTAAGAATCTCTTTATTATTGCCCTTGATCCTTTGGATCCAAGCCTGTTACTTGCCTTTGTCTGGTGCTCCCATGTGTGTATTTATACAAACCTATGCCTTGCTGTCATTGTAATCTTCTCATCCCTTTGTGAACCACTTTAACACTTAAGTCCATTAAGCCATCATAATTCACAAGACTTTCATTACTACTCCCACATCAAAGGCATTTAAGATCTTTAAGTCATTATAACTTCTGGAACCCTTTGTTCCTCTTCAATGTTGGTATTTATAACTGTTAATTTGTCCACAAAGAAAGTTAAATTTTGGACTTCATCTTGTGGCTCTAACTCTTCTAGCTTACTTAGCCTTCTTTTCTATCGAGGTCTTTAATTTTCTCTTAGTCACTTTATTACCTAAGAGTCCCTTCATCTAACAAACTTTTGCTTGGACTTTTATGTAACATAAATGCCTTGCTTATCCTTTTAGAGTAAAGAGTTCAATAAAAGTTCTTAGGCTCTTCAAGTATTCATAAATTTCAAGGAAACTTTAGATCTTGAACCTCTAGGCTAGGGTACTACTTTAAGTCACACTTAACTTTTTTTTAGTAATTTAGGTTACTCATAACCTTAACTTGGTCGTGTAGGTGGTGTAACTTCTACCGACCTTTCTTACTCAACTCGATATTATCTCGCAGTAGAGTATACTTGAGACCCTAACAATATCTTCTTAAGAACCCCTATAGTCCACCTAGGACTACATTATTGAGCTCAATAGTTCATGATCCTTTTTGGTTCTTCTTGCCCTTCCTCGGTTCACCCAAGTCCCGAGTTAAGGAACCTTGTCTTTGGATTTAGAACAATTCTTTCAAGACCCCTACATCACTTCCTTTTCTATGAGCCTCCCTTCCTTCAAAAAATCTGAAAGTATACTTGGCCTTGTTCTTATATAAATTTTCCTCCTACACTTAGTGAGTATTCGGCCTACATACTACCTCTTGTACTTAGTGTGTAGGTTAAGCTTAAAGTGTCTATGTTCACTCTTATTGTACTTACAAAGCACTTAGTAATCCTTACACTACAACTTAGGTAATTAAGCTTTCTTAGGTACATCTTAGTTTGACTTCGCTTAAGCACCTTTAAGGTAGCCAAGCAATTTGGTCAATACTTAACCCTTGAGCTCTCTAGGTCATCCTTACTTACTTTAGGCCTTATTTATGCCTTGAGTCCCCTGAACTTAGTCTTTGGTTTTTCAGACTCAAGATACCCTTGTTCTTGGCCTAGTTTCGGCTTTCTTAGAGAGTATTAAGTCATTTTTGGTCTTCCACTACATTTAAGCTTTTGGGGATTTTTCCTCACCTTCATTGGCCTCTAAAGGACCTTTAGAACCTTGCATTAACCCTCTACACGTCCTGACTAAAAGTAATTTATCTAATCACCCAGTTGCTGCTTGGGCGCACCTTCATGTTATGGTCTCAAGTTCTTAAAGTACTTTCATAAGTCCTGAGCATTTGGGGATTTTTCCCCATATTCTTTAGTCACTTAGGAGCCTTTAGAACCCTTATTTACTACCCCAGACATTATAGATTGGTACAATTTATTCATGCACTCAATTGCCATTCTGGAATGGTAGTATGTGTACCATTTATACCATACATGTCATACAATCCCTTGGTGCCTTTGGGCCCTTGTTTGGTACTATGCTCTGCTTTCCCCTGAACTTAGGTAGCTTTTTAACTTTAGGCTAACTCCTTTATTTACCCTTAACGGTGCCTTATAATGCTCACAGTGTACCATATACTTGCATGTAGTTGAGTCCAATGGCCTCTTATGCCCATAGAATCTGTTCACGCACTTAAGTCCTATTATTTAGGCATCCCTATTACTCTTAATAATTTCATTTAAGTGTTATCCAACACTTAAACACTACTTACCACGTTTGGTTGCTGCTTGCAACACTCAGCCATGACATGGTTTGCATGCCTTAGCCATAATTAATGCACATATTTATAGAAACTCAAGCACAAATAAGCACTACATTTATATGCATTAATATGGCCCATTGACTTAAATTTCTTACTTGTGCAACAAGGAGGAGACTAATAAAAAAGTAGGATGAAGAATTAGATGATCATGATCATAATAATGTTGATCTTAATCTCACCCTTTAATTCACTGCTTTTGTATTTTTCAGATTTAATACTAAGTATTGTGTTTTATACCCTTTAATTCACTGCTTCTATATTTTTCAGATTTAATACTAAGTATTGTGTTTTACTCCTTGTTATTGGTTCGTATGCAAGAAAAGTTTCAATGATTTAGAGGTTGATATACCTAACTACATTTTTTTTAGTATTTAATTGCTATCTTAAATTTGGCTATAACTAGCTCAAGGGGAACATCCATTCTAAAATTTTTTGTTGTGCTTATGAATTTGCTAAAGTTTTTGTAGTGCTAGTGCTTTAAAATACTATTCATTTCATAGAAAATGTTATTCTCTCCGTTTCTTAAAGATTGACTTATTTAAAAAGACATAAAGTTTTAGATAAGTTAGGCACTTAAAAATTGGTTCCAAAACTACCTTCTTTTACTTTTATTTGTGTTGACAATATTTTTTTGGATCATTAGCACACAAGGCACTAAAACAAACGTAAAGCTGTGTACTCTTGATTTTCAATGTAGATCATTCAATTTCCCAAGCCATTGCCCTGGGTCTTGCCCTTGCTTTTTGGTTAATGTCATTCCTAGAATAGGAGCACTTAACATTTGGTGCCTTTAGCCTTTTAGCCCTTGACTCTTAATTCTTTAAAACTTACATGTAATTAGTTCATTAATGTAGGACATAACCATGCATGCATAGCTTCTGTTCTTAGGTAAAATAAATAAAAAAAAAATCAAACATTTAGGAACTTGTGACCATTTTCTGAAATAATTAAAAAAATGAACGTAAATTGAACCCAAGTAAATAACTAAGTCAGACTTCGAGTATTAACCCTATGCATATCATTTAAAAACATAATATACAAAAAAAAAAAGTAACTATGTACACATCCACTTAAGTCCTTCCATCCTTATCCATACTAGAGAAATTAACTTAGTACAATTAAGTACTTAACTTTCTAAGGCGTTTGAGATCACAAAATAACTTAGCATAGTAAAGAGTCATTTTAATTCCCTTATGCTTTTTAATAGAATACTCATTGCCAAGGCCATAAAAGAACTCAGTTAGCATTCAGTAAGGACAAACTAAAACTTGGAATCAATCTAGATTCCATAGATTTATACCTGCAACAAGAAATCAAACTTAACACTCATTTACTTGGTGTTAAGCACAATAACATTTATATCTGCACAATATGAACTTAAGGGGTGATAATTTGAAAATTCTCAGTAGGGATTTTTTAACCTTCAAGAAAATATTATGACCTGTATATAAAATAAATATATACAACTTCACGTGAACTCAAACATTCTGGGATTTTATCTAATGGCCACTGGGAAAGGTTCTTTTATACAGACATACCTCCACTTAGCCCTACTTCTTTGCAAGAACATTGTTCTTGCTAGGACTATAAATGAACAGAAAGTTTGGTGAACCATTCATGAATTATTTTGTGGGAGTTTGTTCATGTTCGTTTACTAAGCTAAACGAACAAACACAAACACAATTTTTTGTTCATTTATTTAAATGAACAAACATGGACAAGCCTATATTAATTCATTTATATTCATGCATAGTTTGATTATTATTTATTTATATTTGTTCTTTTATTTGTTTGTTTGTTTATTTATTAATTTATTATTTTTAGTAACACACATACACACGCACACATATTCATTTATAATCGTTAATTTATGGTCGTTTACATTCATTTAAATCGTTCATAAACATATTCTATATATTGTTTATGAATGCGTTCATGTTCGTGTATTGATGTTAATGAATGAGTTCATTCATTTGGTTCATTTATTGTTGTTTATGAGCAAATATAAATGAACATGAACAACCATTTTACATCAAAGAAACAAACAAACATGACCAAAGCGTGTTCATTTTGTTCATTTACAACCATAGTTCTTGCCTTGGCAAGCATGGTGGCTTGCCGCTTCTTTCTTACCATTTTTCATACTATTCAAGAGTTCTTCTTAAACTTGGTGAGTTATCTTGCGAAGTTTGGTAGCTTGGCTAAGATACTTTTGCGGTCCAAGACCTTTCTTAACCACTCACCCTGTGGCAACGTGCGTGGTTTTCTGGAGTCGCCACCAATCAGTTTTCTTAGGTCGATTGGTCACCTTAAAATTGGTCTGCGAGAGTTCGGGGATCGGGAGTACGGTTACGCTAAAACAATATTGTTATAGCGCCCAAAATTGGCACCTTAGTTGATTTTAATTTTTGTTTTACTTTGCTTTTAAATAATTTTCAGTTAATTTAGAAATTTTGACTGAATTAGTCGAAATGTGGATTTTTAAGTTAATTTGTATAGAATTTTATACTTCCGAACCATGGACTCTGCCGAGTCATTTGGACACGGAAGATTTGATTCCGAACCATGGACTCTGCCGAGTCACCCGGACACGGAATTTGATGAAATAATTTAATCCATATCGTAAATATGGATTTTTATCTTTTTATTTAATTTATTTATTTTAAAAGGTTGATATTTTCCAAACCGTAGATCCTGCCGGATCATCCGATTATGGAAATTATTTTAATTTATTGTTAATTATTTAATGACATTAATTATTAGTATTATGAAAATTTTGAATTTTTAATAATTTTAAAAATTATAAAGTATTTTATTATTCTTTTATTCTTTTTTTGTTTATTCTTTTTATTTGATAAAAGTTAAGCCAAAAAAATAAATTATTTAATCAAGGTTTTATTTATTTAATGAAGAAAACTAAAGATGTATATTTTAAAAATAAAGGTAAAGTCTTAATATTTTATTTATTTTATTTTTTTAAGAAAAGGTTAATCAAAAGTGATCATTTAATAAAAAAACTAAAAATTTATATGTATATTTCAAAAATAAAAGAAAAATCTTAATATTTCTTTTATTCATTTTATTTGGTAAAAGGTTAGCCAAAAAGTAGTTATTTAATTATTTAATGAAATTTTATTTACTAAAGAAAACAAAGAGTTATATATTTAAAAAAAATCTAAGTGAAAGAAAAGTCTTGATATTCATAAATTTTGTTTTTTTATTCTTGATAAAAGATCTTAAAGTAATTATGTAATTTATAAGTCTAAAATATTTAAGAGAAAATTTAATTTTTTTTTACTACCTTTATTTGAAATTATTTAGGTAAAATTTTTATTTTGTTTAATAAAGGAAACAAAAAGTTATATCTTTTTATTATTTTAAGAGAAATAAGTAAAATATTACTGGATAAAAAAAATAAGTAAAATATTAGCCCAAAGTTTTTCAATCAAAAAGTAAAATATTACTGAATAAAAATAAATAAGTAAAATATTATCCCAAAGTTTTTTTTTATTTTTTAATAATAAAAGGAAAATTTATTTATATACTTTATTTAAAAAAATGATTTATATACTTTATTTAAAATATTTTCCAAGCCATGGATCCTGGCGGATCATTTGGTCATGGAATTTAATTTTTATTAAATTTTATTTAATTAATTATTAATAAAATCATAATTTTATTATTATTTTTCTTGAATTTTTTTAAATTTTAAATATCATTACTTTAAAGATGTGTTTTAAAAAAAAATTGATTTGTATTTTTGGAATTATTTAATTATGTTTTTAATAAAAGGAAATAAAGGTTAACTTTTGATTACTTTAAAAGAAATAAAAATATGTTCCAAATAATAAAGGATGGGGGCTTTGTAAAAATTGAATTCTTGATTAGTCCTAATAAGTAAGCGGAATAAATGGTTAGTCCATGATAATAAAAGTTAGCGGTCAGTACAGTTAATTGTTAGTATAGCAAAAATTAAATGGTTAGTGATAACAATAATAATGAAAGTTAGTGGTTAGCACAGTTAATTGTTAGTATAGCAAAAATTAAATGGTTAGTGATAACAATAATAATGAAAGTTAGTGGTTAGCACAATTAATTGTTAGTATAACAAAAATAAAAGTTAGTGATAACAATAATAATAAAAGTTAGTGGTTAGCACAATTAATTGTTAGTATAACAAAAATAAAAGTTAGTAATGTTAGATCAATTAGTTGTTAATAACAATAAATACAAAAGTTAGTAAAGTTAGATTAATCAATTGTTAAGAACAATAAAACAAAAGGTTAGTAATAATAACAATTAATAATGAATAAACAAGTAAAACAAGTTAGGATTTTAGTTTTCTGCAAGGATAAAAGAAAAGTTAGTAACTCAAATGAACAATAATGAAAAGATAGAGGATGAAAATAGAATTTTACCTATAGAAAGAAAATTTTGAATTTTCAGAAACGGGAAAACGCGACGGACGACCACGGCAGGGCTGGGGAGGAAGCGACGGGCGGCGTGCAGGGGTGAGGCGGAGGAGAGGGGGTCAGGCGGTGGCCGGCGGCGATGCGACGGCGGGGAGGGGGGGCACGGCGAGGGACGCGGCGGCTGGAAGGAAGAAGAGGAAGGGGCAGCGAGAGAAACGGAAGAAAGAGAAAGGAAGAAGATGGTCTGATCGTAAGAAAACAAAGTTTGGGACTTTCTGGGCAGAGGGAGGATAAGCTAGGGAATAAGGCTGTAATTTTATCTTTTTTTTAAAACGGAGCTCTAAGCTTTCTCTGTATTTTTTTCTGTGTTCAACACAAAATTTGGGGGGCTATTTATAGAGGAATTTTGGCTGAACTGTTGATGGATAAATTAATAAAAAATTTCAAACTTATCTTTTAAATTGGTAAAATGACAATTTTAGTCCTTTACGTCTCTCAGCCTCTGGATAAGTTCCTGAAGCTTCTGATTTTGACAATTTTATCGTTTTCTGTCAATTTGCGCCAGAAACGTCGGCAGGCCCAAAATTTTATGTGACAAACTACCAAATGCTCCTGGAACTTTCAGAATTTGTCAATTTTTCCCGAAACTTCTTAATGTTGTCATTTTTACCTCAAACTTTTAAATTTTGCCATTTTTTTGGAGTTTTCTTTTTTTCTTTCAAATACACACATATATCATTTTAAATCAAATCTTCACAAAAAAAAAAAAAATGTATTTTAAACTAATTAAAATTTTTAGTAATAATAATAATGATAAAAATAATAATTTTTTTTATTTAATTTCTTTTATTTAATTTCTTTTAAAATTTTTTATGGTCGGACGAAATTGGTTGTCAACACACCCTAATGCTTACCTAGTGCCTCTTAACTTACTTAAGCCTTAGGCCACTTATTGTTCACCTTTTAACTTTGTTAACAGATGCTTTAATCTCACTTTGAAATTGGTTCTTGGACCGATTCAAAGGTGTTGGCCCAAGTGCAACTAAGAGGGGGGGGGGTGAATTGGTTGTTTTTAAAAACTTTAGCAAAATCAAAATTTACAACTAAATTCACTCAACTAAAGATCAAGAACAAACCAAGCAATGCTAAGCATAAATAAAGCAAGTAAATAAAAGAGGATAAAGGAAAGAGTGCACCGGGATTTATAGAGGTTCAACTCCACCAACCGGAGTCTACGTCCTCTCCTCAAGCTTACCTCCTCAAGCTTGCCCACTTGAGATTTCCTCCACTATCTCTTGATCAAGATTACAATGGTGTTTTCTTCAAGGTTCACACCAAACCAATCTCTAGTTTTCTCCAAGGCTCACTAGAAACCACTCTCTAGTTTTCTTCAAGGCTCACTAGAAACCACTCTACACTCAAGAGATTCTAAGAATTTGAATGTTTACAAACTCACAAGCTCACACAATAGCACTCAAGTTAGATATACAAGTGAAAGCACAAAACTTGGCTCTTTTCTCAAATGATAAACACTTTGATGAACATTTGATGATGAATCTTTGATCTTATTGCCAAGTTAGTTTCCAAAGTGTTTCTCCATGTTTTTATACTCATATGGGGTCGAAAGCGATGTTGGAAACCTGCTGGGGAAGTCTAGAAAAGGTCCTGAAATTCTGGTGATCGTTGCTCTATTTTTTTGTGCAAAAGAGGAAAAGTTCCAGACTTCGCGTTAAGTTTTGAGTTTAACGGGTTAAGCTCGATTTGCTCTCCAACGGTAAAAAATGGTTAGAGACAGGTCATAAAAAGTTCTGTCATAGTGACCAGGTGGCGTCCTCTGATTCGTCCACGTCACATTTCAAATCTTGACTCAAATTGCGCCAGTCGAAGGATTTTGGGGAAAGTTTTTAGACTTGCGAATAACAGGTTAAACTTGGAGTTTAACACGTTAACTGATATTTCTAAAAGTTGCAGAATTTTCAGACTACGGATTAAGCCAATTTAACGCATTAAAGCATAGACTTGGGGGCAACTTAGAAACACTTGTCATTTGTAAAACAAACTTGATTCAAACATTAATATATTTTGATGACCTACCAAATTCTCCTTAAAAACAAATTTTATCATCAAACTTAAAACATATTTTTTGAAATAATACTTAAAATACTTAAAATTTAGGTACAACTTTAACAAATCTATTTTGACCCAATAAAATGAGATTAAACACAATAACACAATACACTTGTCATCATCAAAATTAAATATTTGTTTGGAACAAATCCAACAAAAGGATCAATATGTCTTAGGAAGGTTAGGGGAAGCTAACCAAAATATCAGAAAGTTCATAGAAAGTCCTAAATGTCAAGCCTTAAGGGCTCGGTGCTGCGGCGCTGCCGCCTTCATCTTTCGCCCCCAACTCGACCTCCCTAATGCCACGTTGCCAGGCTTGGCAACGCATTACCAAGGCCGTCGCACCCGGTGCCCTGTTTTGCATTCATTGTTTGGTTCTTGCACATTTCATGCTTGTTTTGCCCCAAACAACTTCCAAATCACCTCTAAACCTTTTCACTTGATAAATAAAATGTAAAAGAATCCATTAAACACTTGAAAACTTAACAAACATTTACCTATACCAAGATTACATGCCTCTAACTCATAATGCACACATAAGCACAACAATGCCATTTCACTTACAAATTAATGTAGCTCTTGTTCTAGCCTAGCAAAATTAATTGCCAAAGCATCAAACACGTATAATATGATATGAATTTGAGCAATCTCAAGATTAACAAAGATATAAACCTTTACCTCATTTGTGATACAAAACCAAACCTCCTTTATACCACCTTGTATACAAACCACAATTGCTTGCAATTTAACTTTCATAAGCAAGATTTGAACTTAGGAACCAATTATGTAGCTTACCCAAGCCTTGATTAACTCAACCACAACACTTAACTCATGTCAAAATTGAAATTGAAGCTCACTCAAGGGAAGAAACATGATTCAAGCTCCTCCAAGCTCAAACTAGCCATAAACACCTAGGAACTTGCTTTTGGAGCTTCGATTTCACAAGGATTTGGGTAGGATGAGCTTAGGAGCTTCTTGGCTCCAAGAATGGCATAGGTTAGGTTTTAAGGAAAAAGACAACCAAGTCTTCTTCTTATCCTCTCCTATTTTCACACTTTGGTTCCTCAATTCTTTACTTGTGCTCAATTTGGTCCATAAGTCTCACACTTGTTGTATTTCTTCACTTCACAAATGTAATTGAACTAGGAATCATTAAAATACTTCAAAACATTTAATTCCTTAGTTCAATCCCATTTTTGGCACCAAAATTGGGGTTTTTTTTAATAAAATTACCGTTTTGCTTTTTATGGCCAAACTTTGCTCAAATGATCAAATTAATTACTTTATGCTACATTAACTTACTAAATTTGTTACTTAGTGTGCAAATAAAGTTTCAAAGTATAAAATCTATACTTACCTTAGTAATCTTGGTTTGGACCTAGGAGAGCCGTAACAGTTTTTAATAGTTTCATATGTTGTAGTGTGTTGATCTTGGGCTAGGCTTTTGCTAAGTTTTTCCCTTCTGTACTTGTTCTTTGAGTATTAATATGTATATTCTATGTTGTAATTAAAAAAAAATACACCATAAGATTGCAATGACTAGATCCGTTCTACCATTAAGATCTTGTGCATCATTATCTCTATGTCATGAATTCATTCCCCAGAGATTTTCCTTTAAATAGGGATTACAATACCAATGCCAAAGGTGTACACTTAGAGTACTATCAAATCTTGACACTTGAAGAACAAATGGGACATATCTTCTTCTTCAACCCTACACCTTGGTCATTTTGATGTTAAAACGATGTTTTTCTACATAGTTTTGCCAAACAACACTTCTAAATAAATTTTTTGAATGTTAAGGAATGTTAGTGACCCAAACCTTTTTTAGGCATTTATGGACTTAAGCAAGAAGGCTAATACCATACCACCTTAAGGCATCCCATTAAGTTGGGATAAAGCATATCCCTTCTTTGATCAGTAAATGCCATCTTTTGCTTCTTTTCAAATTGGCCAATCCTTCTCATATACATTTTTTCTTAATTGAGCAATAATCTCTCAAATAATTTCCTTGAGAAAATGGGAAATTAGAGTTGCCGTATTGCATTCCTTAGAATTTGCAAAAGAAGCAAATTTGGCTACCATATTTGGCCAAAACTTCCCTATCTTAATCACCATGTTCTCACGCAATTGAGTAGGAGGAATCACAGGAAGCCAATAATCTTGTTGAATATCTACAAGCTTCTTATCCTTAATTCTCCAACATAAATGAGTTTTAAGAAGTTGCCTCCCAAAGACCAGATTTTCTAGACTGGGGTGGGTTACTCTCTACTTAGCCTCTAAAGGGATCTGGTTTTATCATATTTGGCTGGAAAAACCCTAATCACAAAAGATTTAGGATTCTTGTTCATAATCCTCTTAAAAGTCTTAGTCAGAAGTGCTTGATTAAATTGTCTCAGGTCTCAAACCCCCAATTTACCAAGATCTTTTAAAAGAGTAAAGTAGAATTTATCATGTAAATACATATTGTACTGCCTTTGCTCCATCTCCTTCCACTAGAAATAAATAGTATTTGATTTTGTAATTTTGTCACTTAACGTAACTGTTATATAAAATATAGACATAACATAAACTGACAATAATGAAAAAAAAATCAACATTAGTCGACTTGTTGGATTTAAAAGCATGCAATTGTGTAAATGGATATATGTAGTATTGGAGTGTAGGGTTGACTTAACATGTTGAGAGAGGGGGGGAGAGAGATTTATATGACTAATTACCTAATAAATAGAATTAAAAATTATTATGTGCATTGTCAGATTATGTTCCTTTCCTTGAAAAAAGAAGCATTTTTTTCTTTTTTCTTTTATTAGATTATTCGATCGAGGTTGTCAAGATTGGGGATCCTACCCAATATCGTTTGTCATGATACAATATCGAAATTGTAAAATTGGATAATAGATCTTAAGATCCTACTAAAAGATCAACTATCTATCTGTTGCGAGGAAATTTATGACCAAAGATGGAGGTAGGTCACTAAGTTTAGGGATTGCTTTTGTCTGTTGAAGAAGCTGACGGGAAAGTTTCCTGCGAAGCAAGGAGGCGGAAAGATTGAGTGCAAAATAGAGCAGCAGTCATTCGTGGAACAGGGCGGCCCAAATACATTCAGCTAGAAAATAGGTCTGGTTCAGTATTTGAAATAGCACGTTAATGCAGGTTAGTTAATGTAAAACAAACAGGTCTTTGATTTCTTGTAATAAATAATATAATTTATATAAAAGATGAATTATATTAGAAACTTAATAAAATTTGAGTGTCAAACAATTATGCAAATACAAGTAGTGTCATAATATAAATATAGTTAGAGCTCTAGTAAAGCATAGATAAACATAATTAATACAATAACCAAGATAGGTTTAAAAAAAAATCATAAACAAACATATTTAACACAATAACTATAAACTTATGAAAGTACAGAGTTTTGTTTCCTGAATAAGAGAGAAACGAGCTCTTTTTCTTTTTTGATTTATTTCACAATTCAAGTCATATAGCCGCTAGCTTGGGTAGTCAAACTTGGGTAATCAGGGCCCAATCATTTAAACTTTCTGATTTGGGCTAAACTATAAGTGTAATCAATAAAAATTAATACAAAGTAGAATCGATAGAATTGAAAGAACTTATCAATCTTATGATCTTAATCAAGATTTCATGCGATCCTACTATATCAATGATTTTTTATCATATCAATCTTAAGATATTAATTGGAATCATACTCGATCATACTATATCACCGATCATATTATTTTCTAATAAAATTTTATGATATTCAATCCCAAGATCCAGATCAAACGATCGCGAAATCCTAAGATCCGGATTGAGAGCTCTACAACCTTGGATTCGATGAATCTATCTAAAGGGACAGTGACAAGCTTTACACCGTAGTTCCGACATGACATATTGAAAGGATGAATAATGCTCTTTGCACCAAAACTATATCTTGTGTTGTAATTTTATCCTCGACTTTGAAAGATACTTAATTATCATCATCACATTACACGTAAAGACTTTTTTTGGGGCGTCGGCTGGGAGCTGTAATTTTCGGTGCTTAAATTACCTGTTGATTACTTTCAAAACCGCAACATTACGGTCAGTAAGATTAGAGGTTGATTTTGGCACCGAGGACACGACCCATCCCATTTCCGTCTTTATATATATCGTCCGAGAGTAGGGAGCCAATTCAGATCTCTGTGATCAATTCAATGAAAATTAATTCGCAACCGATTTCTTATAATGTCAGTGTGATATCCTGGCTCTGTTATAATTGCATAATACACGCTACAAAGTTTAAGGATGAAAAGGCAACACCAAGCATATTTTATGGATAAACACTGGAATTATTAATTTTCTTTTTCATTTTTTTTTCTTGAAGTAATGCTGAAGTTATCATTTGCTTACAGGGGACGCAAAACTAAAATTGGATAAAAATATTTTCATAAAGAAGACATGTAAACAAGAATTAATAATAACAAAAAAAAAATAGTAAACCTGCTTATAAAAATATTTCACTAAAATTTCTTATATCCGATTATATGACAAACGTTAACTGAAGAGCTAGAACTTCTGTATTGACCATATTGGATAGGTCTTTTACACGAAATTAGTGCAATTTCGGTGCTTGCAGATTACCTCCAGCTAATTATGAAAATAAGAGAATTAGCAAGACGTAATCCAATTAATATATAAAGGAATTATTACAGCTGGATAATATGCAGTTGGTAGTAAGATATAAGACAAAAGACGTATGTGTATGATTGGGGTGCTTTTACCGGGTGATTATCAAGACCAGCGGCTACAGAAGTCGATAGAAAGTTGGAGGACCATAAATAAAGTTAGAGAGTTTCATGAGATTTAAAGGGGCGGCCAGCTTTTGCTTTTCTGCTTTTGATTTTTGAGCCTTAATGGCTGGCATAAGCCCAGCTCTTGACCACATTTGAGGCACATGGGGAAATACATGCATCCAAGGAAATTTTGATTCTTTGAACCAAAAGCTTATTATATGTAAATGTAGATATCAAAGAAACTAATATGGTGGCTAATAAGGCCAAGCTTGCTGTGGACCAAACATTGACTGTTGGTTTAAAGTAGTTATGGACCATTTCAAGGGTTTGCAACCTCTCTTCTTGCTTTTCATCAACCCTGTCTGTCCACTACTTGGAATGCACGTAATATAGATGTTACTTTCATATCTTTAATAGAATATGATTTTAGTAATAAAATCACGCCTAGAGCAAAATAATAATAATAATAATAATAATAATAATAATAATAATGTATATAGCTTACCTCTCTCAATCATTCAAGACCTAGAAAAATGGGTGTAAGGTAGGGTCTAGAAATTGCTTAGTGTCCTGTAAAATCAAATGTATATACAATTTTATTCTAGTGAGTGGCTAAAGAATGTGAGTATCTTTCAAGTATAATGTCATTGAATGCTGATTCAAGTGTTTTTCAAGTCCTGAAAAAATAGGTATTTCGTCATTTCCCTTAATATATAGTCACTCCTAATTTTGTTCCCTGTGAAGATAATTTTTTATTACAAAAAAAATATGATATATAATCTTGATCATCTTTACCTTTGAAAGGATATATTTTGAGATGGAGAATGGAAAAACATACGTCGCCATCTCATTTTAATTGCATCATTCTAAAACTCACAAATTTCTTAACTTTTGTTTTTGTCTTATAATGTTTGTTTTCTGAAAGTGTTGTTGAAAAGCTTTTACACAAAGTTCAAAAAATAAAACGTAGATATAATTAAAAATATATGTTATCAAAGAAACGAAGTATTTATTTTGGGCACCAAAAACATAAAATGTTAAACGCATGATTCATTAATATATTTAATTTCCTTGGTTGATTTCAAGAAAAGAAAAACTAAAATGACCCCCTATCTTGGGAAGATGGTAGTCAGTCGTAAAAGTGACCATTTGTGGCTAAACCACTGTAGTAATACAAGGCCCTAAAACATGATGATATTATGGGCTTTTGAGCCCAAAATAAAGTTCGAAGGTCATGTGCTCTATTGCTAGTCAACGAAGTCAAAACAGTAAACACCTACAAGCAGTATTAAAAAGTAGGAATTGAAAGACAAGTTGGAGACGTTTTCATCTAAAATTATTTTAATGGGTAAGCTATATTTTGTTTTTGAATATAAGATCCATTTTAAAATGAATTTTATAAAAAAAAAAAAATTTTAAATAAATAAAAATTCAAATGTATTCAAAAATACATTTTTTTGGTTTTCCAAACCCAACCATATATATAATGATATATAATATATGAAGGAGAGAAATAAAATTTTAGACTTCTTATAACAATCACAAATTTTAAGGCATACGTGTAATTTGGTAATTATTACAAGTACACAAATCCATCCCACAAGGTTAAGATGAAATTAATCATTGCTTTATAAAGGATAAATAAATTAATGAGGTTGATTTCCTAATTAATCAAGAGATGAATTCATATGGCCATGTAAATTACTATGCAGAGCTGAGAAATCAAGGAAACTGCTGCAGATCGACCTCTCCGGGAAACTTGTTTTCCGGCCGGCGAATAAGTGGCGAGTTATCATCAGTGTCACCTTCTGTGTCGATTTGGATACAGAAGCAGCGCTCCAGAGAGATGAAAAACGCTGCGGCCACTCCATTTGCAAGCCAAGCGAGCCTCCTGCAAGCCTTGGGGCAGCCACAGTTCGCCGGCGCTGCTTCCTGTACGGCAGCTTTGGCCGTCGCCGGAGAGTAGCAACAGTGCTTTGTGCTGCTTTTGGGCAGATTATTATCATCCATCGTTGACTGAGTTAATAAGGTTTAAGGTAGAGGTGCACGGAGATCGGAGCTTGGAAATTAACGAGGCCAAAAACAATTCTTCTTGGGGTTATGGGTCCTTTGGCGTTTAATTTCCTTAGAGTTAACTCCAAGAATGATACTGGTATTTTAAATTTGTAAATCAGGATTACTTGTGTAAACCTCTATAACTATAACCTGTAAGCTTTGTCTTCTTATGAATCTAATCGTCTACTATTAAATAGATAGTTGCTATACTATAAGAAAAAAAAAAAGGTGGTTCGCTCAAGAAAAAAAAGTTGATATTTTACTGCCAAGTTTAATTTTGAAAAATTATAAATAGAGTTTGATTTAATGCAAATTACTGGCTTCAAATTTTAGTTGCGGAAAACTCTCCCATTTGCATTCTCCAAATTTTATTTATATGGAGGTGAAATACAAGCATGCTTTATAAACATTAGAACGTTTTTTTTTTGTTAGTACATCCAAGAGTATCACCTCTCTGGGTATTGTAGGGATGATAATGAATAGGATTTGGGTAGGATGGTACTAAACCCATATCCTATCTATCATGTTCGATATTCAATCAATATCCTATCAAACATTTATCGATTTTACAATTTTAACATCCATATCCTGCCTATAAGAGGGGTAGGATTTGGATAAAATCCACCAACCCGCTGCATACTATCTATCATAATAAAAAAAAAATAATTTTATAACAGAATACCATAATTAAAAAATATTAAAATTGATCATCAAGCAAAACAATATTAACAATAAGAGACACATAATAAAGTGTAACAGTTGTTGACACCCAATTTCGTCCGGGTGTTTTAAAATTTTGAAAAAAAATTTTAAAAAAAATTAATTTAAAAAAAAATATATATATATTACTATTATTATTAAAAAAATTTAATTAGTTTAAAATATATTTTTGTTTTGTGAAAATTTGATTTAAAATGATATATGTGTGAATATGTGTATGTTTGAAATAAAATAAAATTTCATGAAAAAAATGACAAAAAATTAAAAGTTTGAGGTAAAAATGACAAAATTGAGAAGTTTCGGAAAAAATTGACAAATTCTAAAAGTTCCAGGAGCATTTGGTAGTTTGTCACATAAAATTTTGAGCCTGCCGACGTTTTTGGCTCAAATTGACAGAAAACGACAAAATTGTCAAAATCAGAAGCTTCAGGAACTTATCCTGAGGCTGAGAGACGTAAAGGACTAAAATTGTCATTTTACCAATTTAAGAGATAAGTTTGAAATTTTTTATTAATTTATCCATCAACAGTTCAGCTAAACTTCCTCTATAAATAGCCCCCCAAATTTTGTGCTGAACACAGAAAAAAATAGAGAGAAAGCTTAGAGCTCCGTTTAAGAAAAAGGGAAAAAATTAGCCTAGGTCCCTGGCCCTCTTCTCTTCCTCTCCAGAAAACCTAAACCTTCTCTCACTGTTTTTTTTTTTTCCTCGCGCGCGTCCGCGTTTCCTGGAGGATTAGAAATTTTAGTTCCTAGGTAAAATTCAGCTTTCGCCCTTCATCTTTTCAATTTATTTCTATTGAGTCACTAACCTTTTATTTTATTCTTGCAGAGAATTAATTACTAACTTTCCTTTTATATTTTACTTGTTTATTATTATTATCATTATTAACTTTTATTACTGTTGTTATTAACTTACTAACCTTACTAACCTTTTATTATTGTTATAATTGTTATTAACTCACTAACTTACTAACCTTACTAACCTTTTTTTATTTCTATTATTGTTATTAACTTACTAACTTTACTAACCTTTTATTATTATTATTGTTACTAATTTACTAACTTTACTAACTTTTATTATTATTGTCATTAATATTAACATCTAACTTTACTAACTCTTGCTAACTTTTATAATTCATGGAAGGTTATGCCTTATATTTATTTATTTTTTAAGTGGATGGTCAAAAAGCCCCACTGTATTTATTTATTTATTATCTTTTAATATTCCTTTATATGTTTACATGTGTTATTTTATGCATTTTTTTATGTCTAAACTAAAATAAAACCTCCCCTTTACTTTACTTTATTTAATTTTCCTTTATGCCAAAACTTTATTTTATGATAAAATTTATTTTACTTATTTAATAATAAAAAATAAATAAATAAGTAAACAGTAACTAATTAAAAGAAGATTCTTTTATGTGAATAATTAACTTTATTCTATTTAAAAAATTGTTTTTTTAAAGACAATTATCTTTTATTATTTTAAAACATATGTTTTAATTATTTCTTTAAAGAGAACAAAAAGTTAAACTTTTTATTCTTTTTTATTAAAAATTATTTAAAAAACATAATTAAATAATTCTAAAAATACAACAAAAATCAATTCTGTTTTTAAATATATTTCTATAGTAATAATAATTAAAAATTCAAGGAAAACAATAATAAAAATCCAATAAAAATTATGATTTAATTAATAATTAATTAAATAAATAATTAATAAAAATTAAACTCCATGTCCAAATGATCCGCCAGGATCCATGGCTTGGAAAATATTTTTTAAATAAAGTATATAAAATATATTTTTTTTACATAAAGTATATAAATAAATTTTCTTTTATTATTAAAAAAATAAAAACTTTGGGATAATATTTTACTTATTTTTTATCCAGTAATATTTTACTTATTTCTTTCAAAATAATAAAAAGATATAACTTTTTGTTTCCTTTATTAAACAAAATAAAATTTTACCCAAATAATTTCAAATAAAGGTAATAAAAATAAACAAGAAAAAAAGAATTAAATTTTTTTAAATATTTTAGACTTATTAATTAGATGTATTTTTAGACTTATAAATTAGAAAATTATTTTATCAATAAAAAAGAACACAAAAAAATAAAATATATAAATATCAAAAACTTTTATTTATTTTTAAAATATGCATATAAATTTTTGGTTTCTCAATTAAATAATTACTTTTGGTTTCTTAATTAAATAATTACTTTTGGTTAATCTTTCATTAAAACAAAATAAAACAAATAAAAATATTAAAACTTTTCTTTTATTTTTGAAATATACATATCAATTTTTGTTTCCTTTATTAAATAAAACTTTGATTAAATAATTATTTTTTTTGTTCACCTTTTTATCAAATAAAGTATTAAGACTTTTCTTTTATTTTTTTTGAAATATACATAAATTTTTGGTTTCATTATTAAATAAATGAAATTTTGATTAAATAATTATTTTTTGGCTCACCTTTTTTAAAAATAATTTCCATATCCGGATGATCCGTCAGGATCTATGGTTTGGAAAACATCTACTTTTTAATTAAATTAAATAAATACAAAGATAAAAATCCATATTTACGATATGGATTAATTTATTTAAAATTTTATCAAATTCCGTGTCCGGGTGACTCGGCAGAGTCCATGGTTCGGAATTAAATCTTCCGTGTCCAAATGACTCGGCAGAGTCCATGGTTCGGAAGTATCAAATTTTATATAAATTAATTTAAAAATCCACATCCGATTAATTCAGTTAAAATTTCTAGTTTGAAAATTAACTGAATATTTTCTAAAAGCAAAGCAAAACAAAATTAAAATCAACTAAGGTGCCAATTTTGGGCGCTATAACAAAGTTGTTTTAGCGTAACCGTACTCCCGATCCCCGAACTCTCGCAGACCAATTTTAAGGTGACCAATCGACCTAGGTGAAACAGATTGGTGGCGACTCCAGAAAACCCGACGTTGCCACAGCTTGGCGACTCCACTGGGGACTCCACGTTAGTGAGTCGAGCCTAAAATTGATTTGTTTTGATTTACTTTGCTTATTATGTGGATTTATATGTTATATTTACTTATTCTAAACATGCATAATGCATTCACAATATGAAGCTCTATACCCGAGCTTTCTCAAATCGAACACAATTCTTTCTAAGCGGAATTGGTGTTGTTGTCCTTGTGAGGCCATGGTCTCCAAGCCTTCACCGGTTTCAAAGTAGCAAAGTAGTGTATTGCCTCCTGAGACGGTTAGTCTCTGCATGGGCCCACGAAAAGCTATGACTCGAATTAATCCATTCCTTACATTAACCCTAGAGGGTAAGGAATCGGGCCATCACTATAATTTAGTGACGGGATTCGGGAACTATCCCTTGCCTTTTTGATAAGCCACCTTATGCATATAGAACTCCCCACTTAACCATAGAACTGACCATAGAATTTCTACCATTTTACCAACGCCATAAGCACGTCCTTGTTATGCTATGTTGTTGCTCTACACTTTTATTTTCTTCGTGTCTTATATTTATGGTTTTAATTCATTTTTCCATAATACTTCATGAGTTGTTAATTGCTATTTAACTTATTAATAACCTTATCTTTCTTGTGCAATTATTCTTCATGCATTAAAACCACACATCAAATTATGCTAACTTTTTGGTCTTTATAATGACAACTAAAAGTTTTGAAGTTCCACGATAGTGGATAATCAAATTCACTCATCGCATACATCCATTACATTAATCACGTGCATACAAAGTCTGATAAAAATATAATCTCATTGCATACATCCATTACATTAATCACGTGCATATAAAGTCTGATAAAAACATAATCTCATTGCATACATCCATTACATTAATCACGTGCATATAAAGTCTGATAAAAACATAATCTCATTGCATACATCCATTACATTAATCACGTGCATATAAAGTCTGATAAAAACATAATCTCGTTGCATACATCCATTACATCAATCATGTGCATACAAAGTCTGATAAAAACATAATCTCATTTTTCCTACATGCATCCATTGCATCAATCACATACACATAGGATCTAATAAAATATATCCTACTTTTAAAAGGATAAAATTGGACCTCGACACTGATATTCAACTCGGCTCCAAATAAGATTAATGGCAGAACAAATCGAATGACGTCTCATAAAGATAGAGTCCAAGATAGAAAGTATGGCCGAACAAATGAGACAATTGATCGAGCTAATCAAGGCGAAAGCAATTCAAGAAGCACAAGTTCAGCCACCCATGACAGAAAGAGAAATGGTCACTTTGTTTGTCCAGACACTGAAGTACCTATATTATGACGAACTCATTGGCAATTCGGCAACTAATTTTTCTAACATTGTCATGTCTGGAGAAAGAATCGAGCATGAGATTAGGACTGGGAATATTGCTGAATCCTTTAATAATCCTATGAAAAGAGGAGGACCATCCAGAAGAAAAGATGACGAAGTACAACAAATAGGACGCGAAAGAGGGATTCCCCTCGTAGGTACTGTGGCTACCGGTCCTCGCCTATCCTATTCTGCTAAAAGGCCCAATTATTATCCTACCAATAGGCCCAATGACTATCCTCCCAATATGCCCAATGATTATCCTTCCAATAGGCCTAATGATTATCCTCCCAATAGGCCCAACAATTATCCTCTCAACAGGCCTAATCAGTTACGGCCACCTGTTCCGACTCCTCCAGTACCCACACAAAAACCAAAAGAAGTTTTTGCACCAATTCCTATGACTTACACTGAGTTGTATCCAAAACTCATAGAAAGTCAACTTATCCGTCCAATTCCTACAAATCCATTTGGACCCCCATATCCAACGTGGTATGACCCCAACATAACTTGCCCATATCATGATGGCGTTCCAGGCCATGGCTTGGAAAATTGCACAGCATTGAAACGTATAGTCCAACAATTAATCGAATCAAAGTGGTTGGACTTTTTCGATGAACCGAACGTCACTCACAATCCATTGCCGCCTCATCAAGAAAAACCAGTCAATATGATAGAAGAACACCGGCTGATGAAAAAGTCAGTCAATGATATCATAACCCCTCTTAAGCATGTATATTCATGCCTTGTGAAAGAAGGGATTATCATGGGAAAGCCTTCTTTTGGACATGAAGAAGTTGAAGATGAGGAATGGTGCAACTTTCATGACAGTAAGAGTCATTCTATCCAAGAATGCTCAGAATTCCGTAAGAATCTGCAAAGACTCATAGACTCATCCCAACTTATCGTTTTTATGATGATGTGAATGTGATCATTAAAGAACAAGAAGTCAATGCTATACCAATCTCAAAACCTACTCTTAAGCCGTCAAGTCCCAAGGCCATTCCTCTACAAATCAAACAAAACCGAGGTCAAGCTGCTAGGCCCGATGTGATTGGTAATTGAAAGTGAAGATTTTGAGCTGGAATTACATTGATTTTGGAAGGGCTCCAAGTCAGATCTGACCTAATAGTCCGCACACACTTTTGAATGACAAGGAATCCTTTGAATAAACTTGTATCTTTGAAAGCTTGCAAAAGTAATCTAATAGTAAAAATCTCCTAGATTTAGTCCAGAATCTAGGGTGTAGTCTTTGTTAGATGGACACTTGGTATTCTTTTTCTGGTACAACAAAAAGATGTAATGCGTGCATTCTACTACTTTCCATTTTTACACTCTTTGCCATTATACTATCCATTATTGTCATCACACTTTACTTTTTGTTCTCCAACAAAAAGATATTATGTGTGCATTCTACCATTTTTTACCAAAAATTTCATTTTTACCTCTATCTCTCAATCTTCGCCATTGCACTAACTATTATTGCCATCATACTTTGCTTTCTAAATGATACTACTCGTGGGTGAAAATAAAAAGTTAAGGGAGATTTGATAGTGGTGATCTTGAAAGTACTACTAAATCTAGCAAGAATGATTTCATATGTTGCACCCCAACTCTTAAAAAAAAAGAATTCACAGTAGTTATCAATATCCTTGCAAGGAGTCCGGGATTAACTTCCAAAGAAGCTAGCTCTCATATTAAATGACTTCAGTGGCCTCCCAATTCTCACAAATGCTCAATACAAAAAAAAATTCTCAGTTTTCCACAACACAAATTCCAACAAAGGAAAGAAGTTCCTCCCTTCCATCAAAAGCCATTAAAGAGAAAATCCAAACAAGAAAAAAAAATCCAAAAAAAAAAAAAGAGACTGAGAAGCAAATAAAGCCACTTGAGTCATCTTACTTCAAGAAGGCTATGATCTCGGTTCTCCATAACACAAACTCCAAAAAAAAAGGAAAAAGTTCATCCCTTCCATCAAAAAGCCAACAAGGGAAAATTCAAAACCAAAAAAAGCGAGACTGAGAGCAAACACAAGCAAGTAAGGCCACTTGAATCATCTCATTTCAAGAAGGCTATGATCTCGGTTCTCTGTAACAAAAACTCCGAAAAGGAAAAAGTTCATCCCTTCCACCAAAAAGCCAACAAGGGAAAATTCAAAACCAAAAAGAACTGAGAACAAGCACGAGCAAGCAAGGCCACTTGAGTCATCTCACTTCAAGAGAGTTATCAAGTATGTTATCACCATAGCTCACCAAAAAAAACAAAACAAAACAAAAAAAAAAAAGAAAAAAAAAGGCTCAAGTTAGAGCAAAAGAAAGAAAACAAAAAAATGAGCTATGGATTCTAGACTGAAAACCTGCAAAGGCGGTTTAGAACACAAAAGCAACCCTCAAGCCAAGCATACATAAGGACCACGATAGTTGGGGGGCAACAGATGAGGTTTAACTTTCTGGAAAGAGTGGCAAGTTTGAGGTCATCATTATTGAGTTTTTCACCATAATCAAATTTGCTCACGAGTAGTATTAAAAGACCCTTCTTTCAAACCACTTAAACTTAACTTTCCTCAGACTTATCATCCTCATTCAGCTAAAAGACTATCATTGTGAATCATGTTTCTACCTTATTTAATACTGCTCACGAGTAGTATTAAAAGACCATTCTTTCACACCACTTAAACTTAACTTTACTCAAACCTAATATTTACCTCTTCATATTATTCTCATTCAGCTAAAAGACTGCCACAAAAAAAAAACATTCAAACTTAACTTTCCTCACGCCTAACAGTTACCTCTCGATATCATCCTCATTCAGCTAAAAGGCTATCCTTGTGAATCATGTTTATACCTTATTGCCTTGCACAGTTTATGTCTTTGAGTTGGAAAGGGAAGAGTGGCAGGATATTTTAATTAAAAATAAAGACCGTAAATTACTTTGTCAAGCTTTGCAAATTGATGAAAGTTTTTCTTTAAGGCCAAACCATTATTCATTAATGTGTGTAGATTTAAAAGTGAGGAGATAGCTTGAGACTTTCTTTAAGAAGATGTGGTTCTTGTAAGAGAAATTCATGATCAAGGACCATCACAAAGGTCTAGAAATGCTCAACCTTCTGTTAAATCAAAGATCAGATGATACCTTTTATCCACATAAACACCATATTCAAGGGGGCAAAGTAGTCTCTACTAAGCGTAAGAAGAGTACTGCCAAGAAAGAAGCTCAATAAACAAGGGGGCAAGTCTTATGGATCAGAACCTGAGTCTAAGGAAGAGCAATCATTCGGATTATAACATGGGAATAAGTAAGTGTCGGCACGGTCACAAGAAAAGGGGCAAAGCAGACATTGAAAGTAAAGCCTTTGATGGTATCAAATCCATGACAATGGATGAGTACCCGAAAGAGATATAAATTATGAGGCGGGCCAACTTTAAAGAAATTGAGGCCAAAATTCAAAGATCAAGTCAAAAAAAGAGGATTTTGAAAAGAGTTGGGCTTTTGAGGCAGCGAACAAAAGCTGGAAAGCATAAAGAGATTCAATGATAGTCCAAGAAGGCCATCACAAAGAGGATCCAGTAAAACAAAGACATAAAGAACTAGATCCATAAAAAAAAAAAAAGCCATTAGTTACACATGCTCTGCATTCATGCATTTCATATCATGCATACATAGCCTTTACATAACAAGGACCAAACGGGAAGCACATCTACGGCACAGCTACAGCAATATAAGCTGAGATCTCAATGTCATCAGCTCTTACCAATCTATCACTGGATACACAGCTAATATGCGGGACCAACCCGCATCAGGAATTCAAGAATAAAGTAGACAATATTGTCAAAAGCTTGGCTACCGATTCAATAATCGAGGCTACACCTGGAAGGATCGGATTGACGCCAGCTAGTAGTATCCAAGATAAGAGATAGCTATAACCAAGGATAAAGCAGATATAAAAAAAATATAAAATAGACAATATTGTTAAAAGCCTGGCAATTGATTCAATAATCGAGGCTACACCTGGAAGAACAGGATTGATGCCAGCTTAGCAGCATCCAAGATAAGAGATAGTCAAAGATAAGGCAGATATCAAGAAATATTGTCGTTGAAAATTTGTCAAAAGCGGACAAAAGATTCAATAATCAAGGACTCGATCGACGTCAGCTGGATGGAATATCAAAGATAAGAAATATCATTCACATCAAAATAAAGTAGGATCCACTTTTCCGGTTAAACGGCGGATACGGTACTCCGTGACTCTCAAGTTGGTTCTCTCAGTTGCCCATAATAACTGATCCTTTCCTCCCTCCTTTCTTTTACTTTCTCCTAGAAAATGGATCCTACTTTTTCTGCCTTGCGAAAATATTTTCCTTCTCTCCCAATGAACATCCTCAAAAAGATCTACCAAGTTCGCTGTGAACGATTAAGAGCTCTGATGCATAAAGGAATCCCTGAAGATGTGCGGTGGTTAATTGAAGCTAAGGTTCGTCTGGCAGGTGAAATCCCAGAGGCATTTGTGTCTCACATGCCTGGTGTAGGCAAAAGCTCTTATGCCAAAAAGCGAAGAGCGAGGAGACTAGGCGTCTGTCATAAATGCGGACGCTGGACCTGTAATACTAAATGTCGTTCTTTAGGGATGATCTCTGATAATCGAGAAGATAAAATACGATTCATTAAGAATGGCCTGAGTAAGGATTCATTGGATGATCTCCAATTGACTCTTGAGACGCATTCTTGTGGATCTGTGCAACGTGAACTTCTCGATTTATGGAGCATTTTTCATGAAGAACGAGAACGATACAGTCCCGGGAATCTGACGTTAAACGACCCTATTTGTCAGCTTGTAAGAAAACTGGATGGGAAGCAAATCCTCGACTCATAGAAGCCATTAATCCCGTTACTGGACGTAAAACCAGTGGAAGATGTGAGCCACAGTCACAATCACTGTACATACAATTTATCATATTTAAAATTTTTCATTTTTCTTTTAATAATGTATTTGCTCCCGTAAGTGTAATCGACACGTTATCCATTTCATCGCTATAAATGCATGTTCTTCCAGTCGGTTATCTAAGTTTCCTTCAATAACTAATTCCTTTCCATCATCTCTCAAATTCTTCTCTCATCAATGCATTCTACTCTTTCTGCACTGCGAAAATACTTTCCTTCCCTTCCAATAAAAGTCCTTAAAAAGATCTACCTTGCTAGATGTGAAAGAATCAGAGTTTTTACACGCAAAGGCATTCCCGATAATGTGCAGTGGATAATTGAAGCTAAGGTCCGTCTGGCGGGTGAAGTTCCAGATGCATTTATGCCCCGCATGCCCGGTTTAGGTAAAAGCCGTTATGCCAAAAGGCGAAGAGCAAAGAGACTAGGCGTGTGTTATAAATGTGGGCGATGGAATTGTATTACTAAATGTCGCTCTTTAGGATACATCTCCATAAATCGTGAAGATAAAAGAAAATTCATTAAGAATGGCCTGCGTAAGGAATCTCTGGAAGATATCCGAGAGACTCTTGAAACGCATTCTTGTGGAAAAGTGCAAGGTGAAATTATCAGTTTATGGAGGACTTACCATAAAGAACGAAACCGTTACAGTCTTGGGAATGTGATTTTAAACGACCCTGTTTGTCAGTTTGTAAGGAAACTGGATGGGAAGCAAATCCCCGACTTATAGAAGGCATTGAAGCCATTACTGGACATAAATCAGTGGAAGATGAGAGCCACGGTCATGATTCCTGTACATATAAGCTGTCATTTGTCTTTTCTTTTGACAATAATGTACTTGCTTCTGTAAGTGTAATTAACGCATTATCCCTTTCATCACTATAAATATGTGTTAGTTATTTTCGTTTCCTACAATCACTAATTTCTTTCTTTGCCTCCTTCATCAATGGAGTCTTCTCTTTCCGCCCTACGAAAGTATTTTCCTTCCTTCCCAATAAATGTTCTTAAAAAGATTTATCAAGCTACATGTGAACGATTCAGAGTATTTATGCACAAAGGCATTCCTGATAATGTGCGGTGGCTAATTGAAGCTAAGGTTCGTTCAGCTGGTGAAGTTCCAGAAGCGTTCTTTCCCCGTATGCCCGGCTTTGGTAAAAGCGCTTATGCCAAAAAAAGAAGAGCAAAGAGGCTAGGCGTTTGTCATAATTGTGGATGGTGGATTTGCGGCAATAAATGTCGTTCTCCAGGAGTAATCACCAGAAATCGTAATGATAGAATAAGATTCATTAAGAATGGCTTGCGTAAGGAATCTCTAGAAGATATTCGAGAGGTTCTTGAAGCGCATTCTTGCGGAATAGTGCAATTTGAGGTTGTTGGATTATGGATAATTTTCCAAAAAGAACGAGATCGTTACAGTCTTGGGAATCTGACCCTAAACGACCCTGTTTGCCAGTTTATGAGAAAGCTAGATGAGATGCAAATCACCGATTCATAGAAAGCATTAAAGCCATTACTGGACGCAAAGCCAGTGAAAGACGAGGATCAAAGTCACGATTACTGTACGTGCTAGCTGTCGCTTTTGGAAATTTTCCTCCCCTTTTGGTAATAATGTATCCACTCCTGACGTGAACCAAAGTCACGATTACTGTACGTGCTAGCTGTCGCTTTTGAAATCTTCCTCCCCTTTCGGCGATAATGTATCCACTCCTGACATGAGCCATAGTCACGATACTGTACATGCTAGCTGCCACTTTTTAAAATTTTCCTTCTCTTCCAACAATCACGTACCTACTCCTGACGTAAGCTACAGTAGTGACTACTGTACATGCTAGCAGCTATTTTGAAAATTTTCCTCCTCTTTTAACGATAGTGTACCCATACCTGACCAGAGTCATACTCGTGACTACTGTGAATAGCTGGCAATAATGTATCCATTCTTGAAAATAAAATTATTGCCTTATCTCTTCATCTCTATAAATATATCCTCTTTTCTCACAAGGGTAAGGATAGGAATGGAAAAAACCCCAACTCGTAAATCCCGAAGTATTTGTGTATTTTCTGGGGCTTTTCCTGGAAAAGATGAAGAGTATTTAAAAGCAGCCAACCATTTGGGTAGAGTATTAGCTGAGCGAAAAATACATTTAGTTTATGGAGGAGGTAGTGTCGGATTAATGGGAGGTGTAGCATCAGCAGCATCTCTAGGAGGAAGTCAAGTTTTGGGCATTATCCCTGGACCTCTGAAATTTATTTCTGGGGGCACGATTGGAGAAGAATTAGTGGTTAAAAATTTGCAAGAGCGTGTGTTACAAATGCTTTTAAATGCTGATGCTTTTATCGCTCTACCAGGTGGTTTTGGCACATTGGGAGAAGTCTTTCAAATTGCTTCCATGGCCTAACTTAATTTGCATAAGAAACCCATTGGGCTTTTAAATGTTAACAATTTCTTTACAGGTCTGATAGCTTTTATGGATTATGCTATGCAGAAGAATTTTATATCAAGAGTGGCACGGCGAATCATAATATCCGCAACAACTGCTGAAGAATTGCTAGATAAAATACAAGCTTTTGTTCCTGAACCAGATCCAGCAATGATTCAGATAGACTGGACACGACAGTCTTTCCCGACCAGTTCACTCCCATAATGGTCATCTACTCACCCTGTTGAAGCATTGTGGAAGAAGAAGCGATCTGATTCGTTTTTCTTGTCCTTTCGTTTTTATTATCAGCATTTTCTTTCGCGTTTCAGTTTTTCTTTTCAGGGAATTTCGTTATCTTATAAGATAGTTTCGTCCATGCTGATATTAAAACCATGGGACAATGCCTTTAGCTTGGAATGGCTAAGTAAAGAGTAATTTTTATTACTCTTGAGACGCATCCTATTAGGTCTACTAGGCATAACATTTTGGGGTAGTTAAGCTTTAACCTTATTTGGATGACATATCTTACAAGGGAATCTATATTTACTGAAGAAAATATTAGATGAACCTTGGATATTGATTCCAAACATCCGTTCCCTTTACATAATTTGTCAGTGTTATTGTCATCATCAAGATTCACTCATCTTATCGAAGTTTAAATTTTTGCACTCACCTATTATGAAAATTCACACTTTCGAAGAAAATTATTCCAATTTCAATTGCTTTCATATAAATTTCGCTCGAGGTCCTAAGGAAAGCTCCTTAGCCTCAAAATCAATTTTCATCATCGGGGTTTTAAGGATGGAACCTTTGCCTCGAAAACAATCAATTTTCATCATCGGGGTTTTAAGGATGGAACCTTTGCCTCGAAAACAATCAATCTTCATCATCGAGGTTTTAAGGATGGAACCTTTGCCTCGAAAACAATCAATTTTCATCATCAGGGTTTTAAGGATGGAACTTTTGCCTCGAAAAGAATCAATCTTCATCATCGGGGTTTTAAGGATGGAACCTTTGCCTCGAAAACAATCAATTTTCATCATCGGGGTTTTAAGGATGGAACCTTTGCCTCGAAAACAATCAATCTTCATCATCGAGGTTTTAAGGATGGAACCTTTGCCTCGAAAACAATCAATTTTCATCATCGGGGTTTTAAGGATGGAACTTTTGCCTCGAAAAGAATCAATCTTCATCATCGGGGTTTTAAGGATGGAACATTTGCCTCGAAAATAATCAATTTTCATCATCGGGGTTTTAAGGATGGAACCTTTGCCTCGAAAATAATTAATTTTCATCATCGGGGTTTTAAGGATGGAACCTTTGCCTCGAAAATAATCAATTTTCATCATCGGGGTTTTAAGGATGGAACCTTTGCCTCGAAAACAATCAATTTTCATCATCGGGGTTTTAAGGATGGAACCTTTGCCTCGAAAACAATCAATTTTCATCGGGGTTGTAAGGATGGAACCTTTGCCTCGAAAACAATCAATCTTCATCATTGAGGTTTTAAGGATGGAACCTTTGCCTCGAAAACAATCAATTTTCATCATCGGGGTTTTAAGGATGGAACCTTTGCCTCGAAAAGAATCAATCTTCATCATCGGGGTTTTAAGGATGGAACCTTTGCCTAAAAAACAATCAATTTTCATCATCGAGGTTTTAAGGATGGAACCTTTGCCTCGAAAACAATCAATTATCAATCCGAGGTTTTAAGGATGGAACCTTTGCCTCGAAAACAATCAATCTTCATCATCGAGGTTTTAAGGATGGAACCTTTGCCTCGAAAACAATCAATTTTCATCATCGGAGTTTTAAGGATGGAACCTTTGCCTCGAAAAGAATCAATCTTCATCATCGGGGTTTTAAGGATGGAACCTTTGCCTCGAGATCAATTAATCAATCCGAGGTTTTAAGGATGGAACCTTTGTCTCGACATCAATTAATCAATCCGAGGTTTAAAGGATGGAACCTTTGCCTCGACATCAATTAATCAATCCGAGGTTTTAAGGATGGAACCTTTGCCTCGACATCAATCAATCAATCCGGGGTTTTAAGGATGGAACCTTTGCCTCGAGATCAATCAATCAATCCGCGGTTTTAAGGATGGAACCTTTGCCTCGAGATCAATCAATCAATCCGAGGTTTTAAGGATAGAACCTTTGCCTCGAGATCAATCAATCAATCCGGGGTTTTAAGGATGGAACCTTTGCCTCGAGATCAATTATCAATCCGAGGTTTTAAGGATGGAACCTTTGCCTCGAGATCAATTATCAATCCGAGGTTTTAAGGATGGAACCTTTGCCTCGACATCAATCAATCAATTCGAGGTTTTAAGGATGGAACCTTTGCCTCGACATCAATCAATCAATTCGAGGTTTTAAGGATGGAACCTTTGCCTCGACATCAATCAATCAATTCGAGGTTTTAAGGATAGAACCTTTGCCTCGAGATCAATCAATCAATCCGGGGTTTTAAGGATGAAACCTTTGCCTCGAGATCAATCAATCAATCCGAGGTTTTAAGGATAGAACCTTTGCCTCGAGATCAATCAATCAATCCGGGGTTTTAAGGATGGAACCTTTGCCTCGAGATCAATTATCAATCCGAGGTTTTAAGGATGGAACCTTTGCCTCGACATCAATCAATCAATTCGAGGTTTTAAGGATGGAACCTTTGCCTCGACATCAATCAATCAATCCGGGGTTTTAAGGATGGAACCTTTGCCTCGAGATCAATCAATCAATCCGAGGTTTTAAGGATGGAACCTTTGCCTCGAAAACAAATAATCAATCAATCAGTCCATCTTACAACGATAGGAGCTTTCCTATCGTTAGAGGTTCTAAGGACATTTCCTTAACCTAAAACAAACAATCAATCCATCAGTCCATCTTACAACGATAGGAGCTTTCCTATCGTTAGAGGTTCTAAGGACCTTTCCTTAACCTCAAACAAATAATCAATCAATCAGTCCATCTTACAACAGTAGGAGCTTTCCTATCGTTAGATGTTTTAAGGACCTTTCCTTAAACCTTACTGTTTGGGCGGCGAGAACATTCTCAATGCCTACCTAAGCGGGACGAAATTTGGTAACGACTTTGCATACATCATGTCCCATGAAGCATGCAAAGGGGGGCAGCTGTTGACACCCAATTTCGTCCCGGTGTTTTAAAATTTTGAAAAAAAATTTTAAAAAAAATTAATTTAAAAAAAAATATATATATATTACTATTATTATTAAAAAAATTTAATTAGTTTAAAATATATTTTTGTTTTGTGAAAATTTGATTTAAAATGATATATGTGTGAATATGTGTATGTTTGAAATAAAATAAAATTTCATGAAAAAAATGACAAAAAATTAAAAGTTTGAGGTAAAAATGACAAAATTGAGAAGTTTCGGAAAAAATTGACAAATTCTAAAAGTTCCAGGAGCATTTGGTAGTTTGTCACATAAAATTTTGAGCCTGCCGACGTTTTTGGCTCAAATTGACAGAAAACGACAAAATTGTCAAAATCAGAAGCTTCAGGAACTTATCCTGAGGCTGAGAGACGTAAAGGACTAAAATTGTCATTTTACCAATTTAAGAGATAAGTTTGAAATTTTTTATTAATTTATCCATCAACAGTTCAGCTAAACTTCCTCTATAAATAGCCCCCCAAATTTTGTGCTGAACACAGAAAAAAATAGAGAGAAAGCTTAGAGCTCCGTTTAAGAAAAAGGGAAAAAATTAGCCTAGGTCCCTGGCCCTCTTCTCTTCCTCTCCAGAAAACCTAAACCTTCTCTCACTGTTTTTTTTTTTTTCCTCGCGCGCGTCCGCGTTTCCTGGAGGATTAGAAATTTTAGTTCCTAGGTAAAATTCAGCTTTCGCCCTTCATCTTTTCAATTTATTTCTATTGAGTCACTAACCTTTTATTTTATTCTTGCAGAGAATTAATTACTAACTTTCCTTTTATATTTTACTTGTTTATTATTATTATCATTATTAACTTTTATTACTGTTGTTATTAACTTACTAACCTTACTAACCTTTTATTATTGTTATAATTGTTATTAACTCACTAACTTACTAACCTTACTAACCTTTTTTTATTTCTATTATTGTTATTAACTTACTAACTTTACTAACCTTTTATTATTATTATTGTTACTAATTTACTAACTTTACTAACTTTTATTATTATTGTCATTAATATTAACATCTAACTTTACTAACTCTTGCTAACTTTTATAATTCATGGAAGGTTATGCCTTATATTTATTTATTTTTTAAGTGGATGGTCAAAAAGCCCCACTGTATTTATTTATTTATTATCTTTTAATATTCCTTTATATGTTTACATGTGTTATTTTATGCATTTTTTTATGTCTAAACTAAAATAAAACCTCCCCTTTACTTTACTTTATTTAATTTTCCTTTATGCCAAAACTTTATTTTATGATAAAATTTATTTTACTTATTTAATAATAAAAAATAAATAAATAAGTAAACAGTAACTAATTAAAAGAAGATTCTTTTATGTGAATAATTAACTTTATTCTATTTAAAAAATTGTTTTTTTAAATACAATTATCTTTTATTATTTTAAAACATATGTTTTAATTATTTCTTTAAAGAGAACAAAAAGTTAAACTTTTTATTCTTTTTTATTAAAAATTATTTAAAAAACATAATTAAATAATTCTAAAAATACAACAAAAATCAATTCTGTTTTTAAATATATTTCTATAGTAATAATAATTAAAAATTCAAGGAAAACAATAATAAAAATCCAATAAAAATTATGATTTAATTAATAATTAATTAAATAAATAATTAATAAAAATTAAACTCCATGTCCAAATGATCCGCCAGGATCCATGGCTTGGAAAATATTTTTTAAATAAAGTATATAAAATATATTTTTTTTACATAAAGTATATAAATAAATTTTCTTTTATTATTAAAAAAATAAAAACTTTGGGATAATATTTTACTTATTTTTTATCCAGTAATATTTTACTTATTTCTTTCAAAATAATAAAAAGATATAACTTTTTGTTTCCTTTATTAAACAAAATAAAATTTTACCCAAATAATTTCAAATAAAGGTAATAAAAATAAACAAGAAAAAAAGAATTAAATTTTTTTAAATATTTTAGACTTATTAATTAGATGTATTTTTAGACTTATAAATTAGAAAATTATTTTATCAATAAAAAAGAACACAAAAAAATAAAATATATAAATATCAAAAACTTTTATTTATTTTTAAAATATGCATATAAATTTTTGGTTTCTCAATTAAATAATTACTTTTGGTTTCTTAATTAAATAATTACTTTTGGTTAATCTTTCATTAAAACAAAATAAAACAAATAAAAATATTAAAACTTTTCTTTTATTTTTGAAATATACATATCAATTTTTGTTTCCTTTATTAAATAAAACTTTGATTAAATAATTATTTTTTTTGTTCACCTTTTTATCAAATAAAGTATTAAGACTTTTCTTTTATTTTTTTTGAAATATACATAAATTTTTGGTTTCATTATTAAATAAATGAAATTTTGATTAAATAATTATTTTTTGGCTCACCTTTTTTAAAAATAATTTCCATATCCGGATGATCCGTCAGGATCTATGGTTTGGAAAACATCTACTTTTTAATTAAATTAAATAAATACAAAGATAAAAATCCATATTTACGATATGGATTAATTTATTTAAAATTTTATCAAATTCCGTGTCCGGGTGACTCGGCAGAGTCCATGGTTCGGAATTAAATCTTCCGTGTCCAAATGACTCGGCAGAGTCCATGGTTCGGAAGTATCAAATTTTATATAAATTAATTTAAAAATCCACATCCGATTAATTCAGTTAAAATTTCTAGTTTGAAAATTAACTGAATATTTTCTAAAAGCAAAGCAAAACAAAATTAAAATCAACTAAGGTGCCAATTTTGGGCGCTATAACAAAGTTGTTTTAGCGTAACCGTACTCCCGATCCCCGAACTCTCGCAGACCAATTTTAAGGTGACCAATCGACCTAGGTGAAACAGATTGGTGGCGACTCCAGAAAACCCGACGTTGCCACAACAGTCAGATAACTTAAATACGCTGATATAACTAAATTCAACTACAATGCCTAGTACTCATACGATATAATCCGGTAAGTTAAACATATGGTTGCAACTTGCACCATCCTTGAATTGACAAATAAAGATGATACTCACAGAAATCTTTGACGCACTAATGCAACTCCTCAGAATGTTTAAATATGAAGGAAACAAGAACGATTTTACAGAAAATATATGTATATATGTGAATGATTCTGTATATATTTTCAAACTATATTACCCTTATATGCATATATATGTGTGTGTGTGAATGAATCGGTCATTTCAATCTGCAAAGTCCAGCTACAATTGTACTCATTTAACCGAATTAATTTTGCTTGTAATTATTGTGTGTGTGTTTGTGTATACGGGTAGGATATGGGGCAGATGGACCTAAACCCATATCCTATCCACATCCGGTGGGTATAAAAAAAAAAAAACCTAAATCCGCTCCAAATCTATTTAATTGTAAAAAAAATCCTATCCGATGTCAAATATCCGCTGGGCCGAATATCCGTTGACATCCCTAGGTATTGATATGGAGAAAACATGTAATGATTTTCCATTTAAAAAAAAATTAAATAAGTTCTGAAAGCTCATAGATATGATCACTTGAAATAAGTTGAGGACCATAATCTTATTAAAGAAAATTCAGAGAAGAAAAATAGAAAATCTTTCACAACTTAAAATTAAATTGTCGACACTTGACATATACATCATTAATAATAAAGATGGTTTTAACAACAAGAATTTAGAAACCGATTTGTAATGTTTTGAATAAGTGCAGCTGAGGGAATCAGAGGGAAAGCATGACTTGCAAATTTGGAACAACACTTTCCCAATTCAATCAAATAGAGTATATACCCTGATTTCTGTCCACGTTTTATATCAAAACGTTTCTTTAGTTTAAATTGACTGAGTGTTAATTAATTATTCTTTTCCTCTATATTAATTCAAGAATCAACAAAGCATAAAAAAGGCAAAATTATGTGTTCTCCTCAAATGCGATACTTCATCACATTTCCAGAAGATCAAATAAAAAGATGACCTAAAGAACCTCTCTAATGGCCCAGCCCAGCTAGTAAGTTGTGTGATAGAAGCACTGATCAATGAATTAGGATTTAGATAAAAAGTTTGCATTATATTATGAAATGACCATTTTGCTGTTTTAACTTACCCTAACTTCAGCGTATCTGTTTGTTTAGAATTAATGAGGCCTAACATCGAGTTTTGGGTTGGATCACACATGACCCAGTTTTCGAAAAGAAAAAGATGTCTTGATCCGGTACAGGGTTTATAGGATTCAAAAGCGAGCTAATCTTTACCCAAACTGGGTTGTTCGGAACCTGCACATACAACCCCACCCACGATGTAATAACACATTAATTAGGCGTTGTTATTGTGCCCTTAATTATATTAGCCAAAATTAATACTCCCTATTTTGCATTAATTGACCTTTTTACTTTTTTTTGACTGAAATTTGACTTGAACATATTCATACTAATATATATTGAAAAAGAATTTTTAAAATGATATTTAGAAACTATAATTTTTAAAGTTTCATTCTCATATAAAATATTCATATTTTTATAATAAATTTTAAAATAAATAAAATCATAAATTAATTGCTGTAAATAGTAAAATAGTCAGGTTTTGTGAAACGGAGGGAATAATTCTTACACGGTTCCAAAACTTTTATAAAAAAAAATTACCCCCGGTCTGAAACTATTTGTTTACATTTTTATTTTGTGATGTTTTAATTTTGTTGCACACTTTCCTAACTGGATGATCTACTTTGACATATTGACTATTTTACTCTTAATTTGGCATCTTGAAAAGGTTGAATAAAAACTATGGAGACATTAAATAAAGGGAAGATTAACTAGTATGATACCCATTTTGATTATCAAAAGACTGCATTTATTATAATCTTGTTAAACAATGAGATTTTTCTCTTGTGGACAAATAATTTGGGATGAATAGTAGTACAATGTAAAGGAATTTTAGATATGAATATATATACGTATCTTGAGCGATCAGTTGTACTTTGGGTTTATTCCATGTAATTAAGTAGTATTTTTCTACTCATAAAACTATCAACAGTACTGTTTTTATGATATTATGCAATAGTTTAACATGCTTTGAATGTTATTTTTTTGGTGTACCTAGGGAAGACTAGTTTTTCTATGGTAATACCAATTGACGAAACAGAGAACTATCTCACACACGAACATAAACACAAGTTTTTGACACATTCCTTGATTGTAAATAAAGTGTTTGTAAATAGTATAAATGTGCTTACTATTTTAAATATTAGAAATATATTAAAATTTTGATTAATGAAATAAAGAAAAAAATTAAATTAGTGAACTGAATAAAAGAATACTCTATATTCCAAAATTAGAAATTTTCAAAGTATATTTCATATTAGGTGAATTTTGTGTGGCAATATTAAATGAGTTAATATTCTATCCATCGATGATGGAAAAGAAAATTTCATTAACATAAATTATTTTGCACCAACTCTATTTAGAGTAATTTGGCTGTCTCCTCAGTGCCTTTTTTTTTTTTTTTTCTAATAGCAATTATGTGACAGTCATTGGCCTTTCTTACAAAATTGAAAAAATTAATCATATTTTTTTTCCATGTTCTTGCATGGATGCATTGGATTGGATGGATGAGCCTAGAGAAATGAGGAATGAGCGGCTACTGGTCTATCAATATTACCATCATTATGGATCTTCACACTCCTCCGAACTTCCTAACTCCTCAACAATGGCCGCTGAAGAAATCCATCGGAAGAAGATCTGCCTCTGGTTCTCGTCCATCACCAGTCACCGCCAGTTTCCGCAAACCTCTTGCCTCGTCTAAAGCTTACAGTGGGCTTGTTTGTGTTTTTTGCACCGTAAGATTTGACTTTAAGTAACATTATCTTATCTTATGTAATATCTTATCTTATGTTATAAAAAAATACAAATGTGCACAAATGTTAAATGATTTTTTTACTTTTATATTATAAGTTGGGTTTCAAGTTGTTGAAAAAACTCTTACACAAAGTTAAAAAAAACGTAGATATAATTAAAAAAAATGTTATTTTTGGGCATTAAAAATAGAAAACGTTACAGCACATTCATCGTTAATATATTTTATTTCCTTGGCTGATTTCAAGAAAAGAAAAATAAAAAAAAATTCTTTGGAAGAAAGTCGTAAAAGTAGTGCAAATGGACCTTCGGTGCCTAAACCACCGTAGTAATACAACAAGGCCCTAAAACTGATGATATTATGGGCTTTAAGCCCAAAATAAAGTTCGAAGGTCAAGTGCTCTATCCTTAGTCCGCGAAGTCAAAAAGTCCTGTACTGTAATTATCTGCATGTATTAGAAAATATGAAATAGGAATTGAAAGTTGTAGGGAACGTTTTCATCTAAAAAGATTTTAATGTGTAAGCTATATTTTTATTTTGCATATAAGATCCAATCTAAAATGAACTTTTTAAATTTTTATTTTTTCTTGGCGTTATGGGTCCTTTGGCGTTTAATTTCTTTAAGAGTTAACTTCAAGAATGATACTGGAATTTTAAATTTGTAAATCAGGATTACTTGTGTAAACCTCTATAAGTATAACCGGTAAGCTTTGTCTTGTTATGAATCTTATCGTCTGTTATTAAGTAGGCAGTTGTCACTATAAGAAAAAAGAGGTGGTTCGCTCAAAAAACAAAAAAAAAAAAAAAGTGTACATTTTACTGCCAAGTTTAATTTTGAAAAATTATAAATAGAGTTTGATTTAATACAAATTGCTGAATTCAAAGTTTAGTTGCCGAAAATTCTCCCATTTGCATTCTCCAATTTTTATTTATATGTAGTTGAAATACAAGCATGCTTTATCAAAATTAGAACTTTTTTTTTTGTTAGGACATCCAAGAGTATCACCTCTGGGTATTGATATGGTGAAAACATATAATGATTTTCCATTTTAAAATTTTTTTTGAAAGTTCATAGATATGGCTTAAAATAAGTTGAGGACCATAATCTTATTAAAGAAAAATCAGAGAAGAAAAAATAGAAAATCTTTCACAACTTAATATTAAATGTCGACACTTGACATATACATCACTAATAATAAAGATGGTTTCGATTTGTAATGTTTTGAATAAATGCAGCGGCAGGGGAATCAGAGGGAAAGCATGACTTGTAAATTTGGAAGAACACTTTCTGGCCATTTCCAATCAAATAGAGTATATTCCCTGATTGCTGCCCACGTTTTATCTCAAAAAAACTTCTTTGGTTTAAATTGATTAAATGTTAATTATTCGTTGCCTCTGTATTAATTCAAGAATCAAGCAGCATAAAAAAGGCAAAAATAGGTGTTCTCCTCAAATTCGAAATTTATTTCATCACCTTTCCAGAAGATCAAACAAAATGATGACCTAAAGAACCTCTCTAATGGCCCAGCTGATCAGTTATGTGACAGAAATGCTGATAAGTGAATCAAGATTTTTTTAAAAAAAGTTTGCATTATATTATGAAATGACCGATTTACCCTTGTAACTTACCCTAGATTGTTCAATACTATTCGTTTAGAATTAACGAAGCCTAATTAACATATTATCGTGTTCTGGGTTGGATCCCACACATAGCCCGACCCACAATATAATAACACATTAATTAGGCCTCGTTATTGATGTTTTGCCCTTAATTATATTGGCCTAAATTAATAATTCTCGCACAGTTTCAAAAGTTTTATAAAAAAAATTGCCCCTAGTTCCAAATTATTCGTATTATATTTTGAGATGTTTCAGTTTTGTTCTACACTTTCCAAATTAGAGGATCTACTTTGCTATGTTTACTATTACATCCTTAATTTAGCATTTTGAAAAAGTTGAATAAAAATAAGAAGGCATTAAATAAAAGGAAGATTAATTGATACAATACTCATTTTTTACTAATAAAAGGTTGCATTTATTACAACCTTGTTACACAATGAGCTTTTTCTCTTGTGGACAAATAATTTGGGATGAATAGTAGTAGTACAATGTAAAGGAATTTCAGATATGAAGATATATGCATATCTCTGTAGCGATAAGTTGTACTTTAGGTTTATTCCTTACAATTAAGTGGATTCATAATTTTTCTGCTCATAAAACTATCAACACTACTGTTTTAATGATATTAGTTATGTAATAGTTTAACATGCGTTGAATTTTTATTTTTTTGGTGTACCTATAGGGAAAACTAATTTTTCTATGGTAATATCAAGTGCCAAAGTAGTGCCCTATCTTTCACATGTACACATAAACATACACATGTCTTTGGCACATATTCTTTAAACATGAATAAAGTGTTTGTAAATGGTAGAAATATACTAAAATTTTGTATTAATGAAATTAAAAAAATATTAAATTAGTAAACTGAATAGGAAGAATCAAAATTAGAAATTTTCAAAAGTATATTTCATATTTGAAGAATTTTGTGTGAGAATATCAAATTAGACTTGAACAAGAGAACATACAACTAGAGATGGGCGCCGGGTTGACCTGAACCGGGACCGACTGGTCTTGGGCCTGGGTTAAGGAGGACCGGGATAGGCCCTATCCCTGGCAGGTTGGCTCTAGAGGGGGGGTGGGTTTGGAGGTTTTTTTATTTTTATTTTTTAAAAATTACAAATAGAATTAATTGTATATGTAATAAATATTTTTAAGAAAAAACATTACATCCGTTGTAAGTTTTATTAAGTTAAAAAACCGAACGACACTTACAAATAATCAGAACTGGCCTTACATTTTAAAATGGCAAAAACGTTCTGAAAATGATAAAAAAATAGAAACATATGATCTGTGTTTAATAGCATAATCAGATCAAATACAAACTACATGTATGATTGAAAAAAAAAAATTCAAGTCTTAGTATCGAATATTATCTTATTATCCAAACTCTTTTGGTCTTGTTGCTAACTTTTGGTCTTGTTGCTAGAGTGCTGCGAGACCCAAATCTCGGTTGCACACATATACTTCTACCGCCTTGGGTGTCAATCTTGATCATTTCTTCGATATCACTCATTTTCCTTCATTAAACAATGCCTTGGATAATACAATAGAGACTGAAATGGCAAGAATCTTCTGTGCGATTATCAACAAGATCGGAAACGTTGATCTCCTTTGTTTCCGCCCCTCCAATGACGTCACTTGACTCGAACGATGTGTTGAGACAATTATCGACCTCATCTAATCCCAATGTCATTGGATGGAGTCGTTTAAGCATTTGGAGGGCCGAGTTGAATCTTGATGAATTGTTAGGTAGTAAACACTAGAGAAAAATTCAGTAACCTTGTAAAAAAACTTAAGCAATTCACCAGTTTAAGAATATTTTTCCTAAACTTTAGTCGTAAGAAATTCATAACCCATTTTTAAGTTCATGAAATGCATTAACAAATTTGCATACGGGAATGCATCTTGGAACATCAAATATGTAGAGTTTTAGCAGATTAGGCAATCCAATTTAAATCATTTCCAAGAAAATTCTTTTTTATTTTCAAAACAAAAGTTTTTAAATTCACGAAACACAGTAGGTTTTGATTTCAAATACATTAATGAGTTTCGAATAAGTAGAATTTCAGTTTGGAGAATTTCTGAACCCTTTTGCACACAAATGTTCAAACTATGACACATGTATCTAACGTGAAAGAATTTACCATTGAGAAATGGTTTTAATGTTTGATTTAAAAGGCGAGCAGCAATATCATTATTTGAAGTATTATTAAATGAAATACACAGGACTTTTTAGCACAAAAAATAATCACATAAAGTTTTTAAGATGCAATTGTATATGTGATAACTAGTATGATCTGTTTCAATGACCCTAAATAACAAAATTCATTTTTATATAATCCAATCAGAATCAATCTAATGAGAAGTAATACAATAAAATAATTGACCTATAGGTGATGTCCACATATTATAAGTGAATGCCACACAATGATCAAGAGCAGAAAAATAGACGTGCAAATCTAATTTTCCGGCTTCAAATAATATAAAGCTTTCTTTTCTAGCAGTTTCCCTAGACATTGTTTTAAATACAGAATTTAATTGTGATTTTATCTAAGATTCTAGGTGTACATATTTAGCTTGTGAAAAAGGTTTTTTGGTAAGTATCATCCAATTTATTATGCATTCTCTACAAGATTATTGGTTAAAATGAAATATACTTGGCTTGTCGGCGCCAATTGTAGACCCAAGTTGTGTTTGTCCTCCAGAACTAGTCCCGGCACTGGAGAGGATGTTAGAATGTTGATTTTCAATATGTCACTTCAGTGTTCTAGTATCAGAATTTTTTTTATGCACCAATTTTTTTCCACAATGTTTGCATTTCCCGTACCTCGACTCCTCTTCATGTATGAGTTCGTGTATGAATTTATAATGCTTCCAAACCCAAGCAGTTAGTCTCGAAAATTTACCTTGTCCTTGATTTTTCTCCACGACGGGTCCATGACTTGTTGGCGTTGGTTGTATTGACGGATTCCCGGCAGCCATCACATCCAACTGTTCAACTTCATCATCCGATAATTGATTGTCGAGTCCCAAATTGAAATTCGTCATAACGATTTCGGCATCATTGTCGTGTAACTCTTCAATTGACATGCCTTTATTGACGGACCGAGAACAGCGACAAAATAAGCCTCGGAGACTGATGGTACAGGAAAATTAACTCTCTGTTAACTTGCCCTTTCTTCTTGAAGCCATGAGTTACGAACTAATAGTAGTGATTAATGTAAAATTAAGATGAGATTATGAAGATATTAGGGGAAAATTAGTAAGAAATTTGGAAGATATTAAAAAACAAACTCGAATGCTTGAGAGAATATAGTAGAGGAAGAAGAAAGATTGAGTGATGGTGTGAAAATAGAGTGAAAATGACATTGGTATTTATAGGGAAGGGCAAAAAAATATTTGAACCAAAAAGTCCTTAAAATTTAGTTGTTGGGAAGGGTGAAAATGGAATTTTCAGGGCTAAAATAGAGCAAAAAACCGTTAGAAGGCCTGCTGTGTAATTAACCCATTTTTAAATTTTTTTTTGTAGGTGTCCATTGAAGTAAGGAGCCGCTGGGGCGCTTTAGGCCCGGACAGACTTGGGCCAGTCTTGTGGGGTGGGTTGGGTCAGGTCACGGGGCGGGTTCTTGACTAGGTCCGTTTTACACTATTATCTCATTTAGAGCCCATATTCGGCCCATATATTTATGTGTTTTGTCCGGAGTGAGCGGGGTGGGTTTGACGGGATTGGATGGATTTGACTTATAGGCCAGTCTCAGTTTTGGTTGGGTTGAACCGGCTCATGTGCCACCTCTACATGCAGCTTGTATAAAAGTCAGTACGAGGAGAAGAACAGCTGCAGCAACCAAGATGCTAGCCCAAGGGCTGTTGAAGTACTCCTGTTTGAAAGTCACTTTCCACCTGTGCCATGGAACCCTATAGTAAGTGCTCAAATCCTCAACGACCCCTGCAAAATAAAAGTTGTCACTATTAACACCAACCTTGCGGTAGAGGCTCCTGCACAGAGCCGACACGTCTTGGCCTCCTCTTAGTCAGTTCTCAATCACCCCCTTCTGAACCAGAAACTCCACATCTTGCTTCGAGTACACCAGGAAGCTCATCAATGACACATATTCTGCTATAGGTAATCCGAAATGGTGATTGTAGCAGCGTTGCTCATAGGCCATCACGTTCCTTAAGAAGATCTTTGTCGAATCGTCGATGGACAGCCGGGGAATCACAAGGACTCTATTGTGGAAGGAGATGTTTTTGCTCGTAGATGCTTGGAACTTGACTCCGTAATGATGGAACTCCGCGGCGCAGTCTACCAAATGAAGGATCGATGAAGATGATGACGAGTTAATCTTGCTCAGTGCTTGCTCTGGATTGATGAATAACTCAAACTTCAAGAATCCCAAACAAAGATTCATGGCCGAACATTCTTGTTGCCGATGAGGATATGCTAGTTGCAGCAAGTCTTCCAAGATAAAGAAGGGAAGTTGGTTTTCAAACAAGCACAAGTCGAATATGATGTTGTAGATCATGTGGGGGCATGCCGTGCTTGTGAGCGTCGTGCCTCCACTTTTGGAAGCCATGTTTCAGAAAAAAATCCGAGGATAACAGTTGCATCAACAAGAACCATTATAACGAACTAGTCGCTGCTTAGTCGAATGGTTTCAGCTTAAAAGCTTTGAAGATTGGGTTTTCTTCGCTTGACCATGTTAAGGCAAGCCAACAAGGGTACGCCTGATTGCCGGAGGAAGTCTCGGAGGTAACGCTTTTTGTGTTCTTCCATTGGTCGGAGAGGTTCGCGGCCGTAGTGAAGGGGACGGATTGAAAGTACTTCCGGCGTGAACGCATTGTGGTTCACTTGTCGTAGTCCGGTAAGGACCCTGAAGATACATCGATCGCCCGAAGGATCTGATAAAACTTCTAACTCTTGTTTAATTATGGTCGCCAGTGACGAGTATGGGTCCTCACAACCAACATTTGCAATCTCCATTTTCTTGGTAGATAAAGCAACAAAAAAAAAAGTTAATATCCTAGCCATCTATGGTGGAAAAAAAAAAACTTCCACCGGCAACTTGTTTTGGTAACTATTGTTATCTTCTTAATATAATGGTGTTAGATTTAACTTTCAGGTTAGCATTACTATTATGTTGGGCAATTCCACTCCCCAAACAAATCAAAAAACATGTTTCTGATTTCTGCGATCCAGCCTCTCTCTAAAATAATACAAAAATGGTTACATGTCTAAATTACCTCTATTTTAATGTTCTTGGAAATTGTACTACATCCCAGTGAAAGAAACTGATTGAACAGAGAACTTACAACTTCATTAGTTTCTCTATCGTACTTCTCTACCAATATGCCAAATCAAGCTGAACTAGTAGACCATGGTGGTTAAATTTTGAACACAAAATGAGCAATTCACTATTTGGAAGAAGAAATTGAGGAAGAATCACAGTATGATAAATTGTTATATTATCTTTGAATCGATTTAGTCCGTTGCAACCTTATAAATTATATTATAGTAAAATGAATCCTTTCTCAATTAATTGAGGGTAGTGATAATGATATGAATTGTAAGAATGAACATCGTTACATTAAGATTGATGGTGGGAAAAAAAATTCACCGTCAGTACATAGGATATTAACTAAAAAAAATTGTGTTATGTGCCACCTGCCATGCGGTTGAAAATTTACATTTTAAAACTCTACTTTATATTATTATTTGCTAAAAAATTATGTTTAGAAACTATACATCTTTATTTATTATTTATATGTAAAAATTTTACATTTATATATACTAAAATATTGAAGATGAAAAATCATAAATTAATTATTATGAATGGTGAATGGTCCGAAAAATTTATAATAGATGAAGTATTAAAGATGTTGTGTCACATAAACACACAAATTATTGATCATAATTACTATTACCTAAATCACACAGTTGGTAATGAAAATTCACTCTAAATTAATATATAACATAGTGTATAATATTTATCTAATTATTGCTGATCCAACATATATGAAGGTGAGGTAGAATTGCTTACACATGGACACACACATAAACAAACATTTGTATCTTTAATAATTATTATGGTAAGCAAAAGTGGCCAGCCTTCCGGGCCAAGCCCACAAAGAAATAAGCATGGCGTGGGCTTCTTATTACTTATTCATCATTTTTTTATTGGTATTAAGAATCATGCTTTACAAGTATACAATTGAAGGAGTATTAATATACTAGGTAAGAGAAGAGTAATGCTAGCTTTTTCGGGACATGAAAAACAATTAAACCAACTTTGTGTGACATTTTTAAGAGAGTGCGTGGGGAGGCCAGAGTTGATTCCTGGACCTCTCCATAATTCTTAAGCATTTTAGCCATTAGGCTAAAGGTGTAGGGACAAATTCTTCGCATTTTAATTTGCTCAAATTTTTTTTCACATGCCATACCATTGTCATCTAAATTCCCCTCATTTTTCAAAAAGAAAAACTAAAAATAAGCCGAGCTAAATACATACAATACATGAGAAGATGAAGGAAAAATTTATATATGTGGGATGGATGGATCCAAGAGAATACATTATACTAAAATTTGGCCAATTTAATCAGATTGAAAGATTAATGGTACTACCAATCATAGTGGATGGTTATGAAAAGAGTAATGAGTTAAACTTACATACTTACGATTCTAAGTATAGTAGATGATCAGTTATCTGCTTGACGAGTAGCAAATCTTGCACCTCCGCAGCAAAACATATTGCAAGTCTTAAGAAGTGGCATATTTCGAGCAAAATAATACAGAAATTGGCCAAACATAATAGTAACGTTAACCTGAAAGTTAAATCTAACACCATTACGTTACGAAGATAACAATAGTTACTGAAACAAGTTGCTGGTGGAAGTTTTTTTTTTCCACCACAGGTGGATAGGATATTAACGTTTTTTTTTGTTGCTTTATTAAACAAGAAAATGGACATTGCAAATGTTGGTAATGAGGACCTCTACTCGTCACTGGCGACCATAATTGAACAAGAGTTGGAATTCAGGGGCATCTTTATCTTTTCCAAAACTGGGCTATGTGAGATCTAACCCAGAACACGATAATATGTTAATTAGGCTTCGTTAATTCTAAACGAACAGATATTCAAGTTAGGGTAAATTGCAAGGGTAAATTGGTCATTTCATAATATAATGCCAACTTTTTTCTTAAAAATTTAATTCATTGATCAGCATTTCTATCACATAACTGACCAGCTGGGCCATTATTTTTGTTTGATCTTTTGGAAAGCTGATGAAGTATTGAATTTGAAGAGAACACATATTTTTGCCCTTTTTATGCTTTGTTGATTCTTGAATTAATATAGAGGAAAAGAATAATTAATTAACATTCAGTCAATTTAAACCAAAGAAACGTTTTGATATAAAACGTGGACAGAAATCAGGGTATATACTCTATTTGATGAATTGGCACTACAAGAAAATTAGTTTTTTGTTATAGGGTTTCTCGTCATTATAAATGGGGATTTTCGACACAAAATGGTTTTTATGACAAATTTGGTGGTGTCACAAGGACGTCACAAATAATTGGGTTACAAATGTTAACTGTGACTCATTTTTTTCACCTAACAAAATGTAGGATTTTAGTTACGAAATAAGTTGTAACTGAGACTTAAACACCTATGACGAGAGTGTTAGACACAAGTGATCAAGAAGTATTTGTTACAATAATCTTGTCACAAATTAAAATTTTTTTAGTGACACTAGTACTCGCCACCAATTTCTTAATTATTTGTGTCAAAAGTGCTCAACCATTTTTGGCTTTACAATTGCAACTATGTATTTAGTAACTAATGAAATATTCTTTTGTGATGACTTTCTATTAAGCAGACACAAAAATGAAAGACATATGTGACTTTAATAATTAGCGTCACTGATAAGTGTATCATTAGTCTCAAATAATAGAGATAAAATGATAATCTCTTAGTCACAATATGTGTCGCACAATCATCACATTTCTCTAGTTGCAATGTCATTTATAAACCAATTTAACATATAATCTATATTTCTCTGGATGGTGGAATCATATACAATTTTTATATCAGCCAAAAGCGCCATACGACATCTACATCAAACTCTTCCAGGCTTACAAGTAAAATGCCAAAATGGAAGAGGAAAATAAGGTATAAAAAATTTTGAAGAAGTGAAACACCTCAACTAGTCGAGACAAGAACATTGCAGGTGCATTAGGAACCTTAATATGGGAAGTTGACAATGCCCAAGCAACAAAAGGCCCTTTATTTGAGCACACAAATGAAGACCTGCAAGCAAGCTGCATCAAACAAAAAAAAAAAAGACTTATAGCTCATGAAAATTTCTTGTTGCCTTCAAGTAAGTGTATTTAGTGTAACGAAACTTATTGGATGGAGAAAAACAACAGTTCAGACCTATAGCACAAAATCTGCACTTGCTGAACAACTAGTAGAAAAAAATCCTACAGCAATTACTTCATGATCAGGTGCATGAAGTGTGACACATAAACATCATATTTAGGCATTCGAATGCAATATGTTAATAATCTTAGAGTCATGATTACCTATGAATGAGACCATTAGAGCGTTCAACATATTGAAGAAAAACATATAGAAGGCTTGTTTTCTCAAACTCTGATGCGCCAAGAGAAGTTCTGGCTGTTTGCTACTTTGTCTGATCATCATTATCATCACTTAGTCGAGTTTCTGCAGCCTCATATATGCCAAATATAGCAACAATAAAAGCAGGTTGCAGAAAGATGAACATTTATATGCGAGAAGCAAGAAGAAGATAGCTTCAAGAAAAGTTAGTGGGTCAAAAAGCATAACACCATTGGCAAGCTAAATAAACTTAAGCTGTACGGCAGGAAAAGAATTGTAATAGAATATCAAATTGCGGCAAGCTAAAATAAGTCTGTCAAAATCCAGAAAAATTAACATATACAGAACTTCATGAAATTCTACAAGACATGCCACTTTGAACAAAAGGCTAAAAAAACATATAGACCTAATTAAGTTGTGGAAGTAACATTACAGAAGTTGTGTTATGAACAAAAAATAATCAGAGTGAAAGAATGCCAAACTCAAGAAAGAGTTAAATATGGGGGCTCTGAAGCTTAGTCAAATAAACAGAAAGGAAATGGAAGTTGGTTTCTGACTTTTCATTCACCAAAGATTTACCTTGAGGTTATATTGGAGGTTACCTGATAACGAGCTGCATAAGCAATAAAGCAGACAACTGCAACAAATAAATCTTCATTCACTTCTGATTCATATAATATACGATGCATAGAAAACCCAATATCTGCAATCTAAGCCAAATTATTAACCAAATGAATTAGAAATAACATTTTTTTGTAAGCCATTCCAAAAGCTGCACTGTATAGGATCAAGGGCAGATTACCAACCTGTACATCATCCAGAGCAAAAAAAGCATTTGCAACTAAATTTGGTTGTACAAGATCTACCATAGTCAAGAGAATATATAACACTTTGGCAGCATTAACTTGGATTCCCTACAGAAAGAAGTGACTTTTACTTAGTTATCAAACTCTAATTAGATATTAGCCTGACAGCAAATGAAGATTCTTCCAAAAAGTTAATAACTTGTAACACTTCAGTTTGAATAATTCATGCAAAGATATTAATCAGGAAGGTTTTGAGGAATACGAGGGGTTTTGAGGAATGATGTGTGTGAGGCATTAATAGAACTGAGTACTTATTTTAGAAAGTTGTGTGCTAAGAAAGTCAACAGGGAAAATCTTGAGGCACTTGAGAAGTCAATTCCTTTGACTCTATGCAAGTTAGAGAAGTTGTTTCCTCCTCTTTTTTTTTTTTGACATAATGATGCATTTACCTGTTCACTTAGCTACTGAAGCTAAAATTGCTGGTCTAGTTCAATATAGATGAATGTTTTTTATTGAAAGTTATTTATGAATTTTGAAATCATTTGTGAGAAACAAAGCTCGTCCGGAAGGATCAATTGCTGAAGCTTACATTGTGTAAGAGTTTGTAACATTTTGTTCTAGATACTTGCATGGAGTTGAAACACATCTGAATCGGGTTGGTAGAAACTATAAAGGAGTTAATGATATGCCAGCTATGAGATTTCAAATATTTTCACAAGCTGGTAAGCAGTTACGTGGAAAAAAATATGGAGAGTTAAGCATGGTTGAATGTGAGCAAGCTAGGAATTATATATTAAAGAATTGTGGTGATATTGCAAATTATATCAAGTAAGTGAAGTTTGTTAGTTTTTATGGTTAATTATTATACCTAGTGCATTTTTATGTTTATTACTTAATATTTCCATTTATTTCACATCATTATCCCATAGGTTGCATAAGGAGGAGCTTCGGAAAGAGCGAATATGTAACATAGAAGATAGGTATGAGAAAGAATTTTTTCAAAGGCAGGTAAGTAATTCAAATCATGTGTTATTCTTATTACTCTTTATTTGGCATGTACGTATTTTTTTCAATTGTTGCTCATTATTTTTTACACTTGACGAATGTTCTTTTACATCATAACTTGGCCTTTATTATTTTCTAATTAAAGACATTAATATTTATTTATTTTTACTTTGTTTAGGTTTTTCAATTAAAAGATGAACGAAATGAAGCAGTTGATGACGAATTACTTACATTAGCCTGTGGCCCCGATATGAGAGTTTGGCACTACACCAGTTATCTTATTAACGATTGGAGATTTCGCACAAATGAACAAGATCTCAATTTGAAGACACAAAACATTGGAGTTTTAGTTAAAGGAGATGAGAGTACAGGTACCATTGATTATTTTGGTACTTTAACAGACATCATTAAAGTAGAATATCCTCGTGGATATAGTATAGTTCTATTCAAATGTGATTGGTGGGATGTGTTTCACAAAGGAAGAGGCTACAAGGAAGATAAATATGGATTTATACTTCTAATACAACTCGTCAGTTAAATACAAATGAGCCCTATGTGCTAGTAACTCAAGCAAAGCAAGTCTACTATGTTAAGGATATAGAAGACCCAAATTGGCAAGTTGTGGTGAAGACAAAGCCTCGAGAATTGTATGATATCCTTTATGAAGAAGCTGAGACTGAAACTGACCCTTGTCAAGAAAATAAGGAAATTGGTGGAACATTTTCTGAACATGTCGAGAATGTTAAAGTTGGGGCATTGCTAAATTCATCTGAGTTGATTAGTGTAGTTGTTCAAGCACCTCCTATTGCCCAAAACTCTGCATTAGAGGACATTTGTGAAACCGATGAGGAAGATGAATTATTGTGTTATGATAGTAGTGATGATGATCTTGGTGATAATGTTACAGAAGATGATCTTGGCGATGATTTATGATTTCATAACTATTATTTGGTGAATTTTATAATCTTTATTTCGTTTATATGATTACTTGCTATGGATATTAGTTTTTTTATAAATAGTAGGTTTTTTACAAATAATAATGTGGTTTTTTACAATAATAATGCACTGAGAACACTTGCTCTTGACTTAGAATTGTTATGATACTTGTTTCTCACAAAAAAATTAGAGTTGTTATGATACAAATATTCTCATTCGATGCTAGTCACTGGTAATTGGTTCTCCAATGTCAAAGTTTTAGTAACCTTTGTATGACAATCACTTATAATAACTGTTGTGACCAAAAAGTTGATGGTCACAAGAAAATAATATCAATTGTCACAAAATTATTGGTTAGTCATAAATATATTACTTTTAGTATCAAATAAGAGTGACGACTACCTTTTTTGCCACTCTATAATAACCGTTTGGATAGTTGTGTCAAACTACTTCGTATTGTCACTAAAACTACTACTTTTTGTGACAAATATAGCTATGGTCATTAAAATTTCATCACTAAGAACTGTATTTCTTGTAGTGTGGGAAAGTGTTGTTCCAAATTCGCAAGTCATGCTTTCCCTCTGATTCTTCCAGCTGCACTTATTCAAAATTGTAAGTTAACTATGATTTTTGCTACTTAGAATTCTTCATACATGATCAATTAATTAACTTCATATTAATCTGATCAACCAAGCGGTACGATCTTTTCCTAATGATATATAGTTGCGGCACGAAGCATGGAAGTTTCAAGAGATCAAACAAGTAAAGACGACGTTTTAAACGATTTGAGGAAAGAGCTGGAAGGTATGAATCCCTTGTCGCCGGATTGCCGTATCTACCGAGTTCCCGGAAAAGTCCGTCAATCAAATCCTAGAGCCTACAATCCTTGTTAATCAAATGTCCTTGGAGCATGAAGAAGGAGACCGTGGAAGCAAAGCTGGACAGAAACGTGCAGAAGGAGGACTCTTCCTTGTTGCACAAATAGTTGCTGGAAGATTTACTAAATCTGTTTGTTATGATTGCTTAGGTACATTATGCTGTTAGTGGAGTTATGTAAGCTGTTTTTCAGCTAGTTAGTTGCAAAAGATTAGGAAAATAATTTTATCTTCTTATGTATTTAAGTTTGATGAAGTAAATGAAAATGCAAGCAATTCCTGCACTTGCTCTCCTGCATTTGTCTAGCTTCTAAAAACAACAAATTGGTATCAGAGCTCATTTTCTCAAGGGGGCCTGAGCACAAAAAAAAAACCAACAAAACACCAACAATCAAACCAGTCCAAATGGATGCTGAAACACCCTTCAATGTTCTTGCACCTCCAGTCTTCAATGGTTCAAATTTTCAAGCTTGGTCCATCAGAATGCAGGCCTTCCTCGAGGCCAATGACTTGTGGGAAGCCATTGAAGAAGATTATGAAGTACTCCCACTACCAGAAAACCCAACCATGGCTCAAATAAAGAACCACAAGGAGAGAAAGCAAAGGAAGTCCAAAGCAAAGGCCACATTGTTCTCAGCCGTGTCATCTTCAATCTTCAACAGGATAATGGCACTTCAATCTGGCAAGGAGATATGGGACTACCTGAAACAAGAATATGAAGGCAGTGAGAAGATCAAAGGCATGCAGGCATTGAACCTGCTGCGAGAATTTGAAATACAAAGGATGAAGGAGACAGAACCTGTCAAGGAATACTTTGACAGGCTTCTAAACATAGCAAATCAAGTAAGGCTGCTGGGCTCAAAGCTTGAGGATGCCAGGATTGTGCAAAAGGTTCTGGTCACCCTTCCAGAAAAATTCGAAGCCACACTGTCTTCACTGGAAAACTCTAAGGATCTGACCAGCATCACTCTGCCAGAACTCTTAAGTGCCTTGCAAGCTCAAGAATAAAAGGAGACTTATGAGACAAGAAGGTTCTGTGGAAGGTGCTCTACAGGCCAAGACATCATACACAAAAGGCAAGGTAGATAAAAGAGGAAAGGAAAGATCAAAAGCAAGTTCAGCTGCCAAAGGTGGAAGCAACCCAGTTCAGAAAAATCCATGTCCCCACTGCAAGAAACTCAATCATCCACCTGAGAGATGTTGGTGGAGGCCAGACCGCAAATGCAATAAGTGTGGTCAATTAGGACACATAGAACGAATCTGCAAGGGGCAACAGCAAACAAGAGGGCAAAACAGGCTGATGGTGTGGAAGAGCAGCTGTTCATAGTGAGCTCTTTTGCAAGCACAACAGAAAGTTGGTTAATAGATAGTGGCTGCACCAACCACATGACGCATGACATAAAGTTGTTTAAGGAGCTGGACAGATCGGTGTCATCCAGAATAAGGATTGGAAATGGTGATTACTTAGAAGCAGAAGGCAAAGGAACCATAACCATCAAAGGACACACAGGTTTGAAGTTAATTTCTGATGTACTCTATGTTCCTAACATAGATCAAAACCTGTTGAGTGTTGCTCAGCTGCTTGAAAAAGGCTTCAAGGTACATTTCGAAGGTGGTTACTGCATAATAAAGGATGGGGCAGACAAGGATATTTTCAAAGTTAGAATGCAGAATAAGAGCTTTGCACTGGACTTGGTCAAAGAATATCAAGCGGCAGTAATGGTGACAGGAGGTGACACCATGCTATGGCATAGGAGGTTAGGGCATTTCCATCATGGTGCTCTACAGCATCTGAAGAAGAGAGAAATGGTTGAAGGCCTGCCTGCACTCGAGGAAGACCTACCCTTGTGTGCAGCCTGTCATCTAGGGAAACAAAGTAGGCTACCTTTCCCACGAAGCAAAACATGGAGAGCAACCAGGAAGCTTCAGTTGGTACACACTGATGTAGGTGGCTCTCTTAAAACTCCATCCCTAAATAGAAGTAAGTACTATCTGACTTTCATTAATGACTATACAAGGATGTATTGGATCTACTTTCTAAACAAAAATCAGATGTTGCTGACATTTTCTGGAAATTTAAGGCCTGGATTGAGAATCAAAGTGGCACAGAATTACTGACTATAAGGTCAGACAATGGGGGAGAATACACCTCAGCAAAGTTCAACCAATTCTGTCATGAAGCTGGCATAGAACATCAGAAAACTGCTCCTTACACCCCTCAACAGAACGGAGTAGTTGAAAGAAAGAATAGAACAATCATGGAAATGACCAGATGCCTACTTCATGACAAAGACTTGCCAAAGAAACTCTGGGCAGAAGCAGCAAACACTGTTGTATTCCTGCTAAACAGACTACCCACCAAGGCAGTAAAAGGAAAAACTCCATTTGAAGCTTGGTATGGCTTCAGGCCAAGGGTTCAAAACTTGAAAATTTTTTGCTGTCTATTGTTGACACCCAATTTCGTCCGGCCTTTTTTTTTTTTTTAAAAATTTTTTTAAAAAAAACTAATTAAAAAAAATTATTATTATTATTATTATTCCTAAAAAATTTTAATTATGTTAATTAGTTTAAAATATATTTTTATTTTGAGAAGATTTGATTTAAAATAATATATGTGTGAATATGTATGTGTTTGGAATAAAAATAAAATTTCAGAAAAAAAATGACAAAAAATTAAAAAGTTCGAGATAAAAATAACAAAATTGAGAAGTTTTAGGCAAAATTGACAAATTCTGAAAGTTCCAGGAGCATTTGGTAGTTTGTCACATAAAATTTTGAGCCTGCCGACGTTTTTGGCTCAAATTGACAGAAAACGACAAAATTGTCAAAATCAGAAGCTTCAGGAACTTATCCAGAGGCTGAGAGACGTAAAGGACTAAAATTGTCATTTTACCAATTTAAGAGATAAGTTTGAATTTTTTTATTAATTTATCTATCAACAGTTCAGCTAAACTTCCTCTATAAATAGCCCCCCAAATTTTGTGCTGAACACAGAAAAAAATAGCAAAAAAACTTAGAGCTCCGTTTTAAAAAAAAGAGAAAATTACAGCCCTTAGCCCCAGCCCTCCTCCCTTCTTCCCCAGAAAGCCAAATTTTTTTTTTTTTTCACTGCTGTTCCCTCTCTCTTTCTCTCTCCCTCTCTCCGCCGTGCCCCTCGCTGCCCGCCGCCGCCGCCGTCCCTCCGCCTCGCCGCCCTCGCCGCCACGCCGCCTCGCCGCCTCGCCGCCCCGCCGCGCCACCAGCTGCCCCTGCCTCCCCCCCTTTCGCGCGCGCCTTCGCGTCTCTGTTCTTCAGATTCAAAAACTTGTTTTGAAAGGTGAAACCTTGATTCCATACTTCATCTTTTCAATTTCTTTCAATTTGGTCACTAACCTTTTATTTTTGTTCCTGCAGAATAAATTACTAACCTTTTTAATTTTTACTTGTTTATTTATTTGTTAATTATTGTTATTATTACTAATCTTCTTTTTATTGTTGTTATTGACTTACTAACAACTAACTTTTAATATTATTATTGTTACTAACCTTTTAATTTTTGCATTATTACTAACTTTTATAATTGTTGTTAACAATTAATTAACTTTTATTATTGTTGTTAATTAATTAATTTAATTAACTTGGCTAACTTTTTATTATTGTTGTTAATTAATTAATTTAATTAACTTGGCTAACTTTTTATTATTGTTGTTAATTAATTAATTTAATTAACTTGACTAACTTTTTATTATTGTTATTAATTAATTAATTTAATTAACTTGACTAACTTTTTATTATTGTTGTTAATTAATTAATTAACTTGACTAACTTTTTATTATTGTTGTTAATTAATTAATTTAATTAACTTGACTAATTTCTTTTTATTATTGTTGTTAATTAATTAACTTAATTAAACTTGGCTAACTTTTATTTATTGTTGTTAATTAATCAACTTAATTAAACTTGGCTAACTTTTATTATTGTTGTTAATTAATTGACTTAATTAAACTTGGCTAATTTTTATTATTGTTGTTAATTGTTAATCTAACTTTACTAACTTTTTTTATTGTTATTAACAACTAACTATATTAATTGTGCTAACTTTTATTATTGTGTTATTAAAGTGGATGGCCAAAAAGCCCCACTTTATTAATTTTTTTTTTTAACTAAAAGATTAAAAAAAAGGAATTTTATGTGAATAATTTCCTAAAGGCTAATAAAAATTATTTTTTTATTTTGAAACAAAGTTTTTATTCCTTTTAATAAACAAACATAATGAAATAAATAAATAAATAAATACAAATTTTTTTAAATACATCTTTAAAAGTGATGTTTTTTTTTCTAATTAATAATTAATAATGAAATATAAAAAAGAAATTAAATTCCATGTCCAAATGATCCGCCAGGATCCATGGCTTGGAAAATATTTTTTAAATAAAGTATATAAATAAATTTTCCTTTATTATTAAAAAAATAAAAAAAAAACTTTGGACTAATATTTTTTATTTATCTCTTTATCCAGCAAAATAATAAAATATAATTTTTTTTGGTTTCTTTATTAATAAAAAGAATAAAGGAGTAAAAATTTTCTTGGGCTAATATTTTACTTATTTCTTTCAAAATAATAAAAAAAAGATATAACATTTTTTTTTTTGTTTTTGTTTCCTTTATTAAATAAAATTTTATTCAAATGATTTCAAATAAAGGTAATAATAAAAATCTTTTAGCAAACAAAAAGAACATAAAAAAAAATCATATAAATATCATAAACTTTTTATACATATAAATCTTTGATTTCTTTAATCTTTTTTCAAAATAAATTATATAAATATCAAAACTTTACCTTTATTTTCCTTATTAAATAATCATTTTTGCTTAATTTTTTTATCAAAAATAAAACAAACAAATATTAAGATTTTTATTTTATTTTTGAAATATATATATAAATTTCCGGTTTCATCATTAAATAAATAAAGTTTTGTTTACTTTTTGATTCACCTTTTATTAAATAAAATATTAAGGCTTCACTTTTATTTTTAAAATATACATATAAATCTTTAGTTTTCTTCATTAAATAAACAAAACCTTGATTAAATAATTACTTTCTTGGTTCATCTTTTATCAAATCAAAAAAAATAAGCTTAAAAAATAAATATGTATAAATATCAAGACTTTCTTTATATAAATCTTTTCTTTATTATTTTATTGAATAATTAATTTTGGTTAATCTTTTAAATAAAAAATCAAATACATGAGAATTAATATTTTATTTTCAACTCTTTTGTTTTCTTTGGTAAATAAATAAAATCCTGGTATTAAATAATTATTTTTATAAAAAATTAGTTCATGGTATATTGGCTGGAAACTGTCTCATGCCCGCTTTTGAGCTGCTTCACCTGGTGAAGAGGGTCTGGCTGAGTAACAACGCCCCGTACCATGATCAAAGATTTTTTTTTTTTATTTTATTTTTTTTAAACTCTTTGATTCCTTTAAATTAACTTCTTATTAAATAAAAAAATTAATTGCTTTTGAATTCTTTTATAAATTAAGAAAAAAATCAGATAAAAATAAAAGAAAGATAAAAAAAAGAAATAAAAGAAAGATAAAAAAAGAAATAAAAAAAAGAAATAAAAAAAAAAAGAAGATAAGAAAAATAAGATAAAAGATAAAAAAAAAAAAAAAGAAAAGAAAGAAAAAAAAAAGAAGTAAAAATATAAAGACAAATTTTTAGTTAGTATTAAAAATCATTACCTTTTAAAAAATTAATTTCAGGAATTAAATAATTACGATTAAGTAAATCAATTTCCATATCCGGATGATCCGGCAGGATCTACAGTTTGGAAAATATCAATTTTTTTAAAATAAATAAATTAAATAAAAAGATAAAAATCCATATTTTTACAATATGGATAAAATTGTTTAAAATTTCACCAAATTCCGTGTCCAAATGACTCGGCAGAGTCCATGGTTCGGAATCAAAAATCTTCCGTGTCCAAATGACTCGGCAGAGTCCATGGTTCGGAAGTATCAAATTTTATTCAACTTAATTACCAAAAATCCACATTTTCGACTAATTCAGTTAAAATATCTAAATTAACTGAAATTTTTTTAAAAGCAAAGTAAAACAAAATTAAAATCAACTAAGGTGCCAATTTTTGGGCGTTTTAACAAAGTTGTTTCAACGTAACCGTACTCCCGAACCCCCGAACTCTCGCAGACCATATTTTAGGTGACCAATCGACCTAAGTAAACTGATTGGTGGCGACTCCAGAAAACCCGACGTTGCCACAGCTTGGCGACTCCACTGGGGACATGCGACGTTAGTGAGTCGAGCCTAAAGTTGATTTGTTTTGATTTACTTTGCTTTACTATTATGTGGATTTATATATTATATTTACTTAAGTAAACATGCATAACGCATTCACAAAATGAAGCTCTATACCCGAGCTTCCTTAAATCAAACACGATTCTTTCTAAGCGGAATTGGTGTTGCTGTCCTTGTGAGGCCACGGTCTCCAAGCCTTCACCGGTTTCAAAGTAGCAAAGTAGTGTATTGCCTTCTGAGACGGTTAGTCTCTGCATGGGCCCACGAAAAGCTACGACTCGAATTAATCCATTCCTTACATAAACCCTAGAGGGTAAGGAATCGGGCCGTCACTATGATTCAGTGACGGGATTCGGGAACTATCCCTTGCCTTTTTGATAAACCACCTTCTGCATGTAGAATTCCTTACTCTACCTTAGAACCAGCCATTAAGAATTTCCCATACCTCGGTTCCCATTTCCATAGGTTTTGTTTTATCTATATGTTTGTATGATCCTATGTGTTATTTTTTTTACTAACTCTATTTTTCCTTATTTTTCCGGCATATACATTTCATCATTAAAGATAAGTATTTGGTGAAAGAACTATTATCATGGATATTCTCGATTATCTTCCCACGGCTGTTACTGGATCATGGAATGACACGGTAATCGAAACTCAGCCTGAAGCTATGGAATATTCCGAAACGGCTCAAAAGCTTCACGGAGATGCTCTAACATTCCATTCTCACGTACAGCTTAAGGACCAGGTATCGGTCCGGATAAATCAGAACGACACCACGGAATTATTGCAAGTCTGGAATAGTTGGAATTCTGCTGATCGGGAAGCTTTTACGGCAAAATATGGTCACATCACTTGCCTACTAAAGGTTACCGTTGATGCATCACTTGTCCGGGCTCTAATACAATTTTGGGATCCATTTTATCGATGCTTTTCTTTCGATAAGATGGATCTGGTTCCAACCATTGAAGAATACAACAGCCTCTTGGGTTGGTCCTCCGACTATCCAATCGAGACTTATCAACATGATAGAAGAACGGAGCCTCATCGAGCCCTAGCAAAATTATTGGATATGCCAGCTTCCAGTCTTCAAACCAAGTTTGCAACAAAAGGATCTCGAAAATTTATCAGTTGGATCGACTTAAAACAATTAAGTCACGTTCTCCCTCAGAAAAATCAACGACGCAAGCTTTTCGCCTTGGCGATATATGGCCTGGTAGTCTTCCCAAGAATCGTCGGATTCATTGAAGGAGACATCATTACACTATTTGAGCAAATCTGCAATGCTCAAATAAATCCGACCTCAGTAATATTATGTGAAACTATCAGGGCATTAAACTTTTGTCGCCAAAGAGGGGGCAAATTCATAGGATGTTCACATCTCCTCAACATTTGGATCAAAAGCCACCTTCCTTGTGAGAAGCAACATTTTGGAAATCGCTTTTCAAAGGACTTCATCCCAATCGAAGCCTTTTTGAAAAGTGAAACCATTCATCACGACAGCAAGGAAGCATGGGTTGATTATTTCAAGAACATCACCGAATTCCAAATTGAATGGAGAGCCCCCTGGTCTACCTCCACCCGCGTTGTCTACCGTTGCGGCAATTGCCCGTGGGTTCCTCTCTTAGGTATATGGGGAGGAACAAGTTATGCCCCAGCTCAAGTACGAAAACAATTTGGGTCCATGCAATTTATACCCATGACGCATAATCTGAGTAAGTTGGAATTTTCACACGAAGATCCAAATTCAAATAAGCTCGCAATGGGTATTTCAGTTGCGTGGAAAAGAATTTTCATATTGAAGTCGGGGCCTATTATTTCCCCCACCGCTTATTGTGAATGGAGAAATAACCGGAAGGAAGGAATAGTTCTACCTGAAGAGGTCATCAGAAAATTGGCGAAAAGAGAGTTGGAGAAAGAACTAGAGGAAGAAAAGGAGAAGAACAAGAGGATGCTCCTTGACATGCAACAGCTCGGTCACAAAACACAACTCCTCGAAGAGAAAGTTGAATACCAAAAACAAGTCATCTCCCAATTGGTTGATGAAACCGATCAAAAAGAGATGAGAGTCAGATACTGGGAAGATCAATACAGATTTTCTCAAGATCAATTACAAACATTTTTGGTAGAAGTCAGAAAAGTTACAGAACAAGCCCAACTAATGGGCGAAGAAGCCAAGGAGTTAGAAGAACTGAGCTGTCCTACTCCATCAGTAAATGTTCAAAGAATGATGGAGTTCATATCTAAGGCCAGAAAGCAGTATTGTACTTTGGGTCGTTTCTTTTAAACAAACCTTTTGCTGAATGTAATTGAGAAATTCCATTATAGTTCTTCTTTCACCAAGTATTTACAATATTCATGCATGCATCCATCACATCAATCATACACACATAGAATCTAATAAAATAAATATTCCTTTAAAAGGGTAAAATTGGACCTCAACACCGATATTCAACTCGACTCCAAACAAGATTAATGGCAGAACAAGCCGAAGGACGTCTCATGGAGATGGAGTCCAAGATTGAAAGTATGTCAGAACAGATGAGACAATTGATGGAATTAATCAAAGGGAAAGCAACTCAAGTCCCCATCAAAGAAGCACAAGATCCCACTTATCCTCCGGGATTCACTCCGCAACGAGTCTCAATCCAAGAAAACCTGTTTCAAGAACCAGGACAGTCTGCTAGTGTTCACCTGAAACAAGACACCGTACATGAAGAGAAGAAGATGTTACCAAAAGAAGAAGCAGAATCTCAAAAACTCGAAACGATAGAAAAGAGACTGCGAGCCATTGAAGGAGGTACTATGTTCGGATCTCTCTCAGTGGATGATCTCTGCTTAGTGCCAGACGTCGAAATCCCTTCGGACTTTAAGGTGCCAGATTTCGTAAAATACGATGGAACGAGTGATCCCATCACTCACATCACTTTGTTTCTCAGAAGACTACAACCACTTACCAAAGATGAGAAGGTGTGGATCGCACTTTTTCAGGAAAGTCTCACAAAATCAGCATTACAGTGGTATCTAAGCCAAGGTCCAAGAAACATAAAAACTTGGAATGACCTTGCTCAGGCCTTCATCGGCAACTATAAACATGTTATGGACTTAGCTCCGGATCGCCAAACTCTCCAAAACATGGAGAAGAAAAAAACAGAAACTTTTAAGGAATACGCCCAACGATGGAGGGACTTAGCTGCACAAGTACAGCCACCCATGACAGAAAGAGAAATGGTCACTTTGTTTGTCCAGACACTGAAATACCCATACTATGACAAACTTATTGGCAATGCGGCAACTAACTTCTCCGACGTAGTCATGTCTGGAGAAAGGATCGAGCATGGTATCAGGACCGGGAAGATTACTGAGTCCTTTAGTGATCCTATGAAAAGAGGAGGACCATCCAGAAGAAAAGATGAAGAAATACAACAAATCGGACGAGGAAGAGGGATTCCCCTCGTGGGTACCGTGGCTACCGGACCTCGCCTATCCTATTCTGCCAACAGGCCCAATTATTATCCTACCAATAGGCCCAATGATTATCCTCCAAATAGGCCCAGTGATTATCTTCCCAATAGACCCAACAATTATCCTCTCAACAGGCCTAATCAGTTACGGCCACCTGTTCCGACTCCTCCAATGCCTGCACCAAGACCAAGAGAAATTTTCGCACCGATTCCCATGACTTATACTGAGTTATATCCAAAACTCATCCAGAGCCAACTCATTCACCCAATTCCCACAAGGCCATTCGAACCCCCATATCCAACATGGTATGACCCTAAACTAAATTGCCCATATCATGATGGTGCCGTGGGCCACGGACTCGAAAATTGCATAGCATTGAAGCGTATAGTCCAATAATTAATTGAGTCAAAGTGGTTGGACTTTTCCGATGAACCAAACGTCACTCATAATCCATTGCCTCCTCATCAAGCCAAACCAGTCAATATGATGGAAGAATACTGGCCGATGAAGAAAACAGTCAATGATATCATAACCCCTCTTAAGCATGTATATTCATGCCTTGTGAAAGAAGGGATTATCATAGGAAAGTCTTCTGGAAATAAAGAAGTCGAGGATGAGGAGTGGTGCAACTTTCATAACAATAAGAGTCATTCTATCCAAGAATGCCCAGAATTCCGTAAAAGTCTACAAAGTCTCATGGACTCCTCCCAAATCATCGTTTTTATGTCAGATAAAGAGGATGACGTGAATGTGATAATTAAAGAACAAGAAGTCAATATCATGCCAAGACCACTAGTCATTCCAATCTCAAAATCTGCTCTCAAGCCTTTAAGAATTCAAGTTCCAAAGCCATTCCCGTACAAATCAGACAAAACTGTTCCATGGAACTATGGCTATACTTCTAACATCACATCAACTCCGTTAGAAGTTGGGGGCATGACTAGAAGCGGTCGGTGTTATTCTCCCGAGCAAATGAACAAGCTCCAACAAGAGAAGAATGTTACGGATCCAGCAAATGGACCTATTAACACATCTAAAGAGCAAGAGATGCCTCGAGCAGTAACAGATGAACAAGCTACTGAGTTTCTCAAACTCATAAAGCAAAGTGAATACAGTATCGTGGAGCAGTTGAACCGTCTGCCAGCAAAGATCTCCATACTTTCATTACTCTTAAGTTCTGATGCCCATCGAGAAGCTCTTCTCAAAGTCCTGAATAAGGCTTATGTTGAACAAGATATCTCCGTGAACAACTTTGACCACCTTGTCAACAACATCACGGCACAAAATCTCATCACATTCACTGACGATGAGATACCAGCAGAAGGAAGGGGTCACTCTAAGGCTCTGCATATTTCGATTAAATACAAAGATCGGATTATGGCCAGAGTTCTTATCGACAATGGGTCAGCTCTAAATGTAATGCCACTCGAAACCTTACATAAGATTGGTTTAGACCCATCATACCTCAACAACAGTCATATTGTTGTTCGAGCATTTGACGGAACGAAGAGAGATGTTGTTGGAGAAATAGAGCTACCAATAGGGATTGGTCCCTGTCTTTTCCACATCACATTCCAAGTCATGGATATTTGTCCATCTTATACCTGCCTGCTGGGAAGACCATGGATCCATATGGCCGGAGCAATTCCTTCTTCATTACACCAGAAAATGAAATTCATTATTGAAGGAAAGATAATCACGGTCTTTGCTGAAGAAGACATCCTGCTATCAAGACCTGCGGATGCTCAATATGTCGAAGTCAATGAAAATGTACCTGATTGCTCCTTCAGGTTTTTTGAGATTGTCAATGCTGCTTATGTCAGCAAATATGAAGAAGAACCCATTCCTAGCATCTCTAAAACAAGTCGCATGGTTGCCAAACTCATGATAAAAGGAGGATACTCACCGGGGTTAGGACTGGGACAAGATTTACAAGGAATCACAGAACCATTGAAAATCACCACAAATGAAGGGAAATACGGCCTAGGCTTCACACCGACAAGACATGATAAAATGAAGGCAATAGCTGAAAAGAGAGAAAAGAGGATTGCACGATTAACAGGGCATCCTCTCCAGGAAAGAAATCTGGATATCCCTGAAATCACCGAAACGTTCGTGAGTGGTGGTCTCATTCCAAAAAATGACAATAAAGGCAAGCTGACTATCAACATCAACAAGTCTTTTGAAAGTCTTTCTATTCAGGCAATCATCAGCGATTCACCTGAAGAGGAGGAGCTTGTTCAACCTTGTGGCCCACGGGATGTGCTGAACAATTGGGAGGCGATAGAACTGCCTGTTATAATTGAAAGCTTTCCAAAGTAATCTAATAGTAAAAACCTCCTAAAGAAAGGTTCAATCAATAGGGTGTAGTCTTTGTTTAAGTGAACCTTTTAGTTATTGCTTTTTATTCCAATAAAGTTGTGATTTATGCACATTGTAAATAAAGTACCAGTTTGCATCCATCTCATTCGTGCCATTTTTTCTCTTCTCTTTCTTTTCTCTCTGGATAATGCAGACCCAAGACTCTCTTTGATGACAATGAAAGAATGAACTTTGATAATCCTGTAAACACTACCGACTCGGATGACGAAGATCTTCAAGTATCTCCTGAGCTATTAAAAATGATTGAGCGAGATGAAAAAGAAAGAGCAACAAGTCAAGAACCAACTGAGGTATTCAACCTGGGAGACAGTTAGGATGTAAAAGAAGTCAAGATTGGCACTTTATTCCCTCCTGAAGAAAAAGAAGAATTAGTCCATTTATTGAAAGAATATGTGGATGTGTTTGCTTGGTCATACCAAGATATGCCTGGCTTAAGCTCAGACATAGTACTACACAAAATACCCTTGAAACCTGGGGCGAAGCCTGTCAAACAAAAGTTACGAAGATTAAAGCCGGATCTAATCTTAAGAGTAAAAGATGAGATTCGAAAGCTGTGGGATGCAGGATTCCTTGGGGTCGCTGAATATACAGAATGGGTGGTTAACATTGTTCCAGTCGAAAAGAAAGAAAGCGGGAAACTAAGAGTTTGTCAGGACTACCGGCCATTGAACGAAGCCAGTCCTAAAGATAACTTCCCACTTCCTCACATTGATACGCTGGTGGATAATACCGCAGGAAACTCCTATTTTTCCTTCATGGATGGCTTCTCTGGATACAATCAAATCAAACTTGATCCAGATGATATGATAAAAACTGCCTTTATAACCCTTTAGGGTACCTTCTACTACAAGGTGATGCCTTTTGGGTTAAAGAATGCTGGTGCTACATATCAAAGAGCCATGGTTGCATTATTCCATGACATGATGCATAAAGAAATTGAAGTATATGTAGACGACATGATCGCCAAAACTTTCACTGCTAAGGGGCATCTAAAAGTGCTAAGAAAACTATTCGATAGACTTCGCAAATATCAACTGAAGTTGAATCCTGCCAAATGTATTTTTGGAGCCTCTTCAGGAAAGTTATTGGGTTTCATGGTCAGCAAAGATGGGATTCGAGTTGACCCGAGTAAAGTCAAAGCAATACAAGAAATGCAACCCCCGAAGACTCCAAAACAAGTAAGAAGTTTTCTGGGCAGAATCAACTTCATAGCAAGGTTTATTTCACAATTGACATCCAAGTGTGAACCTCTTTTCAAATCACTGAAGAAGAACAATCCGATCGAGTGGAATAACGAATGCCAAGAAGCATTCGAGAAAATCAAGCAATATCTATCAAATCCACCAGTCTTGGTACCACCCCGATCTGGAGAATCGTTGATTCTATATTTATCCATACAGGATTCTTCATTAGGATCCGTATTGGGTCAACGTGATGAGACAGGCAAGAAAGAGCATGCAATTTACTATTTGAGCAAGAAGCTTACCACATATGAAGCGAAATACTCAATAGTAGAAAATTCCTGTTGTGCCCTTGCATGGGTAGCACACCGACTACGACACTACATGCTCAACAACACCACATTGCTAATCTCCAAGACTGATCCCATTAAGTACATTTTTGAAAAACCAGCTTTATCAGGCAGGATCGCAAAATGGCAAATGCTGTTGTCTGAATACGACATACAGTATGTCACCCAAAAGGCTGTAAAAGGGAGTGTGATTGCTGAATATCTGGCTGATAGAGCATTGGATGATTATGAGCCAATGAAAATGGAGTTTCCTGATGGAGATATAATGACAATAGAACAAGAAGTTTCTAAAGATGATGAAACATGGAAAATGGCATTCGATGGAGCATCTAATGCTTTGGGACAAGGGATTGGAGCCATACTCATCTCTCCAAGTGGAGAGCAATTCCCTCTTACAGCAAAAATTACATTTCCTTGTACCAATAATATAGTAGAGTATGAGGCATGTGCTATGGGACTCCAAATGGCACTGGAATTGAAAGTGCGAGATCTCCGAGTTTATGGGGATTCCGCATTAGTCATATATCAAATCAACGGAGAATGGGAGACAAGGGATTCAAAATTGATCCCTTACCAAAAGCTCATACTAGACTTGGCTCGAAAATTCAACAGTATAAGCTTCCATCATCTTCCAAGGGAAGATAATCAAATACCGGATGCTTTAGCTACTTTGGCTGTTATGTACAAGATCAGTGACCCCGAGCATGCTCCTGTGTTCGAGATGAGAATAATAGATTCTCCAGCTTATTGCATGAGCATCGAAGAAGAATTGGATGGAAAGCCTTGGTATCACGATATCAAGAAATACCTCCAAGAAAGAGTATATCCACCAAAAGTATCAGAAAATGACAAGAAATTTCTACGAAGATTGTCAATGGGTTTTCTTTTAAACCTAGACATACTTTACAAGAAAACCCCAGACTCGATGCTACTTCGCTGTGTAGATACTCATGAAGCACGAAAGATCATGGAAGAAGTTCATTCTGGAATATGTGGAGCACACACTAGTGGTCATACCATGGCAAGACAAATAATGAGGGCTGGTTACTATTGGCTCACATTGGAAAGTGATTGCGTCAATCACGTAAGAAAATGTCACAAATGCCAAATATATGCCAACAAGATCCAAGCTCCACCTGTTCCTCTTAATGTAACAGCAATACCTTGGCCTTTTGCCATGTGGGGAATCGATGTTATTGGAGCGATTACCCCTAAAGCTTCCAATGGTCACAAATTCATCCTCGTTGCAATTGACTACTTTACTAAATGGGTAGAAGCTGTGTCTTATGCAAGCGTAACTCAAAAGGTGGTATGCCGGTTCATTAAGAAAGAAATCATTTGTCGCTATGGACCGCCAGAGTGTATCATCTCAGACAATGCCACGAACCTGAATAATGCAATGATGCAGACTTTATGCCGGCAATTCAAAATCAAGCATCTCAATTCAGCACCTTATCGACCGATGATGAATGGTGCAGTAGAAGCGGCCAATAAAAATATCAAGAGAATTGTTGAAAAGATGATCGTCACTTACAAGGACTGGCATGAGATGTTACCTTTTGCACTGCATGCTTATAGAACTTCTACCCGTACTTCTACTGGAGCAACACCTTTTTCTCTGGTATACGGTATGGAGGCTGTATTGCCCATCGAAGTTGAAATTCCTTCATTAAGGGTACTAATGGATACTCAATTAGGAGAAGCAGAATGGGTCAAAGCTAGATACGAGCAATTAAATCTAATTGATGAAAGAAGAATGATAGCCCTCTGCCATGGGCAACTTTATCAAAGAAGGATGATTCGTGCTTACAACAAAAAGGTTCGCCCACGACAATTTCACGAAGGTGACATAGTGCTCAAGAAAATTTTACCCATGCAACATGATTCAAGAGGAAAATGGACACCAAATTATGACGGGCCATATGTCGTGAAGAAAGCATTTTCAGGAGGGGCACTAATTCTGACAGAAATGGATGGACGAGAATTACTGAAGCCAGTAAATTCGGATGCAGTAAAGAAATACTTTGCATAATGAAGAAATTTTCGAACAGAAGGGGAGAAGTGGATACAGGGTTACCAAAGTTTATTTGATCAAAGTTGTCAAAGAGAGATTTCTTCCCTTACACTTTCATTATCTATCTGTACCCAAGATTTTCATATTCTTTTACCCATAAATAAAAGCCAATTCTCTTTAACTTACCTTAGATTCTCACGTTCAAAATGCTAAAGTCGCTTCTATCCAGTTCTTTTCCTTCAAATCTCACATTCCTACTAGCCTTAAGTGTGTAATAAATTGTGACTTTTGAAGGAAGAATAGTAATAATTAAAACTTAGAAAAAAACAAAGACCGTAGATTACTTTGATAAGCTTTATGAATTAAAACAGGTAAGATTGAGGTCCTGCTTTGCGAGCAGCACAGAACATAGGCTAACAAAGAAGAAGGAGTAACAAATCTTTGGGAGATAGCCTTGGTGGTAGCCTGAATGATCATTTCAGAAGTCTTAACATGTCCATGTCAGCAGGAAAGAATTATGCTCACGAATATTTCAACAGGGACAATTATCCAGAGAAGCATAAAATATGAGGCGGGCATTAAAGAAAATTGAGATCAAAATTCAAAAATAAGGCAAGGAAAGAGGATTTTTGAACAGAGTTGGGCTTTTGAGACAATGGACAACAGCTGGAAAGCATAAAGAGATTCAATAATAGTCCGAGAAGGAAATCACAAAGAAGATCCAGTAAAGTAAAGCAAAGACATGAAGAGCTAGATTAAAAAAAAAAAAAAAAAAAAACATCAGTTACACATGCCTTGCATTCATGCATTTCACATCATGCATGCATGGCTTTTACATAACAGGGATCAAATGAAAAGCATGTCCGCAGCATGATTGCAGCAGTATAAGCTGAGATCTTAATGACATCAGCTCTTACTAATTGGACGCATAGCTAATACGCTGGACCCAGCCCCATTAGGAATCCAAGGATAAAGCATACAATATCGTCAAAAGCCTGGCAATTGAGGCTACACCTAAAAGAACAGAATTGATGCCAGCTTAGCAGCATCCAAGATGAGTGATAGCTATCGTCAAAGATAAGGCAGACATCAAGAAATATTGTCGTTGAAAATTCGTCAAAAGCGGACAATGGATTCAATAATCAAGGACTGAATCGACGTCAGCTGGATGGAATATCTATCACATCAAAATAAAGTAGGATTCACTTTTCCGGTTAAGCGGCGGATACGGTACTCCGTGACTCTCAAGTCGGTTCTCTCAGTTGCCCATAATAACTGATCATTTCCTCCCTCCTTTCTTTTACTTTCTCCTAGAAAATGGATCCTACTTTTTCTGCCTTGCGAAAATATTTTCCTTCTCTCCCAATGAACATCCTCAAAAAGATCTACCAAGTTCGCTGTGAACGATTAAGAGCTCTGATGCATAAAGGAATCCCTGAAGATGTGCGGTGGTTAATTGAAGCTAAGGTTCGTCTGGCAGGTGAAATCCCAGAGGCATTTGTGTCTCACATGCCTGGTGTAGGCAAAAGCTCTTATGCCAAAAAGCGAAGAGCGAGGAGACTAGGCGTCTGTCATAAATGCGGACGCTGGACCTGTAATACTAAATGTCGTTCTTTAGGGATGATCTCTGATAATCGAGAAGATAAAATACGATTCATTAAGAATGGCCTGAGTAAGGACTCATTGGATGATATCCAATTGACTCTTGAGACGCATTCTTGTGGATCCGTGCAACGTGAACTTCTCGATTTATGGAGCATTTTTCATGAAGAACGAGAACGATACAGTCCCGGGAATCTGACGTTAAACGACCCTATTTGTCAGCTTGTAAGAAAACTGGATGGGAAGCAAATCCTCGACTCATAGAAGCCATTAATCCCGTTACTGGACGTAAAACCAGTGGAAGATGTGAGCCACAGTCACAATCACTGTACATACAATTTATCATATTTAAAATTTTCCATTTTTCTTTTAATAATGTATTTGCTCCCGTAAGTGTAATCGACACGTTATCCATTTCATCGCTATAAATGCATGTTCTTCCAGTCGGTTATCTAAGTTTCCTTCAATAACTAATTCCTTTCCATCATCTCTCAAATTCTTCTCTCATCAATGGATTCTACTCTTTCTGCACTGCGAAAATACTTTCCTTCCCTTCCAATAAAAGTCCTTAAAAAGATCTACCTTGCTAGATGTGAAAGAATCAGAGTTTTTACACGCAAAGGCATTCCCGATAATGTGCAGTGGATAATTGAAGCTAAGGTCCGTCTGGCGGGTGAAGTTCCAGATGCATTTATGCCCCGCATGCCCGGTTTAGGTAAAAGCCGTTATGCCAAAAGGCGAAGAGCAAAGAGACTAGGCGTGTGTTATAAATGTGGGCGATGGAATTGTAATACTAAATGTCGCTCTTTAGGATACATCTCCATAAATCGTGAAGATAAAAGAAAATTCATTAAGAATGGCCTGCGTAAGGAGTCTCTGGAAGATATCCGAGAGACTCTTGAAACGCATTCTTGTGGAAAAGTGCAAGGTGAAATTATCGGTTTATGGAGGACTTACCATAAAGAACGAAACCGTTACAGTCTTGGGAATGTGATTTTAAACGACCCTGTTTGTCAGTTTGTAAGAAAACTAGATGGGAAGCAAATCCCCGACTTATAGAAGGCATTGAAGCCATTACTGGACATGAATCAGTAGAAGATGAGAGTCACGGTCATGATTCCTGTACATATAAGCTGTCATTTGTCTTTTCTTTTGACAATAATGTACTTGCTTCTGTAAGTGTAATTAACGCATTATCCCTTTCATCACTATAAATATGTGTTAGTTATTTTCGTTTCCTACAATCACTAATTTCTTTCTTCGCCTCCTTCATCAATGGAGTCTTCTCTTTCCGCCCTACGAAAGTATTTTCCTTCCTTCCCAATAAATGTTCTTAAAAAGATTTATCAAGCTAGATGTGAACGATTCAGAGTATTTATGCACAAAGGCATTCCTGATAATGTGCGGTGGCTAATTGAAGCTAAGGTTCGTTCAGCTGGTGAAGTTCCCGAAGCGTTCTTTCCCCGTATGCCCGGCTTTGGTAAAAGCGCTTATGCCAAAAAAAGAAGAGCAAAGAGGCTAGGCGTTTGTCATAATTGTGGATGGTGGATTTGCGGCAATAAATGTCGTTCTCCAGGAGTGATCACCAGAAATCGTAATGATAGAATAAGATTCATTAAGAATGGCTTGCGTAAGGAATCTCTAGAAGATATTCGAGAGGTTCTTGAAGCGCATTCTTGCGGAATAGTGCAATTTGAGGTTGTTGGATTATGGATAATTTTCCAAAAAGAACGAGATCGTTACAGTCTTGGGAATCTGACCCTAAACGACCCTGTTTGCCAGTTTGTGAGAAAGCTAGATGAGATGCAAATCACCGATTCGTAGAAAGCATTGAAGCCATTACTGGACGCAAAGCTAGTGGAAGACGAGGATCAAAGTCACGATTACTGTACGTGCTAGCTGTCGCTTTTGAAATTTTCCTCCCCTTTTGGTAATAATGTATCCACTCCTGACGTAAACCAAAGTCACGATTACTGTACGTGCTAGCTGTCGCTTTTGAAATTTTCCTCCCCTTTCGGCGATAATGTATCCACTCCTGACATGAGCCATAGTCACGATACTGTACATGCTAGCTGTCGCTTTCGAAATTTTCCTTCTCCTTTGGCAATAATATACCCACTCCTGACACGGACTACTGTATATAGCTGCCACTTTTGAAATTTCCCTTCTCTTCCAACAATCACGTACCTACTCCCGACATAAGCTACAGTAGTGACTACTGTACATGCTAACAGCTATTTTGAAAATTTTCCTCCTCTTTTAACGATAGTGTACCCATACCTGACCAGAGTCATACTCGTGACTACTGTGAATAGCTGGCAATAATGTATCCATTCTTGAAAATAAAATTATTGCCTTATCTCTTCATCTCTATAAATATATCCTCTTTTCTCACAAGGGTAAGGATAGGAATGGAGAAAACCCCACCTCGTAAATCCCGAAGTATTTGTGTATTTTCTGGGGCTTTTCCTGGAAAAGATGAAGAGTATTTAAAGGCAGCCAACCATTTGGGTAGAGTATTAGCTGAGCGAAAAATACATTTAGTTTATGGAGGAGGTAGTGTCGGATTAATGGGAGGTGTAGCATCAGCAGCATCTCTAGGAGGAAGTCAAGTTCTGGGCATTATCCCTGGACCTCTGAAATTTATTTCTGGGGGCACGATTGGAGAAGAATTAGTGGTTAAAAATTTGCAAGAGCGTGTGTTACAAATGCTTTTAAATGCTGATGCTTTTATCGCTCTACCAGGTGGTTTTGGCACATTGGGAGAAGTCTTTCAAATTGCTTCCATGGCCCAACTTAATTTGCATAAGAAACCCATTGGGCTTTTAAATGTTAACAATTTCTTTACAGGTCTGATAGCTTTTATGGATTATGCTATGCAGAAGAATTTCAAATCAAGAGTGGCACGGCGAATCATAATATCCGCAACAACTGCTGAAGAATTGCTAGATAAAATACAAGCTTTTGTTCCTGAACCAGATCCAGCAATGATTCAGATAGACTGGACACGACAGTCTTTCCCGACCAGTTCACTCCCATAATGGTCCTCTACTCACCCTGTTGAAGTATTGTGGAAGAAAGAAGCGATCTGATCCGTTTTTCTTGTCCTTTAGTTTTATTATCAGCATTTTCTTTCGCGTTTCAGTTTTTCTTTTCAAGGAATTTCTTTTTTTATAAGATAGTTTCGTCCATGCTGATATTAGAACCATAGGACAATGCCTTTAGGTTGGAATGGTTGAGTAAAGAGTAATTTTTGTTACTCTTGAGACGCATCCTATTAGATCTACTAGGCATAACATTTTGGGGTAGTTAAGTTTTAACCTTATTCGGATGACATATCTCACAAGGGAATCTATATTTACTGAAGAAAATATTAGATGAACCTTGAATATTGATTCCAAACATCCGTTCCCTTTACATAATTTGTTAGCGATATTGTCATCATCAAGATTCACTCATTTTATCGAAGTCTAAAGTTTCGCACTCGCCTATTATGCAAATTCACACTTTCGAAGAAAATTATTTCAATTCTAATTGCTTTCATATAAATTTCGCTCGAGGTTCAAGGAGAGTTCCTTAACCTCATTCAATCAAATTTTCAAATGATAGGAAAGTTCCTATTGTCAAAACAATCAATTTTCCTTCAAACGATAGGAGAGTTCCTATCGTCGAGGTTCTAAGGTAGGACCCTTAACCTCGTTCAAACAATTTTCCTTCAAACGATAGGAGAGTTCCTATCGTCGAGGTTCTAAGGTAGGGCCCTTAACCTCAAAATCATCAATTTTCCTTCAAACGATAGGAGAGTTCCTATCGTCGAGGTTCTACGGTAGGACCCTTAACCTCAAAACAATCAATTTTACTTCAAACGATAGGAGAGTTCCTATCGTCGAGGTTCTAAGGTAGGACCCTTAACCTCAAAATCATCAATTTTCCTTCAAATGATAGGAGAGTTCCTATCGTCGAGGTTCTAAGGTAGGACCCTTAACCTCAAAACAATCAATTTTACTTCAAACGATAGGAGAGTTCCTATCGTCGAGGTTCTAAGGTAGGGCCTTTAACCTCAAAATCATCAATTTTCCTTCAAACGATAGGAGAGTTCCTATCATCGAGGTTCTAAGGTAGGGCCCTTAACCTCAAAACAATCAATTTTACTTCAAGCGATAGGAGAGTTCCTATCGTCGAGGTTCTAAGGTAGGACCCTTAACCTCAAAATCATCAATTTTCCTTCAAACGATAGGAGAGTTCCTATCGTCGAGGTTCTAAGGTAGGACCCTTAACCTCAAAACAATCAATTTTACTTCAAACGATAGGAGAGTTCCTATCGTCGAGGTTCTAAGGTAGGACCCTTAACCTCAAAATCATCAATTTTCCTTCAAATGATAGGAGAGTTCCTATCGTCGAGGTTCTAAGGTAGGACCCTTAACCTCAAAACAATCAATTTTACTTCAAACGATAGGAGAGTTCCTATCGTCGAGGTTCTAAGGTAGGGCCCTTAACCTCAAAATCATCAATTTTCCTTCAAACGATAGGAGAGTTCCTATCATCGAGGTTCTAAGGTAGGACCCTTAACCTCAAAACAATCAATTTTACTTCAAGCGATAGGAGAGTTCCTATCGTCGAGGTTCTAAGGTAGGACCCTTAACCTCAAAATCATCAATTTTCCTTCAAACGATAGGAGAGTTCCTATCGTCGAGGTTCTAAGGTAGGACCCTTAACCTCAAAACAATCAATTTTACTTCAAACGATAGGAGAGTTTCTATCGTCGAGGTTCTAAGGTAGGACCCTTAACCTCAAAATCATCAATTTTCCTTCAAATGATAGGAGAGTTCCTATCGTCGAGGTTCTAAGGTAGGACCCTTAACCTCAAAACAATCAATTTTACTTCAAACGATAGGAGAGTTCCTATCGTCGAGGTTCTAAGGTAGGGCCCTTAACCTCAAAATCATCAATTTTCCTTCAAACGATAGGAGAGTTCCTATCATCGAGGTTCTAAGGTAGGACCCTTAACCTCAAAACAATCAATTTTACTTCAAGCGATAGGAGAGTTCCTATCGTCGAGGTTCTAAGGTAGGACCCTTAACCTCAAAATCATCAATTTTCCTTCAAACGATAGGAGAGTTCCTATCGTCGAGGTTCTAAGGTAGGACCCTTAACCTCAAAACAATCAATTTTACTTCAAACGATAGGAGAGTTCCTATCGTCGAGGTTCTAAGGTAGGACCCTTAACCTCGAAATCATCAATTTTCCTTCAAATGATAGGAGAGTTCCTATCGTCGAGGTTCTATGGTAGGACCCTTAACCTCAAAACAATCAATTTTACTTCAAACGATAGGAGAGTTCCTATCGTCGAGGTTCTAAGGTAGGGCCCTTAACCTCAAAATCATCAATTTTCCTTCAAATGATAGGAGAGTTCCTATCATCGAGGTTCTAAGGTAGGACCCTTAACCTCAAAACAATCAATTTTACTTCAAGCGATAGGAGAGTTCCTATCGTCGAGGTTCTAAGGTAGGACCCTTAACCTCAAAATCATCAATTTTCCTTCAAACGATAGGAGAGTTCCTATCGTCGAGGTTCTAAGGTAGGACCCTTAACCTCAAAATCATCAATTTTCCTTCAAATGATAGGAGAGTTCCTATCGTCGAGGTTCTAAAGTAGGACCCTTAACCTCAAAACAATCAATTTTACTTCAAACGATAGGAGAGTTCCTATCGTCGAGGTTCTAAGGTAGGGCCTTTAACCTCAAAATCATCAATTTTACTTCAAACGATAGGAGAGTTCCTATCGTCGAGGTTCTAAGGTAGGACCCTTAACCTCAAAATCATCAATTTTCCTTCAAATGATAGGAGAGTTCCTATCGTCGAGGTTCTAAGGTAGGACCCTTAACCTCAAAACAATCAATTTTACTTCAAACGATAGGAGAGTTCCTATCGTCGAGGTTCTAAGGTAGGGCCCTTAACCTCAAAATCATCAATTTTCCTTCAAACGATAGGAGAGTTCCTATCATCGAGGTTCTAAGGTAGGACCCTTAACCTCAAAACAATCAATTTTACTTCAAGCGATAGGAGAGTTCCTATCGTCGAGGTTCTAAGGTAGGACCCTTAACCTCAAAATCATCAATTTTCCTTCAAACGATAGGAGAGTTCCTATCGTCGAGGTTCTAAGGTAGGACCCTTAACCTCAAAACAATCAATTTTACTTCAAACGATAGGAGAGTTTCTATCGTCGAGGTTCTAAGGTAGGACCCTTAACCTCAAAATCATCAATTTTCCTTCAAATGATAGGAGAGTTCCTATCGTCGAGGTTCTAAGGTAGGACCCTTAACCTCAAAACAATCAATTTTACTTCAAACGATAGGAGAGTTCCTATCGTCGAGGTTCTAAGGTAGGGCCCTTAACCTCAAAATCATCAATTTTCCTTCAAACGATAGGAGAGTTCCTATCATCGAGGTTCTAAGGTAGGACCCTTAACCTCAAAACAATCAATTTTACTTCAAGCGATAGGAGAGTTCCTATCGTCGAGGTTCTAAGGTAGGACCCTTAACCTCAAAATCATCAATTTTCCTTCAAACGATAGGAGAGTTCCTATCGTCGAGGTTCTAAGGTAGGACCCTTAACCTCAAAACAATCAATTTTACTTCAAACGATAGGAGAGTTCCTATCGTCGAGGTTCTAAGGTAGGACCCTTAACCTCGAAATCATCAATTTTCCTTCAAATGATAGGAGAGTTCCTATCGTCGAGGTTCTAAGGTAGGACCCTTAACCTCAAAACAATCAATTTTACTTCAAACGATAGGAGAGTTCCTATCGTCGAGGTTCTAAGGTAGGGCCCTTAACCTCAAAATCATCAATTTTCCTTCAAATGATAGGAGAGTTCCTATCATCGAGGTTCTAAGGTAGGACCCTTAACCTCAAAACAATCAATTTTACTTCAAGCGATAGGAGAGTTCCTATCGTCGAGGTTCTAAGGTAGGACCCTTAACCTCAAAATCATCAATTTTCCTTCAAACGATAGGAGAGTTCCTATCGTCGAGGTTCTAAGGTAGGACCCTTAACCTCAAAACAATCAATTTTACTTCAAACGATAGGAGAGTTCCTATCGTCGAGGTTCTAAGGTAGGACCCTTAACCTCAAAATCATCAATTTTCCTTCAAATGATAGGAGAGTTCCTATCGTCGAGGTTCTAAGGTAGGACCCTTAACCTCAAAACAATCAATTTTACTTCAAACGATAGGAGAGTTCCTATCGTCGAGGTTCTAAGGTAGGGCCCTTAACCTCAAAATCATCAATTTTCCTTCAAACGATAGGAGAGTTCCTATCATCGAGGTTCTAAGGTAGGACCCTTAACCTCAAAACAATCAATTTTACTTCAAGCGATAGGAGAGTTCCTATCGTCGAGGTTCTAAGGTAGGATCCTTAACCTCAAAATCATCAATTTTCCTTCAAACGATAGGAGAGTTCCTATCGTCGAGGTTCTAAGGTAGGACCCTTAACCTCAAAACAATCAATTTTACTTCAAGCGATAGGAGAGTTCCTATCGTCGAGGTTCTAAGGTAGGACCCTTAACCTCAAAATTATCAAATTTTCCCTTCAACGATAGGAGAGTTCTTATCGCAGAGGCTCTAAAAAAAAAAATTTTCCTTAACCACATAGTTTAGGCGGCGAGAAGGTTCTCAATGGCTAGCTAAGACGGACGAAATTTGGTAACTACTTTGCATACATCATGTCCCATGAAGCATGCAAAGGGGGGCAGCTGTTGACACCCAATTTCGTCCGGCCTTTTTTTTTTTTTAAAAATTTTTTTAAAAAAAAACTAATTAAAAAAAATTATTATTATTATTATTATTATTCCTAAAAAATTTTAATTATGTTAATTAGTTTAAAATATATTTTTATTTTGAGAAGATTTGATTTAAAATAATATATGTGTGAATTTGTATGTGTTTGGAATAAAAATAAAATTTCAGAAAAAAAATGACAAAAAATTAAAAAGTTCGAGATAAAAATAACAAAATTGAGAAGTTTTAGGCAAAATTGACAAATTCTGAAAGTTCCAGGAGCATTTGGTAGTTTGTCACATAAAATTTTGAGCCTGCCGACGTTTTTGGCTCAAATTGACAGAAAACGACAAAATTGTCAAAATCAGAAGCTTCAGGAACTTATCCAGAGGCTGAGAGACGTAAAGGACTAAAATTGTCATTTTACCAATTTAAGAGATAAGTTTGAATTTTTTTATTAATTTATCTATCAACAGTTCAGCTAAACTTCCTCTATAAATAGCCCCCCAAATTTTGTGCTGAACACAGAAAAAAATAGCAAAAAAACTTAGAGCTCCGTTTTAAAAAAAAGGGAAAATTACAGCCCTTAGCCCCAGCCCTCCTCCCTTCTTCCCCAGAAAGCCAAATTTTTTTTTTTTTCACTGCTGTTCCCTCTCTCTCTCTCTCTCTCTCTCTCCGCCGTGCCCCTCGCTGCCCGCCGCCGCCGCCGTCCCTCCGCCTCGCCGCCCTCGCCGCCTCGCCGCCCCGCCGCGCCACCAGCTGCCCCTGCCTCCCCCCCTTTCGCGCGCGCCTTCGCGTCTCTGTTCTTCAGATTCAAAAACTTGTTTTGAAAGGTGAAACCTTGATTCCATACTTCATCTTTTCAATTTCTTTCAATTTGGTCACTAACCTTTTATTTTTGTTCCTGCAGAATAAATTACTAACCTTTTTAATTTTTACTTGTTTATTTATTTGTTAATTATTGTTATTATTACTAATCTTCTTTTTATTGTTGTTATTGACTTACTAACAACTAACTTTTAATATTATTATTGTTACTAACCTTTTAATTTTTGCATTATTACTAACTTTTATAATTGTTGTTAACAATTAATTAACTTTTATTATTGTTGTTAATTAATTAATTTAATTAACTTGGCTAACTTTTTATTATTGTTGTTAATTAATTAATTTAATTAACTTGGCTAACTTTTTATTATTGTTGTTAATTAATTAATTTAATTAACTTGACTAACTTTTTATTATTGTTATTAATTAATTAATTTAATTAACTTGACTAACTTTTTATTATTGTTGTTAATTAATTAATTAACTTGACTAACTTTTTATTATTGTTGTTAATTAATTAATTAACTTGACTAACTTTTTATTATTGTTGTTAATTAATTAATTTAATTAACTTGACTAATTTCTTTTTATTATTGTTGTTAATTAATTAACTTAATTAAACTTGGCTAACTTTTATTTATTGTTGTTAATTAATCAACTTAATTAAACTTGGCTAACTTTTATTATTGTTGTTAATTAATTGACTTAATTAAACTTGGCTAATTTTTATTATTGTTGTTAATTGTTAATCTAACTTTACTAACTTTTTTTATTGTTATTAACAACTAACTATATTAATTGTGCTAACTTTTATTATTGTGTTATTAAAGTGGATGGCCAAAAAGCCCCACTTTATTAATTTTTTTTTTTTAACTAAAAGATTAAAAAAAAGGAATTTTATGTGAATAATTTCCTAAAGGCTAATAAAAATTATTTTTTTATTTTGAAACAAAGTTTTTATTCCTTTTAATAAACAAACATAATGAAATAAATAAATAAATAAATACAAATTTTTTTAAATACATCTTTAAAAGTGATGTTTTTTTTTCTAATTAATAATTAATAATGAAATATAAAAAAGAAATTAAATTCCATGTCCAAATGATCCGCCAGGATCCATGGCTTGGAAAATATTTTTTAAATAAAGTATATAAATAAATTTTCCTTTATTATTAAAAAAATAAAAAAAAAACTTTGGACTAATATTTTTTATTTATCTCTTTATCCAGCAAAATAATAAAATATAATTTTTTTTGGTTTCTTTATTAATAAAAAGAATAAAGGAGTAAAAATTTTCTTGGGCTAATATTTTACTTATTTCTTTCAAAATAATAAAAAAAAGATATAACATTTTTTTTTTTTTTTGTTTTTGTTTCCTTTATTAAATAAAATTTTATTCAAATGATTTCAAATAAAGGTAATAATAAAAATCTTTTAGCAAACAAAAAGAACATAAAAAAAAATCATATAAATATCATAAACTTTTTATACATATAAATCTTTGATTTCTTTAATCTTTTTTCAAAATAAATTATATAAATATCAAAACTTTACCTTTATTTTCCTTATTAAATAATCATTTTTGCTTAATTTTTTTATCAAAAATAAAACAAACAAATATTAAGATTTTTATTTTATTTTTGAAATATATATATAAATTTCCGGTTTCATCATTAAATAAATAAAGTTTTGTTTACTTTTTGATTCACCTTTTATTAAATAAAATATTAAGGCTTCACTTTTATTTTTAAAATATACATATAAATCTTTAGTTTTCTTCATTAAATAAACAAAACCTTGATTAAATAATTACTTTCTTGGTTCATCTTTTATCAAATCAAAAAAAATAAGCTTAAAAAATAAATATGTATAAATATCAAGACTTTCTTTATATAAATCTTTTCTTTATTATTTTATTGAATAATTAATTTTGGTTAATCTTTTAAAGAAAAAATCAAATACATGAGAATTAAGATTTTATTTTCAACTCTTTTGTTTTCTTTGGTAAATAAATAAAATCCTGGTATTAAATAATTATTTTTATAAAAAATTAGTTCATGGTATATTGGCTGGAAACTGTCTCGTGCCCGCTTTTGAGCTGCTTCACCTGGTGAAGAGGGTCTGGCTGAGTAACAACGCCCCGTACCATGATCAAAGATTTTTTTTTTATTTTATTTTTTTTAAACTCTTTGATTCCTTTAAATTAACTTCTTATTAAATAAAAAAATTAATTGCTTTTGAATTCTTTTATAAATTAAGAAAAAAATCAGATAAAAATAAAAGAAAGATAAAAAAAAGAAATAAAAGAAAGATAAAAAAAGAAATAAAAAAAAGAAATAAAAAAAATAAGATAAAAGATAAAAAAAAAAAAAAAGAAAAGAAAGAAAAAAAAAAGAAGTAAAAATATAAAGACAAATTTTTAGTTAGTATTAAAAATCATTACCTTTTAAAAAATTAATTTCAGGAATTAAATAATTACGATTAAGTAAATCAATTTCCATATCCGGATGATCCGGCAGGATCTACGGTTTAGAAAATATCAATTTTTTTAAAATAAATAAATTAAATAAAAAGATAAAAATCCATATTTTTACAATATGGATAAAATTGTTTAAAATTTCACCAAATTCCGTGTCCAAATGACTCGGCAGAGTCCATGGTTCGGAATCAAAAATCTTCCGTGTCCAAATGACTCGGCAGAGTCCATGGTTCGGAAGTATCAAATTTTATTCAACTTAATTACCAAAAATCCACATTTTCGACTAATTCAGTTAAAATATCTAAATTAACTGAAATTTTTTTAAAAGCAAAGTAAAACAAAATTAAAATCAACTAAGGTGCCAATTTTTGGGCGTTTTAACAAAGTTGTTTCAACGTAACCGTACTCCCGAACCCCCGAACTCTCGCAGACCATATTTTAGGTGACCAATCGACCTAAGTAAACTGATTGGTGGCGACTCCAGAAAACCCGACGTTGCCACAGCTTGGCGACTCCACTGGGGACATGCGACGTTAGTGAGTCGAGCCTAAAGTTGATTTGTTTTGATTTACTTTGCTTTACTATTATGTGGATTTATATATTATATTTACTTAAGTAAACATGCATAACGCATTCCCAAAATGAAGCTCTATACCCGAGCTTCCTTAAATCAAACACGATTCTTTCTAAGCGGAATTGGTGTTGCTGTCCTTGTGAGGCCACGGTCTCCAAGCCTTCACCGGTTTCAAAGTAGCAAAGTAGTGTATTGCCTTCTGAGACGGTTAGTCTCTGCATGGGCCCACGAAAAGCTACGACTCGAATTAATCCATTCCTTACATAAACCCTAGAGGGTAAGGAATCGGGCCGTCACTATGATTCAGTGACGGGATTCGGGAACTATCCCTTGCCTTTTTGATAAACCACCTTCTGCATGTAGAATTCCTTACTCTACCTTAGAACCAGCCATTAAGAATTTCCCATACCTCGGTTCCCATTTCCATAGGTTTTGTTTTATCTATATGTTTGTATGATCCTATGTGTTATTTTTTTTACTAACTCTATTTTTCCTTATTTTTCCGGCATATACATTTCATCATTAAAGATAAGTATTTGGTGAAAGAACTATTATCATGGATATTCTCGATTATCTTCCCACGGCTGTTACTGGATCATGGAATGACACGGTAATCGAAACTCAGCCTGAAGCTATGGAATATTCCGAAACGGCTCAAAAGCTTCACGGAGATGCTCTAACATTCCATTCTCACGTACAGCTTAAGGACCAGGTATCGGTCCGGATAAATCAGAACGACACCACGGAATTATTGCAAGTCTGGAATAGTTGGAATTCTGCTGATCGGGAAGCTTTTACGGCAAAATATGGTCACATCACTTGCCTACTAAAGGTTACCGTTGATGCATCACTTGTCCGGGCTCTAATACAATTTTGGGATCCATTTTATCGATGCTTTTCTTTCGATAAGATGGATCTGGTTCCAACCATTGAAGAATACAACAGCCTCTTGGGTTGGTCCTCCGACTATCCAATCGAGACTTATCAACATGATAGAAGAACGGAGCCTCATCGAGCCCTAGCAAAATTATTGGATATGCCAGCTTCCAGTCTTCAAACCAAGTTTGCAACAAAAGGATCTCGAAAATTTATCAGTTGGATCGACTTAAAACAATTAAGTCACGTTCTCCCTCAGAAAAATCAACGACGCAAGCTTTTCGCCTTGGCGATATATGGCCTGGTAGTCTTCCCAAGAATCGTCGGATTCATTGAAGGAGACATCATTACACTATTTGAGCAAATCTGCAATGCTCAAATAAATCCGACCTCAGTAATATTATGTGAAACTATCAGGGCATTAAACTTTTGTCGCCAAAGAGGGGGCAAATTCATAGGATGTTCACATCTCCTCAACATTTGGATCAAAAGCCACCTTCCTTGTGAGAAGCAACATTTTGGAAATCGCTTTTCAAAGGACTTCATCCCAATCGAAGCCTTTTTGAAAAGTGAAACCATTCATCACGACAGCAAGGAAGCATGGGTTGATTATTTCAAGAACATCACCGAATTCCAAATTGAATGGAGAGCCCCCTGGTCTACCTCCACCCGCGTTGTCTACCGTTGCGGCAATTGCCCGTGGGTTCCTCTCTTAGGTATATGGGGAGGAACAAGTTATGCCCCAGCTCAAGTACGAAAACAATTTGGGTCCATGCAATTTATACCCATGACGCATAATCTGAGTAAGTTGGAATTTTCACACGAAGATCCAAATTCAAATAAGCTCGCAATGGGTATTTCAGTTGCGTGGAAAAGAATTTTCATATTGAAGTCGGGGCCTATTATTTCCCCCACCGCTTATTGTGAATGGAGAAATAACCGGAAGGAAGGAATAGTTCTACCTGAAGAGGTCATCAGAAAATTGGCGAAAAGAGAGTTGGAGAAAGAACTAGAGGAAGAAAAGGAGAAGAACAAGAGGATGCTCCTTGACATGCAACAGCTCGGTCACAAAACACAACTCCTCGAAGAGAAAGTTGAATACCAAAAACAAGTCATCTCCCAATTGGTTGATGAAACCGATCAAAAAGAGATGAGAGTCAGATACTGGGAAGATCAATACAGATTTTCTCAAGATCAATTACAAACATTTTTGGTAGAAGTCAGAAAAGTTACAGAACAAGCCCAACTAATGGGCGAAGAAGCCAAGGAGTTAGAAGAACTGAGCTGTCCTACTCCATCAGTAAATGTTCAAAGAATGATGGAGTTCATATCTAAGGCCAGAAAGCAGTATTGTACTTTGGGTCGTTTCTTTTAAACAAACCTTTTGCTGAATGTAATTGAGAAATTCCATTATAGTTCTTCTTTCACCAAGTATTTACAATATTCATGCATGCATCCATCACATCAATCATACACACATAGAATCTAATAAAATAAATATTCCTTTAAAAGGGTAAAATTGGACCTCAACACCGATATTCAACTCGACTCCAAACAAGATTAATGGCAGAACAAGCCGAAGGACGTCTCATGGAGATGGAGTCCAAGATTGAAAGTATGTCAGAACAGATGAGACAATTGATGGAATTAATCAAAGGGAAAGCAACTCAAGTCCCCATCAAAGAAGCACAAGATCCCACTTATCCTCCGGGATTCACTCCGCAACGAGTCTCAGTCCAAGAAAACCTGTTTCAAGAACCAGGACAGTCTGCTAGTGTTCACCTGAAACAAGACACCGTACATGAAGAGAAGAAGATGTTACCAAAAGAAGAAGCAGAATCTCAAAAACTCGAAACGATAGAAAAGAGACTGCGAGCCATTGAAGGAGGTACTATGTTCGGATCTCTCTCAGTGGATGATCTCTGCTTAGTGCCAGACGTCGAAATCCCTTCGGACTTTAAGGTGCCAGATTTCGTAAAATACGATGGAACGAGTGATCCCATCACTCACATCACTTTGTTTCTCAGAAGACTACAACCACTTACCAAAGATGAGAAGGTGTGGATCGCACTTTTTCAGGAAAGTCTCACAAAATCAGCATTACAGTGGTATCTAAGCCAAGGTCCAAGAAACATAAAAACTTGGAATGACCTTGCTCAGGCCTTCGTCGGCAACTATAAACATGTTATGGACTTAGCTCCGGATCGCCAAACTCTCCAAAACATGGAGAAGAAAAAAACATAAACTTTTAAGGAATACGCCCAACGATGGAGGGACTTAGCTGCACAAGTACAGCCACCCATGACAGAAAGAGAAATGGTCACTTTGTTTGTCCAGACACTGAAATACCCATACTATGACAAACTTATTGGCAATGCGGCAACTAACTTCTCCGACGTAGTCATGTCTGGAGAAAGGATCGAGCATGGTATCAGGACCGGGAAGATTACTGAGTCCTTTAGTGATCCTATGAAAAGAGGAGGACCATCCAGAAGAAAAGATGAAGAAATACAACAAATCGGACGAGGAAGAGGGATTCCCCTCGTGGGTACCGTGGCTACCGGACCTCGCCTATCCTATTCTGCCAACAGGCCCAATTATTATCCTACCAATAGGCCCAATGATTATCCTCCAAATAGGCCCAGTGATTATCTTCCCAATAGACCCAACAATTATCCTCTCAACAGGCCTAATCAGTTACGGCCACCTGTTCCGACTCCTCCAATGCCTGCACCAAGACCAAGAGAAATTTTCGCAGCGATTCCCATGACTTATACTGAGTTATATCCAAAACTCATCCAGAGCCAACTCATTCACCCAATTCCCACAAGGCCATTCGAACCCCCATATCCAACATGGTATGACCCTAAACTAAATTGCCCATATCATGATGGTGCCGTGGGCCACGGACTCAAAAATTGCATAGCATTGAAGCGTATAGTCCAACAATTAATTGAGTCAAAGTGGTTGGACTTTTCCGATGAACCAAACGTCACTCATAATCCATTGCCTCCTCATCAAGCCAAACCAGTCAATATGATGGAAGAATACTGGCCGATGAAGAAAACAGTCAATGATATCATAACCCCTCTTAAGCATGTATATTCATGCCTTGTGAAAGAAGGGATTATCATAGGAAAGTCTTCTGGAAATAAAGAAGTTGAGGATGAGGAGTGGTGCAACTTTCATAACAATAAGAGTCATTCTATCCAAGAATGCCCAGAATTCCGTAAAAGTCTACAAAGTCTCATGGACTCCTCCCAAATCATCGTTTTTATGTCAGATAAAGAGGATGACGTGAATGTGATAATTAAAGAACAAGAAGTCAATATCATGCCAAGACCACTAGTCATTCCAATCTCAAAATCTGCTCTCAAGCCTTTAAGAATTCAAGTTCCAAAGCCATTCCCGTACAAATCAGACAAAACTGTTCCATGGAACTATGGCTATACTTCTAACATCACATCAACTCCGTTAGAAGTTGGGGGCATGACTAGAAGCGGTCGGTGTTATTCTCCCGAGCAAATGAACAAGCTCCAACAAGAGAAGAATGTTACGGATCCAGCAAATGGACCTATTAACACATCTAAAGAGCAAGAGATGCCTCGAGCAGTAACAGATGAACAAGCTACTGAGTTTCTCAAACTCATAAAGCAAAGTGAATATAGTATCGTGGAGCAGTTGAACCGTCTGCCAGCAAAGATCTCCATACTTTCATTACTCTTAAGTTCTGATGCCCATCGAGAAGCTCTTCTCAAAGTCCTGAATAAGGCTTATGTTGAACAAGATATCTCCGTGAACAACTTTGACCACCTTGTCAACAACATCACGGCACAAAATCTCATCACATTCACTGACGATGAGATACCAGCAGAAGGAAGGGGTCACTCTAAGGCTCTGCATATTTCGATTAAATACAAAGATCGGATTATGGCCAGAGTTCTTATCGACAATGGGTCAGCTCTAAATGTAATGCCACTCGAAACCTTACATAAGATTGGTTTAGACCCATCATACCTCAACAACAGTCATATTGTTGTTCGAGCATTTGACGGAACGAAGAGAGATGTTGTTGGAGAAATAGAGCTACCAATAGGGATTGGTCCCTGTCTTTTCCACATCACATTCCAAGTCATGGATATTTGTCCATCTTATACCTGCCTGCTGGGAAGACCATGGATCCATATGGCCGGAGCAATTCCTTCTTCATTACACCAGAAAATGAAATTCATTATTGAAGGAAAGATAATCACGGTCTTTGCTGAAGAAGACATCCTGCTATCAAGACCTGCGGATGCTCAATATGTCGAAGTCAATGAAAATGTACCTGATTGCTCCTTCAGGTTTTTTGAGATTGTCAATGCTGCTTATGTCAGCAAATATGAAGAAGAACCCATTCCTAGCATCTCTAAAACAAGTCGCATGGTTGCCAAACTCATGATAAAAGGAGGATACTCACCGGGGTTAGGACTGGGACAAGATTTACAAGGAATCACAGAACCATTGAAAATCACCACAAATGAAGGGAAATACGGCCTAGGCTTCACACCGACAAGACATGATAAAATGAAGGCAATAGCTGAAAAGAGAGAAAAGAGGATTGCACGATTAACAGGGCATCCTCTCCAGGAAAGAAATCTGGATATCCCTGAAATCACCGAAACGTTCGTGAGTGGTGGTCTCATTCCAAAAAATGACAATGAAGGCAAGCTGACTATCAACATCAACAAGTCTTTTGAAAGTCTTTCTATTCAGGCAATCATCAGCGATTCACCTGAAGAGGAGGAGCTTGTTCAACCTTGTGGCCCACGGGATGTGCTGAACAATTGGGAGGCGATAGAACTGCCTGTTATAATCGAAAGCTTTCCAAAGTAATCTAATAGTAAAAACCTCCTAAAGAAAGGTTCAATCAATAGGGTGTAGTCTTTGTTTAAGTGAACCTTTTAGTTATTGCTTTTTATTCCAATAAAGTTGTGATTTATGCACATTGTAAATAAAGTACCAGTTTGCATCCATCTCATTCGTGCCATTTTTTCTCTTCTCTTTCTTTTCTCTCTGGATAATGCAGACCCAAGACTCTCTTTGATGACAATGAAAGAATGAACTTTGATAATCCTGTAAACACTACCGACTCGGATGACAAAGATCTTCAAGTATCTCTTGAGCTATTAAAAATGATTGAGCGAGATGAAATAGAAAGAGCAACAAGTCAAGAACCAACTGAGGTATTCAACCTGGGAGACAGTCAGGATGTAAAAGAAGTCAAGATTGGCACTTTATTCCCTCCTGAAGAAAAAGAAGAATTAGTCCATTTATTGAAAGAATATGTGGATGTGTTTGCTTGGTCATACCAAGATATGCCTGGCTTAAGCTCAGACATAGTACTACACAAAATACCCTTGAAACCTGGGGCGAAGCCTGTCAAACAAAAGTTACGAAGATTAAAGCCGGATCTAATCTTAAGAGTAAAAGATGAGATTCGAAAGCTGTGGGATGCAGGATTCCTTGGGGTCGCTGAATATACAGAATGGGTGGTTAACATTGTTCCAGTCGAAAAGAAAGAAAGCGGGAAACTAAGAGTTTGTCAGGACTACCGGCCATTGAACGAAGCCAGTCCTAAAGATAACTTCCCACTTCCTCACATTGATACGCTGGTGGATAATACCGCAGGAAACTCCTATTTTTCCTTCATGGATGGCTTCTCTGGATACAATCAAATCAAACTTGATCCAGATGATATGATAAAAACTGCCTTTATAACCCTTTAGGGTACCTTCTACTACAAGGTGATGCCTTTTGGGTTAAAGAATGCTGGTGCTACATATCAAAGAGCCATGGTTGCATTATTCCATGACATGATGCATAAAGAAATTGAAGTATATGTAGACGACATGATCGCCAAAACTTTCACTGCTAAGGGGCATCTAAAAGTGCTAAGAAAACTATTCGATAGACTTCGCAAATATCAACTGAAGTTGAATCCTGCCAAATGTATTTTTGGAGCCTCTTCAGGAAAGTTATTGGGTTTCATGGTCAGCAAAGATGGGATTCGAGTTGACCCGAGTAAAGTCAAAGCAATACAAGAAATGCAACCCCCGAAGACTCCAAAACAAGTAAGAAGTTTTCTGGGCAGAATCAACTTCATAGCAAGGTTTATTTCACAATTGACATCCAAGTGTGAACCTCTTTTCAAATCACTGAAGAAGAACAATCCGATCGAGTGGAATAACGAATGCCAAGAAGCATTCGAGAAAATCAAGCAATATCTATCAAATCCACCAGTCTTGGTACCACCCCGATCTGGAGAATCGTTGATTCTATATTTATCCATACAGGATTCTTCATTAGGATCCGTATTGGGTCAACGTGATGAGACAGGCAAGAAAGAGCATGCAATTTACTATTTGAGCAAGAAGCTTACCACATATGAAGCGAAATACTCAATAGTAGAAAATTCCTGTTGTGCCCTTGCATGGGTAGCACACCGACTACGACACTACATGCTCAACAACACCACATTGCTAATCTCCAAGACTGATCCCATTAAGTACATTTTTGAAAAACCAGCTTTATCAGGCAGGATCGCAAAATGGCAAATGCTGTTGTCTGAATACGACATACAGTATGTCACCCAAAAGGCTGTAAAAGGGAGTGTGATTGCTGAATATCTGGCTGATAGAGCATTGGATGATTATGAGCCAATGAAAATGGAGTTTCCTGATGGAGATATAATGACAATAGAACAAGAAGTTTCTAAAGATGATGAAACATGGAAAATGGCATTCGATGGAGCATCTAATGCTTTGGGACAAGGGATTGGAGCCATACTCATCTCTCCAAGTGGAGAGCAATTCCCTCTTACAGCAAAAATTACATTTCCTTGTACCAACAATATAGTAGAGTATGAGGCATGTGCTATGGGACTCCAAATGGCACTGGAATTGAAAGTGCGAGATCTCCGAGTTTATGGGGATTCCGCATTAGTCATATATCAAATCAACGGAGAATGGGAGACAAGGGATTCAAAATTGATCCCTTACCAAAAGCTCATACTAGACTTGGCTCGAAAATTCAACAGTATAAGCTTCCATCATCTTCCAAGGGAAGATAATCAAATACCGGATGCTTTAGCTACTTTGGCTGTTATGTACAAGATCAGTGACCCCGAGCATACTCCTGTGTTCGAGATGAGAATAATAGATTCTCCAGCTTATTGCATGAGCATCGAAGAAGAATTGGATGGAAAGCCTTGGTATCACGATATCAAGAAATACCTCCAAGAAAGAGTATATCCACCAAAAGTATCAGAAAATGACAAGAAATTTCTACGAAGATTGTCAATGGGTTTTCTTTTAAACCTAGACATACTTTACAAGAAAACCCCAGACTCGATGCTACTTCGCTGTGTAGATACTCATGAAGCACGAAAGATCATGGAAGAAGTTCATTCTGGAATATGTGGAGCACACACTAGTGGTCATACCATGGCAAGACAAATAATGAGGGCTGGTTACTATTGGCTCACATTGGAAAGTGATTGCGTCAATCACGTAAGAAAATGTCACAAATGCCAAATATATGCCAACAAGATCCAAGCTCCACCTGTTCCTCTTAATGTAACAGCAATACCTTGGCCTTTTGCCATGTGGGGAATCGATGTTATTGGAGCGATTACCCCTAAAGCTTCCAATGGTCACAAATTCATCCTCGTTGCAATTGACTACTTTACTAAATGGGTAGAAGCTGTGTCTTATGCAAGCGTAACTCAAAAGGTGGTATGCCGGTTCATTAAGAAAGAAATCATTTGTCGCTATGGACCGCCAGAGTGTATCATCTCAGACAATGCCACGAACCTGAATAATGCAATGATGCAGACTTTATGCCGGCAATTCAAAATCAAGCATCTCAATTCAGCACCTTATCGACCGATGATGAATGGTGCAGTAGAAGCGGCCAATAAAAATATCAAGAGAATTGTTGAAAAGATGATCGTCACTTACAAGGACTGGCATGAGATGTTACCTTTTGCACTGCATGCTTATAGAACTTCTACCCGTACTTCTACTGGAGCAACACATTTTTCTCTGGTATACGGTATGGAGGCTGTATTGCCCATCGAAGTTGAAATTCCTTCATTAAGGGTACTAATGGATACTCAATTAGGAGAAGCAGAATGGGTCAAAGCTAGATACGAGCAATTAAATCTAATTGATGAAAGAAGAATGATAGCCCTCTGCCATGGGCAACTTTATCAAAGAAGGATGATTCGTGCTTACAACAAAAAGGTTCGCCCACGACAATTTCACGAAGGTGACATAGTGCTCAAGAAAATTTTACCCATGCAACATGATTCAAGAGGAAAATGGACACCAAATTATGACGGGCCATATGTCGTGAAGAAAGCATTTTCAGGAGGGGCACTAATTCTGACAGAAATGGATGGACGAGAATTACTGAAGCCAGTAAATTCGGATGCAGTAAAGAAATACTTTGCATAATGAAGAAATTTTCGAACAGAAGGGGAGAAGTGGATACAGGGTTACCAAAGTTTATTTGATCAAAGTTGTCAAAGAGAGATTTCTTCCCTTACACTTTCATTATCTATCTGTACCCAAGATTTTCATATTCTTTTACCCATAAATAAAAGCCAATTCTCTTTAACTTACCTTAGATTCTCACGTTCAAAATGCTAAAGTCGCTTCTATCCAGTTCTTTTCCTTCAAATCTCACATTCCTACTAGCCTTAAGTGTGCAATAAATTGTGACTTTTGAAGGAAGAATAGTAATAATTAAAACTTAGAAAAAAACAAAGACCGTAGATTACTTTGATAAGCTTTATGAATTAAAACAGGTAAGATTGAGGTCCTGCTTTGCGAGCAGCACAGAACATAGGCTAACAAAGAAGAAGGAGTAACAAATCTTTGGGAGATAGCCTTGGTGGTAGCCTGAATGATCATTTCAGAAGTCTTAACATGTCCATGTCAGCAGGAAAGAATTATGCTCACGAATATTTCAACAGGGACAATTATCCAGAGAAGCATAAAATATGAGGCGGGCATTAAAGAAAATTGAGATCAAAATTCAAAAATAAGGCAAGGAAAGAGGATTTTTGAACAGAGTTGGGCTTTTGAGACAATGGACAACAGCTGGAAAGCATAAAGAGATTCAATAATAGTCCGAGAAGGAAATCACAAAGAAGATCCAGTAAAGTAAAGCAAAGACATGAAGAGCTAGATTAAAAAAAAAAAAAAAAAAAAACATCAGTTACACATGCCTTGCATTCATGCATTTCACATCATGCATGCATGGCTTTTACATAACAGGGATCAAATGAAAAGCATGTCCGCAGCATGATTGCAGCAGTATAAGCTGAGATCTTAATGACATCAGCTCTTACTAATTGGACGCATAGCTAATACGCTGGACCCAGCCCCATTAGGAATCCAAGGATAAAGCATACAATATCGTCAAAAGCCTGGCAATTGAGGCTACACCTAAAAGAACAGAATTGATGCCAGCTTAGCAGCATCCAAGATGAGTGATAGCTATCGTCAAAGATAAGGCAGACATCAAGAAATATTGTCGTTGAAAATTCGTCAAAAGCGGACAATGGATTCAATAATCAAGGACTGAATCGACGTCAGCTGGATGGAATATCTATCACATCAAAATAAAGTAGGATTCACTTTTCCGGTTAAGCGGCGGATACGGTACTCCGTGACTCTCAAGTCGGTTCTCTCAGTTGCCCATAATAACTGATCATTTCCTCCCTCCTTTCTTTTACTTTCTCCTAGAAAATGGATCCTACTTTTTCTGCCTTGCGAAAATATTTTCCTTCTCTCCCAATGAACATCCTCAAAAAGATCTACCAAGTTCGCTGTGAACGATTAAGAGCTCTGATGCATAAAGGAATCCCTGAAGATGTGCGGTGGTTAATTGAAGCTAAGGTTCGTCTGGCAGGTGAAATCCCAGAGGCATTTGTGTCTCACATGCCTGGTGTAGGCAAAAGCTCTTATGCCAAAAAGCGAAGAGCGAGGAGACTAGGCGTCTGTCATAAATGCGGACGCTGGACCTGTAATACTAAATGTCGTTCTTTAGGGATGATCTTTGATAATCGAGAAGATAAAATACGATTCATTAAGAATGGCCTGAGTAAGGACTCATTGGATGATATCCAATTGACTCTTGAGACGCATTCTTGTGGATCCGTGCAACGTGAACTTCTCGATTTATGGAGCATTTTTCATGAAGAACGAGAACGATACAGTCCCGGGAATCTGACGTTAAACGACCCTATTTGTCAGCTTGTAAGAAAACTGGATGGGAAGCAAATCCTCGACTCATAGAAGCCATTAATCCCGTTACTGGACGTAAAACCAGTGGAAGATGTGAGCCACAGTCACAATCACTGTACATACAATTTATCATATTTAAAATTTTCCATTTTTCTTTTAATAATGTATTTGCTCCCGTAAGTGTAATCGACACGTTATCCATTTCATCGCTATAAATGCATGTTCTTCCAGTCGGTTATCTAAGTTTCCTTCAATAACTAATTCCTTTCCATCATCTCTCAAATTCTTCTCTCATCAATGGATTCTACTCTTTCTGCACTGCGAAAATACTTTCCTTCCCTTCCAATAAAAGTCCTTAAAAAGATCTACCTTGCTAGATGTGAAAGAATCAGAGTTTTTACACGCAAAGGCATTCCCGATAATGTGCAGTGGATAATTGAAGCTAAGGTCCGTCTGGCGGGTGAAGTTCCAGATGCATTTATGCCCCGCATGCCCGGTTTAGGTAAAAGCCGTTATGCCAAAAGGCGAAGAGCAAAGAGACTAGGCGTGTGTTATAAATGTGGGCGATGGAATTGTAATACTAAATGTCGCTCTTTAGGATACATCTCCATAAATCGTGAAGATAAAAGAAAATTCATTAAGAATGGCCTGCGTAAGGAGTCTCTGGAAGATATCCGAGAGACTCTTGAAACGCATTCTTGTGGAAAAGTGCAAGGTGAAATTATCGGTTTATGGAGGACTTACCATAAAGAACGAAACCGTTACAGTCTTGGGAATGTGATTTTAAACGACCCTGTTTGTCAGTTTGTAAGAAAACTAGATGGGAAGCAAATCCCCGACTTATAGAAGGCATTGAAGCCATTACTGGACATGAATCAGTAGAAGATGAGAGTCACGGTCATGATTCCTGTACATATAAGCTGTCATTTGTCTTTTCTTTTGACAATAATGTACTTGCTTCTGTAAGTGTAATTAACGCATTATCCCTTTCATCACTATAAATATGTGTTAGTTATTTTCGTTTCCTACAATCACTAATTTCTTTCTTCGCCTCCTTCATCAATGGAGTCTTCTCTTTCCGCCCTACGAAAGTATTTTCCTTCCTTCCCAATAAATGTTCTTAAAAAGATTTATCAAGCTAGATGTGAACGATTCAGAGTATTTATGCACAAAGGCATTCCTGATAATGTGCGGTGGCTAATTGAAGCTAAGGTTCGTTCAGCTGGTGAAGTTCCCGAAGCGTTCTTTCCCCGTATGCCCGGCTTTGGTAAAAGCGCTTATGCCAAAAAAAGAAGAGCAAAGAGGCTAGGCGTTTGTCATAATTGTGGATGGTGGATTTGCGGCAATAAATGTCGTTCTCCAGGAGTGATCACCAGAAATCGTAATGATAGAATAAGATTCATTAAGAATGGCTTGCGTAAGGAATCTCTAGAAGATATTCGAGAGGTTCTTGAAGCGCATTCTTGCGGAATAGTGCAATTTGAGGTTGTTGGATTATGGATAATTTTCCAAAAAGAACGAGATCGTTACAGTCTTGGGAATCTGACCCTAAACGACCCTGTTTGCCAGTTTGTGAGAAAGCTAGATGAGATGCAAATCACCGATTCGTAGAAAGCATTGAAGCCATTACTGGACGCAAAGCTAGTGGAAGACGAGGATCAAAGTCACGATTACTGTACGTGCTAGCTGTCGCTTTTGAAATTTTCCTCCCCTTTTGGTAATAATGTATCCACTCCTGACGTAAACCAAAGTCACGATTACTGTACGTGCTAGCTGTCGCTTTTGAAATTTTCCTCCCCTTTCGGCGATAATGTATCCACTCCTGACATGAGCCATAGTCACGATACTGTACATGCTAGCTGTCGCTTTCGAAATTTTCCTTCTCCTTTGGCAATAATATACCCACTCCTGACACGGACTACTGTATATAGCTGCCACTTTTGAAATTTTCCTTCTCTTCCAACAATCACGTACCTACTCCCGACATAAGCTACAGTAGTGACTACTGTACATGCTAACAGCTATTTTGAAAATTTTCCTCCTCTTTTAACGATAGTGTACCCATACCTGACCAGAGTCATACTCGTGACTACTGTGAATAGCTGGCAATAATGTATCCATTCTTGAAAATAAAATTATTGCCTTATCTCTTCATCTCTATAAATATATCCTCTTTTCTCACAAGGGTAAGGATAGGAATGGAGAAAACCCCAACTCGTAAATCCCGAAGTATTTGTGTATTTTCTGGGGCTTTTCCTGGAAAAGATGAAGAGTATTTAAAGGCAGCCAACCATTTGGGTAGAGTATTAGCTGAGCGAAAAATACATTTAGTTTATGGAGGAGGTAGTGTCGGATTAATGGGAGGTGTAGCATCAGCAGCATCTCTAGGAGGAAGTCAAGTTCTGGGCATTATCCCTGGACCTCTGAAATTTATTTCTGGGGGCACGATTGGAGAAGAATTAGTGGTTAAAAATTTGCAAGAGCGTGTGTTACAAATGCTTTTAAATGCTGATGCTTTTATCGCTCTACCAGGTGGTTTTGGCACATTGGGAGAAGTCTTTCAAATTGCTTCCATGGCCCAACTTAATTTGCATAAGAAACCCATTGGGCTTTTAAATGTTAACAATTTCTTTACAGGTCTGATAGCTTTTATGGATTATGCTATGCAGAAGAATTTCATATCAAGAGTGGCACGGCGAATCATAATATCCGCAACAACTGCTGAAGAATTGCTAGATAAAATACAAGCTTTTGTTCCTGAACCAGATCCAGCAATGATTCAGATAGACTGGACACGACAGTCTTTCCCGACCAGTTCACTCCCATAATGGTCCTCTACTCACCCTGTTGAAGTATTGTGGAAGAAAGAAGCGATCTGATCCGTTTTTCTTGTCCTTTAGTTTTATTATCAGCATTTTCTTTCGCGTTTCAGTTTTTCTTTTCAAGGAATTTCTTTTTTTATAAGATAGTTTCGTCCATGCTGATATTAGAACCATAGGACAATGCCTTTAGGTTGGAATGGTTGAGTAAAGAGTAATTTTTGTTACTCTTGAGACGCATCCTATTAGATCTACTAGGCATAACATTTTGGGGTAGTTAAGTTTTAACCTTATTCGGATGACATATCTCACAAGGGAATCTATATTTACTGAAGAAAATATTAGATGAACCTTGAATATTGATTCCAAACATCCGTTCCCTTTACATAATTTGTTAGCGATATTGTCATCATCAAGATTCACTCATTTTATCGAAGTCTAAAGTTTCGCACTCGCCTATTATGCAAATTCACACTTTCGAAGAAAATTATTTCAATTCTAATTGCTTTCATATAAATTTCGCTCGAGGTTCAAGGAGAGTTCCTTAACCTCATTCAATCAAATTTTCAAATGATAGGAAAGTTCCTATTGTCAAAACAATCAATTTTCCTTCAAACGATAGGAGAGTTCCTATCGTCGAGGTTCTAAGGTAGGACCCTTAACCTCATTCAAACAATTTTCCTTCAAACGATAGGAGAGTTCCTATCGTCGAGGTTCTAAGGTAGGGCCCTTAACCTCAAAATCATCAATTTTCCTTCAAACGATAGAAGAGTTCCTATCGTCGAGGTTCTAAGGTAGGACCCTTAACCTCAAAACAATCAATTTTACTTCAAACGATAGGAGAGTTCCTATCGTCGAGGTTCTAAGGTAGGACCCTTAACCTCAAAATCATCAATTTTCCTTCAAATGATAGGAGAGTTCCTATCGTCGAGGTTCTAAGGTAGGACCCTTAACCTCAAAACAATCAATTTTACTTCAAACGATAGGAGAGTTCCTATCGTCGAGGTTCTAAGGTAGGGCCCTTAACCTCAAAATCATCAATTTTCCTTCAAACGATAGGAGAGTTCCTATCATCGAGGTTCTAAGGTAGGACCCTTAACCTCAAAACAATCAATTTTACTTCAAGCGATAGGAGAGTTCCTATCGTCGAGGTTCTAAGGTAGGACCCTTAACCTCAAAATCATCAATTTTCCTTCAAACGATAGGAGAGTTCCTATCGTCGAGGTTCTAAGGTAGGACCCTTAACCTCAAAACAATCAATTTTACTTCAAACGATAGGAGAGTTCCTATCGTCGAGGTTCTAAGGTAGGACCCTTAACCTCAAAATCATCAATTTTCCCTCAAATGATAGGAGAGTTCCTATCGTCGAGGTTCTAAGGTAGGACCCTTAACCTCAAAACAATCAATTTTACTTCAAACGATAGGAGAGTTCCTATCGTCGAGGTTCTAAGGTAGGGCCCTTAACCTCAAAATCATCAATTTTCCTTCAAACGATAGGAGAGTTCCTATCATCGAGGTTCTAAGGTAGGACCCTTAACCTCAAAACAATCAATTTTACTTCAAGCGATAGGAGAGTTCCTATCGTCGAGGTTCTAAGGTAGGACCCTTAACCTCAAAATCATCAATTTTCCTTCAAACGATAGGAGAGTTCCTATCGTCGAGGTTCTAAGGTAGGACCCTTAACCTCAAAACAATCAATTTTACTTCAAACGATAGGAGAGTTCCTATCGTCGAGGTTCTAAGGTAGGACCCTTAACCTCAAAATCATCAATTTTCCTTCAAATGATAGGAGAGTTCCTATCGTCGAGGTTCTAAGGTAGGACCCTTAACCTTAAAACAATCAATTTTACTTCAAACGATAGGAGAGTTCCTATCGTCGAGGTTCTAAGGTAGGGCCCTTAACCTCAAAATCATCAATTTTCCTTCAAACGATAGGAGAGTTCCTATCATCGAGGTTCTAAGGTAGGACCCTTAACCTCAAAACAATCAATTTTACTTCAAGCGATAGGAGAGTTCCTATCGTCGAGGTTCTAAGGTAGGACCCTTAACCTCAAAATCATCAATTTTCCTTCAAACGATAGGAGAGTTCCTATCGTCGAGGTTCTAAGGTAGGACCCTTAACCTCAAAACAATCAATTTTACTTCAAACGATAGGAGAGTTCCTATCGTCGAGGTTCTAAGGTAGGACCCTTAACCTCGAAATCATCAATTTTCCTTCAAATGATAGGAGAGTTCCTATCGTCGAGGTTCTAAGGTAGGACCCTTAACCTCAAAACAATCAATTTTACTTCAAACGATAGGAGAGTTCCTATCGTCGAGGTTCTAAGGTAGGGCCCTTAACCTCAAAATCATCAATTTTCCTTCAAACGATAGGAGAGTTCCTATCATCGAGGTTCTAAGGTAGGACCCTTAACCTCAAAACAATCAATTTTACTTCAAGCGATAGGAGAGTTCCTATCGTCGAGGTTCTAAGGTAGGACCCTTAACCTCAAAATCATCAATTTTCCTTCAAACGATAGGAGAGTTCCTATCGTCGAGGTTCTAAGGTAGGACCCTTAACCTCAAAACAATCAATTTTACTTCAAACGATAGGAGAGTTCCTATCGTCGAGGTTTTAAGGTAGGACCCTTAACCTCAAAATCATCAATTTTCCTTCAAGTGATAGGAGAGTTCCTATCGTCGAGGTTCTAAGGTAGGACCCTTAACCTCAAAACAATCAATTTTACTTCAAACGATAGGAGAGTTCCTATCGTCGAGGTTCTAAGGTAGGGCCCTTAACCTCAAAATCATCAATTTTCCTTCAAACGATAGGAGAGTTCCTATCATCGAGGTTCTAAGGTAGGACCCTTAACCTCAAAACAATCAATTTTACTTCAAGCGATAGGAGAGTTCCTATCGTCGAGGTTCTAAGGTAGGACCCTTAACCTCAAAATCATCAATTTTCCTTCAAACGATAGGAGAGTTCCTATCGTCGAGGTTCTAAGGTAGGACCCTTAACCTCAAAACAATCAATTTTACTTCAAGCGATAGGAGAGTTCCTATCGTCGAGGTTCTAAGGTAGGACCCTTAACCTCAAAATTATCAAATTTTCCCTTCAACGATAGGAGAGTTCTTATCGCAGAGGCTCTAAAAAAAAAAATTTTCCTTAACCACATAGTTTAGGCGGCGAGAAGGTTCTCAATGGCTAGCTAAGACGGACGAAATTTGGTAACTACTTTGCATACATCATGTCCCATGAAGCATGCAAAGGGGGGCAGCTGTTGACACCTAATTTCGTTCGGCCTTTTTTTTTTTAAAAAATTTTTTTTTAAAAAAAACTAATTAAAAAAAATTATTATTATTATTATTATTATTCCTAAAAAATTTTAATTATGTTAATTAGTTTAAAATATATTTTTATTTTGAGAAGATTTGATTTAAAATAATATATGTGTGAATATGTATGTGTTTGGAATAAAAATAAAATTTCAGAAAAAAAATGACAAAAAATTAAAAAGTTCGAGATAAAAATAACAAAATTGAGAAGTTTTAGGCAAAATTGACAAATTCTGAAAGTTCCAGGAGCATTTGGTAGTTTGTCACATAAAATTTTGAGCCTGCCGACGTTTTTGGCTCAAATTGACAGAAAACGACAAAATTGTCAAAATCAGAAGCTTCAGGAACTTATCCAGAGGCTGAGAGACGTAAAGGACTAAAATTGTCATTTTACCAATTTAAGAGATAAGTTTGAATTTTTTTATTAATTTATCTATCAACAGTTCAGCTAAACTTCCTCTATAAATAGCCCCCCAAATTTTGTGCTGAACACAGAGAAAAATAGCAAAAAAACTTAGAGCTCCGTTTTAAAAAAAAGAGAAAATTACAGCCCTTAGCCCCAGCCCTCCTCCCTTCTTCCCCAGAAAGCCAAATTTTTTTTTTTTTACACTGCTGTTCCCTCTCTCTTTCTCTCTCTTTCTCTCCGCCGTGCCCCGCGCTCCCCGCCGCCGCCGCCGTCCCTCCGCCTCGCCGCCCTCGCCGCCACGCCGCCTCGCCGCCCCGCCGCGCCACCAGCTGCCCCTGCCTCCCCCCCTTTCGCGCGCGCCTTCGCGTCTCTGTTCTTCAGATTCAAAAACTTGTTTTGAAAGGTGAAACCTTGATTCCATACTTCATCTTTTCAATTTCTTTCAATTTGGTCACTAACCTTTTATTTTTGTTCCTGCAGAATAAATTACTAACCTTTTTAATTTTTACTTGTTTATTTATTTGTTAATTATTGTTATTATTACTAATCTTCTTTTTATTGTTGTTATTGACTTACTAACAACTAACTTTTAATATTATTATTGTTACTAACCTTTTAATTTTTGCATTATTACTAACTTTTATAATTGTTGTTAACAATTAATTAACTTTTATTATTGTTGTTAATTAATTAATTTAATTAACTTGGCTAACTTTTTATTATTGTTGTTAATTAATTAATTTAATTAACTTGGCTAACTTTTTATTATTGTTGTTAATTAATTAATTTAATTAACTTGACTAACTTTTTATTATTGTTATTAATTAATTAATTTAATTAACTTGACTAACTTTTTATTATTGTTGTTAATTAATTAATTAACTTGACTAACTTTTTATTATTGTTGTTAATTAATTAATTAACTTGACTAACTTTTTATTATTGTTGTTAATTAATTAATTTAATTAACTTGACTAATTTCTTTTTATTATTGTTGTTAATTAATTAACTTAATTAAACTTGGCTAACTTTTATTTATTGTTGTTAATTAATCAACTTAATTAAACTTGGCTAACTTTTATTATTGTTGTTAATTAATTGACTTAATTAAACTTGGCTAATTTTTATTATTGTTGTTAATTGTTAATCTAACTTTACTAACTTTTTTTATTGTTATTAACAACTAACTATATTAATTGTGCTAACTTTTATTATTGTGTTATTAAAGTGGATGGCCAAAAAGCCCCACTTTATTAATTTTTTTTTTTTAACTAAAAGATTAAAAAAAAGGAATTTTATGTGAATAATTTCCTAAAGGCTAATAAAAATTATTTTTTTATTTTGAAACAAAGTTTTTATTCCTTTTAATAAACAAACATAATGAAATAAATAAATAAATAAATACAAATTTTTTTAAATACATCTTTAAAAGTGATGTTTTTTTTTCTAATTAATAATTAATAATGAAATATAAAAAAGAAATTAAATTCCATGTCCAAATGATCCGCCAGGATCCATGGCTTGGAAAATATTTTTTAAATAAAGTATATAAATAAATTTTCCTTTATTATTAAAAAAATAAAAAAAAAACTTTGGACTAATATTTTTTATTTATCTCTTTATCCAGCAAAATAATAAAATATAATTTTTTTTGGTTTCTTTATTAATAAAAAGAATAAAGGAGTAAAAATTTTCTTGGGCTAATATTTTACTTATTTCTTTCAAAATAATAAAAAAAAGATATAACATTTTTTTTTTTTTGTTTTTGTTTCCTTTATTAAATAAAATTTTATTCAAATGATTTCAAATAAAGGTAATAATAAAAATCTTTTAGCAAACAAAAAGAACATAAAAAAAAATCATATAAATATCATAAACTTTTTATACATATAAATCTTTGATTTCTTTAATCTTTTTTCAAAATAAATTATATAAATATCAAAACTTTACCTTTATTTTCCTTATTAAATAATCATTTTTGCTTAATTTTTTTATCAAAAATAAAACAAACAAATATTAAGATTTTTATTTTATTTTTGAAATATATATATAAATTTCCGGTTTCATCATTAAATAAATAAAGTTTTGTTTACTTTTTGATTCACCTTTTATTAAATAAAATATTAAGGCTTCACTTTTATTTTTAAAATATACATATAAATCTTTAGTTTTCTTCATTAAATAAACAAAACCTTGATTAAATAATTACTTTCTTGGTTCATCTTTTATCAAATAAAAAAAAATAAGCTTAAAAAATAAATATGTATAAATATCAAGACTTTCTTTATATAAATCTTTTCTTTATTATTTTATTGAATAATTAATTTTGGTTAATCTTTTAAAGAAAAAATCAAATACATGAGAATTAAGATTTTATTTTCAACTCTTTTGTTTTCTTTGGTAAATAAATAAAATCCTGGTATTAAATAATTATTTTTATAAAAAATTAGTTCATGGTATATTGGCTGGAAACTGTCTCGTGCCCGCTTTTGAGCTGCTTCACCTGGTGAAGAGGGTCTGGCTGAGTAACAACGCCCCGTACCATGATCAAAGATTTTTTTTTTATTTTATTTTTTTTAAACTCTTTGATTCCTTTAAATTAACTTCTTATTAAATAAAAAAATTAATTGCTTTTGAATTCTTTTATAAATTAAGAAAAAAATCAGATAAAAATAAAAGAAAGATAAAAAAAAGAAATAAAAGAAAGATAAAAAAAGAAATAAAAAAAAGAAATAAAAAAAATAAGATAAAAGATAAAAAAAAAAAAAAAGAAAAGAAAGAAAAAAAAAGAAGTAAAAATATAAAGACAAATTTTTAGTTAGTATTAAAAATCATTACCTTTTAAAAAATTAATTTCAGGAATTAAATAATTACGATTAAGTAAATCAATTTCCATATCCGGATGATCCGGCAGGATCTACGGTTTGGAAAATATCAATTTTTTTAAAATAAATAAATTAAATAAAAAGATAAAAATCCATATTTTTACAATATGGATAAAATTGTTTAAAATTTCACCAAATTCCGTGTCCAAATGACTCGGCAGAGTCCATGGTTCGGAATCAAAAATCTTCCGTGTCCAAATGACTCGGCAGAGTCCATGGTTCGGAAGTATCAAATTTTATTCAACTTAATTACCAAAAATCCACATTTTCGACTAATTCAGTTAAAATATCTAAATTAACTGAAATTTTTTTAAAAGAAAAGTAAAACAAAATTAAAATCAACTAAGGTGCCAATTTTTGGGCGTTTTAACAAAGTTGTTTCAACGTAACCGTACTCCCGAACCCCCGAACTCTCGCAGACCATATTTTAGGTGACCAATCGACCTAAGTAAACTGATTGGTGGCGACTCCAGAAAACCCGACGTTGCCACATCTATGTTTCTCTTATGTACCTCAGGTAAAAAGAAACAAGTTGGACAAGAAGGCAGAAGTTGGGATTTTTGTGGGCTATAGGCAAACCTCTAAGGCCTATAGAATCTTCCTCCCACAATGCAGCAAGCTTACTGTCAGCAGAAATGTGGAATTCTTTGAAAATGAAAAGTGGAGCTGGAACAAAGAAAAGGAAGACACAAAAGAGCTTTCATTCGAGGAGGAGACTGAGGATGTTGATGACCCTCCTGTGAGAGGAACCAAGACATTAGCTGAGATCTATGACAGTTGCAATGTAGCTGTGCTTGAACCAGAAGGGTATGAAGCTGCTGCCCATGATTCTAAATGGGTAGAGGCAATGAAGGAAGAGCTAAGGATGATTGAAAAGAATCAAACCTGGGAGCAAGTGGACAGACCATTACACAAGAAAGCAATAGGAGTCAAATGGGTTTACAGAACCAAGCAAAATCCTGATGGTTCTGTGAACAAACATAAAGCCAGACTAGTGGTGAAGGGCTATGCACAGATATTTGGAGTGGATTTCTCAGAAACATTTGCTCCTGTGGCAAGGCTTGATACAATAAGGTTGCTGATGGCTTTGTCTGCACAAAAGGGGTGGATAATACATCAAATGGATGTCAAGTCAGCCTTTCTAAATGGCTACTTGAAGGAAGAGATTTATGTTGAACAACCAGAAGGTTTTTCTGTCCAAGGAGAAGAGGACAAAGTATATTTACTGAAGAAGGCTCTATATGGTTTGAAGCAAGCTCCTAGGGCTTGGTACAGCAGGATATATTCCTATCTAATTAACTTAGGTTTCAAACGAAGCCTCAGTGAATTCACCTTATATGTAAGGAATGTTGACACTCAAATGCTTATTGTCTCTCTGTATGTTGATGACCTCTTAGTGAGAGGAAGCAGCAAGGAGCTAATAAGCTGGTTCAAGGACAGCATGACTGAGGTGTTTGAAATGACAGACCTTGGAGAGATGAAGTATTTCTTGGGTATGGAAATAAAACAGAAACAGCAAGAAATTTTCGTGAATCAGCACAAGTATGCCCTGAAGATACTGAAGAAGTTTAAAATGGGTGAATGCAAGCCTGTCTCCACGCCAATGAATCCAAAGGAAAAGTTCAGCAAGGAAGATGGCTCTGAGAAGGCAAACGAGGTTGTGTACAGAATCCTCATTGGCTGTCTTATGTATCTAACAGCAACAAGACCTAACATTATGCAAGCTGTGAGTATTTTGTCCAGGTATTTGCATTATGCAAGTTCCACACACTTTCAAGCAGCAAAAAGAATAGTTAGATACATCAAAGGCACAACAGATTATGGTTTAATGTTTGGAAGAGTTAAGGATTATGCTTTACAAGGTTATTCAGATAGTGATTGGGCTGGATGCATTGATGATATGAAGAGTACTACTGGTTACAGCTTTAAGCTTGGAACAGCTGTATTCTCCTAGTGCTCAAGGAAGCAAGATGTGGTGGCTCAATCCACAGCTGAAGCAGAATACGTGGCTGCCTGTGCCACAACTAATCAAGCCCTTTGGCTGAGAAAACTAATGAAGGACCTCCATGAAGAGCAGAATGAAGGAACTACAATTTTTGTAGATAACCAAGCTGCAATATCTATGTCCAAAGATCCTGTGTTTCATGGGAAGCCTAAAACTGAAGCTGTATTTCTTGAGGGAAGTTCAAAAGGAAGGAAAAGTAAGGCTCATTTACTGCAATACACAAGATCAAGAGGCAGACATTTTCACCAAAGCATTACCTAAAGCTCGGTTTGAGGATCTAAGGGAAAGACTAGGAATTGTGAGCTCCAAGGACAAGGAGGAGTGTTAATCAGATGTCCTTGGAGCATAAAGAAGGAGACCGTGGAAGCAAAGTTGGACAGAAACGTGCAGAAGGAGGACTCTTCTTTGTTGCACAAATAGTTGCTGGAAGATTTACTAAATCTGTTTGTTATGATTGCTTAGGTACATTATTCTGTTAGTGGAGTTATGTAAGCTGTTTTTCAGCTAGTTAGTTGCAAAAGATTAGAAAAATAATTTTATCTTCTTATGTATTTAAGTTTGATGAAGTAAATGAAAATGCAAGCAATTCCTGCACTTGCTCTCCTGCATTTGTCTAGCTTCTAAAAACAACAATCCTCAGCTGGTCTCACTCGGCCCTCTTCACCACAGAAGCAAGAAGCTTCAGGCCATGGAAGAAGGCAAGCGACGCTACCTCTTATATTTCCTCCATCGCACACATGCAAGCCTTGATGACTGGGTTAAGCTCGTCCAAGACAAGGAATCCGGAATCCGAGATTGCTATGCCGAGACATTAGTCGGTATCACCAGCCACGAATTCGTGAAGCTCATCCTGCTGGATGCAGTGTTCGTGATTGAGTTTTGCTTACCGGTGTTTTTCAAACAAGAATATCATGGAGATGATGGAGTGACCGACAAGCTCCGTATGGACTTCAGTGTGGCTCAGGACATCATCTTGTTGGAGAATCAGCTCCCTTTCTTCATCATGGAAGGATCTACTTGAACTCAGAAAATCAAAGAGCCCAGAGGTCCTGGACCTTCAACAAGTCAACATGGTCAAGCTGGCCCTCTCCTTGTGCCAGGTCTTTTGGAGTTTTCCCAGCTCCACCAGCGAGCAGGGAAGATTTGAGCAAGTTCGTCCAGCTCATTTCACTACTAAAAAAACAAAATTTTCCAACGGCCTAATTTCCAACGGTCTGACCGTTGGAGAATATCCAACGGCTTAAGCCGTTGGACAAAGAGGAAAAAAATTTCCAACGACTTGACCGTTGGAAAAACTAAGAAATTGAAAATAAGATGTATTTCCAACGGCTTCGACCGTTGGAATTAAGTATAATCAATTTAAAGCTGTTTCCAACGGCCTAAGCCGTTGGAAGATGAAGTTAGAGAAATCTGCGTTTTGACTAAGTTTGAAAATGAGGTAACAAAAATCATGGCTTTCAGTAAGTTTGAACATTTTTGAAATTTTGATTTAAAAGTTATTTCCAATGGCCGAAGCTGTTGGAAAATGAAGGTACAAAATGCAGCGGTTTAGGGAAGTTTGAAAATTTTGAAAATGAATTATTTCCAACGGCCTAAGCCGTTAGAAGATGAAGCACAATAAGTTTGAAAAATTTTGGGAACTTTTGATTTTTAATTCATCTTCCAACGGCCTAAGCCATTGGAAAATGAAGTTTTCATTAAATTTGAAAATTGTGAGAATTTTGAATTATTTCCAACGGCTTTAGCCGTTGGAAAATGGAAATTGAAAACGCATCGTTTTACGTGAAAATTTGTAAAGGAATTATTTCCAACGGCCTAAGCCGTTGGAAAACTTAAGTTCAAAACACACCGTTTAAGTTATTTTTTCCAACGGCCAAGGCCATTGGAAATTTGGCAATTAAATGTCCCCCCCAGCTCGCGGCTTCGTCTTCTTCCTCAGCTTCCGTTTTCGCTCTCTGTGCTCTCTTCCTTCGCTCTCTCTTTGCACACGCACACACAGCACCTTTCTCAAGTCTCCCAGGGCTGGATTAACGTCGCTCAGAGGCTGATTTCTTGGATCTGGTGGTCTAACTCGTAGATCTGTAGGTAAGTGTGAAAATTTTTCGTTTTGTTCGTTTAGGGTTAATTTTTTTTTGTTTCGATTTTCATGATTTTTTGTTGAATAACTGTAATGGGTGTAATTTTTTACTTGTTCTAGCAGATTGGAAGGAAGAAAGAACGCATTTGAAGGAAGGATTTGGAGGTATTTTGCGTTTATTACGTATTTTTATAATTTTTTAGATTATTTATCCGAAAAATGCTTTAAATATTTCTTATGTGATTTTAAGTGGTTCATGGTTTGATGTGAAGATTTGCTAGGACACCCATTAGAATTTTTAATTTTTACCCATTTTGCTAATTTTTTTATTATTTTCGGGTTTTTAGGGTTAATTTTACAGTTTTAGTTTAATTTTACATTTTTAGTTTAATTAATAATATTTAGCTGAGAATATGTTTATAAGGTTTTTAGTTTTGGAATTAGTAGAAACGTTCAAAGTAGTTATACTTAACTAAATTTGTTTGATTAAAATTTACCTTTAATAAAATATGTGTCAATAATAAGAATTTTAATAAAATAATAATAATAATAATAGTATTATGAATAATACTAATAGTAATAATAGTATTAAAAATAATAATAATTATACTAAGAGTAGTAGTACAATAATAATAATAATAATAATAATAATAATAATAATAATAATAATAATAATAATAATAATAATAATAATAGTAATGGTAATATTAATAATACTATGTAAAAATAATAATTAAAATAGTAATTATTGTACAAAGGTACGAGCTAAAATAATCATAATAATTATATTAATTAAAGTAATAATAATAATAATATTAATAATAATTTAAGTCAGTTGAAGTATACTCAGAGTAGTACTTAATAATAATTTCAGTAATAATAATAATACTAATAAGTAAATTAGTAATTATTATACTAAGAGAAGTTATATAATGATAATAATAATAATAATAATTAAAATAATTTTTATTACATAAGAGTAGTATAATAATAATAATAATAATAATAATAATAATAATAATAATAATAATAATAATAATAATAATAATACTAATTAAAATAATTATTATTATAGTAGAGCTTTAATAATAAAAGTAATAATAATAATACTAATAAATATAGTAATAATAATTTCAATAATTATTATTATTCAAAGAGAAGTATGCAAATAATAATAATATTAATAATAATTATTATTATTATTATTATTATACTTACAATAATTACTATTATACTAAGAGTGGTAGTAGTAATAATAATAGTAACAATAATCATAATAATATTAATTAAAATAAGTATTATGAAACTTAGATTACTATAATAATAATTATTTAAATAATGATGTATTGTTCGATGACAAGAAAGACAATAATAATATGACTACGAATAATAATAATAATAATAATTATATTTATAATTATAATAATAATCAATATTATAATAATAATATTAATCATAATAATAATAATTATTATTATAATAAATAAAATAATTACTATTATACTAAGAGTGGTAGTAGTAATAATTATAGTAACAACAATCATAATAATGGCTAATTAAAATAATTATTATGAAACCTTAGAATACTATAAAAATAATTATAATAATAATTATTTAAATAATGATGTATGGTTGGACGAGAACAAAGACAATAATAATATGACTACGAATAATAATAATAATAATAATAATAATAATAATAATTATTATTATTATTATTATTATTATTATTATAATAAACCCAACAAGAGTAGTAATAATTATAATTATAATTATCTATACTATGGATGGAATGCCTTCTTATGCTTTGTATATTTTGGAGTTATTAATTTTTGGTGTTGAATTTGCTCTCAGATTTGATGTGCCTAATCAGCATGAGACATCGTTTATATGTTTGCAAAATTTGAAAGATGTGGGCATTTTGGTTGACATGCTTTAGAATGCCGCACTTATTGAACTCACACACCTTAAACACTTAAGTATGAAATTGTCGTTGCCTTGCTGTTGTTGCATGTCACCTCGTCAGCCTGTCCTTCAAATGCAAGTAATTTGAGGGTTAACAAGTGGACATACCCTCCCAGGCCTTACCTTCATGAATAAGAGAGTAAATCAAGTAAAAGAAGTATGGTCGAGCCATACAGAAGTAAACCACTATAGTTGTGTTAGAGGTACCTAGATGGTAGTTCTTAGAACTATAGATGAGTAGTAGATAAAATATTAATACTTACTGAGTGAAATATTAATGCATGGCATTAATTATAATATGTGGTCTATTAATATATAATTTCCATTGGTAGGACTCCATGGAACAAGAACGTACTTGGATGTATAGTAGTCGTTATTTACCTGGGCGAGTTGGGTACAAGGAGGAGTGGGAGACAGGGGTTGAGCAGTTCATAACATTTGCTTGTAGTAATCCAGGTCATATGGATGGGAACAAAATTCGTTGCCCATGTCGGAGATGAAAAAATTTGAGGTTTAAGGATTGTGATGATGTTAGAGTGCATCTATATAAGTGCGGATTCATGCCTTCTTACACTAACTGGACAGCTCATGGGGAGCCGTTTGAGGACCCGTCAGATCAGCCGTTTGATAATTGTGGTTCGTATGAGCATGCTGAGGGTAGTTCACCTGTAAACCCATATGCTCGAATGATTTTTGATGCAGTTGGACCAAGTTCCCATCAGAATTTTACTGAGGTCCATGAACAACCTAATGAAGGTTTTAGACGGTTTTCTGATTTATTGTACTCGGCGACTACACCTCTTTGGGATGGATGTGAGACACATTCTGAGCTATCTGCTGCAGTTCGCTTATTAAACCTTAAAGCAGAATATCATATACGAAGAGGGTGTTATGATGGTATTGCGGCCTTGATGAAAGAAACACAGCCAAGTGACAGCAAGATGCCGTCGAATTGGTATGACACGAAGAAATTAGTTTCACAACTTGGTCTTGCGCATCTAAAAATTGATGCTTATGTTAATGACTGTATGTTGTTCTAGAATAATGATAAAGATGCTACACAGTGCAAGTTTTGTGGTGAATCGCGGTTTAAGCCGAGAAAAGGTGGACGGGGTAAAGATAGAGCAAGAAAGACCATGCACCATTTACAACTAGCTCCTCGTCTTCAGCGACTATATGCTTCACTTTCAACTGCAGAGCACATGAGGTGGCACAGTGAGCATCGATCCGAGCCAAATGTTTTAAAACATCCTTCAGATGGGGAAGCATGGAAACATTTTGATTCCACTTACCCGTGGTTTGCCGCAGAGCCCCGAAATGTTCGCCTTGGTGTATGTTCTGATGGTTTCGTTCCGTTTGGAAACTCTGGTAAACAATATTCATGTTGGCCGGTCATCATAACGCCATATAATTTGCCACCTTGGATGTGTATGAAGAAACCATATATGTTTTTGACTTCATTGATACCGGGGCCTCGGAGTCCACGTCAGAACATTGACGTCTATTTACAACCTCTTATTCATGAATTGAACCAGTTGTGGGAAGATGGTGTCCAAACATGGGATGTATCACTTAAACAGAATTTTCAGCTCCGTGCTTCAGTTTTGTGGACCATCAATGACTTCCCGGCATATGGGATGTTGTCAGGTTGGATGACTCATGGGAGATTATCTTGTCCTATTTGCATGGACCAAAGTAAAGCCTTCCAGCTTGAGCACGGGAGGAAAACTTCGTTCTTTGATTGTCATCGACAATTTCTCGAGTTGGATCACCCTTATAGAAGAAACAGAGTTGCCTTTAAGAAAAGAAAAATTGAAAAATTATTGCCTCCTGAGCGTCTTCCGCCTGAAACAATATTTGAACGTATCTCAAATTTTCCATCTATTGTTCGGAATGGAGAGGTTTTAACCATACCAGGTTATGGTAGAACGCATAATTGGTTAAAAAGAAGTATTTTCTGGGAGTTGCCTTACTGGAAGAATAATTTAATCCGCCATAATTTGGATGTGATGCATATAGAGAAGAATGTGTTTGACAATATATGGAATACAGTGATGGATGTAAGGAATAAAACTACGGACAACATGAAGGCTCGAAAGGACATTGAGATGTTATGCAGTCGATCAGAGCTAAATTTAATTCCTCAAGCCGACGGTCGAGCATTTAAACCCAAAGCAACATTTACATTAAATTCACATCAGATAACTGATGTGCTCAATTGGGTTAAAACACTTAGACTCCCAGACGGGTATGCATCGAACCTTGGGAGGTGTGTTGACAGTAATGTAAGTCATATGTCTGGTATGAAAAGTCATGATTGTCATGTAATGATGCAGAGGCTCCTCCCAATAGCCCTTCAAGCGATACCTGAAAATATATGGAAACCGTTGACTGAGTTAAGTCAATTCTTCCATGATTTATGTTCTCCGGAGTTAAATGTGAATCACATGGTGGAGTTAGAAGCAAATATTCCAGTAATACTCTGCAAGTTGGAAAGAATTTTTCCACCTGCTTTTTTCTATTCGATGGAACATTTGCCGGTTCACCTTCCTTATGAAGCCAGGGTTGGAGGACCCGTTCAGTATAGGTGGATGTATAAGTTTGAGCGTTGTATGCATGACCTAAAAATGAAGGTATCAAATAAGGCTCATGTAGAGGGTTTAATTTGTGAAGCTTATCTAATTGAGGAGACGTCAACATTTTGCTCTCACTACTTTGAATCTCATATTCCACATATGGCTACTAGAGTACCTTGTAATGATGATGGCGAACAAAGACAATATGATGAATCGGTGTGGTCTATCTTTAGATACCCGGGTCGTCCATATGGTGTCTCGAGATATCGATATCTTGATGACAATAAATTAAGGGTTGCTACTGCATATGTCTTACTGAATTGTAAGGAGGTGAAGCCGTACCTTGAGTAAGTGACATAACACATATTTCCTTTATATATTCTACTCTAATAATACTACTTTTCTTCCTTTATACACTTGCATAATCTAGGCTCACACTAAACGACCTTTATGTATATCTTCTAGTTTGTTTGTTGAGGAAGTGTGTATGCATGCACCAAATATAGCAATGTCAGACCTGGATGTCTACATTGAGAATAACTTTGCTACATGGCTTAGAAACTATGTAAGTTACCTACACTTTCATCTAATGTCATATTTTGCTGAAACAAGGGAAAGAAATATTCATAAACTTGCTGATATGTAACTAGGTGAATGATATGCGCCACAATATCACGGACCGCTTCTTGTGGGATGTTGCGTGCAGGCCATCACGTCGTGTTGAGACTTGGCCTGTTTATTTCATAAATGGGTACAAGTTCCACATTAGCGAATGGGGTCGCGACAAAGCAACATTTAACAGTGGCGTTTGCATAAGGACTTCAGGATCAAGTGAGGTTGAATGTGATTTTTATGGGGTGTTAAAAGAAATCATTCAACTCAAATATCCTGGATGACCACAGAAACATGTTGTATTGTTTAGGTGTGCATGGTTTGACCCTACTCCAGATCGTGGCATTCGGGTTCATAAACAATATGGTTTAGTTGAGGTTCGTGATGGTCGCCGATATGGAAAGTTTGACCCGTTCATTCTTGCCTCCCAAGCTGATCAAGTTTACTACACCCATTACCCAACAAAGTCACGTGAAAAAATAGGGTGGTTAGCCGTTTTGAAAATAAAACCTCGCCGCATCGTTCATTATAATGTTAATGACATCGATGATGCATTTCAGGAAGATTTTCAAGGTGGCCTGAACAATCCACCCATAATTATGGATGACCCAATCAAGAATTTAGCTGAAACAGGAGTGGGGGAAGCTGTAGATGATGACATGCCGAACAGGGAAGGATCGATAGAACATGAGGATGAATCTGACGAAGAGGACGCCGTTGAAGCAAGTGATGAAGAAGATGAATTGGAATATGGGGAAACTGAGAATAGCGATTCAGAGGCACAATCTGAGGACGATGACGTCCATTGACTTTCAAGGGACATCTGATTACTTATAAAATGTAATGTGAACGTGGAATAACTTGTAATCATAATTATGAGTACGTTTAAATTGATTGTGATGGGTGCATTTGCGAGAGCAATACTATTGGCCACAATTAATATTTGTAAAATGTTGTAAGGTTTTTAATCAAATTGCAGATGCCACCTAAAGGAGATGCGACGTATACACGTCGCCTAGGGAAAGGCCTATTTCAGCAGTTCAAAGAAGTGATAGCAGAGCCACTTGCCAGACATGAAAGGGCAGGCCAATCGCATTCTCGACATTCAGGGTCGCGGCCTATAATAGAAGAAGATGTTCTTCCACATCCCACCCCTCGTACGGATGATATTGGCATTCCTCCACTCGGCCGTAGTGCTAGTCGCTCGACTCCCGCACGTATACCTTCATCCGATGGAGGAAATTCCATTGGCCAGTCAGCGGTATCCAAAGCCCCGCATCAGGGTCGCTTACGGATCACAGCTCACGGTAACACGTAAGTAATGTATCATTTCAAAGAAGAATAGTTTATGTTACATGCAGTTCATTATCTTCCAATGAAAACAAATTTTATTGTATTCGAACATGCATTCCATATAGCTTCCTTCCATCAAGAGCAACACGGATGGTGACTAGATGCTTCACCACACACTTCAAGGGACATCATGATTGGACGAGCGCAAGCCCAGCAGATATTCAGGCGTGGTGGCGCGTATTTGAGGTTTGCACTTAAAGTACACATTGAGTTTTCAGCTATACAAATCATGTAGATAACTATTAGACCCCCTTATATTTTATTTTATGTCTAGGGTTTATGTGAGTGGGATCCAGCCCACCATAATGAGGTCTATCGCGTTTGGCATATGATGGCGGCTAATCATTACAGAGGGACGCTAGGTGACATTCGCCGGGAGAAAAATCCTGAGAAACGGCGAGCATGGGCATCATTTATGACCGACGCACAGTATGCAGCCATGGAGGAATGGTGGGCTACAGCGGAGTTTCAGGAGAAATCGTCGAGGGATAAGGCAATACGAGCATCATCATCGCAGTCGTCTAACTCTACTGGTGGATGCAGTGCTACTTATGCAGGAGGATCTGTTTCAATTACAGAACACCGAGAGCGAATGGTAAACGTTATGAACCTCTTTTACACATAATTCAACTTATTTATGGTGTAATAACTTTATTCATACTAACAACCAATGTAGCGTGAAAAAGATCCGAAGAAGAGGGACCCTGGCTTGTTCAAGGTTATGCAGCAAACTCATAAGAAAAAGAGCGGAGAATACGTCAACAGGCGTACTGAAGAAGTGGCGATAATAATCATGTTATATTAAATTACCTTTTTACATACGAATAAATATCGACTTACTAATAAATGAAGTTGTACCCTTATGAAAGCGAAGGTAACTGCTGAGATCGAGGAACAAACACAGCAAATGGAAGAGGAAGGCGTCGCACATGACATTGATGAGGCAGCGATAATGAGTGCAGCTGCAGGTGGAAGGAAGAAAGGACGTGTATTTGGGCTTGGATCAGAACAACATGCTGTGCTTGGATGACGACGACCAGGGAATATTCCTGCAGCACATGTTGATGTCACTCAGACGCCGGAGTTCACTGAACAAGTTGAGCGAGTGGTTGCGGAGCATACAACACAACAAGCATCATATTATGAGCGGAAGTTGGAGCGACTGAAGAGGAGACAACAAGCGGAGATGAAGTACATATGTGAACGACTTGGAATTCCTCCGCCCGCACACCCAGAGAATGATATTGATGCCTCGGGATCCGATGATGACTAGATCAGGTATATCACTTTACTTTCTGTGTTTATCAACAAACGAACATTTTTAGGAGTAATGGAAGTATATAATTTCAATTTTATTTGTTTTTATGTGGATTGTAACTATATTTGTGTCATGATATTGTAATTTCAATTGTGTATGCTTTTATGTGTATGTTATAACTATATTTATGATATGATTCTGTACTTTCAATTGTGTATGTTTTTATTGAGATTTACAACTGCATTTATGCACATGTACCGGTTCAGAATGTGATTATATACGATACAATCATTTTGAACTGCCTAAGTCGTTTCACGTTTAATGACACGCATTCGAAATGGAACGAGAATATACAAAATATAAAAAACCTACTTTCCAACTGCCAAGGCCGTTGGAAATTTTTCTAACTACCAAGAAAATGTTGAAATTTTTCCAATTGCCAAGAAAATTTTCCAACGGCCTTGGCAGTTGGAAAATTTTCCAACTGCCTTGGCCGTTGGAAAATGGAAAAATTAAAAAAACAACAGAGAGCCGTTGGAAAATTTCCAACTGCTCAGATTTCAACGGCTGACAGTTGGAAATTCCAACGGCCCTCATTTTGACCGTTGGAAAATTGACTTCCAATGGTGGGTTTTCCAACGTCGTGATTCCAACGGCTTCGCGTTGGAAATGGCAATTGGAAAAATGGTGTTTTTTAGTAGTGGCCGTCATCTCTGTCATTGCAGCCTCTCTGCTGCTTATGCTTGCGTTTATTCAAGCCGTTTGTTCCATCATCACATTGCGGCCGTAAGCTGGTGCAAATTTTGTTGGATCGATTTTTGTTAGGGAATTAAAATACAATTATATTAATTGAGGTTTGTTTTACTCTTGAAAATGAAATGTTGTTTAAGTTGGACTCAATATAGCCCAATTCGGAGTTCAAACCCAACCAATTGATGCCTGCATAAATAATTGGGTAGTCTTATGCCTCACTCTCCTCGGTGGCCAGGCCCACAACCCACATAAATAAGGAAACAAAACAAGTAAAGAATTGAAAAAATTGGAAGCAAAAAGATAAATCAAATATACTTCATACCCTTGTATGTGTATTTGCATTCAAATATTATCCTTCATAACATAAAACAAGTGCGAACATATCAAATTTTGCGTTTGGCAAAATTGGAATTATGTACAAATTAGATATTAAATATGTACAAACTTGATATAAAAGATCTATACAAATAATATGTGACATATTTACAAATGAGACCACACATATATTATAATCTCAACCTCCCATAAAAAAAATGTGAACACGTTAATATCACTTTTCGCTGAAATTGGAGATATGTACAACTGAGATAACAGATATGTATAAAATTCGATATATGAAACAAGTGGTATATGTACAAAATGAGACAAGATACATGTTACAGATATAATTAATTGTATGTACGAGTTCAATATTTCATCCTCAAAATAAAGTGTGAATGAGTCAGAACACATTTTATGCTAAAATTAGATATATGTGCAATTTAGAAGATAAATATGCATGAATTTTGATATACAACTAAAATGGAAAATGCAATTAAAAAAAAGGAAGAAATATGTATAAATCTTGGAAGACCTTCGCACAAATAAAATTCTAATGACAATTGTTGACATATTCAACTATATGCATATTGAGTATTTCCATACACAATTATTTCATATGTATATTGGACCCCAATTCTTTAAATATTCAACTATATGCGTCATTTCATAACTTGTGCATATAATATGTCCTATGTTTACATAAATTTAAATTCATATGAAAACATGCTTCTGATTTCTCCGATGCAGCCTCTCTCTAAAATAATACTGAAATGGCTACATGCCTAAATTACCTCTATTTTAATGTTCTTGGAAATTGTACATCCCATTGAAAGAAACCAATTGAACAGAGAACTAAGTTATGGATTCGTTTCTACAACTTCATTAGTTTCTCTATCATACTTCACTACCAACATGCCAAATCAAGCTGAACCAGTAGACCATGGATGGTTAAATTTTAAACAAAAAATGATCAATTCACTATTTGGAAAACAGAAATTGGGGACGTATCACAGTATGATGATTTGTTATATTATCTTTGAATCGATTTAGTCCGTTGCAACCTTATAAGTTATATTACAGTAAAATAAAGCCCTTATCAATTGAGGGTAGTGATAATCGTATGAATTGTGAGAATGAACATTGCTATATCAAGATTGATGGTGGAAAAAAAAAATTCACCGTCAGTACATAAGATATTAACTAAAAAATATGTGTTACGTGCCACTTGACCTACGGTTGAAAATTTATGTTTTAAAACTATACTATATATTATTATTTGCTAAAAAAATTATATTTAAAAATTGTACGTATTTATTTATTATTTATATATATAAATTTTAGATTTATATATACTAAAATATTGAAGATGAAAAATCATAAATTAATTATTATGAATAGTGAATGGTTCAAAAAATTTATAATAGATGAAGAATTAAAGATGTTGTGTCACATAAACACACAAATTATTGATCATAATTACTATTACCTAAATCACACAGTTTGTAATGAAAATTCACTCTAAATTAATATATAGCTTAGTGTATAATATTTATCTAATTATTGCTGATCCAACATATATAAAGGTGAGGAAGAATTGCTTACACATGGACACACACACAAACAAACATTTGTATCTTCATTAATTATTATGGTAAGCAAAAGTGGCCCAGCCTTCCGGCCCAAGCCCACAAAGAAATAAGCATGGCGTGGGCTTCTTGTTACTTATTCATCATTTTTTTTTTTTTTTGTATTAAGAAGTAGGCTTTACAATGGAAGGAGTATTAATATACTAAGTAAGAGAAGGGTAATGCTAGTTTTTTAGGAACATGAAAAACAACTAAACCAAATTTGTGTGACATTCTTTAGAGAGTGAGTGGAGAGGCCATAGTCGATTTCTAGACCTCTCCACAATTCTCAAGCACTTAAGCCAATAGGCCAAAGGTGCAGAGACAAATTCTTTGCATTTTAATCTGCTCAAATTCTTTTTCACATGACATACCATTGTCATCTAAGCTCTCCTCATTTTTTGAAAAGAAAAACTGAAAACAAGCTGAGCTAAATGCATACAATACATGAGAAAATGAAGGAACATTTTATCTATGTGCGATGGATGGATCCAAGAGAATAGATTATAATAAAATCTGGCCGATTTAATCAGATTGAAAGATTAATGGTGCTACCAATCGCAGTGGATGGTTATGAAAAGAGTAATGAGTTAAACTTATATACTTACGATTCCAAGTATAGCAGATGATCAGTTATCTGCTTGACGGGCAGCAAATCTTGCACCTCTGCAGCAAAACATATTGCAAGTCTCAAGAAGTGTCATATTTCGAGCAAAATGTGGGCATATATCAATTTCTTCCCCCCTAATTTTTTTCTTTTACTTTTGTAATATTTTTCTCTTGTTGACCTGAATTAATTAATCATTCATATTTAGTGGCCACTCCGTGGCACGACTCTTTGCGCCAGTCTGGAAATCAAATTGGCCATGACAAGCAACTAAACTTCTAAACCCGGCCCTCTTCTCGTGTTTGTTGCCAAATTGATTAAGTTACACAGTTAAAATGTTATGAGGTTCTACAAACTGTAAGTTTAGTAATCCTAAGCCAATGAAAGCATGTGTACGTAATATTTCACCTTATTTTTTGAAGGCACATAGAATTGAATACAAATAGATAAAATGGTGATGCATGCTCATGTTGAAAATAAGAATAAAAGTTAAGAGGATGAGCGAAACCTAAAGTAAGAAAAGCGCCTCTAGAAGAGTACTAATAATATATAAAGTTACCATGAGAGCCTGTCACCATTATTAGTGCTTTTTTTGTTAAATAAATATCAAACACTTAAGGGTTTTTGCCAATGGCCTTCTCATCTCTGTGCTCTATTTAAAAACTGAATCCCCTTTATGTCTGTCTTGCTTTTTACCTCTGCCTCACTCAGTCGATGCCACAGCCGTTGCTAGTGAATCCAGACTGTTGCCGCCGTCCCACTTCGCCATTGTCATCTTTTCCAAGCTCCAATTGTTCGCAGGTGTTCCCAAATGTTCCAACCCTATGTGATCCAAGTTTGATCTGCCACTATTTGACCTTGCCATTCGCCCGCCTACAGGTCACCTGAGCAACTGCCACCAAAGCCCAACCGAACCGTCCGATCATCTAATCACCGTCACTTCACAGGGAATTGGAGGCGAACCCATTGTAACAACCGGTCTGACCCATACCAGATTTGTTCAACAAAAGCAAACCCAAACCAAATTTGGTGAAAAACTCACTTTTTGCTTTTTATGTTTGGGTCACCAACTTTTGTACAAACATTTAATCATATATGTGCTGATGAGTAAATTCATTTGCACAATAATGTCACATATTTTCTTTTATAAACAAAATTTTATTCAATTTCACATGTAAGTTTATATTTTTCTACACGTGTTTATATGCAAAAGTTTTTTATATACATATCTCCCACAATTTATACAAATCTCTAATACTAAATATGTATATCATTTCTTTAATTTGCATATATCTTTAACATTATTTGTACATTAAGTTCATACATATATATAATATTTGATTTATATATAGCACTACAGTATTACTATCAATTGAATTTTTATCCCAATTTTCATTTCATTCAAAAAAATACAAATCTATGGGTAAATTGTATGAAAATATAAATAGCATATTTTCATATGAATTTAAATTTATGTAAACATAGGACATATTATATGCACAAGTTATGAAATGACGCAATAGTTGAATATTTAAAGAATTGGGGTCCAATATACATATGAAATAATGTGTATGGAAATACTCAATATGCATATAGTTGAATATATCAACAATTGTCTTTAGAATTTTATTTGTGCATAGGTCTTCTAAGATTTATACATATTTCTCGATTTTTTTTAATTGTATTTTCCATTTTATTTGTATATCAAAATTCATGCATATTTATCTTCTAAATTGCACATATATCTAATTTTAGCGGAAAATGTGTTTTGACTCATTCACACTTTATTTTGGGGATGAAATATTGAACTCGTACATACAATTAATTATATCTATAACATATATCTTGTCTCGTTTTGTACATATATGCTACATGTTTTGTACATATACCACTTGTTTCATACATCGAATTTTATACATATCTGTTATCTCAGTTGTACATATCTCCAATTTAGCAGAAAGTAATATTAACGTGTTCACATTTTTTTTATAAGATGTTGAACTTGTAATATATGTGTGGTCTTATTTATAAATATGTCACACATTATTTGTATAGGTCTTTTATATCAAGTTTGTACATATTTAATGTCTAATTTGTACACATTTCCAATTTTAGGAAACACAAAATTTGATATATTCACACTTACTTTATGCTATGAAGGATAATATTTGAATGCAACTATACACACACACACATAAGGGTAGGAAGTATATTTGATTTATCTTTTCGCCACCAATTTTTTCAATTCTTTACTTGTGTTGTTTCCTTATTTATGTGGGTTGTGGGCCTGGCCACAGAGGAGGGTGAGGCATAAGACTACCCAGTTATTTATATGGGCATTAACTGGTTGGGTCTGAACCCCGAACTGGGCTATATTGAGACTAACTTAAACAATATTTCAATTTCAAGAGTAAAACAAACCTCAATTAATATAATTGTATTTTAATTCCCTAACAAAAATCGATCCAACAAAATTTGCACTAGCTTACGGCCGTAGTGTGATGATGGAACAAACGGCTTGAATAAACGCAAGCACAAGCAGCAGAGAGGCTGCAATGACAAAGATGGCGGCCCAAGGATTGTTTAAATAGTTCTGCTCAAGTGTAGCCTTCCATCTCCGCCATGGTTTGCTGCGATAGTTGTTAAGGTCATTAACAAGACCAGTAAAATAGAAATCCTCAGTATCGAATAGACAATCCCTGTAGAGCTTGTGGACGATGTTGCAGACCTCCTTCGGCTCAAAAACGTGTTGGATGATCTGCCACTGAGAAAGGAGGTCCACATCCTCCACGGACTTGATCAGAAAATTGAGCAGAGCAACTTAGTCGTTTATGTAGTTGTCAGCAAGGGCAAGGCGTTCGAAGGACATTAGGTTCAAGAACAAGATGGCGGACATCTTACCCAACTTGAGCGACGGGATGGTGAGCCTCCCGCCCTCGAATGTGATGCAGAACAAGTTCTTGCTGTGTCCCACGGTGAGCTTGACCCAGGAGTGGTGAAGCTCCGTGGCTAGCACCATGGTGCGCACAAGTTGAGAACCCCTTGGGGTTTCGGCCCTGGCGTGGCCGGTACAATGCTGAGCCAAATGAGTCCAAGGAAATGAGCTGGACGAACTTGCTCAAATCTTCCCTGCTCGCTGGTGGAGCTGGGAAAACTCCAAAAGACCTGGCACAAGGAGAGAGCCAGCTTGACCATGGTGACTTGCTGAAGGGCCAGGACCTCTGGGCTCTTTGATTTTCCGAGTTCCAGTAGATCCTCCATGATGAAGAAAGGGAGCTAATTCTCCAACAAGATGATGTCCTGAGCCACACTGAAGTCGATACGGAGCTTGTCGGTCACACCATCAGCTCCATGATATTCTTGTTTGAAAAACACCCGCGAGCAAAACTCAATCACGAACACTGCATCCAGCAGGATGAGCTTCACGAATTCGTGGCTGGTGATACCGACTAATGTCTCGGCATAACAATCTCGGAGTCCGGATTCCCTGTCTTGGACGAGCTTAACGCAGTCGTCAAGGCTTACATGTGTGCGATGAAGGAAATATAAGAGGTAGCGTCGCTTGTCTTCTTCCATGGCCTGAAGCTTCCGTGGTGAAGAGGGCCGAGTGAGACCAGCTGAGGATTGTAGGCTCCGGGATTTGATTGACGGACTTTTCCGGGAACTCGGTAGATACAGCAATCCGGCGACAAGGGATTCATACCTTCCAGCTCTTTCCTCAAATCGTTTAAAACGACGTCTTGACCTGTGTGATCTCTTGAAACTTCCATGCTTCGGGCCGCAACTATATATCATTAGGAAAAGATCGTACGGCTTGGTTGATCAGATTAATATGAAGTTAATTAATTGATCATGTATGAAGAATTCTACTATATATATATATATATGGATTAATCAAAGAAATTATACAAAATTTGTCGTATCAGAATGGAAAATGCATGATGCAGGGGATTGTTGATAGATCGAAAGTGAAGTTTAAAGTAGCAAAAATGAGAGTTAACTTACAATTTTGTAGATCAGTAATTATCTGCTCCAACCGTGAGATAATCGACTTGCTAGTTGCTACTCTTAAAGATCACAGATTTGGAACAAACTAGGTACACTTAATGAGTTCTCTCTCTTTTTCAGTTAATTGGCCTGGATTAATCAACCATTCCAATTGATTAATCAGTTAGTGGGCTTACATAAATTTCTCCCCCAATTTTTCCCTTTTTTTTTTTTAAAAAAAAAATTATTTTTCTCTTGTTGACCTGGATTAATTAATCATTCATTTAGTGGCCATTCCATGGAATGATTCTTTACTCCGGTCTGGAAATCTAGCTGGCCATGACAAGCAACTAAACCCGCCTAGTGTTTGTAGCCAAATTGATTATTTTACACAGTTAAAATGAAGTTCCACAAACTGTAAGTTTGAGTAATATTCCTAAGCCAATGGAAGGAAGCATCCTTAATACGTCACCTTATTTAATTTTTTTTTCAAGGCACATAGAATTGATCAGAGACAGATAAAAAAGAAGTGATGCATACTGATGTGGAAATATTGTTGGAATGCAAATAAAAATAAAGTTTTTCTTTTTACTCAGAAGAAGAAAAGAGAAAAGTCAAGATAAAAAGAGCCTCTCTAACTAGAACTAGAACATGAGCTTGGTGAACCGCCCTTCTTAATATAGCAAGGCAGCAGTAGAAAATCGCATCTAGAAGAATAATAATAAAACAAAGTATATAAAATTACCATGATAGTTTATCACCATCTTTAGTATGCATTGTAAATCAGATTGCATCATAGTTTGACGAACAGTTACCAAGTACGTACTATTTCACTGAAACAGAAAAAAAATAAAAAAAAAACCAAATTAATTCAGCTTCTCGATTTGGCTTATTCAAATTTTTTTTTTTTGCTTAGTTACAATTAGAACCGAATTTTTTAAAATTGGTTCGGTTTGAAGGTTTTGTTAATTCGATAACTGAATTAACCAAACTCTTTTTTTAATGTTTTTGGGCTTTGTTGGTATGTGATTTATTGTTAGTTTTCTACTTTTTTTTTTTTAATCAACATACTAGTTTCCAAGTTTTATCTAGCAATTTTGATAAAATTAGCAAACTATATATTAACTTCCTCTTCATGATTTAATCATTTTTTTATGAAACTATAAGGGCTATCTTAAAAATTGGTTATTTCAGTTTCAAATCAAATTGAAGTAAAATATTTCAGTTTAGTTATGTTCGGTTTTTCTTGATTGTTTCTCATGGTCAAAAACCAAAAACCCGCCGATTAATTCAATGCGATCTAAACCCAAATAATTGAATGCACACCCCTGACATTCACGAACGTATTTTCCTAAAACAAAATCAAACGCTTTTACCTTTTTTTTTTTTTTTTTTGTCTTTATTGGTTTAATTTCCTACTGTAAGTAGTGGTAGGTTGTGGGCCAGGCCACCCAGGACTGGGCCTCAGCCGAGGGGGTGAGGCACGAGATTACCCTTTTATTTTTCCTGATTGTATCGGGTTGGGCTTGAATCCAAAATGGGCCAGATTTAGTCCAATTTAAACGCAAATTTCAATTTTAAATGTAAGTAAACCTAAAATAATACAACTGTATTTCCAATTCCCCAGCCAAGATCGATCCAACAAATTTGCACTAGGTTACGGCCAAAGTGCAAAAAACGACTTGAATAGACGCGAGCACAAGCAGCAGAGAGGCTGCAATGGCAGAGATGGCGGCCCAAGGATTGTTAAAATATATAGTTCTGCTCAAGCTTAGCCTTCCACCTCCGCCGTAGATTGCTGCGATAGTTGTCAAGGCTTATAAATTTACGTGTTCGGTGGAGGAAATATCGGAGATAGAGTCGCTTGCTTTCTTTCATGGCTAGAAGCTTCTTGCTTCCGTGGTGAAGAGGTCCGAGTGAGACATTTTTTAGAAGCAAAAAACATATATTAGAAATATATTATATATTTAGGAAAAATTGGATTGGAAGTGGTATGAGATAAACCTTGTGGTTGAATTGGATAATTTGAATATCTTACTTGGCAGTCAAAGCATTTGAGTTCATTGATATAACATATGAATTTATTATTAGAGGATAAAGTGTAGGAATTTTAAAGTGAGGAAGAAAAATTGTAGGTTATGCCAAACTTTGGGAGTTTCTGTAAGTTTTCCCGCAAAATAAAATGCCATTATAATAAAATTTTTATAAACATCTTAATTCAAACTACACCATAAATTGTTCAGCTTTGGTTACTTCCACTTGTGCGCCATTTTTTGAAAAGTCAGAAAAAGGTGGAATGGGGCTCAAACTCATTAAAGTTAAAATAACAAAATTCACCATTTTAAAACTTTGATTCAACGCATCAATCTATTGGCAACCCTACTTGTATAAAAACACCATCTCCCGAGGGGCCAGTAGAGCTTATCGTGACACCCTAACATTTCCTTTAACCTCTATTCATCCTTTTGTTTTCTTTTCTTTTTCAATTATGTTTGACAATTGATTGGCGTAAATATAAGCTACATTTTTTTTAGAAGAGATACCGGATAATATAATAATGGGTGAGTCTTTTACCTTTCATATTTAAATTTGTATTGTAAGTTAGTGTATATTTTCCCCTTGTTAGTTGATTAATTTTTGTTCCCAAAAAGAATGCTAACTAGTTGTTTATCAGATAAATCCTAAAATTATTGATAAAAAATAGATAATATCTGTATAAATTGCTTTTGGGAATAAAACAGATACATGTAACAATATTATCCCAGTAGCTACTATCTTATGATAATATCTTTTCTTTTTAATCAAAAGCATGCTGCACGTATATATTTAAAGGAAGAGTAGTAGGAATATGATCGAAAAGTTGAGGGTTAAATTATCTGTCTCCCGAAATCTAGAGGATATTAAACTGCATTTGTTAGGAGAGGGAGGCGTCGAACTTGATCTGGCTGTAGGAGCTTCGTGTCCCTTTAATTATCGAGCGAACTGCTTGGCGTAGACATCTTATGATAAATATCAACATCATTAATGGATGCATGGTGCATATACATGGCCATGCGTCTTGTAATTCTCATGTGTATTATAGAATTCCATTTGATTTGAAATAATTTGTATGAACAAAATTAAACGCCACCGAATTCTTTTGTTTGTATTCCAGTTTGCAAGTCTTCTATGGTCGATCGATTGATCTGCCACTTTTTTCTTCTTATCCTTCTGCATAAGGGCTAGGGAAGTTACTACTTTCGGCCTGTTCTGTTCACATTTCACACCAAGCCCAGTCCGATCACTTTATGAAACTTTGACTTCCTTACCAAATTTCTCCCTAAATTCTTTCTGTCAAATAAAAAAAAAAAAGGAAAAAGAAACAGGAAGAAGAAGTAATATGCACGTTTTGCTTTCTATTAGTATGCTTATGAGATATGTTGGCTCGTTCGGTGTAACGGGTATTTTTTATAATAGATTTAGCGTGAGAAATTTAAATAATAAATAATTAAAAAAATATTTAAAATTTTTGATTAAAGCCAAACAAATCTGAACAATAATTGAAATTAGGTAAATAGAAACATAATATCATATGTATTTAAAAATAATGTATAATTTTTTCATTAAAAATAGTTCACTAAAAATTTTCCTCTTTTATCAACTTAAATTCTAATTTTTAATATTAATGAGAAATTTATTTAGAAAAATTTACTTTCAATTTTAGCAACTATGGACCAAATTATTTTATTAAACCATACATAAGTAATTCATATTGCAAAATTCAATCATGAATAACAAAATAATATAATTTAAATACAAAATTGTGCTTAATTTATGTTAATAAATTTAAAATTTTAAAAATGACTTAATAAAGATAAAAATAAAATAAATTAACTAAAGCCGAATCAATTAGAAACATAGCTAGAAATAGGCAAACTATAATGATTAAAGTTTTATTTTGAAAAACAAAATTAAAGAAAAGCAACAAAAAAAAGTTTGAACAAAGACTAAAGATGGAAAAGTATTAGATATTAAAGGCTTAACAATTGATTTAATAAATGTAAAAAAATGGCTTAACACAAAAATAAATAAATTATAATAACCAATGTCTTAAAAACAATAAAAATTTTGGGGACCAAGAGAATAAATAGAAATAATCTAGCTAAATATTTATTGAATTTGGAGACCAAAATAAAAGTTGGATGGAAAATAGGGACTAACATGAAAAAGAGTAGAAGCTCAGGGATTAAACTAACAGTTAACCAAACAACCTATAATAGGAGAAATTGTTAAATGGGCCCTAAAAAATGCTAGCATCTTGAAAAAAGGGAATCGAACTTAAGAAATGGTTAATTGTGTTTGAAAAAGAGGGGAAAAAGAGAGGAAAAAGCAAAAAAAATTTTAAAAAAAAACTGTTCATCTTCAATGATGAACAGGGAAAGCCCCATGACTTTTAGAAGTAAGCAAGATATGTGGATTAACTGTAACATAATCAATATAAGTCATTGATGGAATAATGTAAAAGAAAAAAACTTACCTTGACATTAAGTAAAATCTGAGTATAAATAATTATAAACACATGGAGTAATCAACTAAAGATGTATTTATATAGTATCAAAAAAGTATTAAAGATAATAAATGAAAAATGATTAAAGCAATTCTATTAATCAATTCAATAAAATCATTAAGAGAAAGAAAATTTCTGGTGTTCATAATATAAGATAACATTACATAATATACATGCATAGGTTTTCCAGATTTTTTGATCACTAATGAATTAGTGATAAAATAAAATCTTTTAAGAATTGTGCACTCATGCATAATATAAATTTTTCACCTATCAAAACTCTAAATCAAATTTTTGTAAAACGTTCACATATTATCAAAAATATGTATTTGTTTCAACTAATTAAAAATTTAAATCAAACCTATATAATTAAAACTCTGAATCAAACCATGCAAAAGAACAAACTTTTGGTATTTAATATGATTAAAAAAAGCATGTCTTCATTTTCATTTAAGGTTTTATCTTTTTAAATTTAAATATGCCATCAAAATTTTTATTTTTTTAAAAGTGCATGTCACGTATCTAAAAGTTTGTCACACCTGCGACCAATGATTAAGATAACTTTCTTCCCTTCTCTTTAAAAACCGTTGACTTCTAATATATACAAAAATTTTGATTAGCAAAAAGGACAAAAATGAATTATGATAGATCATGAAAGTTGGGGACCATTATGATAGAAATGTTATATTTAGGGACTAAAGAAGAATTTTGACCATTCTATAGGCGTGTAAAACAAACTTGGGACAAAATACTCTTAGGTCCCTCAAATATTTATTATGGCTAGTAATATTCCAAAATATTTGTTAGATGACAATCATATCACTATTAGCAAATGATCTACTCTTTAGCTGGCGATAGCAAGTGAAAGTAGGGGAGTATTATGGTAGATGTAAACATTTGGGGACAAAAAGGGGGTTTGAGCATAAGTTGGAAGAAGTAAGAAAAAAAAAAAGGCTACCGTGGAAAACTAGTAGAAACTTTTCCTTCTTTAAAATATATTATAATTAGTAGCCTGCTTCCCATTAAGCTAAGCTAAGCTAATCGGAAAAATCCCAAAACAAATTACAAACGGTGAAGTTTCTTAAGGTCTTTTTGTCGAAATATGGATAATTCAGTTTTTTATCACAGTGGCTATATGATAATTTCAAGTTGGAATTGGAGTTTTTCTTCTTATGATCCAAAGGCTTCCCTTGTGTATGTTTTTCAAAGCGTCACATGAATTTAAATAGTCCTTGACTATTCAAAACATTATTTCAAACTTCACTTCTGCATTTTCTATGTTGCCTAAAGCTCTTGAATCCGTACAAACAAGAAAGTAGTGAATCCGTACAAACAAGAAAGTAGTGTATCAATCATGCAAATGTGGGGTGAATTATTGCATCTTTTATGGGCAACACCTTACCAGCACAGTATCATCAAGCATCAACATTTAAATTAGATGTTGAGCAAATTATTCAATAGTAGTTTTTATTATCATTGATAATTTATTTTAATACCTAGAACTGATTTTAGATGTTATTTTCAAACAAAGTCAATAATTTAAACTACACACACTATATTACAAGCTACAAAGGAAAGAGTTACACGACCTAAAAAATTACCAAATCAATTCATAATAACATTATTAAAAAACTGATGGAGGTCAAGTACAACCTGTGGGCTTCTACCAATATTCCTTAACCACTTGGTACCAAAAATAGAGTTTTATATTAGTTTGGGAATATCCAGAACCGTGGAGAGAATGAGTGATTCCTGTGGATTCCCACCGACAGCTGCAAGATTGAAAGGCAAATGTGGATCAATAAAACCACCAGAAGATGACGAGGCAGATTGGTCATCCAATTTACATCTAGAAGAATTTTGAACCTACGTATATGTGACCACATATTCTAATTAGCCTTGATGTTCCAGATTTCTGTTCATGACTTGGATGGATGTTGGCAGCTACCAGATTTCAGCAATTTTTTCTGAACAGTTTGATCAACAATGTCAAAACATAAACCAAAATTTGTCCTTCGAATTATATATGTTGTGTGAAAGATACATGTATGGTGCCAGATGCTACTCGATTTGGGTGTATGTAATTCTGACCACATGGAGAGGTAGATGTCACGAGTAGAAGATTGACAAAGCAGGGGAAGATATTAATCAATGGGCCATACACTTTTTAGGCCAAAATGCAAGGTTAGTCCCTTAATTTTGTCAGCTCGCTCAAGTTAGTCTCTCAACTTCAACTCAGCATGATTATATCCTCCAACTTTGGAAAATGGTGGCATGGTGCGACCTAGTCCCTTGCTATCGGATTGAGCTACGGTGCCAGTAGCTTGTTCAGGTAAAATTATGCTATTAGTCAATGAACTTTATTTTTTATTTTACATTTATGTTTAAATATTTTATACTTTCAGTTTAGCCATGAAACCAAGTTGGTGGTGTTTCTTTTTGCCCTCACTGTCAACCATCTTCCCCAATGCCGCCGGCCTCTTTTCACCAGTGTTGTCGACTTCCTTCTCTTACCAACTTTCTTCTTTCTCTCACTCTCAACCTCTCCTGTCTCTCATTCTTTCCCCAATTCATGTTGCAAGAAAGGTGACCCTGCAATAAAAATGGAAAAAAGAACAACATAAGGAACAAAACACAACAATCAGATTCGATTGATTTGAGATAGGACTAAACAGATCTTAGCCTCGCATGGCACGTAACCAACCACTTAGCAACTCATCTCCTCATAACTCACATCTCAACACTAATAGTCTGTTGTCCTGACAACCGGAATCCAACACTTGACCGGTCATCAATTTCAAAACCCTTGACCAGTCAAGAATTCTACTTCTACCTATGATTTCTTACACCAATCCCAACTAGAGCTCGCTAATTAACCAAATATGGTGGATTACTATGAACTCATCGGTCTTCTCCTCATCACAAAATTCTGCAAGGATTAAAACTTCTCTTCCCTCAAGATTGTAAACAGCATCATTGACCCCTACTCCCTTGAGCTTCTCTAAGGGCTGGTAGTCCCAATCTCCCAAATTGAGACCAGATTTAAAGAAAAGAACAACATAATTAGAATTTTGCATTAAAAAAAAAAAAGAAACATTAAATCAATAGAAACAACAAGGTAAGCAGCACTAGTGAGAGTCTTTCCTGCCTGGCCAACTTTAGCCGATGAATGTTCATGACAATATTAGATGATCTATCGTGTGTTGGAGAAGATCAAGCCCTCTAACTAGCAAAACCCTTAAGTTAGTCATTTATTTCATCTAGTATATATGCTCTAGGCATTTAGAGTTATTCACTTTGCACTTTAGTCATTTTCACATGCTTTACAATGCAGTCTTTGTCTATTGATGGACTAAGTCATGTACTTTATCAAAGTTAAGGGATTAAGTCACATCATTTTTCAAAGTTGAAGGACTAAGTCATGATGAGTCAAAGTTCATGAACTAACTTATGTAAGTTAACAAATTTAAAGACTGACGGTGCATTTTGGCGTACCTTTTAAGACACAAAATTGATTGTACAAGCTCTATAAATTTGCTTTTCTATTGCCGAATCAGGTTAATCTATTAAACGAGACATCACATATGATTATGATATTATATATATTCCCAAAAGCTTAAAATAATTATGTAAGAGACTATTACCATATATGTACATCCCATGTTGGACAATTATCAACCATGTGGAACAAGTTACTTATGTACATCATCATCATTTATATTTGTTACAAGCATTATCACAAGCATATTAGAAATCACTAACATTAAATTGCAACCGGAAAGGGGGAGTTCAGCTCGCATTAATAGATTAAACGGTTAGAATGTACAGCAGGTCAAAAGGGGGGGTCTGTCGTAATATGTGAGTTTGGGGCTGAAGTTCATTAAAATTACTGGTGTCACTCACTCTGCTGCAGCTGTAGAAGCCGGCAAGCGTGTCCTCCCTCATTCCCTTTCCCTGCTAACGGAAGCAAAAATCAGACCCAAATAAGGATTGTTGGACGACTGCATTGCACCAACAAGGGGACAAATCACCAAAAAAGCAAGGCGGGCAGGGAAGGCGAGCTTACTTCTGGTGAACGACAGTGGAGACGAAGGCCAAAGGAATGCCGACGGAGGATCCTGCATGGGGGAACGGAATCCACTAGCTACGGTGGCCAGCAGGGAGGGGAAATGAGGGAGGACAAGCTTGCCGGCTCCCATAGCAACAGCCTAGTGCGCGGCTGTCCGAAATAAAGCAGGGAACTCGCGGTTGGGAATCTTTGGATTGTATTAATGTATAATGGCAATACAATTTCACCGAACTTAAGCCCCAACCACACATATTTACGGCACCCTCCTCCCTTTTGACCGCTGTACATTTTGACCATTTAATCTCGTTAACGAGAGCCAAACTACCCCGAAGTCTCTAGCTAATAAGATTTTTGGATAATGTATTAATAAAGATTGTTGAAACTAAATGCTAGTGATTTCTCTTAATTAGACTCTAATACTAGCGTTGACACAAAAGGTTAACCTATTTTTTTATCAATAAAATCTAGATGATAATTCAAAGAATTGTTATTAGAGTCTGGAAATTCTATCAGCAGACAATTCGACAAGGTCTGCATAATTATCCTGTTCTGTTTTCATGGATTCTCACTGAGAAAGTCCAGAAAAGATGGGCAAATTGTGATTAGTTTAATTATGTAAAACATGATTATCGCCGATTAATTAGTAACTTCAGTTTCGCACGCGTAGAACCCAGGCAGGATCAATCTAGCACTCACAGACAAGGCATATGACAAACCAGATTCTCTTGCGGCAATTATTTTATTTATTACCTAGCAACTGAATTAATTAGTTCTCGTTTTCTAGTAACCCGTGAATAAATCCTGGATTAACGAACTCTAATGAAATTCTTATGTATACCAGGTCTCCTTGTATTCACGTATAAGTTTGAAAAACATTTTGAAAATTAAAAGGATTAAAAGATGATTCTCCTCCAATTTCTTTCAATAAAAGTATGGATATTGTACCAAATTTACTCAGGGAGGCGAAAAGAGCTTAATGCTGATGATTTCATGCAATCAGCGGAACTTGAACTTTAATTAAGGTACTTATATCTGTTCAATTCTTCTTTTTGGTAAAGAAAAAAAAAGGATCTCGGCTCATAAATTTGTGCCCTGACTTTAGTTAATTTGAAAAGAATTAAGAAAGTGCAAAGTGATCAGCCGAAATGAGGAAATTAATTAGTAAATGACTTTGACAAAGCTAGGGGGCTGGTTACTGAATAATTTCAAACGTAAATGAGAAAAGAATGAGTTGAATTTTAGGGGAATGTTCTTCAGTTCGCCTTTACCAACCGAAAGGATCGACCTAAATATCCACACAGGATCTCCTTTTGCGGTTTTTTTTTCCAACCATTTTTTTAAAGCTTTGACTCTTCCAACCATGCCCTTTTGGTTAGACGAAGATAATTAGGTATATATTTTGAATCAATTACTCGACTTGATATTGGGTGGGAGGGGTTAAAGCACTTTAAATTTCGACGCCAATTGTACATTAGAGCGATGGGGAAATGCTACCATTGGTCTCTATTTTATTGCAAGTTGGTCCCAGGCTTTTATACCTTGCTGCATATTTGTCCACTAGCCTAGCAAGGCACAAAATTCCAATTTATATAAAAAAATTGATAATTTAAATGGTCCACTAAATATTAAAAAATTATAACACGGTTTGGATTTATGATAAGGCAATTACCAAATAGCTTAAATTAGAATTTAAAATTTTGATATCAAATTAATATGAGTTAATGAAATCAAATTGTTCGATGACTGTCTTTAAATAAATTTTTTGAAAGATAATAAATAATTTAAATTATTAATTTTTTTTCTCTGGAAATCAGGTTTTTGCGCTAACTTAATTTTTTCTGGAACTGAAGACTAATATGCGACAAACTATAATGGTTTAATATCAATTGGCAACGAAATAAAGTTTGAGGACTCATTTACAACAATTAAAGGTTTCGGTATTCCAGCCACGCTCAAAATGGATCAACAAATTTCAAGTTCAAGTTTGAGCATAAATTTGAATATCCATCCATTTTTTCACATTAATGTACGTAGATAAGCTAGTAATGAATTTTTCATGTATTATTAATTTGCATAAATTGAGCATTAGCTAGAGGGAGATCAATCGATTAAGGATTGAAAAGGTAAAAAAAAAAAAAATTCCGAAGAAGAAGAAGGAACAGACTTTGCGATGCCAAGCTGAGTGCGGTGTCTAAGTATATTAAAAATTAGCCAAAGCTTTTTTTTGTTTTTCTTTAGGTGCAATTATTTCTTTCCCTTCTTATTTTAACTTAATTTATCCCATATTGACTTCATCTAGGGATGAAAAATAAATAAACAGTTCGAGTTTAACTCAAGTTTAACTCGGTTTAAAACTCATTTATGTCACGTTTAAAATGTTATAAAGCTAGACATAAATAAAAATTTGAGCTTGATATATAATTTAAACAAAACTTGATTTTCTTTTTATTCCGCTAAGCTGAATTTTAGTATTTTTCATTAATTTAAGCAAATTCCTCAAATTTAATCTGTTAAAAGCTCATTATATAAATAAAATATCAAATTCAATGGATATTTTAAGGTAAATACGATCAGTCTACTACTCAACTTGACTCAACACGTTTTCGGCATAACTTTTTCATTAATAAATTTTTTTATTTTCCTTTTGCCCTTTCTGTTCTTTTTCACTTTTCTTTTTCGACATGGGCTTGACAAAATTCGTCCTACAAAATAGATCTCTCTTACGTGTTTTGACTCGTCTTTTAGTTTCCCAATTGTTTTTCCAGGGCAAAAAGTACAAAAAAACTCATCATAGTTATATGTTTAAACTGATTTGGTTATTATAATTTTAAGTGGTTTTAATTACGTTATTAAAGTTGTAATGTGGGTCTAAATTGACCATTAATGTTACAGTTTAACATATATTACGTCGCAAACTGTTAAAAATCTAACAGTAAATATGAGAAATTATTAATTTTGAAATCATATGATACTTATGTAACTTTTAATAAATTTCAAGAACGGTGTAAAATTTATCATTTTTTTTTTTTTTTGTTTGTGCCACAACCTCAACTATTCTTTACCAGATCTGCCACTAGTTTTTTCAGAATTGATATTTAAATTAGTCACTATATTCCGATACTACAGATAACTTGAACCCCAATAAAACATATTTATTCAATATTGATGTGTTTTTTGTCATCTTCTTCCCAGTATGACAGTTTTTCTATTTATAAATAGTGATGTCCAACATTGTCTCCTCCAACATGGCTTCTGTCATTAATAACAGATCTAGCAGTGATTGATGCAATGACTAACACAAAAACAAAAAATATAAATGATAAATTATACAAAATTTTTAGAATTTGTTAAAAGTTGCATTAGTGTCCAAAATTTTAAAATCAACAACTTCGTGCATGTATTGTTAGGTTTTAATGGCTAGTCACATATTCGGTACTAAATTGTAACATTAATGAATAATTTGGGTTCAAACTATTATTTTAATATTGTAATTGAAACCATCCAAAACCATAATGACCGAATCAATCTAGGTCTATGACTATGATGGATTTTTTTATACTTTCCCCTTTTTCCATCTTAAATACCATGTGATAGTATTTTAAAGAAATTTACTTCTAGATGGTGCACCCAAAATAAGTATTTAAATATTATAAAATTTCTGTTTATTACTCTCTGATCTTATATTTTTTTGATACATTTCACTTTTTTTATTTAAATTCATATTATTATTTATTAGAAAAAATTTAAAAAAATTATAATTAGAAATTACAAGTCTTAATGCACCATTTTTATATAAAATTTTTATATTTATATATTAAAATATTAAGAATAAAAAAATATTAATAAATTACTGTAAATAATAAATATTGTAAAGAATTTGAGAGAGAGAATATAATTAAAATTTTTTGCCATACCCCTTAGGCAAGATGTGGCCCATAAAGAAATTAAACCGAAATGGTGGGGCCTGATCTTACCCAAAATATGGATCAGTTATTATGCCACTCATCAAGGTAGACGACTAAAGCATGAAGCTGTCGACCAGACGCCGGACGGCCGTTAAAATGTCATAAGGATTTTCATTTACTAACTTCGACTTGGTGATTAGTCCATGCCATGCGAAGGATAAGTTGAATAAAAATTGAAGTAACTAAAGTTCAGATGACGATTATATGTGCGGTTAATTTGTCTGAAAAGTAACAATTTGAAATATGTGAACTCGATCCAAATAAATGTAACAATCTATGGCTCAAAAGAACATTCTGATCAACCCGAAATCTAGAAGATGGGTGGTGATCCCTCTTCTAGAAAACTATTTGATTGCGGGACGAAAGTCTACCTCCGTATATCACTCCAAGTATCCGAATCATATGCATATTTGACGTACGAGTGAGGAATTGTAATACAAATCAAGAATGGTTACCAACTTTACATGATGGCACCAGCCTCTTTATCGGCAGATTGTCAATGTAATTCGTGGTGTAATGATTACGGAAATTCCAAATATGGTTTAAACTTCTTTTATCAAATTTGTACAAAACCTGGCGTATAAATTTACTCAGTTCAACATAAAGGACAAAAAGCCAACGTACCCATATAAAAATCAAAACGTAAACGTAGAATAGTACCCAAACTTCGTCTACTAGATTATTTAAGGACCTGAACTATGTACTGACACAATTCAGTATTGATACTTCATATTTCTGAATTTGGGGAAGTTCAGTCCACAAGATGAGTTGGCCAGTCAGGTGAAGTCACATGTTCGGACGTCATTTGTCAACATCTAGCAAAGTTGATAGACTTGGTTACGTCGTCGCTCGTGAAGATACTCAAATGAAGGCAAACGGCATCCAAACACGTAACTTCACTTGTTTAACCAACTCATTTTCTGAACTACTATCCCAAACTTATAAGTACGAGTTCTAAGTTGTTTTGATTCATAGCTCAAGTCGTTAAGTATCTAATAGACAAAGTTCAGGATACTGTTTTGTATTTAAGCAAAAAGAAAAAAAATACTTCCCATATACTCTGGTCTTATACATATATATTGCAAGTAAATCAAAATACTTAATTTTAACTTAAATAACTCTATTTCAATTATATTGTTCAAAAATAAATAGCAATAGTTATTAGTTTCATTTTTCTATTTTTTTACATAGTTTTTATTATCATATTTAATCGTAACTATCTCACTTGCGTCATCCATTATAATAAATTACTCATTGTATTTTTTTATTTATTATAAATAATAATAATAATAATAATAATAATAATAATAATAATAATAATACAATGTAGAATATGCTACAGGTAATACTGATTGCAAAAAACTGATAAAATTTTTTTTATTTATGATGGTAGAGTACTTGTAAAAATTTATTTCTTGTGCATTTAATATCTTATCAAAGATGTTAAAATTTCTTTTAATCCTTATGAAGATATTTTAATTTAATAGACTTAATGATATTATGTATTTACAAAAAAGATAGGTTAGTTAATTTTATTTAATTTTTTATACTTTAGATTTAAAAATCTAATTTTTAAACTAAAAATCTTATATTAGTTGGCTCAAACAATTAAATAAATTTATCATTAATGTATTAACATAACATTGACTTTTTTAAGAGATATAAGCCAAATTTTTAATAAATTTTTTGTGGTTTTGTTTAAAAAATAAAAAAGAACATGTGCTAAGTCACAGGTGAGATATTCAATAAGAACCTCAAAGCAAAAGTGAATTTATTTGATAAATATGACACAAATATGGGTTATGATGTCAAAGTTTAAACTTGGTAAGTAAACTTAAGTTTTTCCAAAGACATGTAATTGTAAGTAACTACTAAAAAAACTTAACTACCTAACTATTGACTTTTAATAAAAAAAACTATACTCACCCCAAGTTTTCAAATTTATGCACATTCTCTATTTTATGCCTAAGTCAGTATAATTGTTCCAAAGATCGATATCAAGTCTTGTATAACTTTTTATCTTTTTGGGTGATTCATGCTTACCAATTAATTTAGAAATTATATTCACATAACTGAGATTTGGAAGTCTAGTCTCACCTCATTATTCATATAATACAATTAGTCGATCATAGGAAAATAGAATCATTAAAATAGAATAAATTCATATTACCTAAAAGGAAAACTAACAACTTATTATTTAAGGTTTAGTCACTCTATATCTTTGAACTTTTTATTATATAAAGATATAAATATAGATATATACAGATATTAAGTTACACTTTTAGTTTTTGATAAAAATATATAAATTTTAAAATGTAAATAAGTTGATAAATATCATGTTATTAGGCATGTTTAATAATCGTATAAATTAAAAACATGTTTGTCATAAAATTTAAAATTTAGTCGTATTTTTCAGTTTTTTTGCCATAAAAAACTTAAAAAAAACATAGAAAACAATTACTGAGCTTTTTCTATTTTCCCTTTTCAAATAATAATCTCATTTTCCTAATATAAAGAGTTTATAAATGGTACAAATATGTTTAATTTTTAAATATAATAAATACATTAAAATTTTGATTAATAAAATAAAGAAAAATATTAAATTATTAAACTAAATATAACAATACAGTGTTTGAAAAAATTATAAATTTTCAAAATATGTTTCATAGTTGAAGAATTTTGTGTATCAAAGTCAAATATGGTTGTATAGGAATTCAGCATTATGATAATAAAAATAATAATAAAATTTCAATAAAAATATATTTTGTATCAAAATGAATCAAATTTTGATCCAATACGTAGAATACATGTTGAGAATTTTTCTTGTTATACCAAAACCTATTATATATCATCCTGAAAATCCTCCAATTTCTTCCTTTATCATATAATCCCCCAAGTGGTTAAAACCTGTAGTGTGGATCTAAAATTATGTAATTTAATTATGACTTTTGAACATATAGGCACCAAACTTCTCTCCTTATTATGCTTAATATCATCTAAAATAAAAACTTGCAATTAGAACATAAAATTATTAACTTCATCTCTTAACAACTCTAAAACTATTTTTAAGCTATGAGCCTCTACCATGAAATATAATAGTCAAACAAAAATTACTTTTAATTTGATACTACTTGTACGATTTGATTGGCTTTAAAAAAAATTAAAAATGAAAATAATATTCTAATACTATTTAGTATAGAAAAAGAGTTAGTTGCTAAGAATAAAAACTTGTGCTACAATATTAAAATGGATAGCCATGTGGAAAAAATAATTCTTATAATTTTTTTAAAAATTTTAAAATAATGAAAAATGTAAAAAAAAAATTACTACTAAAAGCCCCCTTATTATAGTATAAGCAACTAATTCTAATAGCCAATAATTTTTTTCCTAACATATTTCACAATGACCTTTGCAACAATTATATTTTTTTAATTTTTTCATAAAAGATGCTTGAGTCATACTTGAATTATATTATTGCTCTAAGATGGACCAGATATGTAAGCTTTCATATGGTAAATATTTATCCAAGTTGGAAAAAAAACTTATTTGATAAAAATTTTATATTCAAAGACCATCTTATTAAGTTGGAAAGAAGTTATAGCAAAACAAACTTAGGTCATACTTGTTAAGTTGAAATTTTAAGTTTCATAAAATATTTATTGTACTTGATATATTATTCAATAGTAATATAGAACCAAAGGCAACATGTTTACTACAAGAAAAGAAAAAAATGTTAGTGGAAAGTTTGTAGTAAAAAATAAAATTTAGCTACAATTAAATAGATAATGATAAAATTGGGTTTCATTATATAGATATATAATATAATATAAGGGTAAAAAGGTCATTCAATATTTTCATACCTTCATAGTTTTTATATATAAAGTGCATTTTGTATACCTTTGTAGTTTTTATATATAAAGTGCATGCAATTGCCATAGATTTTTTTTTTGGACACTTGAAATATTATAAATATGTTAAAATTTTAATTAATTAAATAAAATATTAAATACTATATTTATAAAAAAAACCAATAAATTTGTTTAAGAAACAAACCCCAAAGGCATAAATAAATGAAAAAAAAAGCACATAATGGATATAAAAAATGCAAACTATTGTTAAATATGTTCTTAGTTTTTAGTTGGAGTAATATATACTCATTCTATCATACCAATATTGCTTCATTGGTTTGGCACGGAGATTAAAAAAAAAGTGAAAAAATTTTATGCATTGTTTTCACTTTTACTCTTAATTTTTTATATGTAAATCAAGAAACTTGAAAAATGTGAATACTAAAATAATAATTTGAAATATAGTATGGTAAAGTAAGTTATTAAATATTGAAATGTTGTAAAGATTTGAAACGACTCAAAAAGAAAAATGGTACAAAATCAGTAGGATAAAAGGAATATATTTTATTCGAGTTAAAAAAGAAAATTAGAACTTGGTTAATAGTTGATACACTCAAAATTTTTGAATAGTATCTAAACTTTAACTCATGTTTCCTTATCGTCCTTAACCCATCAATTATTTTCTTTTGGTCCTAACTTTTTTAAATAGTTTACATTAGTCCTTAACTGAATGAAATTTATTAACTCTGAGTAACTATGTAATAAAATATTTTTTTGAAATTATTTGAATTGTTTTGTAATTCATTTCCAATAAATTTTGAATTGGGTAATACTTTTCTACAATTAAGAAAAATTTACATTATCATTTTTTTTCTTGAAATAGTAATTGTGCACCATGTATACACTCATGTAATAGTTTAGTGGGAATCAAGCCAACATATTTTTAATAATTTTAGAACGAATAGAGAGTACAGTAAAAAGATTGAGATGAAAAAAAGTGACAATGAAAATGTTATTGATCAATTGTAAAATTTAGTCCGCATAGGTCTTAAATATTGTAGGAGTTTAATTTGGTAAAATATGTAACTTAACTATAGCTTTTCATCCTATAGAACCAAAAACTTTTTTCCTTTATTATACTTAAGCCTCCACACAATCAAAACTTTTACCACAGTTCTAAAATTATAAATTTATTCAAAAATTTTAATATATATATATATATATATATATGGATTTTTAATAAGTTATCTCTAAACACCTCTTAGACTTCTTTCATGTTGCAAGCCTCTACCATAAAATATGATATTCCAATAAAAGCTACTTCCAATTTAATATAATTCATAGATTTAAATTTATTTTACAATTAATTGAAAACCAAAATTGGTTCTTGGTAGAGTTTCATTTTCCATAGAACTCAAGTTTTAAAGAGTGACAAAAAAATTTTGACTGCTATATGTGACAATTTTAATACTATAGGTAGTTATATTAACGATTTCAAACCTTATATTCTAAGGGAAAAAGTAACAAAATTTAAAACTGATTAATTTGATAAAATATTTATTAAAATCTTTATATAAATGACCTATTTGATAGCTATATAAATTTAAAGGCATGTTTGTTAAAAAATTTGAATATTATACTTAGGAAATCTAATTATAAATTTTATTCTTGTGGTACTAATGCAAATTAAATATTCAATATCAAATTTAGCTTTTATCAAAAGAATAAAATAATTTACTATTTAAAGACAACTAAGGAAGTCGTTCCATAAAGGTAAAAGTATGGGGTTTCATTGTGGTTCAAATTTAAGATTCAGTAATATATTTCATCAGAATCCTAATATTGATTTAACTCTAGTTGAATAATAAATTTAGTCTCACATAGTGAGCCAACTATTCTTAAGGAACGTTGGGCATAGTATGTTCTAGGTTCAAATCTCTAAACACTTTACCTGGCATAAAAACATGCAAAATATGGTTCGAGGTCTTCTAGGTTTTGGAAAACATTTAAGAAGTTAATAACTCGCATACATACTTATCATTCTCAATAAATGTTTCTGATTACAACAAAATGTCGAATTTAGGTCTCACAAAAAGAGTAAAATGGTCTATAATATAATGATAAAAGGTCAAGTTGTATGCTTCAACTAACCATAAACCATAGCCATGTGGTGTGGGCGGATGTTTTGTTGACTGGTTCTGCACTTGGATCATTACACTTCTCCATTGTTCCTATAATATAATTAGTAAACCATAGAAAATTACAATCCTTAAAATAGAAAACATTCCTAGTACCTAAAAGGAAAACTAATAAATTATAATTTAAGGCTTAGTCACTTTATATCTTTTTACTTTTTATTATATATAAATATAAATATAGCTATATATAGATATGCATTTTTCCATTTAAGTTCTGGTCAAAATATTTAAAGTTCAAAAAGTAAATAAATTGATAACCATATTTTTAGGCATGTTTAACCATCATATAAATAAGTATATTTTTTTATTAAAAGTTAAGAGTGGGGTTAAGTTTTTTAGCAATGTACAGATAGTTATAGTTATATGTTTTAAGGAGAACTCAATTTCTACACTTTGACATCATGGCCCATATTTATGTCATATTTATTATAAAAAAATTATTTTTTATAAGTTCTGATCAAAATATTTAAAGTGAAAAAATTAAATAAATTGATAATCCTATTTTTATGTATGTCTAACTGTCATATAAATTAGTGTATTTTTTATTAGAAGTCAAGAGCAGAGTTAAACTTTTTAGCAATGTGTAGTTAATTATAGTTATATTTCTTTGGAAAACTCAATGTTGACTTACCAATACTATATTTTGACATCATGTCTCATATTTGTGTGTACCTATTATAAGAATTTTTTTTTTGCTTGAGTTTCATATTAAATATCTCACATATGGGCTTAGCTTATGTCTTTTGTTTGTTTTTTTTTTCTATTTTGAACAGAACCTTAAAACATTTATTAAAAGCTTAGGCCCAAATCATTTTAACTTAAGTTAACTTAATCTAAAATAATTTATTTTTATTTTTCCATTTTTTGATCGGAACCAATTTTATTTGAAATCCATATTATTTAGGTTTAATAATCCAATAACTATAAAAAATTTATTATTTAGAATAGAAAAAGAGTTAGTTACTAAGAATAGAAATTTGCATTACAATATTAAAAAGGATGGCCATGTGGAAAAAATAATCCTTCTAATTTTTTTAATATTTTAAAACATTGGAAAATGTAAAAAATTTTGCAGCATTATTTATGTTTCCATCTTAATATTTTTACTATTAAATTAACTCAATACTTAATACTTATAACTTAAGAGTAAGATGGTCAAGTCAATTTATGTATCTTTACCTTTTTTATTTGTTGTATTATGTTGCAGTTTTAATTTCTAATAAAAACATTTGTTTTAATAAGTTAAAAAAATAAAGAAATTGATAAAATCTTATGTTTGATGACATTTTTTTATAGTATTGTAAACATAGAGGCATGTTTGTTGCAAAACTTTAACTTTAGTGACAACTTGTAGATTTTTGTTGCCATAACAAATTAAAAAATTTATGGGTTTATTTATTTTTTTTTTTCCATTTAGAGTGCATATCATATTGTTCCAAAATTAAGCTGATATGCTGTCATGTGAGGATTTTCCAACGGGGAATGTGTTGGCTTGTTGGATAGTGGGACAAACTTTCCAACACTCCCACACTAGGAAGTAACAATGTGGCAACGTGCGGGCCGTTTCTGGAGTCGCCACCAATCGGTTTCACCTAGGTCGATTGGTCACCTTAAAATTGGTCTGCGAGAGTTCGGGGATCGGGAGTACGGTTACGTTAAAACAACTTTGTTAAAACGCCCAAAAATTGGCACCTTAGTTGATTTTAATTTTGTTTTGCTTTGCTTTTAAATAATTCTCAGTTAATTTTCAAAATTAGAAATTTTAACTGGATTAGTCGAAATGTGGATTTTTAAATTAATTAATTTGTATGAAATTTTATACTTCCGAACCATGGACTCTGCCGAGTCATTTGGACACGGAAGATTTTTGATTCCGAACCATGGACTCTGCCGAGTCATTTGGACACGGAATTTGGTGAACTTTTAAATAACTTAATCCATATCGTAAATATGGATTTTTATCTTTGTGTTTATTTATATTCAATTAAAAAAAGTTGATATTTTCCAAACCGTAGATCCTGCCGGATCATCCGGATATGGAAATTAATAAAATTTAATTTAACTATTAAATTTTTGTAGCATCAATATTTTAAAGTCTACGGTTAACTAAAATAATTTGATCCATAATTTCTAAAATTTAGAGCAATTCTTTAGATAAAATTTTTTTATTGATATTAAAAAAAAATTAGAGTTTAATAAGAGATGAAAAATTTTAATAAATTATTATTTTTTTATAACGAAGAAAATATGTATAAGTTCAAAGCACATATAATTTTTTTAATAATATAACGTAAAGAAAAATCCAACTCAAAATTAAAATAAAATAAAATAATTTTATTACTTATAATAAAAAATTATTTTAATGCTAGATTTATATAATTAAATTCCTGCAATAACATATGGTTCACGTAAAGGTAGAGTGAGCAAAACAAACAAATAAGAAAATAAAATAAAATAAAATAAAAAATAATATATTAATAGACCAGACATAGTGCAGCAAGATAATTAGTTACGAAAATTGGTTAATCACAATTTGTCCCATAATAATTAGATAAAATTACATTTTTACCCTCATATTTCAGAAATATAAACTTTACCTCTTTACTTTTTAAGACAACTGATAGTAACTTTTTAAAATTTTAATTTTAATGTTACGGTAGCTATATTTTTTAATTTCAATTAATTTTTAGTTAAGGGACATTTCAAATTATAAATTTTTTAATATGAAAACTACAGTATTATTGTTTATGTCAATTAACCAAAAATACCACAAAGATTGAAATTAACTGAAAATAGATAATACAATCTAAATTAAAATTTTAGAGGTTGTTATCAAAATGTATTAAAAAGATTTAGCGGCAAACTATATATTTTTAAAATAAGAGGGGTGAAAATGTAATTTTACATAAAACCTTAAGAATAAATTGTAATTACTGCAATAAAATATGTACAAGAACGAGTCTTTTATAAAAAAAACTTATATAGATATTTACAATTATAGCCTTATCAATATTTAGTTACTAAAAATCACATATGGAAAGATTTCACCACGCAAGTCTTTTGATGTATAAGTATATTGCAATGTACGTATGTAGATGGTCCATATTAGTATACAAGTATGTATGTTTCACAACAATATAAATATTTATTTATTTATTTATTTTGATATTCTGAATAATCCAAGTTTATAAAGAGAGATATTTTTTATTTATATCAATGCTGATAGCATTCCGGTCAGGCATTAAAACCATATAAAAATAATTCCGATTATTAGAGGGTCGAAACAAACCAAGGATAAACAAAGAAAGGACAAACAATAAATATAAACAAAAAAACTTGCTGTCCATGCTTAATCTGCAAAGAAAACAACATTAGTGACTTGGATGGATAAAATAAGGAAGATCAAGGACTAAACGAGGGTTTTACCCAAAAAAAATTTTGACTTTTTCAACGTCTGTTATCTTCTTTGTTTTTTTGTTTCTTTCGTTTTTGTTTCTGACGATAGGGGCGACGTAGCGAGGCGGAGGTAGGCGACGGTGCGCGCGAGGAGGGGCAGCAGGGAGGCAACTTGACGGCAGGGGGCATGACGCGGAGAGCAGAGGGCGCGACGAGGTGACTGAGAGCAGGAGGAGGGGACCTAGGCGCGGAGGAGCCCGAAACGTGGGCGCGGCACGGCGGAACACGAAGCGAAGAGCAGAGGGCGCGACTGGAGCTGACGGGAGCACGGCGGCAGGCGAGCAGCAAGGGAGATCGGAGGTGAGCGACGGGAGCAGAGGCGAACGGAGGAGCTGAGAGGCGGTGGTGGCGTCGGCTGGAGTGGAGGCACGCGGAAGCGTCGGGCAGCAGGGGAGAAGGCTGGAATTACGACAGCACGGAGGTCGTGACGGATCTCGGCGACAACGGCGTGGCGGACGTGGGAACGTGACAGGGAGCTATGGAGGTGGACGAAAAAATGCGTCAGTCGAGGGAGAGAGCCTCCAGAGAGAATCCAGAGGAGGGGGAAGAGTCGGGCACCAGAGTGGAGTGTCGACAGGGGAAGCGAGGAGAGGGAGAGAGAGTTACCAGAGCGAGACAGCGAAGAGAGAGAGTGCTGAAAGGGTGAGAGAGAGAGGGGAGCAAAGGAGAGAGAGAGAGTTTGCGAGAAGAGAGAGAGAGAAGGAGAAAACAGAGAGGGAGAAGGAGAGCAGATGAGAGAAGGAGAGCGTGAGAGTTTGCGAGAGAAGTGAGAGAGGTTCAGAGCTCAGATGTGTGTGTGTGTGTTTGAGTCTGTGGGAGAGAGAAGAAAGAGAGAGAAGCGTAGCAGAGAGCTCGCCCCCAAGGAGAAGCTGAGCCAGCCCCCCGTTTAATAATCCCCCTCAGAAGGATCGAGAAGGGAGATATTTTTATTTTTTATTATTATTTATTTATTTTATTATATATATATATTTTTTATTACATATATATTTTTGATTCGATTTGATTTGATTTTTAACTAATTAATTTTTTTAATTAATTAATAATAATTTTTTTTAAACACACACAAACAGATATATATATTATTATATTTTGACTAAACTTATAAAACAAAAATGCCCCCTCCTAAATTAATTTTTATCAATAAATATATAATATTATTTTTAATTTAATTAATTAATATTTTTTAATTAATTAATAATTTTTTTTTATGAAGGTCGGACGAAATTGGGTGTCAACAGCTGCCCCCCTTTGCATGCTTCATGGGACATGATGTATGCAAAGTAGTTACCAAATTTCGTCCGGCTTAGCTAGGCATTGAGAACCTTCTCGCCGCCTAAACTATGTGGTTAAGGAAAATTTTTTAGAGCCTCTGCGATAAGAACTCTCCTATCGTTGAAGGGAAAATTTGATAATTTTGAGGTTAAGGGTCCTACCTTAGAACCTCGACGATAGGAACTCTCCTATCGTTTGAAGGAAAATTGTTTGAATGAGGTTAAGGGTCCTACCTTAGAACCTCGACGATAGGAACTCTCCTATCGTTTGAAGGAAAATTGTTTGAATGAGGTTAAGGGTCCTACCTTAGAACCTCGACGATAGGAACTCTCCTATCGTTTGAAGTAAAATTGATTGTTTTGAGGTTAAGGGTCCTACCTTAGAACCTCGACGATAGGAACTCTCCTATCGTTTGAAGGAAAATTGATGATTTTGAGGTTAAGGGTCCTACCTTAGAACCTCGACGATAGGAACTCTCCTATCGTTTGAAGGAAAATTGATTGTTTTGAGGTTAAGGGTCCTACCTTAGAACCTCGACGATAGGAACTCTCCTATCGTTTGAAGGAAAATTGATGATTTTGAGGTTAAGGGTCCTACCTTAGAACCTCGACGATAGGAACTCTTCTATCGTTTGAAGTAAAATTGATGATTTTGAGGTTAAGGGTCCTACCTTAGAACCTCGACGATAGGAACTCTCCTATCGTTTGAAGGAAAATTGATGATTTTGAGGTTAAGGGTCCTACCTTAGAACCTCGACGATAGGAACTCTCCTATCGTTTGAAGTAAAATTGATTGTTTTGAGGTTAAGGGTCCTACCTTAGAACCTCGACGATAGGAACTCTCCTATCGTTTGAAGGAAAATTGATGATTTTGAGGTTAAGGGTCCTACCTTAGAACCTCGACGATAGGAACTCTCCTATCGTTTGAAGTAAAATTGATTGTTTTGAGGTTAAGGGTCCTACCTTAGAACCTCGACGATAGGAACTCTCCTATCGTTTGAAGGAAAATTGATGATTTTGAGGTTAAGGGTCCTACCTTAGAACCTCGACGATAGGAACTCTCCTATCGTTTGAAGGAAAATTGATTGTTTTGAGGTTAAGGGCCCTACCTTAGAACCTCGACGGTAGGAACTCTCCTATCGTTTGAAGGAAAATTGATGATTTTGAGGTTAAGGGTCCTACCTTAGAACCTCGACGATAGGAACTCTCCTATCGTTTGAAGGAAAATTGATTGTTTTGAGGTTAAGGGCCCTACCTTAGAACCTCGACGATAGGAACTCTCCTATCGTTTGAAGGAAAATTGATGATTTTGAGGTTAAGGGTCCTACCTTAGAACCTCGACGATAGGAATTCTCCTATCGTTTGAAGGAAAATTGATGATTTTGAGGTTAAGGGCCCTACCTTAGAACCTCGACGATAGGAACTCTCCTATCGTTTGAAGGAAAATTGATGATTTTGAGGTTAAGGGTCCTACCTTAGAACCTCGACGATAGGAACTCTCCTATCGTTTGAAGTAAAATTGATTGTTTTGAGGTTAAGGGTCCTACCTTAGAACCTCGACGATAGGAACTCTCCTATCGTTTGAAGGAAAATTGATGATTTTGAGGTTAAGGGTCCTACCTTAGAACCTCGACGATAGGAACTCTCCTATCGTTTGAAGTAAAATTGATTGTTTTGAGGTTAAGGGTCCTACCTTAGAACCTCGACGATAGGAACTCTCCTATCGTTTGAAGGAAAATTGATGATTTTGAGGTTAAGGGTCCTACCTTAGAACCTCGACGATAGGAACTCTCCTATCGTTTGAAGGAAAATTGATTGTTTTGAGGTTAAGGGCCCTACCTTAGAACCTCGACGATAGGAACTCTCCTATCGTTTGAAGGAAAATTGATGATTTTGAGGTTAAGGGTCCTACCTTAGAACCTCGACGATAGGAACTCTCCTATCGTTTGAAGGAAAATTGATTGTTTTGAGGTTAAGGGCCCTACCTTAGAACCTCGACGATAGGAACTCTCCTATCGTTTGAAGGAAAATTGATGATTTTGAGGTTAAGGGTCCTACCTTAGAACCTCGACGATAGGAATTCTCCTATCGTTTGAAGGAAAATTGATGATTTTGAGGTTAAGGGCCCTACCTTAGAACCTCGACGATAGGAACTCTCCTATCGTTTGAAGGAAAATTGATGATTTTGAGGTTAAGGGTCCTACCTTAGAACCTCGACGATAGGAACTCTCCTATCGTTTGAAGTAAAATTGATTGTTTTGAGGTTAAGGGTCCTACCTTAGAACCTTGACGATAGGAAAGGTTCTATCGTTGTAAGATGGACTGAATGATTGATTGTTTGTTTGAGGTTTAAGGAAAGGTCCTTAGAACCTCTAACGATAGGAAAGGTTCTATCGTTGTAAGATGGACTGAATGATTGATTGTTTGTTTGAGGTTTAAGGAAAGGTCCTTAGAACCTCTAACGATAGGAAAGGTTCTATCGTTGTAAGATGGACTGAATGATTGATTGTTTGTTTGAGGTTTAAGGAAAGGTCCTTACAACCTCTAACGATAGGAAAGGTTCTATCGTTGTAAGATGGACTGAATGATTGATTGTTTGTTTGAGGTTTAAGGAAAGGTCCTTACAACCTCTAACGATAGGAAAGGTTCTATCGTTGTAAGATGGACTGAATGATTGATTGTTTGAGGTTAAGGAACTCTCCTTAGAACCTCGACGATAGGAACTCTCCTATCGTTGCAAGTTTGAGGTTAAGGGCCCTACCTTAGAACCTCTGCGATAAGAACTCTCTTATCGTTTGAAGAAAAATTGATGATTGATTGTTTGAGGTTTAAGGAACTCTCCTTAGAACCTCGACGATAGGAACCCTCCTATCGTTGAAAGTTTGAGGTTAAGGGCCCTACCTTAGAACCTCTGCGATAAGAACTCTCTTATCGTTTGAAGAAAAATTGATGATTGATTGTTTGAGGTTTAAGGAACTCTCCTTAGAACCTCAACGATAGGAACTCTTCTATCGTTGAAAGTTTGAGGTTAAGGGCCCTACCTTAGAACCTCTGCGATAAGAACTCTCTTATCGTTTAAGAAAAATTGATGATTGATTGTTTGAGGTTTAAGGAACTCTCCTTAGAACCTCGACGATAGAAACTCTTCTATCGTTGAAAGTTTGAGGTTAAGGGCCCTACCTTAGAACCTCTACGATAAGAACTCTCTTATCGTTTAAAGAAAAATTGATGATTTTGAGGTTAAGGGTCCTACCTTAGAACCTCGACGATAGGAACTCTCCTATCGTTTGAAGGAAGATTAATGATTTTGAGGTTAAGGGTCCTACCTTAGAACCTCGACGATAGGAACTCTCCTATCGTTTGAAGGAAAATTGATTGTTTTGAGGTTAAGGGTCCTACCTTAGAACCTCGACGATAGGAACTCTCCTATCGTTTGAAGGAAAATTGATGATTTTGAGGTTAAGGGTCCTACCTTAGAACCTCGATGATAGGAACTTTCCTATCGTTGAAAATTTGATTGAATAAGGCTTAAGGAACTCTCCTTAGAACCTCGAGCAAAATTTATATGAAAGCAATTAGAATTGGAATAATTTTCTTCGAAAGTGTGAATTTGCATAATAGGCGAATGCGAAACTTTAGATTTCGATAAAATGAGTGAATCTTGATGATGACAATATCGCTAACAAATTATGTAAAGGGAACGGATGTTTGGAATCAATATCCAAGGTTCATCTAATATTTTCTTCAGTAAATGTAGATTCGCTTGAGAGATATGTCATCCAAATAAGGTTGAAGCTTAACTACCCCAAAATGTTATGCCTAGTAGACCTAATAGGATGCGTCTCAAGAGTAATAAAAATTACTCTTTACTCAGCCATTCCAACCTAAAGGCATTGTCCCATGGTTTTAATATCAGCATGGACGAAACTATCTTATAAGATAACGAAATTCCCTGAAAAGAAAAACTGAAACGCGAAAGAAAATGCTGATAATAAAACTAAAGGACAAAAAAAACGGATCAGATCGCTTCTTTCTTCCACAATATTTCAACAGGGTTAGTAGAGGACTATTATGGGATCGAACTGTTCGGGAAAGACTGTCGCGTCCAGTCTATCTGAATCATTGCTGGATCTGGTTCAGGAACAAAAGCTTGTATTTTATCTAGCAATTCTTCAGCAGTTGTTGCGGATATTATGATTCGCCGTGCCACTCTTGATATAAAATTCTTCTGCATAGCATAATCCATAAAAGCTATCAGACCTGTAAAGAAATTGTTAACATTTAAAAGCCCAATGGGTTTCTTATGCAAATTAAGTTGGGCTATGGAAGCAATTTGAAAGACTTCTCCCAATGTGCCAAAACCACCTGGTAGAGCGATAAAAGCATCAGCATTTAAAAGCATTTGTAACACACGCTCTTGTAAATTTTTAACCACTAATTCTTCTCCAATCGTGCCCCCAGAAATAAATTTCAGAGGTCCAGGGATAATGCCCAGAACTTGACTTCCTCCTAGAGATGCTGCTGATGCTACACCTCCCATTAATCCGACACTACCTCCTCCATAAACTAAATGTATTTTTCGCTCAGCTAATACTCTACCCAAATGGTTGGCTGCTTTTAAATACTCTTCATCTTTTCCTGGAAAAGCCCCAGAAAATACACAAATACTTCGGGATTTACGAGTTGGGGTTTTCTCCATTCCTATCCTTACCCTTGTGAGAAAAGAGGATATATTTATAGAGATGAAGAGATAAGGCAATAATTTTATTTTTCAAGAATGGATACATTATTGCCAGCTATTCATAGTAGTCACGGGTATGACTCTGGTCAGGTATGGGTACACTATCGTTAAAAGAGGAGGAAAATTTTCAAAATAGCTGCTAGCATGTACAGTAGTTGCGACTGTAGCTTATGTCAGGAGTAGGTACATGATTGTCGGATGAGAAGGAAAATTTCAAAAGTGGCAGGTATATACAGTAGTCATAATTATAGCTCATGTCAGGAGTGGGTACATTATGGGAGGAAAATTTCAAAAGCGTCAGCTAGCATGTACAGTATCGTGACTATGCCTTATGTCAAGAGTGGATACATTATTGCTGAAAGAGGAGGAAAATTTCAAAAGCGACAGCTAGCACGTACAGTAATCGTGACTTTGGTTCATGTCAGGAGTGGATACATTATTACCAAAAGGGGAGGAAAATTTCAAAAGCGACAGCTAGCACGTACAGTAATCGTGACCTTGTTCCGTCTTCTACTGGCTTTGCGTCCAGTAACGGCTTCAATGCTTTCTATGAATCAGTGATTTGCATCTCATCTAGCTTTTTCACAAACTGGCAAACAGGGTCGTTTAGGGTCAGATTCCCAAGACTGTAACGTTCTCGTTCTTTTTGGAGAATTATCCATAATCCAACAACCTCAAATTGCACTATTCCGCAAGAATGCGTTTCAAGAACCTCTCGGATATCTTCCAGAGATTCCTTACGCAAGCCATTCTTGATGAATTTTATTCTATCATTACGATTTCTGGTGATAACTCCTGGAGAACGACATTTATTGCCGCAAATCCACCATCCACAATTGTGACAGACGCCTAGCCTCTTTGCTCTTCTCTTTTTGGCATAAATGCTTTTACCAAAGCCGGGCATACGGGGAAAGAACGCATCTGGAACTTCACCAGCCGAACGAACTTTAGCTTCGATTAGCCATCGCACATTATCAGGAATGCTTTTGTGCATAAATAGTCGGAATCGTTCACATCTAGCTTGATAAACCTTTTTAAGAACATTTATTGGGAAAGAAGGGAAATATTTTCGTAGAGCGGAAAGAGAAGGCTCCATTGATGAATGAGGCATTTAAGAGAAAAAGAAAGAAATTAGTGATTGTAGGAAATGGAAATAACTGAATTTGGGAGTTATGGAGTACCGTATCCAGAAGGAAGAACACGCATTTATAGTGATGAAAGGATAATGCGTTTATTACACTTACGGAAGTAAGTACATTATTGCCAAAAGAAAAGACAAATGACAACTTAAATGTACAGCAATCATGACTGTCGTTCTCATCTTCTACCGATTTATGTCCATTAATGACTTTAATGCCATCTATGAATCGGGGACTCGCTTCTCATCCAGTTTTCTTACAAACTGGCAAACAGGATCGTTTAAAGTCAGATTCCCAAGACTGTAACGGTCTTGTTCTTTACAGAAAGTTATCCATAAATCGATAATTTCATATTGCACAAATCCGCAAGAATGCGCTTCAAGAGTCCCCCGGATATCCTCCAGAGATTCATTACGCAGGCCACTCTTGATAAATTTTCTTTTATCTTCGCGATTTTTGGTAATCATCCCTGTGGACCGGCATTTAGTGTCGCAAATCCATCTTCCGCAATTATGACAAACACCTAGCCTCTTTGCTCTTCGCTTCTTGGCATAAGCGCTTTTACCAAAGCCGGGCATACGGGGAAAGAACGCTTCTGGAACTTCACCAGCTGAACGAACCTTAGCTTCAATTAGCCACCGCGCATTGTCAGGAATGCCTTTGTGCATAAAGACTCTAATCCTTTCACATCTAGCTTGGTAAATCATTTTAAGAACATTTATTGGGATGGAAGGAAAGTATTTTCGCATGGCGGAAAGAGTAGAATCCATTGATAAAAGAAGAATTTGAGAGAAGAGATGAAGAAATCAGTTATTGTAGGAAACTGAAATAACCGATTATGAGAGTCAGAGAGTATTGCATCCGCTACTTAACCGGAAAGAAGAACACGCATTTATAGCGATGAAAGGATAACGTGTTAATTACGCTTACAGGAACAAGTACATTATTATCCAAAGGTAATGCAAATTTTTCAAATATGACAAATCGTATGTACAATAATTGTGATTGTGGCTCACATCTTCCACTGGCTTTACGTCCAGTAACGGCATTAACGGCTTCTATGAGTCGAGGATTTGCTTGCCATCCAGTTTTCTTACAAGCTGGCAAACAAGGTCGTTTACAGTCAGATTCTCGGGACTGTATCGTTCTCGTTCTTCATGAAAAATGCTCCATAAACCAAGAAGTTCATGTTGCACGGATCCACAAGAATGCGTCTCAAGAGTCAATTGGATATCATCCAACGAGTCCTTACTCAGGCCATTCTTAATGAATCGTATTTTATCTTCTCGATTATCAGAGATCATTCCTAAAGAACGACATTTAGTATTACAAGTCCACCTACCACATTTATGGCAGACTTGTAATCTTTTCGCTTATCTTTTTCTGGCATAAGAGCTTTTGCCTACACCAGGCATGTGAGACACAAATGCCTCTGGGATTTCACCTGCCAGACGAACCTTAGCTTCAATTAACCACCGTACATCTTCAGGTATTCCTTTGTGCATCAGAGCTCTTAATCGTTCGCAGCGAACTCGGTAGATCTTTTTTTAGGATTTTTATTGGGAGAGAAGGGAAATACTTTGGCAAGGCGGAAAAAGTAGGATCCATTTTCTAGGAGGAAGTAAAAGAAAGAAGGGTTAAAGGAATCAGTTATTATGGGCAACTGAGAGAACCGACTTGAGAGTCACGGAGTACCGTATCCGCCGTTTAACCGGAAAAGTAGATCCTACTTCATTTTGATAGATTTTTTTTTCGTTGATCCAGTCCTCGATTATTGAATCTTTTGTCCGCTTTTGACAAAGTTTCAACGACAATATTTCTTGATGTCTACCTTATCTTTGACCACAGATATCTCTTATCTTGGATGCTGCTAAGCTGGCATCAATCCTATCCTTCCAGGTGTAGTCTCGATTATTGAATCAATTTCCATGCTTTTGACAATATTGTCTACTTTATAGTTTTTTTGATATCTGCCTTATCCTTGGCTATAGCTATCTCTTATCTTGGATACTACTAGCTGATGTCAATCCTGTCCTTCCAGGTGTAGTCTCGATTATTGAATCGATTGCCAGGCTTTTGACATCTTGTCTACCTTATCCTTGAATTCCTGATGCGGGTTAGTCCTGCATATTAGCTGTGTATCCAGTGATAGATTGGTAAGAGCTGATGACATTGAGACCTCAGCTTATACTGCTGTAACTGTGCTGTGAATGTGATTCCCGTTTGGTCCTTGTTATGTAAAAGCCATGCATGCATGATGTGAAATGCATGAATGCAGAGCATGTGGAATTGATGTTTTTTTTTTTTATGGATCTAGTTCTTCATGTCTTTGCTTTACTGGATCTTCTTTGTGATTACCTTCTTGGACTATCATTGAATCTCTTTATGCTTCTCTAGACAATTGTCCCTGTTATGGATTTCATATCATCGAAGGCTTATCTTCCAATGTCTGCTTTGCCCCTTTTCTTGTGACCGAGCCGACACTTACTTATCCCCATGTTATAATCTGAATGATTGCTCTTCCTTGAACTCATGTTTTGATCCATAAGACTTGCCCCCTTGTCTATTGAACTTCTTTGTTGGCAGTACTCCTCTTACGCTTCGTAGAGACTACTTTGCCTCCCTGAATATGGTATTTATGTGAATAAAAGGTATCATCTCACCTTTAATAGAAGGTCGAGCATTTCTAGACCTTTGTGATGGCACTTGATCGTAAATTTATCTTACAAGAACCACATCTTATTAAAGAAAGACTCAAGCTATCTCCTCACTTTTAAGTCTACATACATTAATGAATAATGGTTTGGCCTTAAAGAAAAACTTTCATCAATTTGCAAAGCTTGACAAAGTAATTTACGGTCTTTGTTTTCAATTAAAATATCCTGCCATTCTTCCCTTTCCAACTTGAAGACATAAACTGTGCAAGGCAATAAGGTATAAACATGATTCACAAGGATAGCCTTTTAGCTGAATGAGGATGTTATCGAGAGGTAACTGTTAGGTGTGAGGAAAGTTAAGTTTGAATGTTTTTTTGGCAGTCTTTTAGCTGAGTGAGAATAATATTAAGAGGTAAATATTAGGTCTGAGGAAAGTTAAGCTTGAATGGTGTGAAAGAAGAGTCTTTTAACACTGCTCGTGAGCAGTATTAAATAAGGTATAAACATAATTCACAATGATAGTCTTTTAGCTGAATGAGGATATTAAGTCTGAAGGAAGTTAAGTTTTAATGGTGTGAAAGAAGGGTCTTTTAATACTACTCGTGAGCAAATTTGATTATGGTAAAAAAAACTTAATAGTGATGACCTCAAACTTGCCACGTTTTCTAGAAAGTTGGACCTCATCTGTTGCCCCCCAACTATCGTGGTCTTCATGTATGCTTGGCTTGAAAGTTGCTTTTGTGTTCTAAACCGCCTTTATAGGTTTTCAGTCTAGAATCCATAGCTTACTTTTTTTTGCTTTTTCTTTTTTTGGCTCTAACTTGAGCTTCGTTTCTTTTCTTTTTTTTTTCTTTTTTTGTTTTTGTTTTTGTTTCCTTTTTTTTTTTTTTTTTTTTTTGTGAGCTATGGTGATGACATACTTGATAACTCTCTTGAAGTGAGATGACTCAAGTGGCCTTGCTTGCTCGTGCTTGCTCTCGGTCTCTTTTTGTTTTTTTTGAATTTTCCCTTAATGGATTCTGATAGAAGGGATGAACTTCTTTCGTTTTTTGGAATTTATGTTGCAGAGAACCGAGATCATAGCCGTCTTGAAGTGAGATGACTCAAGTGGCCTTATTTGCTCGTGTTTGCTCTCAGTCTCTTTTTGTTTTGGATTTGGATTTTCCCTTGTTGTCTTTTGATGGAAGGGATGAACTTCTTTCCTTTTTTTTTTGGAGTTTGTGTTGTGGAGAGCCGAGAACTTTTTCTTGTGTTGAGCATTTGTGAGAATTTGGAGGCCACTGAAGTCATTTAATAGGAGAGCTACCTTCTTTGGAAGCTAACCCAAGATTTCTTGCAAGGATGTTGATAACCACTGCGAATTCCCTTTTGAGAGTTGAGGTGCAATATTTGAAATTATTCTTACTAGATTTGGCAGCACTTTGAAGATCATCACTAACAAATCTTCCTTATCTTTCAATTTCACCCACGAGTAGTATCATTTAGAGAGTAAAGTGTGATGGCAATAATGGGTAGTGTAATGGCAAAGAGTGAGAGATAGATGTAAAAATGGAATTTTTGGTAGAAAATGGTAGAATATGTGGATGTAAGAATGGAAATTTTAGGTAAAAAGTGGTAGAATGCACACATTACATCTTTTTGTTGTTCCAAGAAAAAGAATAGCAGGTGTCCATTTAACAAAGACTACACCCTAGATTCTGGACTGAATCTAGGAGATTTTTACTATTAAATTACTTTTGCAAGCTTTCAAAGATACAAGTTTAGTAAAAGGATTCCCTGTCATTCAAAAGTGTGTGTGAACTGTTAGGTCAGATCTGACTTGGAGTTCTTCCAAAATTAATGTAATTCCAGCTCAAAATCTTCACTTTCAATTACCAATCACATCGGGCCTAGCAATTTAAACTCGACCAACTATTGGACCTTGAGTTTCAGTGCCACACAATTTTCAATTAAATGCCCGATTGAACATTTTGTATTTGGCGTTTGGGTCATTCCAACTTGGAAGAGGAGGCTACTTGATCTTTGCTACCGTTGGTATGGGTGGTAGCAGGTTTGTAACTTGTGAAATTTGAATCGACTTGAGTAGCATTTCTTCCCATGAGTGGTATGTGGCACTAATGAGGGAGCCTTGAAGATTACAGTCTTAATAGGATATCCTTTCACTTGTAACTTGAGTGGTATTGGATCATAGGACTTGGAGATGATGTTTTGGATAGCTCCGGTTCTTTCATTGAAACATCCTTCAATTGAAGAATCGACCAGCTTTTCTGTTTTGATTCCAAATTCGATCTTTTCTCCAGATAAGACCATATTTGAAAAGCTACTTGAAGTGTTCCCAACTAGTTTTTCATAAAATGGTCTATTTAATGCTTGGGTAAACAGGGTGATCAATTCTCTTTCTATCATAGATGGTTGAACTTGTGCGGCTAAGTGTCTCCACCTTTATGCGTATTCCTTAAAGGTCTCTTGTTCCTTCTTCTCTATATTCTAGAGAATTTGGTGATCTAGGGGTAAGTCTATAACATGCTCACAGTTACTGATTGAGAGCTTAAACGAGGTCATTCCAGGCTTTGATGTTTCTCAGACCTTGACTTAGATACCATTGTAGCGCTGACTTTGTAAGATTTTCTTGAAAAAGTGCTATCAACACTTTCTCGTCTCTTGTGAGTGGTTGTATTTTCCTTAGAAACAGCGTAATATAATTGATGGGATAACTTGTTCCATCATATTTCACAAAGTCAAGTACCTTAAAGTATGAGGGAATCACAACATCTGGTATCAAGCAAAGATTGTTCATCAAAATAGATAAAGTGCCTCTTTCAATGGTCCGCAGTCTCTTTTCTATGATCTCGAGTTTTTTTAGTATTCTCTTCTTCTTTAAGCAGGAGCTTCTTTTCTTCAAAAATTGGACTGTGCCTTAGATGAATGATATTAGATGGACCTGAGTCATGAAAGAGCTTCTCTTGAACTGAGACCTGTTCTGAGTGAATTGGGGAGGATAGGTTAGATCTTGTGGGTCATTGACGGGGACTTGGGTCGCTAACTCCATTAACTGTTTCATTTGCTCAGCCATACTTTCTATATTGGACTTCATATCTATGAGACGTCCTTTGGTTTGTTCTGCCATTAATCTTATTTGGAGCCGAGCTGGATATCGGTGTTGATGGCCAATTTTACCGTTTCTAAAGTGAGATTCATTTTATTAAACTTTATGTGCAATTGATTGATGTGATGGATGTATGTAATACAAAATGAGATTATGTTTTTATCAGACTTTGTATGCATGTATTTAATGTAAGGGATGCGTGCAATACAAAATGAGATTATGTTTTATCAGACTTTGTATGCACGTGATTGATGTAATGGATGCATGCAATACAAAATGAGATTATGTTTTTATCAGACTTTGTATGCACATGATTGATGTAATGGATGCATGCAATAAGTGAGTTTGATTATCAACTATCGTGGAACTTCGAGATTTCTAGTTGTCATTTAGAAAGATCAAAAGTTATTACAGTTTGGTGCGTGGTTTTGATGCATGACGAAAAATTGTACAAAACAGAAGTATAACAAAAGAATAACAAGGTTAACAACGAGTTAGATATCAATTAATAACACATGAACTATTACGAAAAGAAGTCTGAGCCATAAATATAAAATACAAAGAAAACCAAGGATAAGGTAACAAAAATGGCATAACAATAACATGCTTATAGTGTTGGTAAATGGTAGAAATTCTATGGTCAGTTCTATGGTTAAGTGGGGAATTCTATATGCATAAGGTGGCTTATCAAAAAGGCCAGGGATAGTTCCCGAATCCCATCACTAAATCATAGTGACGGCCCGATTCCTTACCCTCTAGGGTTAATGTAAGGAATGGATTAATTCGAGTCGTAGCTTTTCGTGGGCCCATGCAGAGACTAACCGTCTCAGAAGGCAATACACTACTTTGCTACTTTGAAACCGGTGAAGGCTTGGAGACCGTGGCCTCACAAGGACAGCAACACCAATTCCGCTTAGAAAGAATCGTGTTTGATTTAAGGAAGCTTGGATATAGAGCTTCATTTTGTGAATGCATTATGCATGTTTAGAATAAGTAAATGTAACATATAAATCCACATAAAAATAAACAAAGCAAATCAAAACAAATCAACTTGTAGGTTCGACTCACTAACCAGGGTCCCCAGTGGAGTCGCCAAGCTGTGGCAACGTGCGGGCCGTTTCTGGAGTCGCCACCAATCGGTTTCACCTAGGTCGATTGGTCACCTTAAAATTGGTCTGCGAGAGTTCGGGGATCGGGAGTACGGTTACGTTAAAACAACTTTGTTAAAACGCCCAAAAATTGGCACCTTAGTTGATTTTAATTTTGTTTTGCTTTGCTTTTAAATAATTCTCAGTTAATTTTCAAAATTAGAAATTTTAACTGGATTAGTCGAAATGTGGATTTTTAAATTAATTAATTTGTATGAAATTTTATACTTCCGAACCATGGACTCTGCCGAGTCATTTGGACACGGAAGATTTTTGATTCCGAACCATGGACTCTGCCGAGTCATTTGGACACGGAATTTGGTGAACTTTTAAATAACTTAATCCATATCGTAAATATGGATTTTTATCTTTGTGTTTATTTATATTCAATTAAAAAAAGTTGATATTTTCCAAACCGTAGATCCTGCCGGATCATCCGGATATGGAAATTAATAAAATTTAATTTAACTATTAAATTTTTGTAGCATCAATATTTTAAAGTCTACGGTTAACTAAAATAATTTGATCCATAATTTCTAAAATTTAGAGCAATTCTTTAGATAAAATTTTTTTATTGATATTAAAAAAAAATTAGAGTTTAATAAGAGATGAAAAATTTTAATAAATTATTATTTTTTTATAACGAAGAAAATATGTATAAGTTCAAAGCACATATAATTTTTTTAATAATATAACGTAAAGAAAAATCCAACTCAAAATTAAAATAAAATAAAATAATTTTATTACTTATAATAAAAAATTATTTTAATGCTAGATTTATATAATTAAATTCCTGCAATAACATATGGTTCACGTAAAGGTAGAGTGAGCAAAACAAACAAATAAGAAAATAAAATAAAATAAAATAAAAAATAATATATTAATAGACCAGACATAGTGCAGCAAGATAATTAGTTACGAAAATTGGTTAATCACAATTTGTCCCATAATAATTAGATAAAATTACATTTTTACCCTCATATTTCAGAAATATAAACTTTACCTCTTTACTTTTTAAGACAACTGATAGTAACTTTTTAAAATTTTAATTTTAATGTTACGGTAGCTATATTTTTTAATTTCAATTAATTTTTAGTTAAGGGACATTTCAAATTATAAATTTTTTAATATGAAAACTACAGTATTATTGTTTATGTCAATTAACCAAAAATACCACAAAGATTGAAATTAACTGAAAATAGATAATACAATCTAAATTAAAATTTTAGAGGTTGTTATCAAAATGTATTAAAAAGATTTAGCGGCAAACTATATATTTTTAAAATAAGAGGGGTGAAAATGTAATTTTACATAAAACCTTAAGAATAAATTGTAATTACTGCAATAAAATATGTACAAGAACGAGTCTTTTATAAAAAAAACTTATATAGATATTTACAATTATAGCCTTATCAATATTTAGTTACTAAAAATCACATATGGAAAGATTTCACCACGCAAGTCTTTTGATGTATAAGTATATTGCAATGTACGTATGTAGATGGTCCATATTAGTATACAAGTATGTATGTTTCACAACAATATAAATATTTATTTATTTATTTATTTTGATATTCTGAATAATCCAAGTTTATAAAGAGAGATATTTTTTATTTATATCAATGCTGATAGCATTCCGGTCAGGCATTAAAACCATATAAAAATAATTCCGATTATTAGAGGGTCGAAACAAACCAAGGATAAACAAAGAAAGGACAAACAATAAATATAAACAAAAAAACTTGCTGTCCATGCTTAATCTGCAAAGAAAACAACATTAGTGACTTGGATGGATAAAATAAGGAAGATCAAGGACTAAACGAGGGTTTTACCCAAAAAAAATTTTGACTTTTTCAACGTCTGTTATCTTCTTTGTTTTTTTGTTTCTTTCGTTTTTGTTTCTGACGATAGGGGCGACGTAGCGAGGCGGAGGTAGGCGACGGTGCGCGCGAGGAGGGGCAGCAGGGAGGCAACTTGACGGCAGGGGGCATGACGCGGAGAGCAGAGGGCGCGACGAGGTGACTGAGAGCAGGAGGAGGGGACCTAGGCGCGGAGGAGCCCGAAACGTGGGCGCGGCACGGCGGAACACGAAGCGAAGAGCAGAGGGCGCGACTGGAGCTGACGGGAGCACGGCGGCAGGCGAGCAGCAAGGGAGATCGGAGGTGAGCGACGGGAGCAGAGGCGAACGGAGGAGCTGAGAGGCGGTGGTGGCGTCGGCTGGAGTGGAGGCACGCGGAAGCGTCGGGCAGCAGGGGAGAAGGCTGGAATTACGACAGCACGGAGGTCGTGACGGATCTCGGCGACAACGGCGTGGCGGACGTGGGAACGTGACAGGGAGCTATGGAGGTGGACGAAAAAATGCGTCAGTCGAGGGAGAGAGCCTCCAGAGAGAATCCAGAGGAGGGGGAAGAGTCGGGCACCAGAGTGGAGTGTCGACAGGGGAAGCGAGGAGAGGGAGAGAGAGTTACCAGAGCGAGACAGCGAAGAGAGAGAGTGCTGAAAGGGTGAGAGAGAGAGGGGAGCAAAGGAGAGAGAGAGAGTTTGCGAGAAGAGAGAGAGAGAAGGAGAAAACAGAGAGGGAGAAGGAGAGCAGATGAGAGAAGGAGAGCGTGAGAGTTTGCGAGAGAAGTGAGAGAGGTTCAGAGCTCAGATGTGTGTGTGTGTGTTTGAGTCTGTGGGAGAGAGAAGAAAGAGAGAGAAGCGTAGCAGAGAGCTCGCCCCCAAGGAGAAGCTGAGCCAGCCCCCCGTTTAATAATCCCCCTCAGAAGGATCGAGAAGGGAGATATTTTTATTTTTTATTATTATTTATTTATTTTATTATATATATATATTTTTTATTACATATATATTTTTGATTCGATTTGATTTGATTTTTAACTAATTAATTTTTTTAATTAATTAATAATAATTTTTTTTAAACACACACAAACAGATATATATATTATTATATTTTGACTAAACTTATAAAACAAAAATGCCCCCTCCTAAATTAATTTTTATCAATAAATATATAATATTATTTTTAATTTAATTAATTAATATTTTTTAATTAATTAATAATTTTTTTTTATGAAGGTCGGACGAAATTGGGTGTCAACAAACAAGATTAAAAATAAAAGGCTTCAAATGATAAGGGATAAAAAAAAGTGGAGGTGTTTTGAATACTTTAGCCATTAGTGGCTAAATTAAAACCAATCAGGTGAGCAAAATCAGGAGAGGTAAGAGCGCAATAGAGAAATCCTTGGATCATGTGATTTTTTCCTCTAGGATGTTATAATAGTATTAGGTCTTATTAAAATAGTAAATTACCTTATAATTGAAAGACAAAAAATTCATTTAACATTTGTGCTCATTTTTATTTTTTATAATATATATATATATGTGTGTGTGTAGTCTATTGAAACTTGTGTGGGTACCATGCTTTTTATCTATAAACATTAGTTAACATATCAATGAATAAATCAAAATTATAAAAGAAGCTTGATGGAGAGAAACTCACAGAGTAACTTTTAGGACAATTTGTTTTAAGTTAAAATCAACAAATAATTATGCATTATTCTTATATACAGTTATTATTTGTTTAAATTTTATCTTACACATTTTAAGAAGTCGAACAATTCCGTACTTAATTTATTTTTTAAAATATAAGTATTTTTTCATCACCACGTAAGCATGATTTAGATGGATCATATGCATCGAGTTGGACCGGAGCACTAGAGTCAGAGACCTCTGCGGGTCCATTTCTACATCTCCGGCCCTCGCAGTTCTGACTCGTGGTTGTTAATGAAGATGATCCAATTGTATTATTGAAGTCCTAACTCAGTTCGATCCCTTTTCCCACTCTCATTTTACTGGTTCTTTTAAATCTTACAAGTATGTCGCAACTCGCAAGCTCAGTGGGATTAAAGAGACAGCCAAAGCCAAAGTAAATATACCTGAAAGAGCCAGTAGGGGCGTGGGGGCTGGCTAATAACTCCACTCTAATATTAGTCCAAAAATTATTTTAATTAATTGTTAAAAATGATTCATTGCTGGCCACTGGATGGATTAACGGCTCAGAAATGAAACCATGAAATATGGCATATATTTCACCAGAATGAAGAGATGAGAAAGTACCTCAATAGGTGTCGTATTAAATACACTCCTAGGGAGACAAATGAAAAGGTTGATGCTTTGGCAAAGCAAGGATTAGGAAGAAACTAAACCATGAAATATGACAGATATATTTCGCCAAAATGAAGAGGTGAAAAAGAACCCCAACAGGTGTTATATAAAATACACTCCTGGGGAGACAAGTGAAAAGGTTGATGCTTTGACAAAGCAAGGACTAGGAAGAATATCCCCATTGATGCTTTGATGGCTAGCTTGGATGTATCAGTTATGCATGTATTAAGATTTGGCAATTCCGAAGCTGATATGCTACTGAAACTGGGTGTGGTGGGAAGGGCTGTCCCTCTAGAGGTTTGGTGCTAACGGTTCTGTAGGTTGTGTTCTTTTTTGGTTCTGTCTGTGGGGATGGCTGTTGGGTGATGTTGGTGTTGTTATAGATACTCTGTTTCTTCTGATAAAATCAACGAAATTTCTTCTTCCATTTTTTTTTTTAAAACCATCCAAACACAAATAATAATAATTTTGTGAGGATTATCACATCTACGTGAGATAAACATAAATATTATTTAATCAAATTTATATGATTATATACACATAAAATTAGATACTATAAAAGATATTTCTGTTTACTAGTATTAGTAGTATATATTTCGAGTAATGTGGAATCTCGCCGTCCAACTTCTCGTGTTCACACACACACACGCACGCATCTAAGTGGTTCTCTTCCTCCCTCCCTATATATATAAAGCTCCTTTCTCCATAAATTTACGCAACAAATCAACTCTTGTGCTACGCCTCTCTCCTTAATTCTACCATCAAATAGCTAGAGATAGATGGCCAAATTCGCCACCCTGTTTTTAGTAGCCCTCCTCCTCTGTTCGACTCTATCAACCTTCGCCGCCCGCCCGGCCCCCACCGTCCCTGCTACAACCGAATCGGAGGTTAGTTAAACAGATAATTGTCTGTGTTCGGGTATCTGATTGGAAAAGAGGGTAAAAATCATGTGCCACAGTTTTAATTAATTTCTGGTTTTTGGGGTTTGGTTTGTGATAGGGCTCCGCCTCAGTTGCTGCGGCGGTGGAGCAGAGCTGCGAAGGAGTCAGCGAGGAAGAGTGCTTGCTCAGGAGGACTCTGGCCGCCCATACCGATTACATCTACACGCAGAATCATAATAAGCCATGAAAAATGTTTAATTTTTTTAATATCTTCTTTTCATGGTTTTCCAATTCTAGATGATGATTGGTAATAAGTATTTTTATCTTATATGATTAGAGAATATGTAATCATCACTTAGTTTAAAGTTCAACTGGGCTATCTCATGTTCAAGTTTTCATTTCAACCACCTATACTTTTGTCATTAAATTATGTCATCTTTTTAATTAACAACTGACTAATCTTAATCGAGCCAGTGAATTCAGTTGCGGGACAAATGTTTATTGGCAAGTAAACAGTTACTAAACCATCTAAAACATTCATTTTAATATTGATCAAACATTTGATTCCTCGAGAATATATTCTTGAGACATGGCGAGCATTTTCTCTAGAAAAAGAAAAAAGCGAAAAAGAGCAGATCAAATAGGGAGAGGTTGGTAAATGAGTCAACTGCTTTAGCAGGAATCACCTTTGACGGCAGCACAAAAGCTTGGAAATTGTTTTGTTTTGATTTCTCAGGAGTTGAAAAGTTGTTAAATTTCGATCCAGAAACAGGTTGTTATTACGCAAATGGTTTTATCATTTTTCCTTTCGGCGTGGGCGGGTCAACTTTCTCTCTATTTCTCCCTTTTTGTTTTCCCAAAAAAAAAAAAAAAAAAGAATAAATAAAATAAAACTCTTTTCCTGCAACCCGAATTAAAGGACAATAATATCAGTATCACTTCCCAAATAGGGTCAACAATAACCGCGACCTTTTTGTTTTTGTTTTTAATATTTATATTTTTAATTCACATTTCTCTTGGATACTTACTGTTCCTTTCGCCTCAACAGCAACATTCAAACCAATTAATCAAAATTACTTGTTTCTTTATTATCCGCAAAGAGGCGGGATATGAGATGTTTTGATTTATTTTTTTTCCATCTTAATCCAAGTCCAATTATCAAATACAAACTTGATTCTAAATGCATATACATAGTAAAATAACCCAACATAAAGAAAGTAATTGACAAGCTTATCAAAATCCCTATTTTATCTGATTAGTAGTATTTGAGCCAAAAAAATAAAAATGGGAAGACGTCTCTTCATATTATGTAAGAGTGTTCATCCAACCCATGGAACCATATGAATGAACTGAACTAATTTGGTGGTCAAACGGATTTATGAGGGCTTATAAGGCGGTTCTAAAAATGAAAAAAAAAAAAGAAAAAATAGGCATGTCATTTAGCTTGGGTTTTAATTTTAAAACCCAGCTAAATTGAAATGAACACTCTCCTGTCCTGTGTGCCTTGTTATTTGCAACATTACTAGCCAAGAAGAGTTGAAATTTGATATTTTGTCTGTCGTTAGCCTATTACTTCACAATTACACTTATCAAACTATTCCTGTTATTAAGTTACATCAGTTATAATAAAAACAATTAATCTGTTCTTTACCGGTTTATGTGGCTAAATGTCATGAGCTATTCTACTAAGAATTGCAAAATGCACTTATTCTTATTTATGATAGAATTCTAGGTAAGAAAATTTCCCCCTTTTCAAGAGCAATAAAATTGTAGGCAAATATAAAACATATAAACCGGTCATACAAAATTAACCGGAACTATATTTTATACGGCTCAAGATTTAATCAGATTTTATAGTATGTGGCACAGTTTGAGTTTTAAATTAGACAACTCATAGACCTATATAGGACGGTTCATGTTTAAGGTGATCTAAGTTAAATTAGATAACTCATACACCTCTAATATAACTTAATCCAGGGAATTAGACTTCCTTACCTAACATTCTCATACCGGAGAAATCTTTGCATATTGCATTGTTAATAAGTGTGACGCGTGAGTGTATAAGAATGATCAACTAGTGGTAGGAATCTTAAGCCTTGCTGAGTTGTGAAATCTTATGAATTATACTCGGACGAAGATTGACGAATTCCTAGCTTTAAAAGAGCACGCTAGGCGCTAGCCATGAGAATTTTGTGTTAATTTAAGCAGATCACGACAAAACACGTACTATTTTATTTTTTCTAGACAAAAAAAAGGGCCGCCGTTCATTTATAAATTATAATACTCTTATCAATGTGAATGGGCAACTTCCGACCAGACCAACTTGTTCAAATCAAATCTTCTAGGGCCTTTGGTATTGCCCAGCCATACTCGTAAAAAATAGTCGCAACTTGCAAGCTGAAAATCTTGTTTACAGGTAAACAATTATTCCATTTTTCTGGTTAATTAACTAAACTATTTGGAATGATTCACATTCTTCCGGCAGCGACTGAAAGATTAAATAATTGGAAACTCTAATTCGAAGGAGGTGATTGCCATTTGGCAGACATGGTTCTCAAGTCTCAAACCCCCTTGTCTACCACCGCTCCATTAATTTCAAAGCCACCATAATTTTGATTTATATATCTATCTCTTGCTACATATATATGTGCTTGCAGTGTAACATTTTGATAGACGACTCAGATCTGATTTTCGTGGAGTGCAAATTACTCCTGATAAACTGTTGTTGTTTTCAATTTGAAAGCATGGAACAAAAAATTTCTTGGAAAAAAATAATAAAGTATAATGGATGAAAACATTTGAAGTGTGAAAGCAGTACTTTCACTTTTCAGTATTTGGAATATAAGTTCCTCTTTCACATCTATTACCCTCACATTTTTCATGTAATCGCATAAATATCCAATCAATATCCACTACTAAAAAAATAATGTTTTCCAATGGCCATTCTAATGGCATTGCGTTGGAAATTCAAGACTTTCCAATTCAAAGCCACTGGAAACAAGGCTATTGGAAATGATACAATAGAAAAATTTTTTTGCAACGGGCAACCAACAAGCCGTTGGAATTTTCAGTGGCAAACCATTGGAATTTAAGCCGTTGGAATTTGAAGTCCAATGCAAATTTTTTTCCAACGGCTAATTGTTAATTTTTCTGACAGCTTTGGCCGTTGGAAAATTCAACAATTGACTTTTCAACGGCTTAAGTCATTGGAAATTGTAACTAATCACCTTGCATTTTTCCAACGGCTTTGGTCATTGGAAACATTGTTTCAGTTTATTCAAGGGGCTTTTATCCCTTTTGGCCCCTGAATTATATTGACTTAGACCTTTTGCCCGATCAAACATGACTCGGGCCGAATCGCCCTTTAAATTTTATAATTTGGGACCTTTCACCCCCTGAGGCCATTAAAGTTAGTCAAACACTATCATGTGAGGGGGAGTTTCTGATAGAATTGAGTGTTTGCGTTTGGTAAGAACCAAAATGACAAAAAAAAAAAAAGAAAAGGAAGTAATTATTAGCTGGCCTAATTAAAGCCTATTGCATGAATTAAAAACTGCAAATAGAGCAAATCTGCGGAGCGAACAGAGGCCTAAAGCGACAATGATGAGCACCGCCTCCATCAGTTCTTCAAGGTCTATTGCAAGGATGAGGCATCGCGATGAAGAGCACCCTCGTTGCAGGTATAATTTGATGGCTGAAAGCTGGACAATGAAGAAAGGTCAGAACATGGGACGAAGATTTTACGATTGTCGGAATTATACTGATGAGGTAAGTGGTTGATTTTTGTTTGTTTTTTATGGGTGTTGGAATGACGGGTAAAAGAGTTATCTAGGAGGGAAAAAATTTGCTGGAGCCTAAAAAATTGTTTGATTTGGTCTGGTTTGTTTTGATGTGTCGCATCTTTCTCCATTTCCTAAGAATTAGATAAAGCATAGAAATTTGTTTGATCTTGTTAAAACGTAAGTTGAAAATTCATCTTAAAATGCTTTTATGATTCTTTTTTTGTAGAGATTAACTAGTGAAGTGATAAATGTTAATTTTGTAGTCAAACATGTTGATTTTTTGTCAACTTTGACCACATTTTTCTATCTTACCACTCAATATTTTTGGCTGATTCTTCCTTCGATCCTTCATTTTGTAGGTTGAAGAAGTGGACCATAGCATTGGAATGGCACCGGGACAAGCGGAACAAAAAAACAAGAACACAAAAGTCAATGGAAATTATAACTGTGAAGCCTAGGCCCCAGAAGCGAGGCCTAGGCGCCACAGTACAAAAGTTCTCTGCCTAAAAAATGCACCCTGGAGGCCTAGGCGCCACCTGAGGCCTAGGCGCCCAGGCACCCCCTCCTAGGGCCTAAGCGCCAAAGCACCCTTGAGCCTGGAAGTTTAGGCGCCCAAGCACCCCCTCTTAGGGCCTAGGCACCAGAGCACCCTTGAGCCTAGAAGCCTAGGCGCCCAAGCACCCCTTCCTGAGGCCTAGGCGCCAGTCACTCGGGAAAGTGGGCCTCTACCTCAAATTTGAACTTAAGCTTGCTATTGGCCAAGGATTTCTATCCAAATGGTTTGGTGAGTGAAAGGGACACCTCCAAGAGTAGAAGAACCTGGAACATAGCAAGAAGAACTCTCACTCTTCATTTTCCTCTTCTCATCTTTGACTTAGGTTTTTCATCACCATTTTTTGCATTTCTTCATCTTCCTTGGGAGTATTTATGGATTCTTACTTGGAGAAGGCTTGGAGCACTTGAAGACTTGTATAAGACTTAAGGAATCAAGCATCTAGAGTCTATTGGGTTCCTTCTTTCCTTCTTTTATCTTGTATTTAGACATGGATGCTCTTTTATGTATTTTCATGTTTATGTTTAGTTTGATTATGGAGTAATTTTCTCTACACTTTCTATGGTTGTAGCTACCTGAATTGGTTATGTTGGTTAGATTAATGGCTATTTGACTTTGGTTTTCCTTCATTGCTTATTTACTCTTCTCCTTGAGTTTATTGTTGTGTTGATTGATCAAGGGCCCTAGTCAATTGCACTTTAGATTTCTTTTAAACTCTTGGTGTTGGCCCAAGTGCAACCAAGAGGGGGGTGAATTGGTTGGGTTCCAAAACTAAAGCACAAATGAATTCTTGAAACCCTAAACTCAAATTCAATTTGAGGAGCAATGATTAACTTTATTTTACTCAGAAAATAGATACCACAATCCACCTAGAATTTGCTTTGAAATCTATCTTTGAAGTAGTTTTGAAAACAAGCAAGTTCAACCAAAACAAGTTGCATAAAACACCCACCAAAACTCAAGTATGTAGAGAGAAGAAGAAGCTTGGACAAGAGAATTTTTATAGAGGTTCAAACTCTCCACTTGAGAGCCTACTCCTCTCCTCAAGCTCACCACTTGAGAGTTTTCTTCTCTACTATGAAACACAATGATACACAATAGCCTTCAAAGGCATACAACACTTGGTAGATCCTTCTACCTTCACCTCTCACTAGTTTTGCCAAAGGCTAACTAGAAACCTATCTAACTCTCTTTCCCTTACAAGGAAATCACTCAAGACAAGCTCAATAATTCATGGTTACAAGAAGAGAACGAAGGAAACACTCAATGTTTAGATAAACCAATGAAAGCACAAGTTCTTGGCAAGTTTTCTAATTCAAGCTCTTTGATGAAGAATTCTTTTTTCTTAGTTGCCAAGCTTATTTACAACATGTTTCTTAGTGTAAATATACTCTTTAGGAAGCTATTAGACCGTTGAAACCATCATGGAAATGTCTGAAAAGCTCCTTTAAAAACTGGAGAGCCATTGCTCTGTTTTTCGCGAAAAAAACTGATACTTCCAGACTTCGCGTTAAGTTCTGAGTTTAACGGGTTAACTCGACTTTTCCTTTCAACGGTCAAAAAGCAGCAGGAGACAGCGCATTAAATGCGCGGCAGAGCTATCCAGGTGGCGTCTTCTGATTGGTCTGAGTTCCATTTGAAATCTTGGCTCAAAACGCGCCACTTACAGTATTTGAAACGGAGCCTTCAGAATTCGACTTTAACAGGTTAAGACTCTCTTTAACAGGTTACCTGATGCTGTTTCAAAAGTTACAGGAAACTTAACTTTCAAATTAAGCCAGTTTAGCGTGTTAAGGTGTAACCTTGGGAATGAGCTGAACTTGGGTAAACGACATACCTATTAAACTGTGATTTTAACGGATTAAACTTAAAACAACTTAAAAACACTTGCCATTTTGAAATCAAACTTGATTCAAACTAGTTTCTTTCAAAAGTGATTTTTCCTCAATATTCTCAAAACATATTTTTTGAGATAATTACTTGACATTATTGGAAATTAAGCACAACTTTAACAAATCTATTTTGACCCAATAAAATGAGATTAAACACAATAACACAATACACTTGTCATCATCAAAATTAAATATTTTCTTGGAACAAATCCAACACTTGGAAAATATTAAAAGAAATTGGAATTAGGAGAAGAGTGTAGTGGCCATGGGCTTGTTGGGAGACTAGTCTAGGACACTAGGTAAAGGTAAATTGCACTTGTAATGCTTCTTTTGAACTAGCAATTTGAATGGGAGTCCATTCTAGTGTAAGCTTGGGAGAGTGACCCTTTAACTTGGGAGAGTAACAGCCCAATTAGTTAACTTCATCAACAAGTAGAAAAATCAAACTATTAGCCTTAATTCACTAGCTAACCAAATCAAATAGTGAAAACCATAGAAAGTGTGTTTTGTTAATTCATTAGAAAACCCCTAATTTGCATTGTGTTTGTTGTTCTTGTTTAGTAGTAATTTAAGTGGAGTTGCAAACTTAGTTATTTTCATAGTGAGTAAATCGTCAATTGTTGCTTGTTTAGCTAAAGTGAGTCTCAAGGTAGTGGTAATTAGCAAACAATGCAAATCAATCCGCGTGGGAACGATATCTTATTTACCCTATCTACACACGTCCCGTGCGCTTCCGGATTAGGGTTATAAAACTCACAACAAGTTTTTGGCGCCATTGCCGGGGATTGATTGTATTGATTTGTTCAATATCATTACTAGAAGATTGACTCTAAACTAAACCTTTATTTCTTTACTTATTTGTTGCCTTTGTGCTTGGATATTTCTTTGATAGGTACCATTGGTGTATGACCCATTCCTAACACTCTACTTTGTTGCCATTCATTCTAGAGATTGAAAGACATCTTAGAGAGCTTAGAGCAACATCACACTTGGGAGAATCAAGTTCCACCTCTACATCCATGGAGGGTGGAGGTGATAATCTCAATGGTAATGGATATAATGGTGGCAATGGAGGAAATGGAGGGATGGATCATCAAGATGGAGTGTATCCAAGAAATCCACAAAGGCCTATTAGGGAGTACATTTGACCCTTGGTGATGGAGAATTATTCGGGTATTGTGAGGCCACCGGTTCAAGCCAACAACTTTGAGTTGAAGCCATCCTTGATTTCTCTCATCCAACAAAACCAATTTGGAGGCTTGGCTTCGAAGGATCCCAACACTCACATAGTGGATTTCTTGGAAGCTTGTGACACATTCAAGGCTAATGGAGTCTCCACTGATGCTATTAGACTCCGATTGTTTCCTTTTTCACTCCGGGACAAAGCTAAAAGGTGATATCAATCACTCCAACCGGGGAGCATTGCTACATGGAATGAAATGGCCAAAAAATTCTTGAGCAAGTTTTTTCCTCCATCCAAGGCCGCCCACTTAAGAGCTTCAATTGTGACATTCAAGCAACATGAGATGGAGTCTATTTCGGAGGTTTGGGAGAAATTCAAGGAGTTGCTTAGGAAGTTCCCCCAACATGGATTCTTGGATTGACAACAAATCTAACTTTTCTATGAAGGCTTAGTACCCACTTTAAGATTTATGATTGATGCTTCGGCCGATGGATCATTGATGTCAAAGACAGCCGGTGATGCTTTCCAAATTCTAGAGCTATTGGCACTAAATGGAGAGTAATGGCCAGGAGGAAGAGCTCAACCAAGAAGAGGGGTCCTTGAGGTTGATCAATTGACCGCCTTGTCGGCACAAATGGCTTCTCTCATGAATCAAGTGTCCAAGTTGACAAACAAAAAGGAGCCAACTATTGAGCAAGCCACCGCCTCTACCTCCAACACATATGGTGGACATATGGAGACGGAGCTTGAAAAAGCAAATTTTATGGGCAACCGGAATTTTGGGTTTAGAGGCAACCAAATGGGAAATCAATATAACCCAAGTTGGAGAAACCATGAAAATTTCTCTTATGGTAACAAAGGGAATGTGCAACAACCACCACCACTATCTCCCGGTTTCAACCAAGTCTCAATGGAGAAAAAGCTCTCTATAGAAGAAATTATGTTGCAATTCATGAAGGAGACAAGAGATAGAATAGAGAAGAATGAAGCCAAGATGGCCAGCTTTAGTGCTAACTTTGCTAGTATGGAGGCAAATATGAGTGCAAGTATCAAGAACATGGAAAATCAAATTGGACAATTGGCTTTGGCGGTGAAGACATCTCAAAAAGGCAAATTCCCTAGTGACACCAAGTTGAACCCAATGGAGCAATGTCATGCAATTACACTTAGGGGAGGAAAAAAGCTTGAAGATCCTTACATAAGGACACCTACTCAAGGGAAACCAATCTTGGAAAATGAAGTACAAGTTCAAGAAGAAGAGGAAGTGGTGGAGTTTCTAAAAAAATAACCCCAAAGAGTGCAACAACTCCCACCAAACCCACCCTTACCTTTCCCACAAAGGTTCCAAAAGAAGAAGCTTGATGATCAATATGGCAAGTTCTTGGACATTTTTAAAAAGCTTCACATCAACATCCCGTTCTTGGAGGCCTTAACTCAAATGCCAAATTGGGGTAAATTCTTGAAGGAAGTCATTGCAAGAAAAGAAAATTTGAAGAGTTTGAAACTATATGCCTCACGGATAACAAAAGCTTCCACCAAAATTGAAGGATCTCGGAAGCTTCACTATTCCATGCACAATTGGAGAAGTTGAGTACAGAAAGGTATTATGTGACCTTGGTGCAAGTGTCAACTTAATGCCCTTGTCTATTGCCAATAAATTGGGGCTAGAAGTAAAGCCCTCCACTACCCAATTACAAATGGCGGATAGGTCTATCAAGTATCCATGGGGAGTAATAGAAGATGTTTTGGTGAAAGTTGACAAATTTGTCCTCCCCATGGATTTTGTGATTCTTGACATGGAAAAAGATAACCAAGTCCCACTTATCTTTGGAAGAACCTTCTTGGCCACCGCCGGAACAACTATAGATGTGAAGGAAGATAAGTTCATATTCAATGTTGAGGATGAAAAAGTTGAGTTCAACATGTTTGATTCTAGTACTTCGCCTCCTAAGATGGGAGTATATATGGTTGATGTAGTCATAGAATCCAACCAAGGGAATTCTCCTACTTTTGTTATGGGTGGTGACAAAAAATAAGTCAATGAATTTGAGCCCCCAAATCTCAAGGAAAAAGTAAAAGATGAGGCAACACACTCTTTGATGGAAGAAAAGAAGAAGAAAACAATGAAGAAGAAATGGGTAGCAACAAGGAATGGAAATGTAAGGAATCCCAAAATGATTAAAGAGGAAAGAAATGAGAACTCAAGCATGGAGATGAGCACATCTTGTTGGATGCATATTGGACTTTCCAAGCATTGGAAGCATTCTTACAAAGGAGAGGGTGTGGAGCCACATCATCCACCCTAATGCCTAAAACAAAGGAGTTGGTGTCTAGCTAGAGACAATAAATCAAGCACTTGTTGGGAGGCTCCCCAACATTTATTCTCTCTTTTGTGTTTTTAATTGTCTTTTCAATAAGTTGAGTTTTAGGAAAAGTGTCTCTTAATTACTCTTTGTGTTTATTGTAGGTGCATGATGGAAAGATTAAGAGTAAACATGAAAAGATGAAGTATCACCATCACTAAGAGTTTGAGTAGGAGTAATTAGAGGCGGGAACATCTGCCTCCCGGGTATGATTCTTAAATCACAATCTTCTTTCTAGTTTTTTTTTGTCAACATTGTGGATAATGTTAGCTTTAAGTTTGAGGGATAAATGTGTTTATGGATGATACTTGTTTGAAAGTTTTCCTAAGACTTGACATCTAATTGTTGTTCTTTCTTTTAGACTAGTTTTTCGTGATTTTTTTCTTTTCTTATGACATTACATGCATATCATATTTCTTTTCCTTATTATGACATATAGTGGATAAATGTAGAAACATGTAGTTGCATTTAGGTTATGTCCATTTAGGGACCTAATGCATGCTCTTTATTATGATTAGAGGAATTCATTTACAAGTTCAACTTGATTGTAAATTTTGTTAAGTAAAGAAAGATTTTCACTTGTCATTAATGGTAGAAACCATACCCGGTGAGTCTTTGAACCTTGTGTTGCTTGTTTTGCTTATGGATTCCTTGATTTGCTTTGGACCCCTTCATATCCGAATTGATGCATGCAAATAAAGGATGAAAATGACAACTTAGGACTAACTACATACCTAAATGGCTAACCCTTCATTATAATCTTTAATTAACCCCCTTTGAGTCTTTAAGCCATGTTTGTTGTTTAATTCACATAATTGAGTTATATCCATTGTTATTTATCTTCTCTTGCCCTTGAAGTGAGTTGAGCATTGCATACATGGGCTTGGGAAGGGTAAAAATTTGTGAGTTATGTGAGTGAGCAATAAACAAGTTTGGGGGAGTTTGTTGGGTTATGAACTTATTGTTGAGTTTATCTAGCTATGGTTTGAGTATACTTTGTATAAATCATGCACATTTGTTTGAACTTTAAAGATTGGGTGAATTTCTAGTTTCTAAAAAAAAAACTATCTTTCCCTTAATGAAAAGGCAAAACGAGTCAACATGAAAAAGCCCTCGTAAAAAAAAATAAAAAAAAAATAAACAAATAGGGGGAAAGGTAGAAGTACTTCATTAATTTGAAAGGAATTCACTCATGTATTTTGTCAAGATTGTGCATATGGGGGTTACTTGAATTATTGCTTGGAAGTCAAGAAAAGCATTTTTAAATCAAAATACCTTGGGTGGGACTTTAGATTTGATTATTAGGATTGCCCATGGTATTTATGCTTAACTTACTTCTTTAGCCCTACCTCAAAAGGCCTTCATCCGATTCCCGTCCATACCAAACCCAGCCACGGTACAACCTTATATGTATATATGTCATTGGGCTTAAATTTGCATGCATACTCCTTAGGGACAATTCATGGGTAGTTTGGGTCCTTTTGCAAATTTGTTGATGAAGTGGCATTATAAGCCTTAGATACACTAGGCAACCATAGATTAGGGAGTGAAACACTTAGCGAGCAATTACCTACCGTTAAAGACAAAGTTCTTTTTTCATTACTTACCTTAATTTCTCTTGAGTTGAGCTTGTACTTTGAATGACTTAATAATATGATATTGAGTATATGTTGTTAGCTTCTATGTTTTGATTGCTTTATGTTTTTGGGTTAATAAATGCTAGGGACTAGCATTTTTCTAAGTTTGGGGGAGTTTGATAAATGTTAATTTTGTGGTTAAACATGTTGACTTTTGGTCAACTTTGACCACATTTGTCCACCTTACCACTCAATATTTTTGGCCGATTCTTGCTTCGATCCTTCGTTTTGTAGGTTGAAGAAGCAGACCATAGCATTGGAATGGCACCGAGACGAGTGGAACAAAAAAACGGGAACGCAAAAGTCAACGGAAATTATAACTGTAAGGCCTAGGCCCCAGGAGCGAGGCCTAGGTGCCACAGTACAAAAGGTCTCTGCCTAAAGAACGCACCCTAGAGGCCTAGGCGCCACCTGAGGCCTAGGCCCCAGGCACCTGCGAGCCTGGAGGCCTAGGCGCCAGAGCACCCTCGAGCCTGGAAGCCTAGGCGCCCAAGCACCCCTTCCTAAGGCCTAGGCGCCAGTCACCCGAGAAAGTGGTCCCCTACCTCAAATTTGAACTCAAGCTTACTATTGGCCAAGGATTTCTATCTAAATGGTTTGGTGAGTGAAAGGGACACCTTCAAGAGTAAAAGAACCTGGAACCTAGCAAAAAGAACTCTCACTCTTCATTTTCATCTTCTCATCTTAGACTTAGGTTTTTCATCACCATTCTTGCATTTCTTCATCTTCCTTGGGAGCATTTATGAATTCTTGCTTGGAGAAGGCTTGGAGCACTTGAAGACTTGTAGGAGCCTTGAGGAATTAAGCATCTAGAGTCTATTGGGTTTCTTCTTCCCTTCTTTTATCTTGTATTTAGACATGGATGCTCTTTTATGTATTTTCATGTTTATATTTAGTTTGATTATGGAGTAATTTTCTCTACACTTTCTATGGTTGTAACTACTTGAATTTGTTATGTTGGTTGGATTAATGGCTATTTGACTTTAGTTTTCCTTCATTGCTTGTTTACTCTTCTCCTTGAGTTTATTGTTGTGTTGATTGATCAAGAGACTTAGTCAATTGCACTTTAGATTTCTTTTAAACTCTTGGAAAAGATTAAAAGGAATTGGAATTAGGAGAAGAGTGTAGTGGCCATGGGCTTGTTGGGAAACTAGTCTAGGACACTAGGTGAAGGTAAATTGCACTTGTAATGCCCCTCTTGAACTAGCAATTTGGATGAGAGTCCATTCTAGTGTAAGCTTGGGAGAGTGACCCTTTCACTTGGGAGAGTAAGGGCCCAATTAGTTAACTTCATCAACAAGTAGAAAAACCAAACTATTAGCCTTAATTCACTAACTAACCAAATCAAATAGTGAAAACCATAGGAAGTGTGTTTTGTTAATTCATTAAAAAATCCCTAATTTGCATTGTGTTTGTTGTTCTTGTTTAGTAGTAATTTAAGTGGAGTTGTAAACTTAGTTATTTTCATAGTGAGTAAATCGTCAATTGTTGCTTATTTAGCTAAAGTGAGTCTCAAGGTAGTGGTAATTAGCAAACAATGTAAATCAATCATCGTGGGAACGATATCTTATTCACCCTATCTACACACGTCCCGTGCGCTTGCGGATTAGGGTTATAAAACTCACAACATGAAGAAAGGGTTGCCCTCCGGGTCATATTTGTCTAGATGTGATTTACCAAAGGAATCGATTATTTGTTTCCAGTTTGAATGTCCTCTGTCCTAGTGGGTTTGAGAGCACCCAAGTGTTCAAATTTTTCAAATTCATCTCTATGAGAGTTAAATTATAAAAGGTTGGGTGTGCTTGACCAATTGCTAATATCTACGTGACTATTTGGGCGTCTAGAAATGAAAAAATAGAAGTTGGGATTTGTAATCCTTTAAGTAGCTACATTATACAATAAAGATAATCTTGATCAATTTGGTGGTGAATGAGTAGCTTGGCTACTTCCTCTCTTTCTCATAATGTTTATAGGCCGGCTGAACAATCTTGTTAATTGTACATGTACCTTATCCTGTTAGCAATTTCATAGTTAGCTGGTTTTGGTTAGAGTAGGGTAATTTTAGTCTTCCTAAGATAGCAAACACAAATCTTGGAACCACATGTATTTTACATGGCAGGTTACGTGTTGCTTTGTCTATTACCAATTCCAAACTAGGACAAGTTAGCTCTATATACATTTAAATAGTTGGTATTCTTGTTATAATCATTTGGGTAGTCTTGTTCTGAAGTGTTAGCTTTCTTGCACAGAGACATTTGGTAAGTGTTACTACAATGTTTCATTGCCTCTATTATCCAATATTTTAGGAAGTTTGTATCTGTTATTGGTCCAGTAGCCTGGTAGCAGCTTGTTGTCAATCTTAGTAATGCATTTTTTGTTCACAGGAAAGGAAATGTGACTTCTAGGAATGGATTGACGACCATTCTCCACTTAAGTGAAGGTAACAATTTTTGAACAATATAATAAGGCACAAGAAATGGAACAGAGAGCAGCCAAGTTGGAGTTGTGGTTGAAAGAGGCACTAGGAGTAGTAGCTAGAAGGAATGAAAGTGAAAATTCACTAATACCTCAAATGGTTGCTGATATTTCTGCGTTGCATATTGTTTGAGTAGCATTAGGGGATATGTTAATTGTACTTGGGCAATTGTTTGGATTATATTTGTTGTGTTGGTTGTTTCAATGTTATGGAAAGGTTGTATTTAGGAGGAAATTTGAGTTTAGTGCATGATTAACTGTTTGGACAATGGTAGTTGGTACTTGGCCAACTATGAATCATGTAACTTGTTTCTTTATTGATTAATGAAATGAACTTTAATTTCAGCTATTGTTGTTACTCATTTACAAAGCAAGATGAGTTATATGTTTGCATAGCACATCCATGAAGGAGAAAATGCATATAGTTGAAGGAATTTTCAAAAGTACTACTCAAATTCTACATCAGTTACAGAGCTGTTAATAAGGTTCAGAAACACAAGTGTATCATAGACCCTGATCCACAAAAGAGATACTACTTTAGTTCTTAAAAAAAATATGGACAATGTAAAAACTTAAAGTGCATAAAACACATAGATCCACAAAAGTGATACTATTATTAGTTCTTAAAAAAATGGACTATCTAGTAACCATCATCAGTTGTAGCCATGTATATATTAATCCTTGCTGATCAGGAGAGATGGATGCCAAGTTAGAATATTTGCCCAAGCTGCACATAAGCAAAAACTAGTTATAAGAAATATGCTTCATTAGTAAATAAAGACATCACTGTTTCAGAAACATTGTCAATATTAATAATAACAACCACATAACACCTAGGAAATAATCTTAGGAAATAATCTTAGGTGTTAAAACCAAGATGAACCTACATACTCACATTTGGTTACCTACAAACACGATCACCTCTCTATCATTTTTCTCTTTCTCCCTCTCAGACTAGCGGGTTAGGTTCTTGGTCTGTCCAAAGGGATCGTTGAAGATGACTGCAAAAGTAGAATAGTCAGGCCCAAAAACATGAAAGGATTAATTTCAAAGAAAATAAAATTGATCTAACAAACAGATAACACCATGAAGTCTAAAATTTCAAATATATATACTTGTATAGTTTGTTGACTTCCAGAATGAGAGACACCATATTCTCATCCACAAGACCTCTTGTTATGGCTTACATTGTCATATGTTTTGCAGTTATTTCTTTTCCATGCCTTTAAAGCTTGCACTTGCCATTCTTAGGTTCATATCTAGCTTTTATTCTCTATTTACGAAGCCACCCAGGCTTTGACTTGCACCATATTAGAGGTAGGGGAATGCCCTATCCACTTTGTTTCCAAAAGTCTTCACCTAGAACTGGTTCAAGAGAGTACTGGTATGATTTTAAGAACATATTTTTGTTGTAGCAATCATTTATCCACTCTTGGGATCCTCCTTCCTATCTTGAATTGCAGCAATAACATGTATACAAGGTATACCACTAATGTCCTAACTTCTACGGTTGCAAGTCTTCAGTCTTAAGTTAACTGAATATTGAGATCTCCCAAGGCTCACATGATATCCCTCATTACCATTGCACATAACCTTCCATGGGTAATTTTCTTTAATTTTTTTCATGCACCTCTTTTATTATCAAGTGACCATACTCTTCCTTCCACCTGCTTGAAGACAACCTCCTTTTCATGTTTCTCTCAAACACATAGTCCCTTATTTCTTCTAATATAAAAATAATAGGTTTGCTCCTGGTGGAGATCAAAATAAAATTAAATGCGTCACACGTGTTATTATCGATAGCATCACATTGAGCCATGTATGAAAAATATGCCCTACACCACAGTTTTGGATCCACACGCAAGATGGCATCCTTGGCACCATCTTTCATTTGTTTTATCTCATCAAGCCTTTTTCCCAAAATTGGCTTATTCGGAGACTTTGCCGCAGCATAAAAAGCAAGCTTAGGTTCCTCACCTAAAAAATTTGAATACCAGTTAGCATAGATGTGTCTGTCACATAACCTATGCCCAGCTCATAGAAAAATCTCTTTAACCACATTTAAAAGTCCCTACAAACATAAAAAATATCACATTAATAGTGACATATGAAAAATACCTGATATTAATAAAAATCATTATTACCTTTTGTTGATCAGACATGAATATCAAATAACATCCATATGTGGTTTTGATATCACCTCGTAGGTGCTCTAGAAACCAAGTCCATGATGAAGTATTTTCTCCTTTGACAACTGACCATGCTAATGGAAACATTTGATTGTTTGCGTCCTTTCTAACTACTGTCAATATTTGGCCCTTAAAAACTCCTTTAAGAAAACATCCATCAAGCTCCAAAAATTTTCTACATCTTTTTAAGAATCATTTCTTCAATGCAGCAAAGAAAATATAAAATCTTTTGAAATAAGGTGGAATTCTAAGACCCCTATGATCAACTTCAATGTCAACACTATTTTCCGGATTTGAAGCAATCAAAGCTTTTGCATAATCATGCAATTTGGCATATTCATGATTAACATCCCTCTCCAACTTCACCCTAACTATTGCCTTGGCCATTTTGCAAATGTTTAGTGAAATTTTTAGCCCCAAAACCTGCCAGATAGTTTCCTATAGGAAACTTTGATTCATTTCAGGATGTTTGGCTATAAAGATTTTAAAATTTTTGGCTATATCCATGGTGCTATAATTTTTGAAATTTTATGCACTTTATTGCACCTATGCTTCTTCTTATACACTTTAACCATGAAGTATATCTTCCCTTGGAATTTCTCTCTTGATGCATAAAGTAGCCATGAACAACCCTCTGACTTACACTTCACCCTAATTTGGGAAGATTCATTCTTAACATACTCATAATCTCTCTTCTCAATGACACAATATTTCAATAATGCTTCTTTAAACCCTTGGTGCTTAATAAAGCTTAAGCCAAAGGAAAAATTAACAATAGGCTCATTTGGATCATACCTTTGAAAATGATTCTTCCTCCTTCCTACAACAAGCTCACCATCTTTTTCAGTTTTTGACATGAAGAAGCCAAGGTCAGAATTATCCAACTCATTTGATTCTCTAGATGTCTCACTGTCACTGTCAATATTTTCCACAGCAGTTGTTTGTTGATGAACATGAAAAAAAATTGGAAACAATTCTGCTGCAGTAGGATCATCCAAACAAATGCCACTATATGAGAAGCCCGATGCTAAAGGCAACTTACTTTTACCTTTGTGAGCAAATGATGACAAGGAAGACCAAGAAAGACCAAGAATCTTCAAAATCACATGGAATCTAGAAGCATTTGTCCCCCATCAGATGCTTTTGTCACTTGAATGGTCATTAATTATCTTTTTTTTTCCCTACAGAAGGATACTTCTACTGCCACCAAATGCTTTACATTTCACGGCAGAAAAAAACAAACCAAGTTTCAGTTTAATTGGGCAGATTGTTAATTAGTTCATTTCTACTGTTTTCTTTTCATTCTGGTCCTTACAAAATGCAAACACTCATTCCCGTCAAAAACACCCCCCACATGGTGGCATGTGATTTACTTAAATGGCTTAAGGGGTAAAAGGTCTCAAATTTTAAATTTTAAGGGGTGAGTTAGCCTGAGTCACATTTCAGGGGGCAACGTGTTCACATGGCCTTTATTCAAGCCTCATAATTTTATAGTTCAACTACATCCAGTGTCGTGCCCTAAACTGCCCCTGGCCCATTTGGGCCTGATTACTTAAAACATACAGCGGAAGTTTTCATTACACAGAAGGGGCTTTTAAAACTCACTAAGACTTATAGGCACGAACCCCAGGATACTTATCGGTACTAGCTCGTTAAGTTCTTTAATTAAGGTTAAGTTGAAGTGCTCTCAGAAACAAGCTAGCACCTATGTGGATTTCACGTGTTCATTTTCATGGTCTTTACCAAGCTTAGCCAAGGATATGCATGGCAACCAAAACACCAACTTAAGTTTGAAAACTTATTTTCATGCATATGCTTTGCATGCTTATGTGTTTTGGTGTTCACTAGTACACATAATCACTTAATGCCTTTAGAGTCAACTAATGCTTAAGCATGCATTAATTCGCATACGTGCACTTAAATTTCTTATTAGCCAAACTTTACACAAGCATCCAATTTCATGCTTTTTCTAAATTTACTTGCATGTTCTTTACTAAGTGCGCATACATAGTCAAACATTGCATGCTTTCAAAATAGACATGGGCTTATGGGCCTTTTAGTACTTAACATGCATATGGCCCAAAATTAACCAAAAATAAATTCAAATTTTCCAAGTTCTTATTTAAGCCCAAAACGTACATTTAAGCCCAATTTCAACATGCTTCAAGTTTCATGAAAACATAACCTATAAATTTATGCATGGGCCTTGGTAAGTCTACCAAGCAATAAAAATACCCAAAAATGTCCAAGTCCATAATACAAGCCCAAAGCCAAGTTTGGCCAAATTTTAGCTAAGTCCATAATTTGGTCACTAAAGTTAGACAAACAAAAACATGCTTAAGAGCAAGCCATAAATCCACAAAGCCATGGAACACAAATTTTCACCTTAATGGACCTTGTTCCCACAATTCTAAGACTTCAAGTCCTGCACAGAAAGTCTACATTTTTCTTAGCTTGTTTACAAGCAGCTTATATACTTAGAACACTTAGAATATTTTGAGCAATACCATACACAAATCCAACCTTAGCACACAGAAAGAGTACTCAAGACTCTTAGCTTGATCTTTCAAGCAAACCTTTACCTACAAAAGTAGGGTAGGGCGGGTGAGTTATAAAACTCAATAAGGATTCCATGGCATCCAATGCCTATCTTATGGCCTCCAAGGCCTAACATATGCCAAGAATGTAATGGCAAAATAATCCTTACTCCTGCAAAGAAAACATAAAGACAAGGAAAACACAAGGATACATGCATATAACAATAATATCATAATCGGGGGTTAGCATGCACAACAAATCAAAGAAGCACACAAACACACACCACTTAACACTTTGTTCACAGAAGGGCAGCAAGCAAAATGGCTTTGAATGAGTGGATTGATTATGTTTTAATGTGTGGGAAGGTGATGGACAGCCATATGGGAAGGAAAATGAGTGTATAATGTGCTTGGAAGAGTGGGAGACAAGATTTAATGGATGGAAGACTAATTGGAAGACTTTTGTGTAAGTTGGTAGAAAAAGTCAAAAGTAGGAGACATGTAGATGAAATAGTAGGAAATTAAAATAGTAGGAAATCAAAAGTAGGAGGTGGATTAAAATAGTAGGAAATTAATAATGTGTTTGAAATGAGTGGGAGACAAGATTAAAGAAATGAAGACTAATTGGAAGACTTTTGGGTAAGTTTGATAGAAAAAGTCAAAAGTAGGTGAAGAAAGAATCCAAGGTAATGACTAAGGGTGGGAGGTGGATTAAAATAATGGGATTTGGAGGGAGGTGGATTAAAATAATGGGATTTGGAGGGAGGTGACATAAAATATTGGGAATTGGAGGGGCATGGCTGGCCAAGGCATCCTAGGCCATTAAAATGGCCTAATTACCCCTTTACTCCTCCAACTTTCTGATTTTGGGCAATTGAGCCCAACTACTAAAAATCCTTTCGTTCAATTGAGTCCCTCACCTTTAAAAATCACTGTTTTCATCACTAATTCCCTTGGCCTAAGCCAAGCTTATTTTTAAGATGTTCAACACTCAATTATGCACATGTCATATTGTCTCCTCAATTTAATTGGGCTACATTCCCGATAAAGGAAAAATTCTTATGCTCCAAATCCATTTAACCCAGGACCTAATCACTTTGGATTGTCTGGGCATTACATCTAGAATCCGAAATGCATATAATCTACATAATTATAGGCTATTATATCATATGTAGTTAGGTATCGAACTGAATTAACATAAATGTAGTCATAAATCCCCATAAAAGCATACATAATTCATAATACAGTCATACCATCATCATAATAAATGTCTTATTCTTGATAAACACAAATAGTAATGTGACATACCTTATCCAGTAAATACTCGGACAGATCTCATTTAATCATCATCCGATCTTGAGGCATCCATATCATCTTGAGCAGGCACGGGCGAAGGAATGTCAAGTGATTTGCATATGTACTCTATCTCAACTCATTCTTTTCTTCAAAAATGGTCCAGTTTCTGCTCACAATATGTTGCCTATTGCGTGGTATGCTCTACTACAACCCCTATACCTGTTTAGTCAACTCCAGCATTTGAGTGACATCAATATGTTCTGCAGGAGTATTGCCCAGTCATTATCGTCCAACCACATCATGCTGCTTTGATCCAAGGCTAAATATACGCCTTTTCTTCATCACACTAGCAACCGTACTCATAATTGCAACCTTATCAATGTCTAGTGAGCCTTCATCTTCATCCATGTTCTTCGTTTGTTGCTCGATCTTAGCAGTTATCTTTGCCTGCACAAGTAAAGGCACATATAGGTTATTAGTGAGGCTCTCGTATATGGTATTTAAAAATCTCATATATAACTAGCCTGATAATTACCACTACTTCCAATTCGCTTGTTAACGTATTCCTCACTCTTTTTTTTATGAGTTTCTTGCATGACCTTAAATAAGCTAGGGTCTTTTTTTTTTCCGGATCTTTCTCCCACTACATTGGTTGTTAGTTTGATGAATTTGAGTAGAACATAAATAGCTTGAATTATGTGTAAAAAAGGTACCGCAATTTTACCATTCGCTCTCAGTGTGCAGTAATCGAAAGAGATCCTCCTACTTAAGTAACACTGAATCCATCAGTCGAAGAAGAGTCATGTGATGATGATGCTTGAAGTGTTTTACCTTTAGATGATTGCTCCTGAAACTTTGGTGAAGCCCACCATTCCTTCATTTGTGCATATTGTGTGTCAGTCATAAAAATGCCCTTGCTCGCCGTTTTGCAGGATCTTTTATTTGGAGGATGTCTACCATATTCGATCTGTAGTTCGTAGCCCCCATCATGTGCCAAATGCGATACACCTCGTTATGGTGAGTTGGATCCCACTCACATAATCACTGCACGTAAATAAAATTGAATAAGTGCACCAGTACCCAACATGCCTAAAATAGAAAGAAAACTCCTTACCTCAAATATGTGCCACCACGCTTGAATATCTGTTAGGCTAGCACTTGTCTAGTCATGATATGGCTTGAAGTGTGTGGTAAAGCATCAAGTCACTAACCATGTTGTTGATGATGGAAGGAAGCTGCATGTAGTGCATGTTCCAACACAATATATACAATTTATTTGATACTAAACATACTACAGCTAACATAGACTATTACAGTTGCATAATGGTGCATTATTTACGTGTTACCGTGAGGGATGATCCATAAGCAAGCCTAAATCAGGGCATGTGATACCGATGACTGAACATTTGAATTCGCAGTATCGGGTGAAGCTACAAGGTCAAAGTAGATCGACTTGCACTACGGTAGTGAAACTTAGGGCGAATATCACTTGTACGAGTGTCGAAATTTGGAATAGTTGTTTTTTTTATTGACGGCTGTGAATCTGAATGACATGAATGCAATTGGCATACCCGATGTTGTCTGCCAAAATCCCCTGACAACACTTCTTTCATCTGTGCATAATGCCTTTCCCTGGGCAATGTTTATACATATTTTCACATTTAGTTGGCATCTGCGTAAGTGAAAAATAAGCATACAACATTTTAGAAAGAGAACATAAGGGTAAAAAGACGTACTACTGCCACTGAACTTACCAGAGCAAATTTGAACTTAATATGTACATAGTAACAATAATTTCACTTTTACGTTACAATCAATGGCCATTATCGTCATCAGATTGTGCTTTAGAAGCACTATTCTCAGTATCTCCGAATTCAAACTCATCTTCTTCATCTATTGCTTCAAGAGACTTCTTTTCCAGAGGATCATTGTCATGTTGCAATAATCCTTTCATGATTGGCAAGTCATTCATAATTATGGCAGGATTGTTTAAATCACCCAATAATTCTTCCTGTAATGCATATTCTACCTCATATACATTATAATGAATAGTACATATGCATTTGATTTTCAAAACAGCCGACCACCATGTTTTTTAATGTGACTTTGTTGAGTAAGGGGTGTAGTAAACTTGATCAGCTTGGGAGGCAAGAATGAACGGGTCAAACTTCCCATATTGGTGACCATCATGAACATCAACCATACCATATTATTTATAAACCCGAGTCCCACGGTTAGGTGTAGGGTCAAACCAAGCACACCTAAGCAATACAAAATTTTGTGTGGCCATCCAAGAGATTTGAGTTTAATGATTTCTTGTAACACTCCATAAAAATCACATTCAATCTTACTTGATCCTGAAGTCCTTATATACACACTCCATTGTTATAAGTGGCTTTATCACGACCTTAGTCGCTGATGTAGAACTTGTACCCATTTATGAAACAAACAAGCTAAGTCTCAACACGACATGATAAGCCATATACAACACCCCATAACATGCTGTTTGTGATATTGTTATCCACATCATCCACCTAGTTGCATATCAATAATATGGATAAGTATGTCCCTTGAAGCTAAGAATGGCTCAAGTTCAAGTGTGGGTAACTTACATAATTTATAAGCCACGTGCCAAAGTTATTCTCAATGTAGATGTCAAGTTCGACAAAGCTAAATTAGGGTCATGCCTACGCACTTCATTGACAAACAAACTACAAGATATCGATATTAGACAATAAAGCAGAAAGTATTTGTCGATAGTATATAAAGAAAAAATATGTTATGGCTCTTACTCGAGGTACGACTTCACCTCGTTACAATTTAATAAGACATATGCAGTAGTGACCTTCATTTTATTGCCATCAAGATATCAATATTTTTGATGCACCATATGGATGACTCAGGTATCTAAAGATAGACCACAACGATTTATCATACGTTTCTGGTTTGCCATCATCATTTCGAGGTACTTTAGTTGCCATGCATGGAATATGAGATTTAAAGTAGTGCAAGAAAAATATAGAGGTATCCTCTATTAGATAGGCTTTGCAAATTGAACCCTCAATATGAGCCTTATTTGATACTTTCATTTTGAGGTTATGTATGCAATGCTCAAATTTGTACATCCACCTATACTGAACAGGCCCTCCAACCCTTGCTTCATAAAGTAGGTGGACCGCACATGTTCCATCAAATTGAAAAAAACAGGTGAAAATATTCTTTCCAACTTGCAGAGAATGATAGGAATATTGGCTCCCAACTCGACCATGTGATTGACATCTAATTCTGGGCCATATAAATCTCGGAAGAGTTGACTTAACTTAGTCAACGGTTTTCAAATATTTTTAGGTATTGCTTGAAGGGCTATTGGGAAGAGCCTTTACATCATTACATGACAATCATGGCTTTTTATACTAGACATATGACTAACATTATTGTCAACACACTACCCAGGGTTTAATGTAAACCGTATGAGAGTCTAAGTGCTTTAACCCAATTGAGCACATCTGCTCTTTACTATGTCTTTAGTGTAAAAGTGGCCTTGGGTTTGAACACTTAATTGTCGGCTTAAGGAATCAAATTGAGCTTTAATCAACTACACAACATCTCGAGGTCCTTACAAGCTTTTACGTTGTCCTTAGTTTTATTCTTTACATTGTCGCTGTGTTCCATATATTATCAAAAACATTCTTCTTTATATGCATCACATCCAAATTATAACGGATTAAATTATTCTTCCAGTAAGACAACTCCCAGAAAATACTTCATTTTATCCAATTATGAGTTCTCCCATAACTTGGTCTGGTACAAACTTGTCCATTGTGAACAACAGATGACAAATTCGAGATATGTTCAAATTTTGGTTCAGGTGGAAGACACTCAGGAGGCAATGACTTCTCAATTTTTCCTTTCTTTAAAGCTACTATGTTTCTTCTATATGGGTGATCCAACTTGAGAAATTACCGATGACAATAAAAAAATGAAGTTTTCCCCCTATGCTGAAGCTGGAAGGCTTTATTATTTTCCATGCAAATAGGGTAAGATAACCTCATATGAGTCATCCATCCGGATAGCATATTATAAGTTAGGAAGTCATTTATGGTCCACAAAATTGAAGCTTGTAGCTGGAAATTTTGTTTTAGTGAAACATGTTTTGAGACCATCCTCGCACAACTATTTCAATTCATGGATAAGAGGTTGTAAATACACATCAATATTCCGATGTGGACTTCGAGGGCCTGGTACCAATAAAGCCAAAAACATATATGGTTTTTTCATACACATTTACGGAGATAAATTATAGGGAGAACGATGACCGGCCAACATGAATATTGTTTACAGAGTTTCAAATGGAATAAAGCCATTAGAACAAACGTCAAGGCGAACATTTCGGGGCTCCGCGGTAAACCGTAGATATGTGCAATCAAAATGTTTCCATGCTTCCCTATTTGAAGGATGTTTTAAAACATTTGGCTCGTATCGATGCTCACTGTGCCACCTCATGTGTTATGTAGTTGAAAGTGAAGCATATAGTCGTTGAAGACGAATAGTTAGTGGTAAACAGTGCATGGTCTTTCTTGCTCTATCTTTACCCTTCCAACTTTTCTCGGCTTAAACCGAGATTCATCACAAAACTTGCAATTTGTAGCATCTTTATCATTTTTCCAAAGCAACATGTAATCATTAACACATGCACCAATTTGAATATGTGCAGGACCTAGTTGTGAAACTAATTTCTTCGTCTTATACCAATTGGATGTCATCTTGCTGTCACTAGGTTGCGTCTCTTTCATCAAGGCTACGATATCATCATAATAGCATATTGGTATGTGATATTCTAATTTAAGGTTTAACAAATGAACTGTAGCGGATAGCTCAAAATGCGTATCACATCCATCCCAGAGAGGTGTAATTGCCGAGTACAATAAATCAGAAAATTGTCTAAAACCTTCATTAGGTTGCTCATCAACTTGAGTGAAATTCTGATGGGAACTTGGTTCAACTGCATCAAATACAATTTGAGCATATAGGTTTACATTTGAATTATAGTGATATTGCTCATACCAATTAGAATTTTTAAACAGCTAACTCGGAGGATCATTAAACAACTCACCATGAGATTTCTAGTTTAAGTAATAAGGCATGAAACCTCATTTGTATAAATGAACTATAACATTATCATAATCCTTGAACCTAAAATTTTTAAATCTTCTATATAGGCAACGTATTTTTCTCCATCCATATGGTTTAGATTACTCCAGGTAAATGTTATAAACTGCTCAATTCATGTCTCTCACTCCTCTTTGTACTTAATTCGCCTAGGTAAGAAACGATTGCTATACATCCAACTACATTCTTGTTCCATGAAGTCCTACCAATGCAAATTATATATTTACCTTTATGATATCTAGAAAAGCATAAACAAATAAAATTAATTCCCTAAATTAAAAAAAAAAATAAAAATTAAATCCACAAATTGCATATTCCAATAGGCAACATATTATTTTTAATTGCATGCAGGAATATTGCACCCAATTAAACAATGTAAAATAAAACTAACAATATAATAATTTTGTATTAAATCCGTAAATTAGAAAATTTTAAATAACCTCCAGAAAAATTACATATATTAATGTGAATTTAGGGTTTAGGGTTTAGCTAGAGTCAATACTAGTTAAGTTTAAGGTTTAGGATTTAGGGTTTAGGGGAATATAATTAAGGTTTAGGGTTTAATTAGTGTTTAAGGATATGGGTTTAGGGTTTGTATTTAAGGTTTAATGTTAATGGTGGTTAGGCTTAAGGTTTAGGGTTTAGGCTTTAGGGATATAGATTTAGGATTTAGGAATTAGGGTTTAGGGGTATAGAATTAGGGTTTAGGGTTAACGCTAGTTAGGCTTAAGGTTTAATTAGAGTTTAAGGATATAATGTGTCATATATTATAATGTATCATATTAAAAATCATATTAATAATAATAATAATCATACATATTATTATTATTAAATATATGATATATCATTATTATTATATAAATATTTTATATATTCCTAACACATTAAAAATTTTAGTTTTAATACATATTGTGAGATTGGATCTCCTTAATAATAATAATAATAATAATAATAATATTATTATTATTATTATTATTATTATTATTATTATTATTATTACTACTACTACTACTACTACTACTACTACTACTACTTACATATCTTATATTAAAAATCAAAATTAATCAAGCAAACATATTTAAATCTAACAATGTAGCACTTTTTTATTAATTCCCTAAGTTAACTAAGTTAAAAAATTAATCCACAAATTGCATATACCAATGGGCAACATATTATTTTTAATTTCATGCATAAATATTGCACCCAATTAAGCAATGTTACTTAAAACTAACAATATACTAATTTCCAATTAAATCCTTAAATAAAAAAAATTGAAATAACTTCCAAAAGAACTACATATATTAATGGGTAACCTATGAACTTTAATTTCATACATAAATATCCCACCCAATACTACAAACTTAATTAACACTAAAAGTATACTGATATTCTATTAAACCCAAAAATTAAAAACAAAACCACATATTCCATATATTATATGAAGTGCCACCCATAAACTATAATTTCACACATAAATATACTACCCAATTAAACAAATTTAATTAAAACTAATAATATACTAATTTTATATTAAACCCAAAATAAAAAAAATAAAATTGGAAAAAATTCAAAATATCAATGGGTAACCTAAATACTTCACTTTCAACCATCAACAACTATAAATCACCTACATTTCACATATTTCTAACCAAATTAACTCAGAAACTTTCGGATTTATTACATTTTTCGTGGAAAAAAAATTGAGAATAAATACTTGAACATCTTATCTCAAATCCAAAAATGAACCTTGAAAATGAGTGGGAATGGCTTTGAATCTGGCAGCACAAGCAAAATATTGAATCCATTATCATGGTAAACCTCAAAGAACTAAAAAAAAAATCCAAAAAGAAAAAAAAATAACAAAAACTCACCAAATCTACAAGTTTGAGCTGAAGATTAGCCAATGCCGATGTGTAGGGTTTCAGGAGCCAAATAAGTGTAGTGGAAGATAATTGAAATCTTCTAGGATCTAAATAAAATAGGATAAATCAGGTGTTCGAAAATTTTATACTTATTCAGTTGAGATCTTTCACTAAATTGTTGAGTTGAATCATAAACTTGAACAGTTAACATATTCAAGTTTTCTACGATATCCACACGAGCCTCTTAGGATCATCAAGCTTCCACCATGTCCCGGCAGATACGTTCCTCTTGCGCTCGTAGTGCTAACTTGCGTCCTTGAAGGAATAATAAGAGAATAGTACGGTTGGAACTTTTTAGAGCCTTTCTGATTTCTTCTTTAGGGAGACTAGGGCAAGAGCTGCAAAATTTTTACTATATGATGTATATAGGGTGAGACTCAACTCCTAAGCCTAATGGGTTTAAAAACCCTATTCCAATTAGGTTTAATTTCGGGCTTCATTAATGGCTTAACGTTTGGGGCAATTATTAATTTGAAATTATTATGAAACTAAAAAAACAATTTGGTCATGCACTCAAAAAATCCAATTGGGTCTATGTGCGTGACCCAATAGGCTTCTACCACATTGGCAATGATCATAAATCACATTTATGATCATAAACAATAAGCGGTGTCTAGCAACACATTATTGCTACATGTCCCAAATGCAACCAAAAGGGGGTGAATTGGTTGGGTTTCAAAGCAAACAAAAAATAAGTTCTTGAACCTTCAAACTCAAATTTAATTTAAGGAATAATAATTAACCCTCTTCTAACAGGAAAATAACTACCACAATCCATCTAAAATTTGCTTTGAAAGTTGCCTTTGAAGTATTTTTGAAAATAAAGAAGTTCAACCAAGATAGGTTGCATAAAACACCAACCAAAAATCAAGTATGTAAAGAGAGAGAGAAGCTTGCACAAGAGAATTTTTATATAAGTTCAGTCTCTCCTCTTGAGAGCATACTCCTCTCCTCAAGTTCACCACTGAGAGTTTTCTTCTCCACTATGAAACACAAGAATACACAATAGCATACAAAGGCGCACAACCCTTTGGTAGTTTCTTCTACCTTCATCTCTCACTAGTTTTGCTAAAGGCTAACTAGAAACCTTTCTAACTTCATTTCCCTTACAAGGAAATCACTTAACCACTCAAGACAAGCTCAATAATTTTGTGGTTACAAGGTGATAAGAACTAAGGAAACACTCAATGCTAAATAAGCCAATGAACGCACAAGTTCTTGGCAATTTTTTGAGTTCAAGTTTTTTGATGAAGGATTCTCTTTTCTAGTTGTCAAGAGAGTTTGCAACATGTATCTTGATGTAAGTATACTCTTTAGGAAGTTATTTGTCCATTGATCCCTGTTGGAGACGCCTGAAAAAAAGTTTCTTAAAAACTGGGGACCGTTGCCTTGTTTTTCACGCAAAAAAAAAACTCCAAAATTCGCGTTAAGTTTCAAGTTTAACGGGTTAAACTCAATTTCACCCTTTGCTGCACTCTAGCAGTTGTAACCCAAATGTAGGTTGTCGCAAGTAATAAAATCTTGGGAATCCGAATGTCGAACTATAGGGAAGTGAATTAAGAAATACAAATTATAAATATTTAATAATGAAAGTTTTCGTGAAAGGTGTGAACAAGTATTGATTAAAAATTCAAATTCAAATAAAATAGCTAAGGATAGGGGATCCACTTTTAGTATATCGGTTATGATTAATTTTAACCCATCTTACGACTCAATTAGGATCCAAATATAAGGGATGTCCTAATTGGGGAATTTAGTTAGTATTAACTTTTATTGATTTTAAAATGCCAACATTTGTTAATGGGTTTAAGTATCCATTATGTCAACATTTGTCTACAATAACTCAATATTCCAATATAGCCGGCAGAGCTATATTCTATAGAGGAAATCATGTAGCTTTTGTGCCAATTATTAACTATGATGAATCAAGAATCTCACTTAACATGGAGGGAAGTTAAATAGATTAAGAAAGAAAACACCGTTACTGTTGTGATTTATTCAAATTAATCATAACCTCTATACCAAAAGCTTCACCTTTTCACCTTAGCAAAAAGAAGATTAGTTAGCCATAATAAAAGTAGACAACATGTAGAAAGATGAAATAAACATGGATTGAAAAATTAAAAGAAGAACAAGAAGAAGAACGAGAAAACACTTGGACAGAGCTTTGGTATTGAAAACTAGAACAAAACTAAAAAAGAAAAGCTAAAAATGATACAAGAACATAAAACAGGCCTAAGAAGTGGCATGCATTCGTCCTCCCTCCAAGGTGCCTATTTATAGAGTTTTGGGGGTGGGTGAAATGGTAAAATAGCAAAATGTAGGTAAATACAAATCAACAAAGGCGGGCTGAAACTTCTTTTAATTTTTTGACCATCGTAGACATTGAATTAGCTCTTCCTTAAAGCATGAAACTTGTATATTTCTTCTTTAGCTTTGAACTGATAGCTTGCTCATTGAAATCAGACATCCGTAGCTCAAGTTATGATTTTTCTACAAAAACTGCTCTTCAGCACATGAAAGAATGAATAGTCTCATCTATAATTAGATTTCGGCAATAAAAATGATCAAATGAGCTTACAGAATGAAGCAAAGTTGAAGATCTATGTGTTGGCTTTCAGATGAATTTGGAATCACTTAGTTTCAATGTCTACAGCTCCAGCTATGATTTTTCTCGTGAAGGGTCGCCAAGTGACGATTTTACTTACATAAAAAAAATTGTTTAATATATATATTTTAATATTAATGAACAGTAAACCGCATATGTATAGTAAAATACACATAAGCGTATGAACAGTAAGTTGAAAAATAGTAATTGTGAATAGTAAAAATGTGTGTGAATAGTAATTCAGTGAAAAAATGCTTAGAATATAGAAATTAATCATACTCAAATTGTATAATGATGATTTAAACCCTTCATAGCAATACACTTATGAGTATTCATCACCCTTTAACGGTCAAAAGCAGCTGGAGACAAGTTATTTAATGCTTTGCAGGACAGTCCAGGTGATGTCCTTTGATTCGTCTGAATGATATTTGAAATTCTGGCTGAAATCGCACCACTCAAAGAAATTGAGCGGAAGCTTTTAGGCTTCCACTTAACAGGTCAAAACCAAAGTTTAACACGTTAACTGATGTTTCAAAAAATTCCAGGAATCCCAGGCTACAAATTAAGCCATTTTAATGAATTAAAGTATAAACTTGGGAGCAGGTTAGATTTAGGTGATAGAAAGACCTGTTAAACTGTGACTTTAATGGATTAAATTTAAACCTAGAAGAACTTGTCATTTGGAAATCAAACTTAATTCAAACATTAATAAAAATTAATAACCTACTAACTTCTTTTCAAAAACAAGTTTCCTCAATAATCTTAAAACATATTTTTTTGATATAACACTTGACACACTTGAAAATTAAGCATAAGTTCAATTAACCTTATTTTGACCAATGAAGTGAGATTAAAACATTAACATAAATCACTTGTCATCATCAAAATTAAGGGTAAAATCCATATTTGGTCCCCTAACTTTAAGGGTTGTCCCAAAGTGGTCCCTTATCTTCAAAAGTGCATCTTAAAGTCCCTTATCTCTTTTAGCTTGTCCTATTTTCGTACATTCTATCAATTAAGTCGTTATCTTTGACGGAAATTACCTATGTCGCACTTACTTTGTCACGTGGCATCCTATGTCATAACAATAAGTGGCTAGAATAAAAGAACAATAAATAATAGGCTAAAATTGATAAAAACACATAATTCAAAGGACTTTAAGTGACATTAATCCCTAATTTCTATCTTCCCAAAATCTTCTTGGATTCGAGCTGGCCGTCGCCGACCACCTCTGGCCTACCCGCTGCCAATCGGAAATCGTCTTGATACCCACTCGGCCACTTCCTTGTCATCCACCATCTCGCCGCCCTCCGTCTCGCCAGTCTGTCTCAGCTGTCTTCTCGCCGCCCTCCATCTTGCCAGTCCTCTCGCTAGTCCATCTTGCCAATCCTCTCGCCGCCCTCCGTCTTGCCCTCCGTCTCGCCAGTCCTCGCTACCCACTGGCCGCGAAGCCGATCCCAGTACAGGCGTAGCCTGAGAGTGCGTTCCATCATCCTCAGAAAACAAGTGTCCATTCCGGTTCACTTCGTCGGCCATTCTTTTGCTTCGTCATCCTCCATGTCATCCAGGAGTGAGATCCGGCCTTCGAAACGGTGGTGGAAGATAGAACAGCCGTTAGCTCACACACATTGGCCTGGAAAAGGAATCGGTGGCCCTCAACAATGTTCTGGCAAATGCCGTAGCCATCCTGGAAGCAGTGCAAAGGGGCGGCAAGGATCAAATTGGGGAGGCGTGGCGGCGGGATTGGGGAAGATGGGGGAAGATTGGGTTAACTAGCTTTTAGGTCACTAAATTATTTTATGTCAATTTTAGTTTTAACTTTATTATTTTCCCAATCTAGTCACTTCTTATTATAAAAGAAGCTGTCACATGGCAATCTATGTGCCATGTAGGCAATTTCCATCCAACATAACGGCAGAACTGACAATAGAGACCAAAATAGGACACGTTAATTGAGTTAGGGGACTTTAATAGGCAATTTTAGAGATAAGGGACCACACTAGGACAAGCCTTAAAGTTAAGGGACCAAATATGAATTTTACCCTCAAAATTAAAGTTTACTTTGGAACAAATTCAACACTACCTAAGTAAAAAGATAGTCGGTGATTCGACTAAACCTCTATGATTATTATCCGTATATGTCATTGTTCATTTGTCCAAGATATCAAGACCAAGCATGAGACATGGAATGCGTCACTCTCGCATATCCCAATCTATGGTTTTTTTATTATTAAGTAGACTAACTTAAACTGATGATATTGATATCTTTGGCATCCCTTAAGCTATTTGTGCAGTGTGTGCATATATGAGAAGGAGAGAGATGGAGTGAAAAGTTGAGAGTAGAGCAAAATGAACGAAGCTAGATGTGGAAGGCAATTTAAATTTTTAGTTTCCAATGGCCTTAGCCATAAAAAAAAATATAGCAAAATGCACTGTTTAAATTAACTAGGTTCCAATGGCCTAAGCCGTTGGAAAATGAAAAAATAAAACTCACCTTTTAACATAAATAACTGAAAACAATAGAAACACCGTTTCAATTAAATATGTTTTAACGGCTTAAGCTGTTGGAAACTAAAAAAATAAAAAACACCGTTTCAATGAAATATTTTCCAATGGCGTAAGCCGTTGGAAACAACCTATCTAAAACTCATCGTTTAAATAAAGCATAGTTCTAATGGCTAGGCTGTTGGAGAAATTTTTAGCCTATTTCCAATGGCATTACATGTTGGAAAATTCGAACAGATTAACCATTGGAAAAAGGGGCATTAGAAAAAACAGTTTTTTTAGTAGTGATTGTTTAAAGGTTGTTGATAAAATATAACTGTTACAAGTTTTACTACTAATGATGTCATCGTGTAAAGTTTATGCAATGACTTTAGTAACTTATTAATAAGGATGCATTTTTTGTTTTGCAATGACATCCACTTCATTAGTTTATTAGTTTTGTAATTGACATAGTGTCATTGCATAACATTTACACAATGATTACAGTAAGTCATTATAATACCATTTCCTTAACAATATTTGTAGTGAAACAACGTTTTTACAGTAACTTTTATGTTGTTGCAGAATCAATTTTATGATGATTTTTACTTAGTTACGAAGCACATTACAAGAAGTGTATGTTGTTATTAGCCTACTTCCGAAATAATTTTTATGTTGTTGTGTAATCAACTTTGTAGTGATTTTTCCATAGTTAGGAAACACATATTGTCACATTAGATTGTTCTTATAGTTTATTTTCTGTGATTTAATTTTTAGTACAAGACATATGTCACAATGATGATCAAGTAGTAACAAAAGATATTTTAAAACCATTTTACTACTCCGAAATGACGAGTCTGCATTTTAAAACCTACAGCTATCTAAAAACCAATCCCTCGAAAGAATCTAGTGGTTACACAATCCCTACAAGGTAAAATTACCTACTTATTTAATTAAGGACTCTTTGGAAGTAACATATCAAGTTCAAAATTAGAAACGAATATTTTTGCAGCTAATGGCTAGGTTGTTTTCGCTACCAATTTTAGTTTCATGGGCATATAGTTTGGGGGACAAATTATCGTAAAACTCTATGTGACCGAAATAGAGTTTATGTTTGTATTTTTACGCGATGATTATCTTTAGTTCCAAACTTTCGTCTCATGAATGAAAAAAATAAAACCTCAAACCGATCTAAGCCTCTTCCTGGTTCGACAATTGCAGATCAGAGACAGAAACAACTAATGATTTTAATGACTTTTTTTTATTGTAGAGCCCACGTCCAGTAATTCTGAAAAGTCAACTAAGTCCAACTCCAACCACAATTGCTCCGGAAAAGGGCCAAAAAAAGAAAAAACCACGTGTTGTCCTTCCATAAATTATCTCTAATATTTTTTAATTATCACGAAACTATGAAGTGTGGAATGATCTCATATGTGTCTTGCCCTTCATGAGCAGGTAAAAATTTAAAATTATCCTTGTTAAAATGTCATAATTCCAATCATATCCCTTCTTACCTTTGTCTCCCTCCTCTTTCCCCAACTTTGTTTATAAGCTAAAATTTTTAATCATAGGTGCACATGCGAAAAAATGTGAAAGAAGTTATGAAATTATTTACAGACAAAATAATATATAAGTAATAATTTTGAAATCTTATTTCTGTATATGGTTAACATATTTTGTACATATCCATCACTTATTTAATACATTAAGTTTCATATATATTTGTCATCCAATTTGTACATATCTTTAATTTTGATGAGAAATGAGATTTAAAGTGTCAATATTTTTTTTTATAGGAAGTTGAACTTGTATATACTTTTGAAAATATATCTATAATCTCATTCGTACATATGTTATATATTATTTATACAGGTCTTTCATTTTCTTTATATATCAAATTTGTACATATATGATATTTGATTTGTACATGTATCCAGTTTTAAGGAGATACAATATTTAATGTGTTTACACTTGTTTTATGTTATGATGGGTGGTATTGAAATACAAATGTATATAGGCATAAGAGGTAGGGTGCATAATAACCTTACCCATGAAGTGTTGCACAAATTATTTTCAAATTATCCAATTATAATATCTGTCGTTCTGTTGTTATACCAGACATTAAAATGTGAAGAGATTTAGAGAAAGTGTGTAGTCAGTCTTAACACTTAGAAAACCTTTTTATTTGAGTTTTAAAAAAGGGCATAATCAGTCTTAATACATAGAAAATTTTTTTATTTAAGTGTTAAAATTTTACAGTTTTCTAATTTAGTTCTAAAAATATTAAAATGTGTATGCTGTTAGTCCTAATCTTTTTTCTATTCTGGATTCCGCTTCCTTTTATTTCATCTTTTTCCATTGTATAAAAGAGAAACTGCGTCAAATTACTTGCACTATATTATCTACTTCATCACTCGGGTACAAAAATGAAAAACCAAGGGACAATTTCCTGTTCTCAACAAAAGTGGCACAAAACCAGGATTCGACCGAACCTTAAATTGCCAAAATTACCAATCCAAAGTAAAAATTTCCAGGTGCAAGCGGCCAACTAGAACCGAAGCACATTTGAGGAACAAATCAGAACAAATCACCGAAATATTAAATCAAAACACAAACGAAGACAATCGAGTCTTGTGAAGCAGACTAGAAACAGAACCCCACTTCATCATTTTGTCTCGTCCCTGGAAAAACAAATGGCCGTAGTGGAAGATAAAGCAAGCCCTAGTCCCAATCCAAAGCCGCCATCAAAGAGGAGGCTTTCGGGTTGGTCCAACCTCCCGGTCAAGAAGAATGGCAACCAATTGAAGCATGTCATGTTCACTATGCAGCTTCGGTCTCTCTCTTCGGAAGACCCAAAACTTTCCTTACTTGGTGAGATCCTTCTCAAGATTCTCTCCATGCTCCGGCATTCGCAACAAGATCATAACTTTCTTTTCTGCAAGCGGTGGCTTAATCTCCAGGGTCATCTTGTCCAGTCCTTGAAAGTGCTAGATTGGGATTTTCTGCAGTCGAGCCAGTTGATTACCAGATTTCCTAATCTGACCCATTTCGATTTGCTTAACGCCTGTCTGATTTCTTGACGTAATTCAGGTATTTTATTCAGTCACAAGTTGCTTTCAGTACATGTGATTCCTGGGTTTGTGAATCATCATGGACTCTGAAGATAAGATTTTGCCTGTTGATGCTGTTGATGAGAGGCTTAAGTTGGTCACTGTTGGATGCCCCAATATGAGAAAATTTGTTGTGATTGTTACTAGTGATTTTGTTTTGTTAAGTGTTGCCGAAGAATGTTTGACCTTACAGGAATTTGGATTGCTGCTTGTGGGAACTTGCCGATATTGAAATTGTGGGAAACGTAGATGGATTATACAATTATCCTGTGTCAGTAGAAAAAAAAAATAAAAGGGCCTAGAACCCGGAATAGAAAAAAATTAAGACTAACAGTACACTCTTTTTTATAGTTTTAAAACTGAACTAAAAAATTTTAAAATTTTATGACTTAAATAAAAATGTTTTCTAAGTATTGGGACTGATTGTGCACATTCTCCCCAACTTTTGTCACTTTTTAATGTCGGGTGCACCAGAATGGCAAGAGATAAAACAGTTGGTAGTTTGAAAATAATGGAAAAAAGATCAAATTTGCCATTAATGTTTTGGGTTGGGAGATGATATGCCACTATAGTTTTTTTTTGGCCCAATCTTCAGCTTATGTTTTAAAATATACCGGATATGTCATTGAAGTTTTAAATTAAGAGTGGATATGCCACTAAATAATAAAAATTTAATGAAAAATGTTAAAAAACTAATGAAAATGTTAAAAGATAACAAGTTTTGAAATTTTAAGATAATAATACAAATTTTAACAAAATTTAAAGACTTTTTGTAATTAGACTCTATTTCTTTCTTTCAAATGCTGGTGAAGAGATTAGACAGTAGAGATAGAAGAAAGGCAACAATAGGGCTGGGACGCCGGTGATGGAAATAGCGATAGGGCTGAAACGCTGATAGTAGAGATCAGACCCTCTTTTGGTAAAAGTCTTAAAGTCCTGATATTTTTTTAAAGATGTTATTTTTACCATTTTTTATTATATTGTAACTGGTAGTGGCATACTCGGCCCATTTTAAAATATTAAAGGAAGATTAGGCCCAAAAAAACTATAGTGATATATTTGTTCCATACCCAAAATATTAATGACATATTTAATATTTCTGCCAAAAATAATTGGTGCAACACTTCATAATGTTAGAGTCAGCAACATTTGAGATAGTTTAGAAATGACACGTGTCTTCTAAAAAAAACATAGCCAAAAGAACCGAACTGCCTCTGATCTTGAAGAGTGGCGCCCAGGATCCGAAACCAGAGGAATCGATTAGACTTTCCTATGCGCGGCAAATGCAATTCCGCTTATTTTTCCTATTCCCCAGATTCTGGCAAATCGATTGCTGTCTACAACTTTCGGAATTCTGATCAAGTAATCCGCTTAAATTCCTAGGTATCACTGTGCAAGGAATCATCGCCTGTTGTCCCCCCCCCCCCCCCTCTCTCTCTCTCTTAAAGCTATACTGATTAGAGCTTCGCCTTTCATTCTCTTTCAACTAAGTTTCCTTGACCAAATGTTTCAAGTTGTGAGTGATGGAATTTATTTGTGGTTAACCATGTGAGATTGCCAGTGAGATCATCTCTCTTGCCATATGATATGAAACCTATTAATAGTTTGAATTATGTTTTATGTAGGCATCAAAATTAACATGCTTCAGTATTGAACTGGGTTTGTTGATTCATTGATACAAGTGATTACTACTCCTGCTTTTAAGGCAGATTTATCCTCTTGATTACTACTACCAGAAATACACTGAAACAATCATTGAAAGTTCGAAATAAGAGAACAGATCTACGCCTGCGTCCAGTGTGCGGATTTATGTACAGATAAAAGCGACCAGCTAACCTGGGAAGACATTATGATTTTATGGGGCTGAAGTTGCCGGAGAGCCGTTCAAGATGTGACCACAAGAGGCTTCCCAAAGAAAATCTCGACCTTTCCTCCGCATCACCATTACTACGTGTTCTTATGCCTGAGGAAGCAGGAGAAGACAAGCCAGAGGCCCTGTTAACCACCAAAACAGAAGCCCCAAGCTCTTTCCTCACCAGTTCCACCGTAAGTAGATTAACGTCATGTCCTGAGGCATCTATAACATAGAATGATCCAATCATGCTCTCTCCTTGTGTCCCGATTTCCGCCCTCAGAATAGATAACCCATTCTCCCGGAACACCCTCGTTACATCAGAGAGCAATCCAGTTCTGTCTTTGGCACATATTTCTAGTCTTAAACCCTGTAACCAAATGATGAGAGCAGATTAGCAGATGGAAATATAAGCTAAAATGTTAAGACTTGACAGAAATACTTACATGGGACGCTCTTCGTTCTATTGCAGCGATCAAGCCCTGTGTTAGGCTCAGCCTCTCGCTCTCACTAATCAAACTGCGGCCATCCCTTCGCCTTATGAAGTACTCTTGCTCTGCAATCTGGCCCTTGGAGCCGACTGCTGCATGGAAAACTACATACTCCATTTCAGTGAGTGCACAAACGGTATCAAATAACAACTTTGGTCTGTCCCTACTCCTGACATTTACAATCGAATAGCCTTTCTGGCTGCAAGTCTCTACTAATACATGGGTTTTTACACAACCCCTTCGTCGCCTGCACTCGCTGTAGTTGCACCCCCAGCACTGCTCGTAGTCCCTGTCAGCATACAGTAGCTGGTGGAGCCGCCGCTCCGTGTGCGTCCTACCTGAGGGGGGGCAGTGGGTGAGCCTTACGCACTGGCTCCCACCATTGTCGTGATGGACCTCTACCACATTTTGCAGTTGCTCTTGTACCTCGGCCAGGCGGTTTGGCTCTGTTATAGGGCCACCTTTGAAGCCATCTTCCAGGTAGATTATGCAAGCGACGCGTGAATTGTGTGTCCACGCCACTGCATCTGTGACATGGCAGCCCAATTCTTCTAGAACTGCCAGCATTTCTGACATCATACCTGGCTGGTCCGTCCCAGTCATCTCTAAGGCTGTATTATTCTTCGAGGGGTGGCTTGGTGACTTGTTTGAAATCCCCACTGCTCTACTCGCACAAAGTGCCTGAAATTTAAAGAGAAGAGAAATATGTAGAAGAAAAACTATAGTATGTAATGAAAAGAAAAGGTAAAAAAGGAGAGTTAAATTTACCTGCTGCATGTAGATAATAAGGCTGTGATCGGTGAGTTTGTTGCCGAGCTGGTCCGTCACGTTGAACACTGGACACCATCAAATCCCAATCAGTCCTCAATATCATAGAATTTATAGAATCTATGAAAAGTTTGTAAAAATATCTCAGTGATTAGCATTTTCGTTAGTATATAGAGACATAAACCTAAAGAACAATTGGAATTGAACTAACCATCCATGAACCATCCACCGTCAGAGGAAATGTATGACTTGGAAATGACGAGGTCAAGATCTGTCAAAACTTGGACCATCTCTAACAGTATTCCATGCTTGTTTGCGCTATCAACCTGGGGAAAAGTAGAGATTAATCCCAGAACAAACTTGTCAATCACTAATATTTTCAATGTACAGTGAGCTAATGGGGATCCTAGGTATTATGAATAGATCTTTTTATCTTATTAATTGGATATCCTCCAAGGGACTGGACTATTCAGCGTACGTCTCTAATTTCAAATGTCAACGGCCGTGGAATCCAATATGGAGACCTAATCTTATACCGAAATTAATCTGACCATTAACTCTTAAACTGAATTAATTCCACTTTCGCTGAGAAAGCTACGCGAATTTCTTCGCCAAAGTAAATTCTGCATGTTGAGCAGTAAAATTTGTCCATATGAGTTTAGCTTTGAACGGAAGATGGCTAACCTTAACGACGGTACAATCCGGGCATGCTTCGTTATCGATGCAGACCCTGCAAAACATCAAAACCCAGAAATATAATCACCAAAATCCATATGGGGTTGTCCCCCCCCCCCCCCCCCCCCCAAGATATGATAAATGCAAAGCACGAAAGTGAAAAAAAACCTTGGAGGATGGATTCTCTCGATCAATGACTCGTATTCTGGATCGAAATATGGCTGGTAACTAATCTCCATCTTCTTCTTTGGATCCCCAGAATCAAATTACAGACCTTTCTCGTCTTTGGATAAGATTGTGTGTGTATTGTTTTCTCCTGTTTTTGTAAGAAACGAAAAGAATCGAAAATAGAAGAACACCAATCCCAATTGGATTCAGATACGACTAGGACTGGCTTAGAAACAAAAATCGAAATACAAAGCCGTTGGAACACTAAGGAGAAGAAGAAAGAAGCTAACCGTTTGGGAAATAAAGATGGAAGGAAGGGGAAATTCAGAGGAAGCATGGGAAGCTCTTCTCTTCCATCGTTCCTTTATTTGTTTAGTCTTTCTTCTTTTCTTTTCTTTTCTTTTTTGTTGTTGTTTCTGGCGTTTGATGTGTTTATTGTTTTCGCCAATTATGGGAACAGAGTGTTTTGTTGGGATCAGGGGAAGGACGAAAGCAAATATATGCAGAGGCAGGCCCACCCTAAAATCGTCTTTTTCTTCCTTGGGTGGCTGAGGTTTTTCCAGTGTTACAATTTGACCCCTGTTCCTGTCCTCGATCAGGGGGGAGTGGGATTGGGGCCGGCCACCTGGAGGGATGGGTTCACGTGGCGGACCGGGTTTGCTGAGTCCGCTTGATATTTTTTGTGGCTGGGAGGCTGTCTAGGGAGGTGGGATTTCTTTATTCTTACCCACCCTGCTTCCTGTGAGGGGATGACGTGGCGAGATCAGGATGATGCTGGCTTCTGATTTACTGGAATCGTTTATTATAAATTACGAGTCTTGATAAAGTATCGACTTTTATTTCACTAATGACTTTAAACAAGATGCTGATTCACGGGATTGGAAAATGATTCTTGATTTTGGTATCTCATTTCCTTTCACTGCATTTCAACTCTACCATAATTTGTATGTTCAGGTTAATGCAATGTAAATGTCTAATTAAAATATCACTAATTTATGAACTCTGGAGAAAGATAAAATTAATACTAGGTGTAGCAATTGATAATGTTATAGTAAAATTTTATAAAATCTTATACAATATAATTTGATAAATTTTTTAAAACTAAGTCACTGATATTAATTAACCATATAATATGTGTCAATGACTTGGAAAGTTGAATACCAATCATGGTTGCTTGGATTGAAAGCCTGGAAACCGGCGAGCTTCTGGTTTTGTGCCGACTTATTTAAAGATGAGGAAGAAAAGGAACTTTGAACTAGAACGTCCCCCTCAAATAAAGTCTACTTTGTTTTATTAGACGACCTGTTAAGAGGATTTGGATTAGACAATAATCTCAAATATCCAATTACTTTCACGCCAATGCCAATTACTTTGTTTGAAAAATGTCAACGAACAAAAAAAAAAAGTCACAAGGTTTTCTCTCACAAAATGATACCACCAATAAAAATTGGAGTTAAAATTGTTTAAATCACACTTGTTAGTTTTGCCTTAAACCTAACCACACCGAATAATTATTTTTACATAACTAGGGATTAAGATTGTAATATGTGTACTAAACAAATGAGCTATGGAACAAAATGCCCATTGGGCATCTTCACGCGTCTTGTCAGCTTAAGCAACTTGATCTGCACGAACTGAGACGCATGTCTCTCTTATCTTATATCAATTCAAACTCTTGTATTTTTTTTCATAAAAAAATGAAAAGCTTACATAAAATTTTTCCTTCTGTATATTTTCAATGTATATTAAAATAGACGATTGGGTAGCAAAAATGTTATTTGCTCTACTTAACCAATAATTTGCAAAAATAGAGTTCGTAAGCCTTTGTTCAACACTATGGCTACGCAGCTATGCTCCTAGTCCCATCGTATAATTATTTATTATAATCGTGTACAATAAATATAACACGAACGAAAGTGGATCTCTATTTTACTTGTTGGCATCGGGCATGTTTTTTATTTTTTAATTTTTTTACTCAAATATTTAGAGTAAAATACTGTTTAACATTAGTGTGAGTGATCATAATATTAGAATTTTAAAAAAAATATATAAAGATAATCTTTTACTTTTAATTTAATTGATGTCATCTTTGCTGTTTATTAATTATTCAAAACTCTAATGTTAATTAATTATAAAAATTATTCTCACATCTAAAATATACTTTCCCTGTCTCATAAAAGCTACCATCATTATCATTCACAGTAATTAATTTATAATTTTATTTTTTTTAAAATTTATCATAAAAATATAAATTTTATACATGAAAATAGAACTTTAAATTAATATTATAGTTTTTAAATATTATTTTTAAAAAAAATTTCAATTCATATTAATATAAATATATTTAACTCAAATTTTAATAAAAAAAATTTAAAAATGATAACTAATATGAAACGGATAAAGTTTATGGATTTGGCAATGGTTAGAAGTTGGTTTGTGTGTTTACCAAAATCTTGGGACTTTCTTTATCCATCAGAGAACTTTACAATGGAAGTTGGAGGGAGTACCCAAGCCAGGGCCAGAGCCGGGCAGCGTCTTCGGCCACCAACACTAACCAAGCTTCGGCTCTAAAGTTTTTGGGTTTGGAGGACGTGTTTAGCTATGTTTGATGCTGCGACTGGAAATTGGATAATTCACAGCTGGCGAGTTTTTGGTGCGTTCCCATCCAAAATTGGCACAGAAACTCATAAAAACTGTCGAGCCTCTCCCTTTCCTCCTTCGTTAAGTCACCGTCCTCTGCGACTGCTTCCACGTCATCGTCTTCCACCTCCACCTCCACCTCTCTCTCCTTGTTCTCTTTATCCTTCCTTCTTCCCTATGGGAAGGGAAAAAGTAAAGTGGCTTAAGTGCACGAATGGGAAAGTTGGCACCTTTTTCTTTTTGTACTATTTTTAATTTGGTGGCATTCTTTTTATTGAAATATTCAGGTGACATTTCCTTTTGCCTTTTATCGGGAATCCAGACGCGGGTCAATACTCGGAGGACGAAATATTAGATGCGTCAACGGGACAAGCTTGAGCCGGCATTAGCTAATACTATTAAACATTCCCACGAGTAAAGTAATTGGGTTTGGGCAGAATTTATTTTATAAATGAGTATTATCTCTAACCAATTTATGACATATATTTGATTTTCTTAAAATTTCTTTTTATATGTTTATATATATTTTCAAAAGCATTTATATATTTATAATTAATTAATACCTAAAAAAATTATTAGCTAAAGTAATATAGGTAATATATATTAAATTATAATTTTATTTAAATATTTTAATTTTTAAGGGTACAAGTAAAATCAGTTAAATTCATACTCTCTCTGTGACCTTGCAAATATATTCAAATTTAAGTTCAGGTAATCAGGTTTTGAGATAGTAGAAATGATAAAATATTTTCTAACATTCGTATTACTATTGCATAATTATGCCACCTTTTAAAATTATTTTAAAATGTGGCTTCCAAGATAACTTTAATCGATTTTGCTGAACAACTTGAGTTTGTTTGAGCAGTATCTATCTTCAAATTTATTATTTGAGGTTTCAACAGTTTAATTTCGATAATTATCAAAATCAATCATTCGCTCCTTTTGGTTGCAATTTGGAAAAAACACCTTCTTCTTTTGGGTTATCTGAATAGAGTGATTGGCATTAGTATTACCAATTAATATTAAAGTTTTAAAAAAATTATTCCCAAATAGAGCTATTTATATGACATAGTTAGCTCTCTGCATATGAGAACCCAAAATACGCCAAAAAAAGAAACAGTTTTTGCTTTTCCAGGAAAAACTTTAACACAAAATTCAAGTCCATAGATAATAAAACATGAATTTGTCTAAAATAACTTATTTTTATTTATATATAAATTTTTACCCGGAGCCAATGGAATTTGAAAGCAAATATTCCATCTATCTTATAATTTTTGTATCATTTTTTTTTTATCCTAAATTCTTTGTGCAATTTCATCCTTTAATAAGTTTTAGCACGTTGACCACTTTGCCCAATCAATTTTCACCTTGATCCCTCTCTCTTGTTCGATTTTCTTTGCTTTTTTAGGTAGAGGCAGAGGCTCGCACAAATTTGGATACAGAATTTCTTTGTTGTTCTCCTACAACTATGACTTCGTTTCCTTGAGAGGCCACATACTCGACGCCAATTATTGTGGGTCATTGTCATCATCGTCATCAACCCTTTTCAAACCACCACCGACAATTGCGTCATTGTCGATTTCACAACCAACGAAATACTCATTACGTCCGGCCATCAGACCAACATCAACAACTCCTACCTCCGTCAACACATCACCTCCGGCGAAGAATTGCCCATGATTCCAACGGAATTGTCCAACGATGTGAAGGATATTTTGCACAAAATCTTTGTCAAGGACCGAGAGAAAGATAGATGGTGGACACGCTTCTGAGTCATCCGTTCGTCGCCAAGGAAGAAGTAGCCAGCTTAGACTCCGGTAAACAATTGTTGACGTCCCTCAGGGATAGTGTTAAATGCAGTGGTATATTACGGAATACCATGCAGTATATTATTTATCATGGGTGTGCAATATATAATATAAATATTTTTACATTTTATCATTTTATTGTGGGATATATCTTAGTATTTTACAGTATACCGCATACTGCTAACTTTTTGTATGCATTTTATCAAAAAACTGTAGTATACCATAAATACCATGTAAAACGTATCACTATATTTTATTTTTTATGGCTATTTTTTCCCATTTTACATAAAAAAAATATCATAAATATATAAAATATTAAAATATAAATAATACACATATCATAAAATAAACATTTACTTTTATTTTTTTTGTTACTTTTCTTAATTAATATAAAACTTTAATGGATGGTAGCAACTTGAAGGTCCCTGTGGTGTCAAACAATATCTCCCAATTTAATTTCTGGTGCATGCTACCCCAATTGAATATCTTCTATCATATATTTTTTATTTATATTTGACAAATTATGATGAAAAAAATTAGAATACATATAAAATGTGTAAAAATAAATTATTAAATAAATTATGTCAACTTAAAATAATATTTTAACATTTATTTTTTTTTATGAAAACAGTAACAGTATATGTACAATATATTATATGATATACCTTAAAAATTTGGGATACAGTATACCTATCAGTAATTATATTTAATAACTTGCTCTTATGGGCCATTTGATTTTCCCCATCGATTTTGGGTCAATCCACCCTTTCTCACTCCACTTTTACAGCTACATCAAGCTATGCTTCTTTGTTTTCAAGTATGATTCCATTGGCCCCCGATCGAATTCGGCACGTCTTCTCCAACCAGGAGCCGGATTGGTCCATTTCCAATAGCTGGGTCACGGCATAGAAAGGAAGCTGCAACAAAGGAGATGTTATGGACGGTTTTGATCTAAGGGGCAAAATTGGAAAAAGAGAAATGGGAAACAATGAAATGCGTAAAACTCTGTGTAAAATGAAATGACACAAACATTTCGGGACGGAAGGTATTATGTATGTGTGTTAATCTATTGAAAGTAAAGTCATTAAAAATTTATTAATTTTTATGAATTATTTTTTTTGATACAAGAAGAATTAAAAAAAAATAATAAAAGTATACAAATTTTGTTTATAATGAATTATTACACTTGTATAACATTGACATGTAAGTGACATTGATTCAGGAAAAATATATAAAAATAAGAATAAGTAATTTTAGATTAAATTAATTTAAATTAAAATGAATAGGGTGTTAGATTTTCTTGTCAATGAGGATCTCATATTATTAAGAGTAATTCAGTAAGGAAAGGGGCAGCCTGTCCACAATCGCCCAATTCAAGAACAAATGACCTCTACTAAAACACGGATATAGAACTACAAAATGTAAACCATTTCAAAATAGGTTAACCAAATCCTAAATAAAACGTAAACCCAATCCTACAATAATTGGATTAATAGCATCTTCAAGTCCTTTTTTTTTATTAATTTGAGCCAATTAGCCCAACAGGTTTCAAAAAAATTTGCTGTGTTTGTAGAGGTGGCAGGAGTCAGGACTGTAATTAGGGATGGCAAAGGGGCGGATCGGGCGTGGATACCCCAAATCCGTCATCCGCGCCCGCGGTTTTTTTCATACCCGCCAGCTCGCGGATATCCGCGAGGGGGTAGAAAATAGCATCCGCGCCCGCAACCCGCGGATAATCCAGTCCGCGGGTAATCCGCGGTTTAGGCTAATTTTATACATTCCATAAAAGAAATATAAAATATTTATCATCAAATCATAAATTACACATATCCACTAATCCACATCACATCTAATAAAAGAAGAAACATTCCTTGACACAAATAATATTCATGATTCAATAAAAGTCCATCATGGGTATGCGGGTGCGGATTTATCCGCGACGGATACCCCCTACCCGTCACCCGCCCACACCCGCTAGACGGGTGAAATTTTCTATCCGTCACCTGTCCGTCACGGGTATTTTCACCCGTTTACTCGTCCGTCATGGGTGGATATCCGCGGTTCGCGGTTTTCGCCCGCTCCATTGCCATCCCTAACTGTAATTTACGGAATTCGCAGGTTGATGGCACATTTGTCATTATATAAAGTTTTGGTTGCTCAGTGGCATATATTAATATTACAGAAGAATGACTTATGTCATAAGTCTGACTTAAGAGATGTACAATAACTAATTCTTTGGCGTAGGATTATGTCTGATGATGAGATCGGAAATTGGATAATTCACGACCGACAAGTTTTTTGGTCCGTTCCTATCCACAGTTGGCACAGAAAGTCACAAAACTACAATCATCTCCCGAACCTCTCCCTTCTCTCATCCGTTAAGTTGCTGTGCTCTGCAACTGCTTTCACGTCATCGTCTTCCATCTCCACCTCCACCTCTCTCTCCTGTATCCTCTTTATCTTTCCTTCTTCGGTATGGGTGCGAAAAAGTGAAGTGGCTTAAGTGCACGAATTGAAAAGTTGGGACCTTTTTTGTCTTCTTTTTATTCGGTTGACATTTGCTTGGCCATTTCTCACGAGTCCAAACGTGGGGCGAGAGAGTTGGAGGAAATGCCTGAACAGAATCTTGGTTTTCAATTTCTTTCTATGGACTTGAACTTAGTGTTAAAGGGGTTCGATTTTTCCGAGAAAAGAAAAAGGTGGCTTCTTTTCTTGGCAGCTTTTGGGTTCTCTAGCTATGGCGCCTACAGAGCTTACCACTCTCCGGTGATAACTCGAAAGAGGAAGAGGGTTTTGAAGTTCTTAGGTTCTTTGATTTCTTTAGCAGAAGCTGCCTCTGATTCTGCTTCGACAATCGGTGTCCTTTCAAGGGACTTGAAGGGCTTCTTGCAATCAGAGTCGGACGAAATCCCCAACAGTTTGAAGCAAGTTTCCAAAATTCACATGTCCAAGGAGTTCTCACAATCCTTAGTGAAGGCTACACAAGCCCTGACAATGGGAGTTGTAAGTGGCTATCGCCTTGGAACAAGAACTGAGGGATCAAATGTTGATCCAAGCTTGATAGAGCAAGCAATGGACAAGCTTTTCACCAAGGCCGGGGCTGGTTTTGCTTCTTTGGTTGTTGGAAGCTTTGCCCGGAACTTGGTAATGGCATTTCATTCTACAGACTCCACTAGCATTGGTCATGTTCAGGGTTTGGTGGATGTGGTTTGCGGGGATCAGAAGTGTAAACAGCTAATTGGTGATTGTGTTCAGTTATTTGTCAGCACAGCAATTGCTGTATATCTTGACAAAACCGCAGACACAAACACTTTTGATCAATTCTTTGCCGGACTGACGAATCCTAAGCATGAGGCGAGAGTGAAGCTTGCTCTGGTTGATGTCTGTAATGCTGCAGTTGAGACACTAGTTAAGACATCTCACCAGGTCTTGACAAGTGACTCTCATCAACAAGAACAAAATGTATTAGTGGGTGATGATGTTTACCAGCAAGAATTATCGGCTGAATCAAAGAAAAAAAGTTGCTCATCTGTTGAGGCTTGGACCGGTGGGTGGATTGAGAAATTATCATCGGCATTGACAGAGTCCAGAAATAAGAGGTTTGTGCTTGACTTGACTGGGAAGGTTACATTCGAAACAGTGAAATCTTTGCTGGAGTTTTTGCTAGATAAACTGAATGATTCTGCGGAGAAGTTTGTGACTATTTGTTATGAAAGAGTTGTTGAAGGTGGGCTAGAGGTTGTCCAATATGTGACCGCTAAGTACTCTGCAGTCACCAGCTTACTTCTCTCTTTGTACCGGTGCTTTCTTGGCACACTCTGGGGCTTGGTCCCAGCTTGATGGTCATTTGCTTCCCGTCAATTGTTTTCGTTTACACATGAAAGCTGGAAAAAACCGCTTCTTTATACAGTGTGATACATACAAGAATTGCCCCTTCTCTGCTGAAACATATTACTGCATTTTGTATAATACTTGTTATAAGAACATAAAGAATACATTAAAGCTTTCTTGTTCTTATGACTCGGGTGACAGAACAGTGTCATTGTTGCTATGCCAATGCCTTGTACCAGAGCATAGGGTGGATACCCTGGAACTAGAGCTCCCTGCTAACATTCTTCTGCTTGAAAATCCAACTTCTCAAAACGAAGAGAAATACCTTTTCTCATTCTTTTAAGTTAAATTCAACTAAGCATTGAGAATTTGATAGAAAAAGCTCTCGTAAACCAAGCGGATCCTTTTACTTGAGTGATCTAATCTACTTGGTTTAACACAACATGAAATATCTGGAGTTACAATCAGAAATAAAGCAAATCAGGGGGGAAAAGGAGAACAAGAAAACACAAACCAACCAGTTTGATCCATAACTTGAAAGGCCTAGAACCTTTCATAACCCAAAAACTTGAACAAACGTGCACTTCTGTTAGCAGGAAACAAGGCCCACGAAAAAGCTCTGACATGACCAAAATCAAATTAGCATTCACCGTCCGTTTACAAAGCACAAATACCTAGTACAATCCTGGCAGGCTAGCATTTGATATTGAAACTTGTAGCCTCCAACAAGGGCTTTACCAGTCAAACAATACTAGCCTAAACATCGTAGGGAAAACCATGTCTAGCTTTTAACAAAATTTAGGCAACTTAGAAAGCCAGCCTGGTAGCGAGCACATGCTTTCCCCATAGGAAAGGAGAGAAATGTAAATGAAAAGAATCCGCTAACTTGACTTTGCATTCGTGTCCTTTGCAGCTGTTGCATCTTCCTCAATTTTCTTTCTCCAATATTCATCAAGTGGGGGTCCAAATATTTCCTTCCCAGAAACAACTCCAATGCTGCAAAGACAATAAGTTACCGTTAGAGCATAAAGACGAAGAGAAAAAGTCTGTTGCAGAAACCCATATCAATCAGTAAGCAATCAAACAGCACAAAATTTGGTGAAATTTTGAAACCATCATATTTGAAGAGGTAACAAATCAATCAGTAAGCAACCATTGCATCAAGTTCTTGATGCCTGGCAAGGTAGTGTACTATTTTCAAAACATCATGTTTGAATAAGTAACAGATTAATGAAATTCCAAAACATCATATTTGAAACAAGTACTAGCTAAGCGCAAAAGCATGGCTTCTGAAATTCAGAATTGCGGGTGATGGTTCATTCAAGAGCTGAACCCAAAGACGTCACATTTCAGAGCAGGCAACTGAAATTGGTTCATGGGTATTTCATAATAATCTCCCAACGCAGATAAATTCAGATTCGGTGAATACAGATAAACAATCTTTGCACAGCATCATCATGTCCAGAAAACAAAACATAAGTACACAAGTGTTTGCAAGGGAACAGAATCACCTAGAAATCGAAATCATATAACAGATAAGCACAAATAAAAAAAAAAAAAACTTACATGACTGCTCCAATTACCATGGGGAAGGAGAGGAACTTGTTCCGCCTAAACATTCCGTTCGACCTTCTACTCAATTCAGGGGCGATTTTTATTCTTTCAAGTCCTGAGATCTCCACTCCCTACACTTTTTATTTTCTAATTTTTCGAAGAGGGGCATTCTAACAGAAGAATACACTCCAACTCGTTTACCAGGGCAACGATTTGTAAGTTGACGTGGGCCGAGCTTGAGCCCATTTAGTCATGCGATGTACTGAAGCAAATTAAATAAAAGGCCTAAAAAGCTGGCCCAATCTGGTCAGTCCAATCAGATACTGTTCTCTCCCTCCCTGTCTCTTGATCGAGTTCTAAGTTTCAAGGTTATTACTTATTAGATAGCTCTTCCAGCGCCGTCCTGTCTTCGGTTCCCTTGCCTGCGTTCAGAACCCTGATTATACAGGTGTTTAGATGGCAAGGAAAAACAGAGATGGATGCGCCGTTATAATTGCTTGCTCTTCTCTAAGAAGATCAAAACGTCTGTGCAAGACCTTAATACCGCAGCTTCCTGAAGATATTATTGCTGAGATTTTGGAGAGACTTCCTGCAGAATATTTGCACTCAGTTGTGAGGTATGTCTGCAAAAAATGGGACAGCATTCTTCGAGTTCCTCGGTTTATACACTCACAGATCCCTTACTCAGAGAGTGTTCTCATAATCCAGCGGTCTTCTGATCCGCATCACAATCATATTGAGCTTCTTAAGGTAACAGAAAGCGAATCGGTGGTTATTGATCTAGATTGTCCTATACCTGGGGAAGTAATTGGTAGTTGTAATGGTATAATCTTGATGCATAGAAAATCTCCTCCTGAGGCTCTCTTTGTTGCAAATCTTGTAACGAAACAATTTGTGGAACTCCCTGAAGCTCCCCCAGGAGTGGTGTTTTACATGCCATGGGCAACCATCACAAGAATTCCACACAGTGGAGAGTTCAAAGTAGTGTGCCTGGGCAAAGATAAAAGACAGCTGGTGTCTACTTGTTCAAGTGACTGGTATGTCCTTACTTTGGGGCGTGAAATGTCATGGAGAAGGCTCAAAACCACTCAGCCACCACTCTTCAAATACATGGTGAGAGTGTCACTCTCAATGACAGCTTGTTGCGCTGGCATGTGGTATTTGTCATTTAAAGATGAGAGATCCACGGAGTTTCTCTTCGTCATTGACGTTGTCACCGAAACCACACGTTACATTGAACCTCCGAAAAGTGTACATGATCAGAAGATTTTCTCATTAATAAGTAGAAATGATCGAGTGTGTTATGTGCTGCATGACCCAGCACTGACGGTGATTATCTTCTTGGAACTGAAGGATCCGTATGCAAGTGCATGTGAATGGGTTTGCAGTAAGACGATTGAAATTACTAGTTCATTCTTCTTGTATTTGATGGTTGCAAGAGCTTGGTTGCCCCAGCAACATGTCTGCATATTTGATGTCACAAGCATGTGGTTGATGCCTACAGAAGATGCGACTGTGGTCGCTTACTTTGAGAGGACAGGGAAGTTTAAAATCATCAAGGAGATGAGGCCTTATGTTCGATCATTTCTTCGTGGCGTACATCAGAGTTCGCTCATCCCGTTGCCTTGAGTTTTTTTTTTAATTATTTTAATGGAGGTTGGAGTTAGTTTTCTGAAGTTTCTGCATGTTTGCACTTTATGGATGTCCTGGCTTATGTGGTATTTATTTTGGGACAACGTCAAACTGTTATAGTTATTACTAGACTGTTGATTGGGGATACTTATTGTTGGTGCATTATGCATTGCAATTTACGTATGTCTAATCATGTGCTTATTTATCTTGGGGAATGAAGTTTGGAGGTAAGGACATCAATGGATAGTGGATGTTGACTTCTGGCGATTATATGGGTCGGATTTTTTGTTCGATTAAATGCGGGTTTGGTTTTTAAAAAACCCGTTAGATGCGGAATAGCATTATGGATCATAGAAACTATATAAGTACCTTAGGGTAACTGAAGGATACGGTTTCATGGTCTCCTTTACTTATATCCTACTTGAGTACAAATATCTTCCCAAAATTTTCAAGTTTTAGACTTTTTAAATTATTTACAAATACCAGAGCTCTCCCAATTTCCTTTCAAAAAGAAAAATCCTTGATTTATGTCCTCCAACAATTCATTTTCCTTCCGCTTCTAATTTAATCAGTTGAATTCTTTTCATCAAATAATAATAATAAAATAAGTAATCAGTGGGATTCTGTAGATGCCCTTGTCAACAAATTTTTCTTTTAGTTTGCTCTCTCTCTTTTTTTTTTTTGTTTGTTTTAAAAAAAATCAATCCTATCGATCAGCTATAAATGCCACCAAACTTCCCAATTCCAATTCAGCTTGTGTCAAGAAGAGAGCAATTCATCCCCAGAACAAAACCAACCAGTCAAAAGCACATCCTAACCAGAAAGGCCAGAAACTACCCGGGCTCTCGAGTGTACTCACGCCCCTACTCCTCTTCCTCGTACCTCTCTTCTCCTCCGCTGCCGCCTCCAACCTCACGGCTTGCCAAGTCCTCGATGTAGAAGTATAAGTGGCGGGAATATGTATATTGAGTTTGTATAGAACTCTTACTGCTTGTATACTTATCTCTTTATCTAGAATTAGTGTTTAACTTTAGCTACAAGTCTGCTTGGCTTAACTGTCAAGAAGACTATAAATGTATCTTCTGCTGAGACTACAATTTAGATCAAATACAAAACATCAATGTTTTGATCTCATCAACCACACACCTTCCTCCAAGCTTTCCGGTAAAAGTCCATATGAACTTCTCTTTTCAAAAATTATTGCTCTTGACCATTTGCGAGTCTTTGGATGCTTGTGCTACGTTCACCATAAAACTTCAGACAAATTTGATGCCAGATCAAAGCCTTGTCTCTTTCTTGGATATCCTCCTAGCCAAAAAGAATACAAAGTATGGGATCCAGAACTTCAAAAGTTGTATGTTTCTCGAGACGTTATATTCTATGAGAACATATTTCCGTACAAATCTTCGTTCCAAGATCCCATACCTCAAACACCATAAGCTGAAATCCTTGCTCCTTCTCCAGTTTTCCCTAATGAATGTGAAACAACCCAAAACATGGAGACCACCCACACAGATAATGAAGCTGAAGACCCGAGAGTTCAGGAAAACCTACAAGAACAAAGCCCCCCACAAACCAGACCTCACAGAGACAGATGAATCCCCTCTTACCTTCAAGAGTATGTTTGTGAGTTCCCAAAAGCAGGCAACTCATCTCAATCTACACCAGGTGCCAACTCAGTAAGCTCGGGTAAGCCTTATCCAATTTCCTCTTATCTTTCTTCTGCTCATCTCACTCCGAAGCACAAAGCCTTTGTTGCAGCTCTTTCTGCTCACATGGAATCTCAAAATTATGAGCAAGCTGTGAAGGATTCAAATTGGAGAAAGGCGATGAAAGATGAAACAGATGCACTCCAAAGAAACAACACCTGGGTCTTAGAACCTTTACCTACAGGAAAGAAGGCTGTAGGATCAAGATGGGTTTACAGGATCATATACAAATCTGACGGCAATATAGAGAGATATAAAGCAAGATTAGTGGCTAAGGGATATAGTCAGATTGAAGGCATAGACTATACCGAAACATATGCTCTTGTTGCAAAACTCACTACAGTGAGATGCTTACTCTCTATGGCTGCCTTGAAGCACTAGGAACTACACCAAATTGATGTCCACAATGCCTTTCTACAAGGCGATTTAAATGAAGAAATTTACATGTTGCCACCTCCAGGATTCCTCCAAGAAGGAGATCATAGGGTCTGTAAGTTGAAAGTCTTTATACGGACTAAAACAGGCGCCCAAACAATGGTTCGAAAAGTTTTTGAATCAGCTGCTCCAATTTGGATTTACTCAGTCCAAGGCAGACTACTCATTGTTCACATTGAAGCGAAACAAAACATTCACAGCAATTCTCCTGTACGAGGACGACATGATTATAGCTGGCAATAACAGTGAGGAAATACAGAAGCTCAAAGCATATCTTGATGAACATTTTCACATTAAGGACTTGGGAAAGCTCAAGTATTTTCTTGGTCTTGAATCTAAAAGATCACCATGTGGTATCTTCCTCTCCCAACGAAAGTATTCTTTGGATGTCCTACACAAAGCTGGCATGCTAGGTTGCAAACCCGCAAAGGTGCCACTTCAACAGCAGCATCAGCTTGCTTCCAAAACTGATAAGAAACTTTCAAACCCTGGTCCTCACCGATGTTAGATTGGTAAGTTAATCTACCTCACCATCACAAGACCGGATCTCATATATTCAGTTATTCTTCTCAGTCAGTTCATGCAGTCACCAACCATTGCTCATTGGCAAGGAGCAATGCATGTACTACGATATCTTAAAGGAACACCAGGACATGGGCTATTTTTCTCTTCAGAAAGTTCTCCACAACTGCATGCTTATTGTAATGCTGACTGGGCAAGCTGTTCTATCACCAGGAGATCAACTACAGGCTATGTAATCTTACTTGGGGGCACACCAATCTCTTGGAAATCCAAAAAGCAGCCTACAGTTTCCAGATCTTCAGCTGAAGCTGAATATCGCGCTATAGCTTCAGCTACCAGTGAACTCATTTGGTTGAAGTGTTTACTCCAAGACTTGACTGTTGATCACTCATCACCAGTACAGCTCTTCTGCAACAATCAAGCAGCTCTTCACATTGCTGCCAATCCAGTATATCACGAAAGAACCAAGCACATTGAAATAGATTGTCATTTCGTTAGAGAGAAGCTGAAATCTAGAGACATTACCACACATCACGTGCCAAGCAACTCTCAGCTTGCGGATTTGTTAACTAAGGCTCTCAGTGTCAAGCAGTTCCAACAGCTCACTAGCAAATTGAACATTAAAAGCTTGCATGTATCAATTTGAAGGGGAGTGTAGAAGTATAAGTGGCGGGAATATGCATATTGAGTTTGTATAGAACTCTTACTGCTTGTATACTTATCTCTTTAGCTAGAATTAGTGTTTAACTTTAGCTACAAGTCTGCTTGGCTTAACTGTCAAGAAAGACTATAAATGTATCTTCTGCTGAGACTACAATTTAGATCAAATACAAAACATCAATGTTTCGATCTCCTCTTGAATCTTTACACTCGAAAAGTACGGCTTCCCAGTCGGCCTTCTCCCCAAAAGCGTACAGAGCTACGAGCTAGACACCTCCACCGGTGAATTCTCGGTCTACTTCAATGAGACTTGTACCTTCACCATCGACTCCTACAAGCTCAGGTACAAGTCCACCATCAGCGGTGTCATCTCCAAGGATAAGCTCGCCGACTTGAGCGGCGTCCAGATGAAGATTCTCCTCTTCTGGCTCAGCATCTCAGAAGTCACGCGTGACGGCGACGAGCTGGACTTCTCCGTTGGAATTGCCTCGGCCGATTTTCCCGTCTCCAATTTCGACGAGTCCCCCACTTGCGGATGCGGCTTCGAATGTGATAGCTACCAAAATTGCCGCAACATTAAATCCATATTTACCTCGAAAAACTCTGGTCAGTGACAGTCTCCGTCGTCCTGATTAATGCCGGTTGATTAGAATAGGGGTAGTTTAGCTCCGCCAGATTAAAAGTGTAAGGAGGCTGTTAATGTTATCCCCGCCTTAATGATATGTAGGACTAATTTGTCCGTGGCTGTAAAAAGTGGGACTGCTAATGCTAATGAAAGAAACAACCAATAACCTAAACAAGTAGTAAAGTTCTCTTGTAAAAATTAAATTATTTTTTATTTATCTTATCTAAAGTTCTTAATTAAACAAGAAAATGAGTTTACAGTTGATTTTAAAACTGTTAATTGCAACAATTTTTTTTTGTTGGGTTTCAATTCGTTAAAGGTAAAAACCATACCTTTTAAGTAGGGGTGAAAGTTCGGGTTGTAGGGTCGGGTTCGGGTTGAAACCCGACTAACCCTAACCCGACCCTATTTTCGTTGATGACCCGAACCGACCCTAACCCGATTAGGGTCGGGTTAGGGTCGGGTTTCTGACTACATAGTTCAATAATTCCATAACTTCTATTCCACATTCAAATTATCAAATATGTCCAACCTGCAGGTCCTAAAAATGTCCACTTAAAAGAACTAGTAACAAACATAAAAATGACCATAACATGAACAAACTTAACATGATAATAAACACGTCCCAATGGTCATAACATGAACAAAGAGTGAAACTTCATATCATAACATAAGTCATAACCACACATAGTTTAATTTGGTTCAACAAAAAGCATAAGTGCATCACCATCCTTTTCTACTCGTTTCCTCCTATTGCGTCCAACAACACTGAAGCATTAGTCACAACCTTCAAGAAAAATAAGGAAACAATCACATAGGATGTAAACAGTAATAAAAATTGTAAGTGAAACGTTTGCAATAATACTCATAAGTCATAACTCACCAATACAAATACAATGCTCAAGCTAGCTAAGCGATATCAATAACAGCAGGTGCAGAAGAGATGGTCTCCAAATCTGGTAAAAAAAAAAATAAAACAAAACAAACAAACCATAAATTTAATAGAACAAAATGTGGCAAATGGACCAGACCGTACCAAATATTTGTCGAGTGAGAGTGTTAAGGAAAGGGGAAGAAAAAGAAACAGGCCTCGTACAGGTGAATAATGAGCTGTAATCAGAATTGAGGAGGGGTAAGAAAACAGAATTAGTGGGAATAAATGCCCAGCCCAGCCACAGCGGAAACAGAAAGGTACAAAGTCAAAATACATCCGACCGGCGGTGTACTAATTACTAAACACTCCAACTAAACACTCATCACAGGGAAAAGTAAAGTAGAGAAATGTGTGGCATTTGAAAATCCTTTTAGGGTTCAAATGTTAAAATGGCTGGACCATGTATGCTGCTAAGTGGCTCAGCAGCAATGTCATAAAAGAAATCTACAGCAAAAAATCAGCTTTCCTAGATACACAAGCATTCATGAGAATTAGAAGCTTCAACTATTACATAAAAACCTAACAGAGAGATGATTGTGAGGCCAATTGTCAACCCACATTATGATAAGGATTGACTCTTTAAGTAAAACCCGAACATTACCTAAGCCAAATATAATAGATGACTGCCAAAAATAAAATTTATTTATGTACTTACCTTGAGAACAAAGTGGAATTTTATTATGCATGATTTAAAAACGACAGAGCATTCTGAAGACACAATATTGACAAATAGACTGCAATCAACGAAAAATTCATATTAACGCAAAAAGGATCTTACTATTCTGCATAAAAAGCCTCAAGTGCAAGCTTCATAATGCAGGGAACTATCAAGTTTTCAGTGCTTGCTCCCCGGTATAACACCAAAATAGAATGCTTACTTGGTTGTATTTTGCAAGTGATTGAATTCAGTTCAGTTCATTTTGACCTAAATGGACAACAATGGCTTCAAATTCATGGAAATGTAACCAATTAAACATGGCAGCAGCCTTTGGTAAATTTGCAGACTTTAGTTGTGAGAAAATTCAAACAGGAGTGCAGACAAAGAAAATGTAAAATGGCAAATGAGTGATTGACAGAATTCGGGTTGTTTTAGAAAATTACACAACACATTCGATTGCCATTGGAAAATGTGTCAACTACAAGGGATAAAATTGCAGATGGTGGTGGATCTGAACTTTCACAGAAATGACATTTCCGATGGCAAGAGCAGACCCCAACAGACGATTTAGACTTTGACAAATGCATGCACTGACATGAAAAGCAAGACTGCATCAGGAAAATGAGCAATTTGCGTTCCGAAATGGTGAACCAAACACACCCTAACCCAGCTAAGAAACAGACTTCGATAACTACAGGTTATGCACATACTGCACAAATGTTGACAGTCTAAAAAGAATTTGCTTAGCTTTCATAAACGAAGAAACTTCAATTAACTCCTAGCTTCGTACACATGGAACTACCATCCAAGTTAACCTTGCCAGCATCAATTTCTCATTTTATACCATGCTCCCAATGTCAAAACAGACTTGCATGACATTGAACTCAGTTTTTTCCCATGCTCATAAGCATGCACACACAAATGTCTAAGATATAAGTATAACCACTGAAATACCTAGCAAGAGAGCATATCAGCTCGGCAACTAATATTCCACCAATCTCACATTTCAACAGTGACTGAAACAACATTTATTTTTAGGATTACGCCCAAATTCTGATTCTATTGTTGCAGAAATTTGGATGCCATAGCATAGGTTCATTTAGCATCAAACACACACAGCACAAAAGGCTTGCACAAAGATAGGACATCGGGTGAAGATGGTATTCAAAATCACCAAATTATTAACTACTAAGCAGCAAACCATTCAAAAGAAAAACCTTCACAGACTCAGAAGTAAAGCCCAAACCTTCACGTCGCGCCATCGCAGCAGCCAGCAAAAGACCAGCAGTCAGTCGCAGAGAACGCCGAGAAGAGGGACGGTCCGGACAGAGGAGGCGGACAGTCGGAACTCGTCACTGCCGCTGTCGATTGACGAGTGATGACTGTCGTGACTCATTCACGTTCGTCGGGAAGAAGAGACGATGAGCTTAACTGAAGAGAGGATTAGAGGAATCAGATTCAGATCCAGATTTGAAGAGTGAAGAGTGAAGAGTCAGAACTCAGATGACGGCTGGTGTGCGTGCGTGACTTGGGCTGGGCTGGCTAGAAAGTGGGCTTGTCATTTTGCTGAAAATCAGAAATAGGGTCGGGTCGGATTTTTTCGAGTTCACCCGACCCAAACCGATTCTTTAAATTCTGAACACGGATCGGATCGGGTCAACCCGAATTTACGTTTTTTCTTCTCCCAACCCGACCCGAACCCTAAAATTAGGATCGGGTTTGGATTCGGGTTCGGGTTTAGGGTCAACACTTACACCCCTACTTTTAAGTACACTAAAGAAAAGCAAAAATTAACACCCAATTCGTTTTAACTTTAGTCAATTGATTACAAAATGACTTATTTTTATTTTTAAATATTTTTTACTTGAAACTAACTTTAATTAAAATCCAATATTATGTAGCTGCAATAATCAATTGAAAATACAATTTTTATAACCTTACTAAATTTTTATGAATTTTTCTAGTTTCAAGCCTTAAAAAAGAAAAATTCATAAAACTTTAACAACAACATAAAAATTTACTTTCAAATTGATTATTGTATCTACATAACATTGGCTTTCAAATAAAATTGGTTTCAAGTAAAAAAGATATAAAAGTTAAAAAAAGTTAGTTGACTTTAGCTCAAACGAATTGGCCATAAATCTTTATAAAATGATGTAAATCATTACTTATACAAATTATCAAAAAGTCTGAGAGCAAGGAAGTGGTCCTTGATGCTATGTGGAGCAAAAAAAATGTATGACAGTGCCTACCTAAAGGGTAAGAAGGTCTCATAGGATGTTGTCATGTGGAACATGAGTTCAGTGTCGAGACACTGACTTATCCTTTAGTTGATGCTTAAAAAGGCATTTCTACTTAGTATATGTGACGTCATATGGGAATTGTTGAGCCGAATATGTGCTACTTGTCTGATGATGGAGGAGAACTAGAATTACCTTTTCTTTGCTTGTACATTTTATTGAGAAGATGCTTGCTAAAACAATGAAATGGTTGAGGATTTACAGGGGAGGTCACAGATGGAGGAAGGTAATTTTTTAGCTGTGCTCAAAGTTTAAGAAAATGTCAGTCTTAGGAAAAATATGCAGAACTACCTTTGCATCAGTCATATATCACATATGAAATGAGCAGCAAAACTGATGTTTTATTGGGAGCTGCTGCACCAAGTGGATAGAATTCACTAAAATGAAGGTATTTTAAAAATTAAAAATGCCAAATAGTACTTTCTTCAAAAACTAAGGGCTACTATGTTGAAACTAATTTGAAATAACGATAATAGGGTAAATTAATGATTGAAAAAACTTAATAAATATGAAAATGTTGTAAGGATTTTGAAATTAATGAAAATAGTATATAATGCATCGGTTTTAAAGACGAAGGCGGTTTTAGATTTTAATTTTTAACATTGAATTCAGAAAAAAAATGACTAAAAATAAAAATAATAAATTTTATAAATGATAAATGAACTCAACTTAAGTTTTTTTTAAATAAATTGAAGCATAATTTGATTTTCACTATAAGTCCACAAATTAGTTACTATAATCATAATACACACACACACACAATGTAGGACATAAAGTATGTTTTGATAATAATAACTAAATTTTCATATGTTGGTGAAAAAAAAATTGAAGGCAAATAAATAATTTAATTTTAATAAATTTAATGTGTTATTTTTTTAAGTTGATAGTTTTATAATACGGCTGAAGAGTGCAAATATATTACACATGAGATAATTTTCATTTTGAGTTATTAATGGATTTTTTTTGTCATATTAGAACCAAAAGACAAATAAAAAAGATAAAATCCAGAGTAAGAAATATTGATGAAAAGTAAAAGCTTGAGACGACAATAATTTAAGTGATAATGTGGCACAAATTCGCCTACATATAAAAAGAAAAAAGAGCAAAAATATATTATTGCAATAATAAATAAGTAAAATAACTCTAACAACGAAAAAAAAACTCTACTAACGAGTGAGTTGAGTGCCTATGGTATACTGTCGACTTGGTCCTTTGAGTTCATTGTCCTTTTTGTTTGAGTCATAAAATAAGCAATAGTGGCATTGTCATCCGTCAAAGGGCTTATATGTTCCATTTCACAAACTTTAATGACTCATTAGAACCGATTTATAGTTGGAGGGTTAGGTTATGTCATAAATGTCCGAATCTTCAAAATTTGGGGGTTAAGTTATGAATTTGTGACTTACAATTGTGGGTGGTGACTCATCCACGAGCCAAACGTTTCAATATTTACAATTATAAATGCATCATTGAAAAGTGAATTTTGGCCATTCTACTAAAAATTTATAAAAGTGAATTATTTTTTCTTCAAAACTGAATTGTTTTGTGATTTGACATATATAGGTACCATAATGGAATGATTTATAGAGTTAGGGACTCACATTTACCATATTTTTTGCGTTTGAAAGTTGAATCCATTGGCGCATACCAAAACAAAGAAAAGCATCAGCCCAAGTTCGCAGTCTCCTTCACCCAGACCGGAGGTCTGTTCATCACAAAGAAATCGGCCCCGCCTTCGACGTCGTCAGCTATCTCTCTCCCTCTGATGATCTGATCTTACCGAGCTCGTTTTAGATCTCCAATTACTCTCTCAATCCCCTCTCTCTCTCTCTCTCTCTCTCTCTCTCTCTCTCTCTCTCGCGCCAGATTTGCTGATAGATTTGTCTGGGTATTTTCTGAAAGGCTTCCGGTGAGTGCTCATGGAAGCCTTGTTATACTTCTCCCAGTTATTCCTCGTTAGGTATTTTTCTACTTGTTATTGCTTTTATTTGGTCCCTTTCAGCCGGGTTATTGTTACTATCAATCATATATCAATGAATCTGGGTAAATTCTTCAGACTTGTACATTTCCGCCCAACTGGAACCATTTCCATTCTCCTCCTGTGTGTCCTCGTGCTTGAATTTTTTAGGGCACTGCTTTTTTCTGTGTACCATTAGACGTGCAGAAAATAAAGTTTTGGTTGGTTAGATCTTAATTTAGATAAGAGAGTCAGAATGGTTGCCCTTTAGTTCCCCCATATGTTCAAGACCCTGTTCATGGGATAAATGATGAATCTTTGTTCATAAATTAATAAGAAAACTATCTCTTCAGTTCCCCTGGCTATTCCTGCTGATTGGATAACGGGACATATCTTTGTTCACATTAAAATTAGAATGAGAAGCTTCTTCGCTTACTCCGCCTATGTTCAGAACCCTGCTCATGGGATAAAACGATAAACCTTTGTCTATGCTTCAGCTGTTTGTAGGCATACCTAACCTGCTCTCCTTATGAGTGAAACCCCATCCCTCTCAGGTAGAGGACAAATCTTTGTTCACATTAGAATAAGAAACTCTCCCTGTGTAGTATGCTAATTGGATAAATGAAACATCTTTATTGACATTAGAATAAACTAGCTCCATTTTTGGTTCCGTTGCCTGCAGTAGCGGTGAGCAAAATGGGATTGGGAGCAGCCTAAACCGTGAAAACGGGGTTGTGGGAGACCAATAAAAGCGCATTGCGGCTTTTTCAGAACCCTAATAATTGGATAGCGGGTGGATTTTGTCTTCTTGGCCAAAGAGGTTGGTTTGAAACTTCAGGGGTTTGCACTCAAGTAATATGGAAGAAGAGAAATCATAATCTGTGGAGGACATGAAGTCAATGAGACCATAAGGAGGGGAGACATAAAGGCCATAAGATCCGTGCAGACTTGCTAGTCCTACTGTTCCAGATTCTTTAAATTCTGATCCTTCATGGTTCAGGTACATTTTTTTTTTTTACTGCTTTGACTTGTATGTTAATTGTATAAATGATTATTTTAGCACTGGACCCAAACTGTTCGTATCTATTCCTATCTTTCAGAATTTGAACTTGCTGACAGTAAACAATGAGTTTGGACAACTTTTGTACAGGTGTTCAGATGGCAAGAGGAAATAGAAATGGATGTGCCAGTATAATTGGTTGTTCTTCTGAAAGAAGATCAAAACGTCTCTGCAAGACCTTAATACCACAGCTTCCTGAAGATATTATTGCTGAGATTTTGGAGAGACTTCCTGCAGAATATTTGCATTCAGTTGTTAGGTATGTCTGCAAAAAATGGGACAGCATTCTTCGAGTTCCTAGGTTTATACACTCACAGATCCCTTACTCAGAGAGTGTTCTCATAATCCAGCGGTCTTCCGATCCGCATCACAATCATATTGAGCTTCTTAAGGTAACAGAAAGCGAATCGGTGGTTATTGATCTAGATTGTCCTATACCTGGGGAAGTAATTGGTAGTTGTAATGGTATAATCTTGATGCATAGAAAATCTCCTCCTGAGGCTCTCTTTGTTGCAAATCTTGTAACGAAACAATTTGTGGAACTCCCCGAAGCTCCCCTAGGAGTGGTGTTTTACATGCCATGGGCAACCATCACAAGACTTCCACACAGTGGAGAGTTCAAAGTCGTGTGCCTGGCCAAAGATAAAAGACAGCTGGTGTCTACTTGTTCAAGTGACTGGTATGTCCTTACTTTGGGGCGTGAAATGTCATGGAGAAGGCTCGAAGCCACTCAGCCACCACTCTTCAAATACATGGTGCGAGTGTCATTCTCAATGGCAGCTTCTTGCGCTGGCATGCGGTATTTGTCATTTAAAGATGAGAGATCCACGGAGTTTCTCTTCGTCATTGACCTTGTCACCGAAACCACACGTTACATTGAACGTCCGAAAAGTCCACATGATCAGGAGATTTACTCATTAATAAGTAGAAATGATCGAGTGTGTTATGTACTGCATGACCCAGTACCAATGGTGTTCTTCTTCTTGGAACTGGAGGATCCGTATGCAAGTGCATGTGAATGGGTTTGCAGTAAGACGATTGAAATTACTAGTTCATTCTTCTTGTATTTGATGGTTCCAAGAGCTTGGTTGTCCCAGCAACATGTCTGCATATTTGATGTCACAAGCCTGTGGTTGGTTCCTACAGAAGATGCGACTGTGGTCGCTTACTTTGAGAGGACAGGGAAGTTTAAAATCATCAAGGAGATGAGGCCTTATGCTCGACCATTTCTTCGTGGCGTACATCAGAGTTCGCTCATCCCGTTGCCTTGAGTTTTTTTTTTAAATTATTTTAATGGAGGTTGGAGTTAGTTTCTGCATGTTTGCACTTTATGGATGTCCTAGCTTATGTGGTATTTATTTTGGGACAACGTCAAACTGTTACGGTTATTGTTGATTGGGGATGCTTATTGTTGGATACATTTTGCATCGCATTTTCGGATACAAAATCAAGGAACGAATGTTTTCTTTCCTTGTGAAATGATGAGGTTGAAGGTAGGGACGTCAATGGATAGTGGCTATTTACTTCCACCAAGCATAGCGGATAGAATTCACTAAAATGAAGGTGTTTTAAAAATTAAAAATACCAAATAGTACTTTCTTCAAAAACTAAGGGCTACTATATTGAAACTAATTTGAAATTACGATAATAGGGTAAATTAATGATTGAAAAAACTTAATAAATATGAAAATGTTGTAAGGATTTTGAAATTAATGAAAATAGTTTATAATGCATCGGTTTTAAAGACGAAGGCGGTTTTAGCTTTTAATATTTAACATTGAATTCAGAAAAAAATGAGTAAACATAAAAATAATAAATTTTATAAATGATAAATGAACTCAACTTAAGTTGTTTTAAATAAATTGAAGCATAATTTGATTTTCACTATTAAGTCCACAAATTAGTTACTATAATCATATTACACACACACACACACAATGTAGGACATAAAGTGTGTTTTGATAATAATAACTAAATTTTCATATGTTGGTGAAAAAATAATTGAAGGCAAATAAATAATTTAATTTTAATAAATTTAATGTGTTATTTTTTTAAGTTGATAGTTTTATAATACGGCCTGAAGAGTAAAAATATATTACATATGAGATAATTTTCATTTTGATTTATTAATGGATTTTTTTTTGTCATATTAGAACCAAAAGACAAATAAAAAAGATAAAATCCAGAGTAAGAAATATTGATGAAAAGTAAAAGCTTGAAACTACAATAATTTATGTGATAATGTGGCACAAATTCGCCTATATAAAAAAAAAAGAGCAAAAATATATTATTGCAATAATAAATAAGTAAAATAACTCTAACAACGAAAAAAAACTCTACTAATAAGTGAGTTGAGTGCCTGTAGTATAATGTCGACTTGGTCCTTTCAGTTCATCGTCCCTTTTGTTTGAGTCATAAAATAAGCAATAGTGGCATTGTCATCGGTCAAGGGGCTTATATGTTCCATTTCACAAACTTTAAGGACTCATTAGAACCGATTTATAGTTGGAGGGTTAGGTTATGTCATAAATGTCCGAATCATCAAAATTGGGGGTTAAGTTATGAATTTGTGATTTACAATTGTGGGTGGTGACTGGTGACTCATCCAAGAGCTGAACGTTTCAATATTTACAATTATAAATAGGGATGGCAAAATTTGATCTGACCTGACAACCTGACTCAACCCACCCGAACCCAAGACCGACCTGACCCGAGTTGACGAAAAAAGTCAATGACCGAACCCGACTGTACCTGACCTGACCTGAACCCGAACCCGATTGAAGCAAGACCCGAGGAGACCCGAACCCGAATGACCCAAACCCAATTTACCCGAACCCGAAATGACCTGAACCCGAAATGGACTGAACCCGAACTAACCCGAACTTGAAATGACCCGATTAATAGACCCGGCAAAACCCAATTTTAACCCAAATCAATATAAATATATGGTTGATAAAGATGTAAAAATTAAATTTTTATATATTTCTTATTTATCTAAATTACATATTAATTATGACCATACCATTAAGAAACTTTAAAATACTATAAAAATATTTTTTATGTAAGGGTTTTTAAAGAATAAATTAACAAAATAATATGCTTTATGTATGAATCTTCTAGAATTTAATAATTTAGTGATTTACTAGAAATTTTTTTAAAGCATGTAACCAACACACTGTGTCTCATATGATAGTTAAATTGGACTTTGACTAGTCTAAATTGAGCAGCAGTATATCCATTTAAGAAAAAATTCTAAATTTTTTTTTTCCTTATTCATAAAAAAAAATAACCAAATCTTATCCCCAAAAAACAATTGAATCTAAATTTTATGATCTAATAAATACTAGCTTGCAATAAGTAAAAACTAAGCAGAAATTGAATCATAATATTCTAATATACTAGCTATAGAAAGGTGGCACACATTGTAATCATCATACATTTTGCATCGCATTTTCGGATACAAAATCAAGGAACGCATGTTTTCTTTCCTTGTGAAATGATGAGGTTGAAGGTAGGGATGTCAATGGATAGTGGCTATTTACTTCCACCAAACATATGGGTCCTGGTAATTTACTCAATTAAATGCGGGTTTGGTTTTGTAAAAACCAATTAGATGCGGGTGGGATACAGGCTTATTGTTCCCTTATATTCTATTTCAATACAAATGTCATTCTATAAATTTTAAATTTGAGATTTTTTTTAAATGAAAATTTTTTTATTGTCTCCTCTAATAATTCATTTTCTTTCCAGTTCTGATTTAGGCAAGCTAAGGCAGTGGATACCCATTGACCTCTCCCCAACTTGCACTTTTTGTAGCAAAAATTCAAAATTTGTACTAATTTTACTAGATTTTTTAAAAAACAGATAAGATATGAATATAAAAAAATTTATACCACACGGGTGATAGGTCAGATATGTGCCGGGCGTTCAACGTGAACAGCAGCGGAGCTAGGGGAGCTGACGGTGCCTCACCTGCTTAACCCCTAATATTTGTTGTATATATATATATATATATATATATATATATATATATATATATATATATATATATATATATATATATGATGTTTTTTAGAATTATTTTGGAAAATTAAATAGTAAAAATATATATATAACAACACAACCAGAAAAGAAAGTAAAAAAAAAAATACAGATTTTAATTTTTTTATGTAAAACTTTACACCCAATATTAATATATTAGTTTTGGTTTTTTACTCCCTGTTAAAAATCTAGTTGGTTTTGTGATTTTCTTATTGTCATGTCAGTTAAGTAGTTTATTAAAGCCATTTATTAGCTTACATATAAAAACCACTTAATTTATTTTTGGGGCGTACAAGATCGAGATAGAGAGACTGTACAAAGCAGTAAGAGAAAAAAAAATTGCTTTGCAGCAGTATAAAGTTGTGAAGCATTATATAGCAATTGTTTTTTTTTTTTGTCATTCTTTGACTTATATGTTTATTGCTTTTATCTGGTAAATTTGCCTGTGACTTTTTATACATCCACATAGTATAGAATCCCTATAATTGTGCTAGACAAAAACTTGTGCCATTGTCGCCACAATGTTTTTGTAAGTTAAAGCTTGCAAATGCAACTTTTTCATTCTCCACACTACCCACTGCTTAGTTTAGGTGAGTTATTTTTTTCAATTTTATTTTTTTTATATTTTTTTAATTTTTTATTTGAATGAATTTCATGCTAAAAACACTACAAGCTTGTGGAGATTCAAATTAGTAAGTTTCAATATTTATAATCATAAGGCCTCAAATTATCATTTTAATATATTTTTTTTACTATAATTTGAATAATTATTTTTATATATTAAATTTTATATTAAAAATTCCTAAATCTCGTTCCCCTAAATCTAAAATCCAGGCTCGCCCCTAACATGAAGAATAAGTAACATTATGGATGTGTTTATAATTTAGGAACATGTCTTTGTCACAGTTTGTAATGATTGTGAGTCATCACAAACAACCAGATCAATATCAGGTTGAGGCCTTTTGTCAATCTAATGGTTGCATAGAATAAATGGAGGGTTATTATTTGTGACGTGCTTATAATGCTTATTTTTTACACAAAACCATGGTTTTTAGCATTGTCTCAAATTTCGTGCAATACTACAAAAAACCATGTTTCATTGTTTATATGTTTTCACAGTTTATCAATTTTTTGTTCAGTATAATGCAGTGTTTTCCATATCAATCTTTTTTGTGCATTTTTTTTGGTCAATTTCACGTGTTTACATCAATGTACGATACATCAATGTGCCATATATAAATATGTAAAATGAGAATACTATTGAGATATATACTTGATATAACTATTGGTTTTCTTATTTAACAATAAAATTTAATTGGAAAATGATGTTAATATGATTGAGATATGAAAATTGTTATAATTATTTTCTTTTATTTTAATATTCACCATTTTAGTTTACATAAGAAAAATTTTAAACATCACTATTTCTTTTTCTATCATGTATCATTAAATTAGTTTTTTTTAACAAATAATATTTATTTTGTTCTATATATTCCCTTCTTTATGTGTTTTCATATACCAAATATTGTCTTCATATATACTGTAGTTATATTGGGGAAATTATACTGAAGATAATTAGAATAGATATGGTAATTTATTTTCACATACCAAAATCAGAAATGGTACATTGCATGATATATCATACAGTATATCTATAATTTACGAAGTGCAATATACTACCGGATGAAAGCTTTTATGCAAATCCTAATGTCACATGGAAAACATGCTTTCAATTTGACACAGCTGGCCCTAATAAGAGTGATGAAATTTGGGTTCGGATTAAGGCAAATTGGATTAACCTAAAACCAACCTAGAAAGATTAAAATAAACTCACACCTCAGACCTGAACCTAGCCATACTTACCAAGTACCTTTATCAATTACCTACTTATTATCTCCCTCAACTTACCTATACTACATATTGGTTAAAGTTGCATATAAATGGACTGAATTTCATAGGTTTCACTGGCGTTGATGATCGACATGAACCACTTCTAAACTACAAGGCATGTTTTTATCTTGACGAACAGCTCAAAACTTTATATGCTGATTCTCTATCATGTTCCCATCATCTTAAGTGGGAATGACAACTATGCTAATCTTGTTTCTCTTCCATTTCCTTTTTGCAGATATCAATACAATTCAATTGAAAAAAAATTATTGGTCCCTAGTCATCATGGTAGAAATTGTGATATCTTACTTGGAGGAAAAATGTTACCAATAGAGGAAAAGGCAAAGCAAATCACTGTTCATAGGGATGCCTAGTTGTCATAAGAAGCAAGGGTTGATGTTTGGGAGTGAACTCTTTCCCTTATAGTCCTTGCTATGTTGATTTGTATATCCCTAAATTGAGTGGAAAAGAAGGGAAATGACATTAATGTAGCCTTCAAAATTTTAACCTTACAAAAGAGCCTTATTTTTATTCAATTTGTTTTAACTTAAGTTAATTTAATATAAAATAACTCATTTTTACTTTTATATATTTTTTACCGTACCAATTTAATTTGAAACCCAATATTATGTGGGTGTAAATAAATATATAATTTTTAAATTTTATTAAATTTTTATGAAATTTTATTTTTTAATATCTAATAAAATAAAAATTTTTAAAATTTAATAAACATAAAAAATTAGTTTCAAATAGATTAGTACACTTAAATAATTTTGAATTTCAAGTGAAATTAATTCCAAAAAAAGATATAAACATAAAAAAAGTATATTTTAATCAAGCTGATCTAAGTTAAAATTAAGTAGGTATCTGTCTCTACTATCATCTTTTTGTTAATCTCCATGAATGGGCTCCATTCTTGCACAGCCTAATTTGCTAATGAAATTGGACTGTAAGAAAAGTATATTGGGCCTATATTCACAGTAGTCCAGTTTTAATTTAGTGGTCCTACTGGCACAATGTTTTGCAACCACTAAATTAAATACCGTGGTATACCACGCGGTATACCGCTTACCATGGGGACGCGGTACATGGTATAAATATGTTCGCATTTTGTCATTTTACCACACGGTATACCATGGTATACCACGGTATTTCACGGTATATCGCATATCGTCCACTTTTTATATATATTTTGTAAAAAAATCACTGTATACTGCAAATATCGCGTGATACATACCGATATATTTACTTTTCTGCCCCTATTTTTTTTATTTTACATCAAAATATCATAAATATATAAAACATTAAAATAAACATTTACTTTTAATTTTTTTTACTTTTCATAATTAATATAAAAAATTAATCGATGGTATTATTTATATTTATATTATATGCAAAGTATATGGATGAAATTTTTTATATTTATAGTATATCAATAAATTAGATTTTTTGTATTATTTATTTTGCTCCATATGTAACCTTTTTGGTGTTTTTTAAATTAAAAAAATATCTTCTATCATATATATTTTATTTATATTTGACAAATTATGATGAGAAAAATTAGAATACATATAAAATGTGTAAAAATAAATTATTAAACAAATTAAATAATCTAAAAATAATATTCTAAAATTCATTTTTTACGGTAACGGTAACGGTATGCGGCGTGGTATACCATGCGGTATACCTTAAAATTTTTGGATGCGGTATGTTTAGTGGAAACGGTATTTAACACCTTGTTTGCAACTTGATTAGTGATTATTGTTGATGGCAGTGATGTGAAGGGCGGGATGACCTCACCACCTCTAGATAAAAACCTTTGACCCATTTTAGCATCTTCTTTTCCAATGACCTATAAGATGAAATGCCACACTAAAGCCTTTACAAGCAAAGGAACAACAATCAAAATGTTTATGAATATAAATGAACGAACACATTTTTGTTCATATTCATTTGTTTAAATAAATAAATAGAAAATTGTGTTCGTATTATTTTTTGCTTAGTTTAATAAATGAACATAAATGAACTGCTATCAAATGATTCACAAATACTTCACTAAATACTCTATTCATTTATGGCCTTACTTGTAGTATTCAAAATAACATTTGCACATTATGTTTTGGTCCACACAGAAAGATAAATCATAAGCTTTTGTCCCTTACTTTTAAGAAAAATTACAAAACCACATAAGATTTACCTTATTATAAACTTAACCTCCTATAATTTTAGAAACCTAAACTTACCTCTAAACTATATGCTCAGCCCATTCAGCAAAAATATGGGCAAAACCTAGCTTCCAAACTAGTCTTCTCTATTTTTAAACCCTGGTCCCTAAATTTTCACTTCTAACAAACTAGCAATTGTCCTTAATTAACTAGTTTACTGCTTAATCAAAAACTAAAAAACAAAGAAATTAGAAACGCATGATCTACTCCCCCAATATGTCATTAACCTGGATTTATCATGAATTATAATGAGTTCCATACATGCCTCCTCTACTATTTTCTCTCTAAAGAACAGCCAACTTAACCCTTGATGATATTGAGATGTGGGTCAACCTCATCAGTACCACTAATTGACAAATTGATGATGGTGGTAGTCGAGACCAAGAGAGGGAATCCTAATGACATTGCATGTTCGTCGATGCAGTCGATACCATGGTTGGAAGTGGAGTCAATGTCACGGCCAAAGACCATCTTGAACTCAACAAAATCAATGGCCTTGTTGGCGGCAACTTTCTTGATCTTTTATTAAGAAAAGAAAATTGCTCCACAACACAGATATAAAATCATGACAAAAAGTTCAGTCACATTTCAGTCGCAACATTGGCCAAAAGTAACTACTTCGCTACTATGGATGGCAGTTGTATTTTTTTTCGCAACTGAAACTTGACTATTGAAAGTGACTAAAACCTTCAATCAAGAATCAGTTGAAAATATTATAAGCTGCTTTAAACCCTGTGACCGACTACTTTAGTCATTATATTAGTGACAGCCATAGTCAATCACTATATTAGTACTTTTATCTTTTAAACAAAATATATTATTATTTAATCTGATTATTATTTAATTAATATTATTTAATATAATTGGCTATTTATTTTACTTGTTGTTTAATTGATAGTTACATTAAATTAGTATGAATATTAATTTATTTTAATTATTAATAATAAAATAGTTAAATAATGAAATTAAAATTTAAATAAAATACATTTATATTTATATGAAATTCAACATACATACCCAAATATAAAATTTAAAAAATCACAAAATTCAAAAATTATAATTAAAAAAATTTATAACTTAGATCTAAAGGCAATTGAGGCAAAGGAGGCTGAGGTGACAGCGGTTGGGCCGAAGCCGAGATGGAGGAAACTGAGGCAATGACAGCAAGGCTGAGGCCGAGATGCAGGAGACCGGGTGATGGCCACGAGTCTGAAGCTGAGGCAAAGGAGACCGAGGCGATGGCAGTGAGGCCGAGGCTAAGAAGACCAGGCAACGACTGCTAGGCCAAGGTGTTGGCGAAAAAGACTGAAGCAACTGTGGCAAAGCTGAAGACTCCACTGAGTTAGATGGCGACGAGGCTGAGAAGGTGACCACGAGGAGGTCGAGAAGGTGAGGTGGACGACCAAGGTGACAAACGGCTACCTAGACAGCTAGGTGACATGGATAAAGATGATAGACGGAGAATTGGCAAGGTGAACAGAGGGCAACGTGGATGGGCATGGTGGACTAGCGGATGGAGATGAGAGATGAGGGTGAGAGATGAGAGCGAGAGGATTGAACTTCTATCGGGTAAAGAAGAGTGAAAGTAGAAGCGCAGTAGCTGAAGTAACTGAACTCCGATTACAACCTGACTGAACGTCGACGCGTAAGCCATATATGTAGTCGCTCCATACATGAGTGTAGTTGAAATTCAGTTGTTATATACATCATTTTTCCATTTTTTTTACTTAGTATTTTCATGGATAGAATACACACACACACACACACACACACACACACACGAATATAATTATATATATGGTGCAATCATAAATATGTGTACAAATATGTGTGTGTGTGTGTGTGTGTGTGTGTGTGTGTGTGTGTGCATGTGTGTATACGTGAATATAATTACATATGTGGTACAATAATAAATATATATAAGTTCATAAAATTTTCTGCATATAAATAATATTAAAAATTAAAATTAATAAAGAAATTATATCATATACAGAGAAGTAAGAACTATAAGAACAATTCTCATATATACCTTAATAATTAATTAAACAGTAAACATGCAAACCCTAAATTAAACCCTAAAACCTTAAACCTTAAACCCCTTAAGACCCTAAAACCTCAAACCCTAATTTTATATCCCTAAATCGTAAACTTTAAAGCTAATTATATACCATTAACCCTAATCTCTAAACCCTAAATACAAACCCTAAAACCCTAAACCCTAGATTAAAGCCTAATACCTAAAACCCTAAACTCTAATTCCCCCTAAGACCCAAACCCAAAACCATAGTTCTATATATCCCTAAATCTTAAACTCTAAACCTAATATACCATTAACCTTAAACTTTAAATCATAAACCTAACTACTAATAACCCTAAATCCTAAATATAAACCGTAATTAAACCGTAAACCCTAAAACCTAACTACAAATAACCCTAAACCCTAAATACAAAACTTATTAATTAGACCCTAACCCTTAACCCTAACTATTATTAATCCTAAACACTAAACCCTAAACACAACCCTAATTAAACCTTAAATCCTAAACCCTGAACCTAACTACCATTAATCCTAAACCCTAAATACAAATCCTATTAATTAAACCCTAAACCTAACTACCATTAACCCTAACATGTAAACCTTAATACAAACCCTAATTAAACCCTAAACCCTAAGCAAACCCTAAACCCTAGATACAAATCCTAATTAAACACTAAAGCCTAATTAAACCCAAAACCCTAAACACCTAATTAAACCCTACATGCTAAACCTAATATATACCATTAACCCCAAACCCTAAACTTAATCTATACCATTAACCCTGAATCCTAAACCCTAAATACAAATCCCATACCTTAAATTGAATACACTAATACTTAATTAAATACCCTTAAACCATCCTGATTCTATATCTCTTAACTCTAAAAAAATTCTCAAATCCTAAATCATAAAAAGCTCTAAATTAACCCTAAAATAAATCCCAAAACCCTAATATTAATTTTATTCAATTACTACCCTAACCTTGTACTAATTTCCAACCCTAAATAAAAATCTCAAACCCTAAATGTATGTCCAATACCCTTAAGCCCTTAAAAACCCTAAATCCTAATTCTTTATCCCTAAACCCTAAAAAAAAAAATATTCCAAACCGTAAAACAAAAAAATCCTAATATATATACCCAAAACTCTAAAAAAATCCAAACCATAAAACCCAAACCTTCTAAATCAACTTTGTCACTGAGAATGCGACTGAGACAAATTGAACACCTAAAAAACCGAAGGGCAACTATAGTCAAATCTATGAAAAATTTCCAACTAAAACTTTCAGTCGCCCATCAGTTACAATAAAAAATGCACCTTTTTTATTTGGAGTGCTTAGTGACTATAACATCTAGAGATTGACATTCAGGCGCAATTTTCAGTCACGATTTTGCATCAGTGTTGTAGTGTTGAAGTAACAATGTTCGAGAGAGACACTACAAGGATGAAGAGCATTTCCTACGTCAATTTCCTATAGAAAAAAGCGTAGGAAAACTATTCGCAAGAAAACCGTCGGACAATAAATTATGTCCGACAGTTTTCATTCAATAAAAATGTGACAGATAAAACCGTAGCACATCTGTCAGAATAGGATGGCGGGAAATTATGGCGTCAAATGCATCCGATGCTTTTTATGCGAATTAAATAGGTAGGGACCACATGTGTAAGAAAAGCGTCGGATATGTTGTCCGACGCTTTTCCTGCAATATGTTATCCTACGCTTTTGAGACAAACAAGGATATGGACGTCTTAAAAATGTAGGAAATTTATTCTTTCGATTTTCCTATAGTTTACTTTTCTTACATTTTTTCGACGTAAATTACTACATATTTGCTACACCAGTCTTGCAGTTTGACTTTTCATATGTATCCTACGATTTTGCTACAGATTTTGCTTATAAATACCCATCCATCTCCTCTTCTCCAGCTTGTCTGTGCTATTCTTTCGGCATGTTTGATTAAGTGTAATTGTTCAAAACATCTGCATGTTTTATTTGAAATCGTAATATAACTTTGAATGCATTTGTGTTTTGGACTGAAAAATATTAAATTTATCAAATTTAATCATCACATATCTAATTACTTGCATCGTTGAAATGAATATATCAAATTTTTTTTGTCCAAAAATTATTGCATGCTATTAAAAAAAATGATAATAATGTTAATAAATTTGGGAGATTTAATTTGACCATATACATTAAATCCATAAATTTAAATTCCAAATATAAATATTTTCATTTATTCTTCAACTAAAAAAAGTGAACTAACATAGTAATTATTTCATATTTCATATTTCATATGTATGCACATTAAAAATTATATATATATATATGGCGTCCGACGGTTTTAAGTTAATACTAAAAAAACGTAAGAAAAGTGTAGGTGATGACCCACGGTTTTAACGCATTTTTAAAAAATCGTAGAAAAGATGTAGGACAATGTCACCTAGGGCAGTGCACTATCTGACGGTTTTGAGTTAATATTTAAAATAAGTAGCAAAACTGTAGGAAAAGACAACTGTCATAAAATCAAGGCGGGAAGCCAATTAATGGCGGGAAGCTTAAAATTTTCGTTTCCTATGGTTTTGATGCATTTTCTAATTTTTGTAAGAAAACCGTAGGATAATTTGCTACAATTTTCCTACAATTTTAAAAAATGCAGGAAAATCGTAGGACAATTAGGTAGCTTAATCGCCGCATCTTCCCTTTAAATTCATGGGACGTTCTCCAATTCTCATCACTCCATTCTATCTATTCAGCGATGCCCTCTTTCAAACCCACTCTCAAACTCCCTTCCAAAGCTATTTCAACTAGGTATTTTAAATTTTTAAACAGTTTTTTCATATATAATTAACGTTTGTTATTATATATAGTTGTTGTTTATATAATGCATGTATTGCATGTTATATTTTTCAAAGCCCATTTTTATATTATATGTTTTAAGTCATTTTATATATGGTGTTAGTAATATGTATGTGGTTAGTTATAAATAATTTTTAGTGTAATAATGGTAAGTTCTATTTGTGCAAAAGCATGTTACTATGTATGTGGTTAGCATAAAAAACTGTTATGTCAATAATGTTAGAGTAATATTGTTGTCTCTTCAATAATGTTAGTATAATTAGTTAAAGTTAGCATAATAATTATCAAATTTTTAGGCTCCACATGCTGATTCGGCTAAGATTGCTCAGCTAAGGGTTGATAACACCTAGCTACGGAGTGATTTTACCCGGTTACAAGTAGATGTTCACACTCAGGTCCAGCAAGAGACCGAGACTGCAATGAGCATCATGCTTAACAGGTTGATCCAGTAGGAGATTATATCTGCATCAGCTCTCTCAGACAACCTATGGACCAGATCCTCCACTCAGCATCATGAGGAAGATCGTAACCAGCGAGATAGGGATGATCAGCCCGGCACTACATCCCATTGATTTTATATTAGACCTTTAGTTTTTTGTAATTAATTTTTTTTTGTAAGTTTTGATTATTGTTATGTAGAGCGAATTATTGACTACTTTGATCAATTGTTATATTATATTATATATATGTGTGTGTGTGTGTGTGTGTGTGGCAACGTGGGATTTTATAGGGGAGTCGGCACCAATCGGTTTTTCGCCTAAGTCGATTGGACACCTGAAAATGGTCTACGAGAGTTCGGGGGTTCGGGAGTACAGTTACGTTAAAATAACTCTATTTTAACGCCCAAAATTGGTACCTTAGTTGATTTTAATTGTTGCTTTGCTTGCTTTTAAATAATTTCAGTTAATTTTCAAATCAGAGATTTTAACTAAATCATCCAGATGTTGATTTTTAAATTAATATGGATTTTTAAAATCTTAGTGATTAATTTACATAATTTTTATAAAAAACTCGATATTTCCGAACCATGGATTCTATCGAACCACCCGAATACGGAATTCAAATGAAATTTAGTTTAATTTTTATTGTTAAGTGTTTTAATTAAATATTAATCTTAGTATTTAATTTTATTCATTTAAAATTTATATTTTTCCAAACCATGGATCCTATCGGATGATCCGGACATGGAATTTAATTTAAATTCTTAATTCTTAATTTATTAAATTAATTATTGATTCAATTATTAATTTTTATCATAAATTTTTTTATTAAATTTTGGATTTTTAATGATCTTAATGTTAATTAATTTTGTTCTTTTTTAAAAAAAATTATTATATATATATGTATTATTTATTATATTTATTATTTCATTTTAAAAATTTTTGTTTTTTTTATTCTTTCTGTTTGAGGAAATATTTTAAAGTAATTATCTAATTTATAAATCTAAAAACATAAAAATTAATTTTGTGGAATCATTTGGTTATTATTTTTTTTATTTTATTTAATAAAGGAACTAAAATGTTATATTTTTGTTATTTAAAAGAAATAAATAAAAAAATAAAGTCTTGATATTAATATATATATATTTTTTATTTTATGTATTCTTTTTTTGTTCTTTTTGTTTGATGAAAGATTTTAAAGTAATTATCTAATTTATGAGTCTAAAAATATACTTAAAAAAATTAATTTTTTTTTTGGAATCATTTGGTTATTTTTTTTATACTTAATTTTTTTTATTTAAAAATTTTGATTTTTTTTTTTTTGAAACGATGGATCCTGTCGGATCATTCGGATATGGAATTTAATTTTAATTTATTGTTAGTTATTTAATTAATTATTGGTCATAATTTTTATTGAATTTTTAATGATTTTAATATTAATTTTTTTTTTGAAATTTTATTTTTATTTATTTATTATTTCTTTTTTCTTTTTTTTTTCTTTTTTCTTTTCATCGCTTTTTAGAAAGATATATTTTTTTAAAAATTATCTAATCCATAGATTTAAAGATATACTTAAAAAATTGATGTTTATTTGGAACCGTCTGGTTATGATTTTTTTTAATTTTTTAATAAAAGGAATAAAAAGGTTAACCTTTTTTTTTGTTATTTTAAAAAGAAATAAAAGATATGTGTTCCAAATAATAAAGGATGGGGGCTTTGTTGTAATAAAAAAATAAAATGGACTCTTGACTAGCCATAAAAAATAAATAAGTGAAATAAGGTTAATTATTCACATTAAAAAAACTCTTTTTTTTTTTGGTTAAAAGTAAAATAAGTGACATAAGTTTAACCATCCACATAAAAAAAATCAAAATTGCACAAAGTAAATAAATGAATAAAAATAAATAAAGAAATAAAAAGTGGGGCTTTTAGCCCCACTTAAAAAATAATATTGAATAAAGTAAATAATAAATGAAAATAAATAAATAAAGAAAAGCATATGAAATAAATAAAAGAAAATTAAAGGACAATAAATAAAAGAAATAAATAAAAATAACGTGGGGGTTTTTTGGCCATTCACTTAAAGTAGGAGGTATAAACTTCCATATAAAAAAATAACAAGAAAATAAAAGAAAATAAATAAAATACAGAAAAGATTATTGTTAGTTCTGCAGAAATAAAAAAAAAGGTTAGTGACCAAAATGAATAATCATGAAGAGATGAAGGATAAAACGGAATTCCACCTAGAGAAATAAAATTTTTGAATTTCTCTGTTACAGGAAACAGGGCGCGACGGCGACGGTGAGCAGAGGGAGGAGGGGAGGAGAGGAGGAGGAGGAGGAGGAGGAGGAGGGCAGGGGCAGGAGGGCGAGGCGACTGGGCGAGGGAGAGGGGGAGAGGAGGAGGAGGAGGGCGGGGGAAGGAGGGCGACGCGACGGGGCGAGGGGGAGAGAGGGAGAAAAGAGGAGAGAGAGGGGGGGCGTGGCCGGAGGGAGAGGGAGAGAGGAGGGCGTGGCCGGAGGGAGGGGGAGAGAGGGGAGGCCGAGAGAGAGAGAGAGAGAGGAGGGCGTGGCCGGAGGGAGAGGGAGAAAGGAGAGGCCGAGGCGGCGTGACGGCTGGGACGGACGGCGGAGGGCGAGGGGAAGAAGGGAAGCAAAGGCGGAGGGCGAGGGAGAAAGGGGAGGCCGAGGCGGCGTGACGGTGGGGACGGACAGCGGAGGGCGAGGGAGAGAGGGGAAGCAGCCCGGCGGCGAGGCGATGGCGTCGAGAGAAGGGAGAGAGGAGAGGAGGTCCGGCGAGGCGGAGGACGGAGAGGGTAACGGGAGAGTGAGAGAAAACAGTGACGGAGAGAGAACAAAGTTCAGGTTTTCTGGAAAGGAAGGGAAGGAGGCCAGGGACGTAGGTTGCAGTTTTCGTTTTTTTTATTTTTAAGCTCTAATCTTGATTGTTTCGTGATTTATTCAAGTATTTGGACTCCTATTTATAGTTGAAGGAGTATTGGATTGCTTTAATTAAAAAAATTCAAAATTTAATTAAAAACAGACTTGTCTCTTAATTTGGTAAAATAACAGTTTTAGTTCTTTACGTCTCTTTGAATTTTTATATGTTCCTGAAGCTTCTGATTGAGACAAATTTGTCTTTTCCTGTCAATTTGGGCCAAAACTGTCCGTTTGGTCCAAAAATGACGCGAAAAACTACCAAACTTTCCTGGAATTCCCAGATTTTGTCAGATTTTCCCAAAACTTCTCAATTTTGTCATTTTTACCCTAAACTTTTTATTTTTGTCAATTTTTTTTAGAATTTTTCTTTTATATTTTATAGACACACACACACACACACACACACACACACACACACACACACACACATATATATATATATATATATATATATATATATATATATTATTTTAAAACTAACCCTATAAAATAAAATGCCTCCATAAGCTATCTAATTTAATTTTTGTCTTAAATTTTTGTCTTTTTTTTTTTTAATAATTAATTAATTAATTTAATTTTTTTAATATTTTTTTTTAAGATATTAAGGGTCGGACGAAATTGGGTGTCAACAGCTGCCCCCCTTTGCATGTTTCATGGGACATGATGCATGCAAAGCGATTACCGAATTTTATCCGACTTAGCTAGGCATTGAGAACCTTCTCGCCGCCTAAACCCTGAGGAGAAAAACCTTTTTCTCCTCCTTTTTTGAGGTTAAGGAACTTTTCTTAGAACCTCTACGACAGAAACTCTCTTATCGTTAAAGAAAAATTGACTGATTGAGTGATTGAGTTTGAGGTTAAGGAACTCTCCTTAGAACCTCTGTGATAGGAATCCTCCTATTATTGAAGAAAAATTGATTGATTAATTGAGTTTGAGGTTAAGGAACTCTCCTTGGAACCTCTGCGATAGGAACTCTCCTATCGTTTAAGAAAAATTGATTGATTGATTGAATTTGAGGTTAAGGAACTCTCCTTGGAACCTCTGCGATAGGAACCCTCCTATCGTTCAAGAAAAATTGATTGATTGATTGAGTTTGACGTTAAGGAACTCTCCTTGGAACCTCTGCGATAGGAACCCTCCTATCGTTGAAGAAAAATTGATTGATTGATTGAGTTTGACGTTAAGGAGCACTCCTTGGAACCTCTGTGATAGGAACCTTCCTATCGTTGAAGAAAAATTGATTGATTGATTGAGTTTGAGTAAGGAACTCTCCTTGAAACCTCTGCGATAGGAACCCTCCTATCGTTGAAGAAAAATTGATTGATTGATTGAGTTTGAGGTTAAGGAACTCTCCTTCGAACCTCTGCGATAGCAACCCTCCTATCGTTGAAGAAAAATTGATTGATTGATTGATTTTGAGGTTAAGGAACTCTCCTTAGAACCTCTGTGATAGGAACCCTCCTATCGTTGAAGAAAAATTGATTGATTAATTGAGTTTGAGGTTAAAAAACTCTCCTTAGAACCTCTGTGATAGGAACCCTCCTATCGTTGAAGAAAAATTGATTGATTAATTGAGTTTGAGGTTAAGGAACTCTTCTATCGTTGAAGAAAAATTGATTTATTGATTGAGTTTCAGGTTAAGGAACTCTCCTTTGAACCTCTGCAATAGGAACTCTCATATCGTTGAAGAAAAATTGATTGATTAATTGAGTTTGAGGTTAAGGAACTCTCCTTAGAACCTCTGCGATAGGAACCCTCCTATCGTTGAAGAAAAATTGGTTGATTGATTGAGTTTGAGGTTAAGGAACTCTCCTTAGAACCTCTGCGATAGAAACCCTCCTATTGTTGAAGAAAAATTGATTGATTGATTGATTTTGAGGTTAAGGAACTCTCCTTAGAACCTCTGTGATAAGAACCCTTCTATCGTTGAAGAAAAATTGATTGATTAATTGAGTTTGAGGTTAAGGAACTCTCCTTGGAACCTCTGCGATAGGAACTCTCCTATCGTTGAAGAAAAATTGATTGATTTTAAGGTTAAGGGCCCTACCTTAGAACCTTTACGATAGGAACTGTCCTATCGTTGAGGAAAAATTGATTGATTTGTGGAGAAAAACCATTTTCTCCTTTTTGAGTATCTTAAGCAAAATTTGAATGAAGGCAATTGAAGTTAGAATGATTTCTTAGAAAGTGTGAATTTTCATAATAGGCAAGTGCAAAAATTTAAACTTCCATGAAATGAGTGAATCTTGATGATGAGAAATAAAACTGACAAACTTATGTAAGGGTATGGATGTTTGGAATCAATATTCAAAGTTTCATCTAATATTTCCTTCCGAAAATATAGATTCCATTGTGAGATATATCATCCAAATAAGGTTGAAGCTTAGCTACCCCAATATGTCATGACTAGTGGACCTAATAGGATGCGTCTCAGGAGCAAAAAAATTACTCATTATTCAGCCATTACAAGCTAAAGGCTTTGTCCTATGGTTTTAATATCAGCATGAACAAAACTATCTAACAAGATGAAGAAAAAAGAAGAAGAAGTTCCCTGAAAAGAAAAACACGAAAAAAAATGCTAATAATAAAACTAAAGGACAAGAAGAACAGATCGGATCGCTTCTTCTTCCACACTGCTTCGATAGGCCAGGTAAAGGACAATTATGGGATTGAATTGGTCAGGAAAGACTGTCGTATCTAGTCTATCTGAATCATTGCTGGATCTGGTTCAGGAACAAAAGCTTGTATTTTATCTAGCAATTCTTCAGCAGTTGTTGTAGATATTAAGATTCGTCATGCCACTCTTGATATGAAATTCTTCTTCACAGTGTAATCCACTAAAGATATCAGACTTGAAAAGAAATTGTTAACATTCAACAGCCCAATGGGTTTATTGTGCAGATTAAGTTGGGCTATGGAAGCAATTTGGAAGATTTCCCCCAATGTGCCAAAACCACCTGGTAGAGCTATAAAAGCATCAGCATTAAAAAGCATTTGTAACACACGCTCTTGCAAATTTTTGATGACTAATTCTTCTCCAATCGTGCCCCCAGAAACAAGTTTCAAAGGTCCAGGGATAATGCCCAAAACTTGGCTTCCTCCTACAGATGCTGCTGATGCTACACCTCTCATTAATCTGACACTACCTCCTCCATAAACTAAATGTATTTTTCGCTCAGCTAATACTCTACTCAAATGGTTGGCTGCCTTTAAATACTCTTCATCTTTTTCAGGAAAAGCCCTAGAAAACACACAAATATTTCGGGATTTACGAGTTGAGATTTTCTCTATTCCTATCCTTAACTTTGTGCGAAATGAAAAGAAAATGATGTATTTATAGAAATGAAAAAATAATGCAATAATTACATTTACAAGAGTAAGTACATTATTGTATGAGAAGAAGGAAAATTTTCAAAAGTGATCTCTAGCAGGTACAGTAGTCGTGACTGTGGCTCACGTTAGGAGCAGGTACATTATTGTCGAAAATAAGAAAATTTTCAAAGATGATAGCTAGCATGTACAGTAGTCGTGACTGTGGCTCACATCAATTACATTTACAGGAGCAAGTACATTATTGTCGGAAGAGGAGGAAAATTTTCAAAGGTGACAGCTAGCATGTACAGTAGTCGTGACTATGGTTCACGTCTTCCGCTGGTTTTACATCTAGTAACGGCTTCAACATCTTTTATGAGTCGAAGAGTTGCTTCCCATCTAGTTTTCTTACAAACTAGCAAACAGGGTCTTAAAAAGTCAGATTCCCAAGATTGTAACAATTTCGTTCTTTATGAAAAGTTATCCATAAATGGATAATTTCATATTATACTATTTCACAAGAATGCGTTTCAATAGTCCCTCGGATATCCTCCAGAGATTCCTTACGTAGGCCATTCTTGATGAATTTTCTTTTATCTTCAAGATTTCTGGTGATCATCCCTAAAGAACGACATTTAGTATCGCAATTCCAACGTCCACATTTATGACAGACGCCAAGCCTATTTGCTTTTCGCTTTTTGATATAAGCGCTTTTACCTAAGCCGGGCATGCGGGGTATGAATGCATCTGAAACTTCACCAGCCGAATGGACCTTAGCTTCAATTAACCACAGCACATTGTCAGGAACGCCTCTGTGCATCAAAACTCTGATTCTTTCACATCTAGCTTGGTAAATCTTTTTAAGAACATTTATTGGGAGGGAAGGAAAATATTTCGTAGAGCAGAAAGAGAAGAATCCATTGACGAGAGAAGAAGATGATGAAGTTAGTTATTGTAAGAAACTGAAATAACCGACTATGAGAGTCACGGAGAACCGTATCCACTACTTAACCGCATTTATAGCGATGAAAGGATAACGTGTTTATTACGCTTACAGGAGCAAGTACATTATTGTCAAAAGAAAAGGTAAATTTTCCAAAATGACAGCTTGTATGTACATTAATTGTGGTTGTGGCTCACATCTTCCACTAGTTTTACGTCCAGTAATGGCTTCAACAACTTCTATGAATCAGGGATTTCCTTCCCATCCAGTTTTCTTACAAACTGGCAAACATGGTCATTTAAAGTCAGATTCCCAAAACTGTAACGGTCTCGTTCTTTATGGTAAGTCCTCCATAAATTGACAATTTCATGTTGCGCTATTCCACAAGAATGCGTTTCAAGAGTCCCTCGGATATCCTCTAGAGATTCCTTACGCAGGCTATTCTTAATAAATTTTCTTTTATCTTCACGTTTTTTGGAGATGAATCCTAAAGAGCGACATTTAGTATTGCAATTCCATCGTCCGCATTTATGACAGACGGCTAGCCTCTTTGCTCTTCGCTTTTTGGCATAAGCGCTTTTACCTAAGCCAGGCATACGGGGCATAAATGCGTCTGAAACTTCACCAGTCGAACGAACCTTAGCTTCAATTAACCACCGCACATTGTCAGGAACGCCTTTGTGCATCAAAACTCTTAATCGTTCACAGTGAACTCGGTAAATCTTTTTAAGAACCTTTATTGGGAGAGAAGGAAAGTATTTCCGCAAGGTGAAAAGAGTAGAATCCATGGATGATAGAAGAATTTGAGAGAAGGGATGAAGAAATCATAACCGACTATGAGAGTCACGGAGTACCGTATCCACTACTTAACCGGATTTATAGCGATGAAAGGATAATGTGTTTATTACATTTACAGGAGCAAGTATATTATTGTCAAAAGAAAGTGTAAATTCTCCAAATATGACAAATTGTATGTACAGCAATTGTGACTGTGGCTCACATATTCCACTGGTTTTACGTCCAGTAACGGCTTCAACACCTTCTATGAGTCGGGGATTTGCTTCCCATCCAGTTTTCTTACAAACTGGCAAACAGGGTCTTTTAAAGTCAGATTCCTGGGACTATAACGCTCTCGTTCTTCATGAAAAATACTCCATAAACCAAGAAGTTTGCGTTGCACTGATCCACAAGAATGCGTTTCAAGAGTCAGTCGGATATCATCCAACGAATCCTAACTCAGGCCATTCTTGATGAATCGTATTTTATCTTCCTGATTATCGGAGATCATTCCTAAAGAATGACATTTAGTATTACAAGTCTATCGACCACATTTATGATAGACTTGTAACCTTTTTGCTATTCGCTTTTTGGCATAAGAGTTTTTGCCTATGCCCGGCATGTGAGAGACAAATGCATCTGGGACTTCCCCTGCCAGACGAACTTTAGCTTCGATCAACTACCGCACATCTTCAGGGATTCCTTTGTGCATCAAAACTCTTAGTCGTTCACAGCGAACTCGGTAGATCTTTTTAAGAATGTTCATTGGGAGAGAAGGAAAGTATTTCCGCAAGGCAGAAAAAGTGGGATCCATTTTCTAAGAGGAAATAAAAGAAAGAAGGGAGGAAGGAATCAGTTATTATGGGCAACTGAGACAACCGACTTGAAAGTCACAGAGTACCGTATCCGCCACTTAACCGGAAAAATGGATCCATCTCTTATCTTTGATATTCCGTCGATCTTGACGTTGTGGGTGAAGCCTCGATTATCGAATCTATTGCTAGCTTTTTGACAAATTGTCAACGAAAATATTTCTTAACGTCATACCTTATCCTTGACCATAGCTATCTCTTATCTTTGGTATTTCATTAAGCTGACGTCAATCTTGTCCTTATGGGTGTAGTTTCGATTATTGAATCCATTGCCAGCTTTTTGACAAATTGTCAACGACAATATTTCTTGACATCATACCTTATCCTTGACCATAGCTATCTCTTATCTTTGGTATTTTATTGAGCTGACGTCAATCCTGTCCTTTTGGGTGTAGCTTCGATTATTGAATTGATTGCCAGGCTTTTGACAAATTGTCTACCTTATCCTTGTTGAGTTCTTGACATGGTTTGGTCCAGCATAGTAACTGTGTATCCAGTGATAGACTGGAATGAGCTGATGACGTTGAAGTTTCAGCTTATACTGCTGTAATCGTGCCACGGATATGCTTTCCATTTGATCCATGTTATGTAAAAGCTATGCATGTATGATGTAAAATGCATGAATGCAGAGCCTGTGTAATTGACGGCTCTATTTTTTTTGGATTTTTTTGGATGGATCTAGTTCTTCATGTCTTTGCTTTACTGGATCCTCTTTGTGATTGCCTTCTCGAACTATCATTGAATTTCTTTATGCTTCCCAGCTCTTGTCCATTGCCTTAAAAGCTCAATTCTTTTCGAAAGGCCCTTCAAAGAAGTTTTTTTTGACTTGTTCCTGAATTTTGGTCTCAACTTCCTTAACGTTTTCCCGCGTCATACTTTATGCCTCATTTGGATAGTCATCCCTGTTGAAACATTCGTGAGTATGATCATGCTCCTATTTTCATTTGTAAGACTTCTGATGCAATCATCCAGGCAACCATCAAGGCCAACTCCCGAAGATTTCTTACTCGTTTTTCCTGTTAGCCATTGTTTTATGCCGTTCACAAAGCAGGACCTCGATCTTACCTGTTTTAATTCATAAAGCTTATCAAAGTAATCTACGGTCTTTGTTTTTTCTGAGTTTTAATTATTACTATCCTTCCTTCAAAAGTCACAATTTATTGCACACTTGAGGCCAGAAAGAATGTGAGATTTAAAAAGAGCTAGAGAGAAATGACTTTTCATTTTTTGGAGATGGGAATATAAAAATTTGAATGTGAGATTTGAAGAAAAAGAGCTAGAGAGAATTGGTTTTTTATTAATGAGTACGGGAATATGAAAATCTCGGGTACAGATAAAAAACAATGAAATTGTGCGAGAAGAACGCTCTCTTTGACAACTTTGATCAAACAAGCTCTGGCAACCCTGTATTCACTTTTTCCTTTCTGTCCGAAAACTTCATTATTATGCAAAGTATTTCTTCACTAAATCTGAGTTTACTGGTTTTGGTAGCTCTCGTCCATCCATTTCTGTCAGAATTAGAACCCCTCCTGAAAAGGCTTTCTTCACCACATATGGTCCATCATAGTTTGGTGTCCATTTTCCTCTAGAATCATGCTGAATGGGTAGAATTTTCTTGAGCACTATGTCACCTTCATGAAATTGCCGTGGGTGAACCTTTTTATTGTAAGCGCGAATCATCCTCCTTTGATAGAATTGCCCATGACAGACGGCCGTCATTCTTCTTTCATCAATTAGGTTTAATTGCTTATATTTAGCATTGACCTATTCTGCTTCTTTGAATTGGGTATCCATTAGCACCCTCAATGAAGGAATCTCGACTTCAATAGGCAGTACGGCCTCCATACCATATACCAGAGAAAAAAGTGTTGCTCCAGTAGAAATACGGATAGAAGTTCTGTAAGCATGTAATGCGAAAGGTAACATCTCGTGCCAGTCCTTGTAAGTGACAATCATCTTTTCGATAATTCTCTTGATATTTTTATTGGCTATTTCTACTGTGCCATTTATCATTGGGCGATAAGGTGCTGAATTGAGGTGCTTGATCTTGAACTGTCGGCACAAAGTCTGCATCATTGCATTATTCAAGTTCGTAGCATTGTCTGAGATGATACACTCTGGTAACCCATAGTGACAAATGATTTTTCTCTTAATGAATCGGCATACCACCTTTTTGTGTTACACTTGCATATGACACAGCTTCTACCCATTTGGTGAAGTAGTCTATTGCCACTAGAATGAATTTGTGACCATTAGAAGCTTTGGGGGTAATTGCTCCAATGACATCAATTCCCCACATAGCTAAAGGCCAAGGTATTGCTGTTACATTAAGAGGAGCAGGTGGAGCTTGGATCTTGTTGGCATATATTTGGCACTTATGACATTTTCTCACGTGATTGATGCAATCACTTTCTAATGTAAGCTAATAGTAGCCAGCCCTTATTATTTATCTTGCCATGGTATGACAACTAGTGTGTGCTCCACACATTCCAGCATGAACTTCTTCCATGATCTTTCATGCTTCATGAGCATCTACACTGCGAAGTAGCATCGAATCCGGGGTTTTCTTGTAGAGTATGTCTAGGTTTAAAAGAAAACCCATTGACAATTTTCGTAAAAATTTCTTGTCATTTTCTGATGCTTCTAGTGGATATACTCGTTCTTGGAGGTATTTCTTGATATCATAATACCAAGGTTTCCCATCCAATTCTTCCTCGATGCTCATGCAATAAGCCGGGAAATCTAGTATTTTCATTTCGAAAACAGGAGTATGTTCAGGGTCACTTATCTCATACATGGCAGCTAGAGTAGCTAAGGCGTCCGGAATTTGATTATCTTCCCTTGAAAGATGATGGAAGCTTATACTGTTAAATTTTCCTGCCAAATCTAGTATGAGCTTTTGGTAAGGGATCAATTTTGAATCTCTTGTCTCCCATTTTCCATTTATTTGATATATGACCAATGCGGAATCCCCATAAACTTGGAGATTTCGTACCTTCAATCCCAGTGTCATTTGGAGTCCCATAGCACATGCCTCATATTCTACAATATTGTTGGTATAAGGAAATGTGATTTTCGCTATGAGGGGGAATTGTTCTCCACTTGGAGAGATGAGTATAGCTCAAATTCCTTGTCCTAAGGCATTAGATACTCCATTGAACGCCATTTTCCATGTTTCATCATCTTCAGAGACTTCCTGTTCTATCGTCATTATATCTCCATCAGAAAAGTCCATTCTCATTGGCTCATAATCATCCAATGCTCTATCAGCCAGATATTCAGCAATCACGCTTCCTTTTACAGCCTTCTCGGTGACATAATGTATGTCGTACTCAGACAAGAGCATTAGCCATTTTGCGATCCTGCCTGATAAAGCGGGTTTCTCAAAGATGTATTTGATAGGATCAGTCTTGGAGATCAGCAATGTGGTATTGTTGAGCATATAGTGTCGTAGTCGGTTTGCCACCCATGCAAGGGCACAACAAGACTTTTCTACTACTGAATATTTTGCTTCATATTGCTCAAGTAGTAAATTGCATGCTCTTTCTTGCCTATCTCATCATGTTGACCCAATACGGATCCTAATGAAGAATCCTGTATTGATAAGTATAGAATCAACAGTTCTCCTGATCGGGGTGGTACCAAGGCTGGTGGATTTGATAAGTACTGCTTGATTTTCTTAAATGCCTATTGGCATTCGTTATTCCACTCAATCGGGTTATTCTTCTTTAGTGATTTGAAAAGAGGTTCACACTTGGATGTCAATTGTGATATGAACCTTGCTATGAAGTTGATTCTACCCAGAAAACTTCTTACTTGTTTTGGAGTCTTCGGGGGTTGCATTTTTTGTATCGCTTTGACTTTACTCGGGTGAACTCGAATCTCATCCTTACTAACCATGAAACCCAATAACTTTCCTGAAGAGGCTCCAAAAATACATTTGGCAGGATTCAATTTTAGTTAATACCTGCGAAGTCTATTGAATAGTTTTCTTAGTACATTTAGATGCCCCATAGCAGTGAAGGTTTTGGCGATCATGTCATCTACATATACTTCGATTTCTTTCTGCATCAGATCATGGAATAGGGCGACCATGGCTCTTTGATATGTAGCACCAGCATTCTTTAACCCAAAAGGCATCACCTTATAGTAGAAGGTATCCCAAAGGGTAATAAAAGCAGTTTTTATCATATCATCTAGGTCGAGTTTGATTTGATTGTACCCAGAAAATCCATCCATGAAGGAAAAGTAGGAGTTTCCCGTGGTATTATCCACCAGTGTATCAATGTGAGGAAGTGGGAAGTTATCTTTAGGGCTGGCTTCATTCAAGGGCCGATAGTCTTGACAAACTCTTAATTTTCCACTCTCTTTCTTTTCAACTGGAACTATGTTGATAACCCATTCTGTATATTCAGCGACTCCAAGAAATCTGGCATCCCATAGCTTTCGAATCTCATTTTTTACTCTCAAGATCAGATCCGATTTTAATCTTCGTAGCTTCTGTCTGACAGGCTTCGCCCCAGGCTTCAATGGTATTTTGTGTACCACTATGTCCGAGCTTAAGCCGAGCATGTCTTGGTATGACCAAGCAAATACGTCTACATACTCCTTCAATAAGTGGATTAGTTCTTCTTTCTCTTCAGGAGGAAATAGAGTGCCAATCTTAACTTCTTTTATATTCTGACTGTCTCCCAAGTTGAATGTCTCAGTTGGTTCCTAACTTGTTGCTCTTTCTTTTTCATCTTGCTCGATCATTTTTAATAACTCAGGAGATATTTGAAGATCTTCGTCATCCAAGTCAACAGTGTTTACAGGATTATCAAAGTTCATTCTTTCATTGTCATCAAAAAGAGTTTCAGGTCTGCATTAGCCAGAGAAAAAAGAAAGAAGAGAAAATGGCGAAAATGAGATGGATGCAAACTGGTAGTTTATTTATAATGTGCATAAACCACAACTTTATTGGAATGAAAAGCAACAACTAAAAGGTTCACTTAAGCAAAGACTACACCCTATTGATTGAACCTTTCTTTAGGAGATTTTTACTATTAGATTACTTTGAAAAGCTCTCGATTACAACAGACAGTTCTATCGCCGAGGCGGCGTGACGGCTGGGACGGACGGCGGAGGGTGAGGGGGAGAAGGGAAGCAAAGGCGGAGGGCGAGGGAGAAAGGGGAGGCCGAGGTAGCATGACGGCGGGGACGGACGACGGAGGGCGAGGGAGAGAGGGGAAGCAGCCCGGCGGTGAGGCGATGGCGTCGAGAGAAGGGAGAGAGGAGAGGAGGTCCGGCGAGGCGGAGGACGGACAGGGTAACGGGAGAGTGAGAGAAAACAGTGACGGAGAGAGAAAAAAGTTCAGGTTTTCTGGAAAGGAAGGGAAGGAGGCCAGGTACCTAAGCTACAGTTTTCCCTTTTTTTGTTTTTGAGCTCTAATCTTGATTTTTTCGTGATTTATTCACATATTTGGACCCCTATTTATAAGGTAAGGAGTATTGGATTGCTTTAATTGAAATAACTCGAAATTTAATTAAAAAAAGACTTATATCTTAATTTGGTAAAATGACAGTTTTAGTCATTTACGTCTCTTTGACTTTTGATATGTTCCTGAAGCTTCTGATTGGGACAAATTTGTTTTTTTCTGTCAATTTGGGCCAAAACTGTCCGTTTGGCCCAAAAAAGACGCGAAAAACTACCAAATTTTCCCAAAACTTCTCAATTTTGTCATTTTCACCCCAAACTTTTTATTTTTGTCAATTTTTTTAGAATTTGTCTTTTATATTTTATAGACACACATAGATATATATATATATATATATATATATATATATATATATATATATATATATATATATATATATATATATATATATATATATATATATATATTATTTTAAAACTAACCCTATAAAATAAAATGCCCCCATAAGCTATCTAATTTTATTTTTGTCTTAAAATTTTGTCTTTTTTTTTTAATAATTAATTAATTAATTTAATTTTTTTTAATAATTTTTTTAAGATTTTAAGGGTCGAACAAAATTGGGTGTCAACAATATATATATATATATATAATGTAATATAATATGTTTTTAATTTGTGTATAAATTAATTTACTAAATTCTTTAACTTGTCACAAAATCGTAGGAAAAATATTAATGTTAGAAAACCGTAGGAGGTCGTGGGGTCACAAAACCGTAGGACAAGTGGGGTCACAAAATCGTAAGGCAAATGATGTCACAAAACCGTAGGACAAATGGCGTCACAAAACCGTAGGACAAGTGGGGTCACAAAACTGTAGGAAATACTTTTGTGGAAATACTTTTGTCAAAAAAATGTAGGAGTTAATGCATCTTAAAACTGTCGGATAAACTGGGGTCCACAGTCATCACAAAAGTGTAGGAGTATTTTAAGCTTATCCGACGGTTTTTATTTCCGATACTACTTTTTCCTACAGTTTTGTCCGACGATTTTAATTGTAGGAAATGACCATTTCCTACGATTTCCCTACATTTTTTCCCGTCTCAAATGCCTTGTTTTCTTATAGTGACAAACAAAAGAAAATATAAAAATGTTACAAAGATTTTGAAACTAACGAATATAGTATACTTTACATTCTTTTTAAGATAAAGAAGGTATTAGCTTTTAATATTTAAAATTGATTTCACACAAAAAATAAGTAAAAATGGAAATAGTAAATTTTATAAATGACAAATAAACTAAGCCTAAATTATTTTAAATTAATTTAAGTATGATTTGAGTTTCACTATTGAATTTGTAAATTGTTTACTGTATTAAAAAAATGTTTTTTTTTTATTTTATAGGACATAAAGTATGTTTTTAAGTACTACATTCTTTATTTATTTTGAAAATAATAATTAAATGTTGATATGGTCATGGAAAAATAATCTAAGGCAAATAAATATTCTAATTTTAATAAAGACTAATGTGTTAGTTTGTCTGTATTGACAATTTTAAAATATGACCTCAAGATTACAAATGTTTTACCTACGAGACAATTTTCAATTTGAGTTATTAAGGGATTTGTTTTTATCTTGTTGGAACCGAAAGACAAATAATAATAATAAAAAAAGATAAAGTCCAAAGTAAGAAATATTGGTGAAAAAGCTCGAGACTACAAGGAACAAGAAGTTAATTTCTATGATATTGTAGCGCAAATTTGCCTATTACGCAAAATAAGAGCAAAAATACATTATTAAAATAATAAATATTTGAAATAAAATAAATGGTAACCAGGAAAATTAACAGTGATGTCAACTCTACATAAAACAGACATTCAGAAGTGGACTAATTGTAGCTGAGATCTTTCAGGGTTTGTGCAGGAAACCCTTTCACCCCTAAGTTTAGGATTGTTCAGTGACATCCCTACTTTTGTAATAAATTGTATTAAATTCTATGTAAAAAAAAACTCTAATAGAAAAAAATGTTATTAAGAAATCTAATTTCTTATGGTATAATACCAACTAGGTCATTTAAGTTCACTTGCCCTTTTGTTTGAATCCTAAAATCCTAAAATAAATGCAGTGTCTTTTTTTTTATTGATATAGGGTCCAAACAAGGGCATTGCACTCTCCTGCTCTCCTGCGGCTTGGACTTCCTAATAGTGGTAAAAATTAAGATCATCCAGTTTTCATACAGTAGTCGCTTTTCCCTTAACTTTTCTAATCTATTGTCTAACTCTCTATATTTATAGTACTTCCAAATAAAAACAAATATTAGAGAAATTAAAGATTTTAAGCTAGCTAGTAGATAGTGCATCTCGAGGTGGCTGGCACGCATTCTAACTCCCATCAACGAATTGTGTGTGTGTGTGTGTGATAAAGGAATGGAATATATTATGTGCAATGATTTTGTTATTGATGATTTCATCTCAAGTTGGTTGAAACATGTGCTTATGTTATTTTTTTACTCTTTTTTTACACGTAAATAGAGAATAAAAAAGTTGCAACTATTGAAATAATAATATGAATGATAACATGAAAATTAATTTAATAAATATAAAAATGTTATAAAAATTTTTAGATAACCAAAAATTAAATATGTTACAAAGAATTTGAGATGATAGATCATTTTGTAGCAACTCTGACCTTTATCAGAATTTTAGAAGACATTCACTTTAACCATGTACAAAACATAACTGTAGGTTTGTTTTGAAACTTGGAGGTAATTAACTTCGGCACTTCAGTTGTACTCGTAATACTTAATAATCGATTTCATACTTTACCCTAATTAACTTTTATTTTTTTTATTACTTTTCTTAATTAATATAAAAATTTAATGGATGGTAGCAGCTTGAAGGTTCATATAGTGTTAAATAATATCTTTCAATTAGATTTCTGGTGCATTTTACTTCAACTGAATATTTTCTATCATATATATTTTATTTATATTTGACAAATTATGATAAGAAAAATTAGAATACATATAAAATGTGTAAAAATAAATTATTAAACAAATTATGTCAACTTAAAATAATATTCTAATATTTTTTTTTTATAAAAATGATAACGGTATGCGCATGGTATACAGGGACGGAGCTTCGTTGGGGGAGGGAGGGGCTATCGCCCCCCTTAGATTTTTTTAAAAATTTTATTTGTAGTATATTAGAGGATAAAATTGTAACAATATTAAAGATAGGTACTTGTTCGTAAATTATAAAATTAGTTAGGGACTTTTCTGATTTTATCCTTTTTTAAAAGTTTGAATCTAATATATATTATAAAAGCAGGATACACATTAGGATAGAAATGACTTTTCACTTAACAGAATGGACTATAAATTAACACGTGGCATTTCAAATATTTATGGAAAGGAACTCTAAATTTGTACCATTGTTGTACCAACTTTATCCCTCTAAATTAAAGCTTATCGCCATTGACTTTGAATGAACTATTATTGGAATATTTTTTGAAAGAACGTATTTATGCTGTATTTTCCTTTTCAGTTTTGCAAATTAATATTCCATTATCTCAGCCGACTATTATTCTCTTCTTTCTACTCACTCTCATTCCCTAGATTTCAGCGTTTCCCCAAAGCAATAATAGGCGAAATGCCATATTGCATCTGTTTGCCACACAATTGCTCCTTTAATCATTTTCTCGAAGACGTCTCTCGTCTCTCATAGTGATCCATTTCACGTTGGAATCGATGAATCTGTGAACTATTTAGGAGATGGCATCATCTTATATTGCATCGTGTTAGGATTTGCCACTGAGTGCCTTGATCGGTTTATCAATGGCCTCCACTCCTTCCTCTTCCGCTGCAAAAAACTGATTCCCATTGCTATTTATCTTGCCGCACCACCCCTCTTTCTTCCCATTAATCACCTTCTTGCCTTTTCCAAGAAAGGTCCACGACAAGTTGTAGGCATTGAGTGAGAGGAAGAGGGAGTTGCAAAGGCAGAAATTGGAAGGGAGAGAACCGGTGCAGAGAAGCAATAGAATGAAAGAGAAGAGGTCAGGATCGCGGTTGACGAACGGTGAAGGGCCGGCGAGATGGGAGAGAAGGGAGTGGCGGTTGCCGAAACTCCCCCACCACAGCCGCATCTGCTGCTCTCATCCATTCTGGATCTCTTGGTGAATCAAATTTGGCACAAGAATCTCCGGATCCTATGGCTTATAATCAAACCTAGAGATCCTATTCTCAAGCATTTACATTTTGGGAGATGTAATTGATTTTTTTTTTCAGGGTTTAACTAATTGAATGCGATGAATAATTGATGCGAGAGTGATTTTGATTTTTGTTCTTCTAGGAGGTGTGACTAATTTTTGTTGTTCTATGTTGTTACGTAAATTGCTTTGAATTTCGGAAGGCATTTTGGAATCATATAGCATTTGCTTTTAAAATCTATGGTTCGAAAATTGTTCATCTTTTCATTGATTACTCATAGAAAGTTTAAAACTTTTTGTTCATTTTTTGAATCCAATTTGAACACCTGTAAGTATATCTCTATCAAATTCTTGATGAAAATATCTCAATTTTTAAACTATTTTTGTCAAATGCCTTTTTATAATTTGTTATTTTTGTGAATATAGGAAAGGAAGAGCCTATATATGGATTCCATTGATTTTCCAAATGAAGCAGATCAGTAAATGATTCAATCATCATGTATACAAAGAACAATTTTCATGGGTTGGTTGGTGCACATTTTGCTACTGTTCTATTGGCCTTTGCCACATATTTCATTTAATTTTGAGAACTCTGTTTCCTGTTTACTTATGTGATGTCTTTTATGCAAGTTAAGGTCAAAAATTGATAAACTGGAGGCCAAAAACTCAATCTCACATAATAGAATTCGCGAACAGTTACAGATGTATAGCTTCGTATGGTTGTTGGTTGAATTTTTTTGAAAATTTTATAATCAATCATTGTTGTTTAAATGTCAAAGGCAATGATGCCCTCTAACGAGCTTGGAAAAACCAAAGTAGACCTTACATGAGTGTTGTCTAGCTCTTGAAAAAGATGAATGCTTTATACCAACTTCAGTGAAGTTATTAAAAACTTGGAAAATTATTGATTTTCTTTTTACCACTTAATGTTCACTTGTAGACGGATAAAAATAAAATATAATTGTACTTCAAGTTTTTGGTGAATATGGGAAGCTAAGGTAAAGGGGGACTACAAACTAAGATCTCGAATAACAAAAATGCTTGATCACTTGGCTGAGCTTGAGTCTAGAACTTCACACATGCCATTATAATTTACCTTGGCTTTGGAAATAGTCTTCTAAGTTGGTGTTCGTCAAAGACTCTAATGCATAGGTGGCAAATTCAGAGAAGAAGTTGCAGTAGTATAGATAAGAAGAAAGTTTCTGAAGCTGGACTTTACAAGTCTAACCCTTTACTATACCAAAACTAATAAAAGAAAACCTGCAACGAAGTGCAGTTAGTTTTCTAGTGATAAGATATTTCATGAACTGAGTTCCTACTAAGCTTTTAACTTTTACTTTTAATATAATATAGTACATAAACTCTTTGTTTAGTTATCTTTTTTAGCAGATTCGGTTTAGTTTCTTAGCCTAATTGTGTTCTGAGAACTAAAATGATTGAAAGCTTATTTCCTTTTTCATCTTTATTCACGTGTAGGAAAGGGAAGTGAAATTGTTCATGTCATTGAATCTCAATGATTTTTTTTTGTTTTTCTTCTTGCCTTTACAAGAATTTACATTTTGTGGATTCGAGGTTTGAAATATGGATAAAATTATTTTTTAACATTTTTTTTTGGATATTAGGAGTTCTAAGATGAAAATTTGAGAGAATGCATTGCTCTTTAACATTTAAAAAAAGCCCAATTTGATTTATGTATTTCATCTAAGATCACTATGTTATATTACTGCAAAATTGAAGCTTTATGAATCTATAAACTTTGAAAGTCTATGTGCTTAGCTGCCACAACATTAATGCTTTCACTGAAATTAGAACATGTCTCTTATGTTGTTATCTACATTTTCAAAGGATGGTAAAAGATACATATGAGTTCTATATTTTTATTACTTTGTCTATGTAACCATGAGCTTGCAGAAGCTTTAATTTCCATTTGAGTGCAACAAAAAATTATATTTATACCTCTTTTACAAATTGTATTGCTAAATTAGCATCCTTTAGTTTCAACTTTTATGGCATCGTGGCATTAAATTTAAAACAAGCACGTAGATAAGCATGGGCTCCCTAATGCTTTTACTTGGATGAATAAAGCTCACGTTATTATTTGCTAATATTGCTTTAGTTGTTTGTAAAAGTTATTACTTGTAAAGGTATCTGCTCATTTTGGAGTTGTGTTTATTCACATTAGCCTCTTTGAAGTAGTAGTGAGTATTCAGTTGGTTTGGTTCAGAACCAATTTGAATACAATGATCTAATTAGGTTTTAGTTTTACAAAATACATCAAAATTGTCAAAATTATATGTTAGAACTGATTTAAACCATCTAGATTACATTTTGGTTAATTTTCTTTGGTTCACTTGGTTTTTCTTCCTAGGACTTTGGCACATGGTATATGAAAAAATAATATCAATGTTAAAAATTTTACATCTCACATACAAAAATTAAAGAAAGATTAACAACATATAGTCCAAATCTAGTAGAAAATAGCTTTGTATATGATGAAATAAATGATCTGATAACTGAACTTGAAATTCAATTTTAGTCTGATCGATTAAACTAGAAAAGTAACTGAACCATTTTACTTGAATGTTTTTTTTATTTTTCAAATAATGTTCACCGATACTTGGAAAGAGGTAATATATTACACTAAAATTTCCTTTTCTTTGTGACTCTACATATTAGAATTTTCAAAAGGAAGCGTAACAAGCCTAAGAGATATCATATAAACATGGGAAAAAACTCTTTGAAGGTAATGAGTACAATTGATAAAATCTGAACTAAGAGGGAGAGAGCTCACATGTCCTGATGGTATGTGCGACTTTCTTTATGTTTTAATTTTAATGATATTAGTACCTGAAGATTGATGTGCTACTAATTTTTTTTGCATGGGTAAAACTAAGTGATAGTAAGAGATTATTTATTATGCTTAGTGTTCCCATCATTTAGGTAATTGTGGTATAGCCATGTATTAAGAAAATGATATATTGATTCAAACTTTCTCTACATAATGTGGAAAATTTATAGTAGCTCGGCATGTTTGGTGTTTATTATATTTATTATGCATATTAGCACCAGTTTATTTTTACTTGTAAAGCCTTAATTGTGATAAATAGCATTTTTATTGATTATTTTTTAAAACAATTATTAGATTATTTTCTATTTTAAACTTTTTAGGCTTGTGGCAACACCAAATATTTTTTTTAAAACTTTTTTGTTGAATAATATGTTTAGATAAATTCGTACTCTTTAATTTTTTGTTTTAATTATAATAATTTTCTTAATAATATTTGTATAACATTTAAATATACATTATTTTTTGGCACTCAATATAACTTTGAGTCCCGTGGCAATGCCAGGTATTTAAACTAGTTTGGACAGAATTAGAAACAGAGATTGCGACTCTGCGACTGCGACTGCGATTGCAACTACGACTGCAAGTCGCAAACAAACCACGCCCAGGCCTAGCCCCTTCTGCCTCCTGGCTCCGACGGCGACACAGTGACATTCCATCTCCATCCCTCTCAGCAGCGACGAGTAAACGAGCGGCAGACACAGGTGCCCAATGGCGGAGCGGCCCCAGCCCCTCCTCCTCCTGGCAGTGATGCAAATGCTCCACCTCCGTTCCCTCATGTTTCTTCAATCTTCTGTCCATCTCTACCTCCGTGACCCCGTCCCTGCCCGGCTGCCTGCTGCCCTGCTCCGCGGGTCTGCGTCTGAGGTTGGGCGTTTTCTCAAATTTTCTTTCTTTTCCTTTAATTCTTTGTTTCTTTATCAATTACTCACTTAGTCACTCGAATTTGTAAAAAAAAAGTGTACTAAATCAGTCAATAGTGAAGCTAAGATATAAGGTCCTAAACTCCTAATTCCTATGTTTTCAGTTTCGGGTTTATCACTTCCTTTGTAACTCTGTTCTTGTTTCTTGAAATTGAATCTTCATACTACTTTGATTGAAAAATGAGAATTATGATAATGGAACATTGCATATTGTACTTAACATTTATGTGATTGACTTATTTGCATATATTATTGGAGAAGATGTGAAGAAAAATAGACAAAAGTTAGTATTAATTACAAACAAATTTATCAATTATCATTATAATTTTTTTGCATAATTTTAGGATGATTTAAATCCTATTGCCTTGTGATTTTCAAATCATCATGATAAAAACTTTCTTTTCATTGTTGTTGTTCTTAAGTAAATTAGTTGAAGGATATAGAAATTTCTCCTATTTTATGATTACTTAAGTGTTAGATTTTTGTTTTTACAGCAATGGCTGACAAGTAAAAGAAATTATTCCACTTCTTTAAAAAGAAATCTTTACCAGAGAATGAAGACCAACCCAAAAGTAGTCAATGTTCAAGAGTGATGGAAGAGTTTTCAGAATCTATTGGAGATGATGATTGTGTTCGGCCTCCAAGTGTTGAACATTCTCAACAAACTCCAGGTTCTTCAAATTCTGCAAATATTTCTATTGTGCGTGACCCAAGGTTACGTTCACCTATATGGACATATCCAATCAATAAATGAGATGAGATTAGAAGAGCATATTCAAATGCTGGTCCTTATCAAATTAAGAGTGATTATCCTCTTTATGGGTCGGAAAACAATTCACGTAAATTTCAATAGTTATGGTTTTCTGAATTCCTTTGGCTTGAGTATTCTGAAGTAAAAGATGCTGCATTTTGTTTATTTTGCTCAAAACATGATATTGATGTTCCAGATTTGAAGGAGTGCCGTGTTAAATTTTGAACTGAATTATTGTAGACATTTGAATTTCATGAGTTTATATATTACATTATTTGATGTTTTGTATTATTGATTAGAAAGTTATATTTGTTAACAACCCGCTCACACTCAAGCTTTTCGTCTCGCCCCCCTTGTCGCGAATCCTGGTTCCGTCCCTGGTATACCATGCAGTATACTTTAAAAATTGTTAGTATGGTATACTTAGCAGCAATGGTATTTAACATATTGCTCTTATGGGCCATTTGATTTTCCCGATGGATTTTGTGTCAATCCACCTTTTCTCACTCCACTTTTAGAGCAACATCAAGATATGCTTCTTTGTTTTCAAGTATGATTCCATTGGCCTCTGATCGAATTCGGCAAGTCTTCTCCAACCAGGTGCTGGATTAGTCCATTTCCAATAGCTGGGTCACGGCACAAAAAGGAAGCTGCAACAGAGGAGATGTGATGGACGGTTTTGATTTAAGGGGCAAAATTGGAAAAAGAGAATTGGGAAACAATGAAATGCTTAAAATTCTGTGTAAAATGAAATGACACAAACATTTCGGGACAGAAGGAGTATTATGTAGGTGTGTTAATCAATTGAAAGTAAAGTCATTAAAATTTTATTAATTTTTATGAATTTTTATTTTTGATGCAAGAATAATTTAAAAAAATTAATAACAGTATATAAATTTTATTTCTAATGAATTATTACACGTGTATAATATTGACATTTAAGTGACATTGATTCCAGGAAAAATATATAAAAATAAGAATAAGTAATTTTAGATTAAATTAATTTAAGTTAAAACGAATAAGGTGTTAGATTCTCTTGTCAATGAGAACTTGTTGGGATCTCATATTATTAAGAGCAACTCACCAAGGGAATGGGCAGTCTGTCCACAATCGCCCAATTCAAGAACAAATGACCTCTACTAAAACAAAGATATAGAACTACAAAATGTAAACCATTTCAAAAAAGGTAAATCAAATCCTAAACAAAATTTAAACCCAATCCTAAAATAATTGGATTAATAGCAACTTCATGTCTTTTTTTTTTTTTTAATTTGAGCCAATTACCCTAGGTTTAAAAAAGCTGTGTTTGTACTTTGTAGATGTGGCAGGAGTCAGGACTGTAATTTACGGAATTCGCATGTTGATGGCACATTTGTCATTATATAAAGTTTTGGTTGCTCAGTGGCATATATTAATATTACAGAAGAATGACTTATGTCATAAGTTTGACTTAAAAGATCTACAATAACTAATTCTTTGGCGTAGGATTTTGTCTGATGATGAGATCGGAAATTGGATAATTCACGGCCGACAAGTTTTTTGGTCCGTTCCTAATCCACAATTGGCACAGAAAGTCACAAAACTACAATCATCTCCCGAACCTCTCCCTTCTCTCATCTGTTAAGTTGCTGTGCTCTGCAACTGCTTTCACGTCATCGTCTTCCATCTCCACCTCTCTCTCGTGTATCCTCTTTATCTTTCCTTCTTCGGTATGGGTGCGAAAAAGTGAAGTGGCTTAAGTGCACGAATTGAAAAGTTGGGACCTTTTTTGTGTTCTTTTTATTCGGTTGACATTTGCTTGGCCATTTCTCACTAGACCAAACGTGGGGCGAGAGAGTTGGAGGAAACACCTGTACAGAATCTTGGTATTCAATTTCTTTCTATGGACTTGAACTTAGTGTTGAAGGGTTGGATTTTTCCGGGAAAAGAAAAAGGTGGCTTCTTTTCTTGGCAGCTTTTGGGTTCTCTAGCTATGGCGCCTACAGAGCTTACCACCTTACCACTCTCCGGTGATAACTCGAAAGAGGAAGAGGGTTTTGAAGTACTTAGGTTCTTTGATTTCTTTAGCAGAAGCTTCCTCTGATTCTGCTTTGACAATCGGTGTCCTTTCAAGGGACTTGAAGGGGCTTCTTGCAATTAGAGTCGGACGAAATCCCCAACAGTTTGAAGCAAGTTTCCAAAATTCACATGTCCAAGGAGTTTTCTCTATCCTTCATGAAGGCTACACAAGCGCTGACAATGGGAGTTGTAAGTGGCTATCGCCTTGGAACAAGAACTGAAGGATCAAATGTTGATCCAAGCTTGATAGAGCAAGCAATGGACAAGCTTTTCACCAAGGCTGGGTCTAGTTTTGCTTCTTTAGTTGTTGGAAGCTTTGCCAGGAACTTGGTAATGTCATTTCATTCTACAGATTCCACCAATGGTTCTGTTCAGAGTTTGGTGGATGTGGTTTGCAGGGATTAGAAGTGTAAACAGCTAATTGGTGATTGTGTTCAGCTATTTGTCAGCACAGCAATTGCTGTATATTTTGACAACACCGCAGACATGAACGCTTTCGACCAATTCTTCGCTGGACTGACAAACCCTAAGCATGAGGCGAGAGTGAAACTTGCTCTGGTTGATGTCTGTAATGGTGCAGTTGAGACACTCGTCAAGACATCTCACCAGGTCTTGACAAGTGACTCTCATCAACAAGAACAAAATGTATTAGTGGGTGATGAGGTTTACCAGCACAAATTATCGGCCGAATCAAAGGAAAAGATTTGCTCATCTGTTGAGGCTTGGACCGGTGTGTGGATTGAGAAATTATCATCGGCATTGACAAAGTCAAGAAATAAGAGGTTTGTCCTTGATTTAACAGGGAAGGTTACATTCGAAACAGTGAAAACCTTACTGGAGTTTTGGCTAGATTAACTGAATGATTCTGCAGAGAAGTTTGTGACAATTTGTTATGAAGGAGTTGTTGAGGGTGGGCAAGAGGTTGTCCAGTATATGACTGCTAAGTACTCTGCAGTCATCAGATTGCTTCTTTCTTTGTACCGGCGCTTTCTGGCTACCCTTTGGGGCTTGGTCCCAGCTTGATGGTCATTTCATTTCTTTCCTGTCAATCGTTTCCGTTTACACATGAAAGCTGGAAAATATTCACTTCTTTATACTTGTGTGATCCCCTTTTCTAGTGAAACATGTTACTGCATTTTGTATGATACTACTTGTTATAAGAATATGAAGAATACATTTAAAGCTTTTTTCATTTTTATGACTCAGGCAACAGAATTGTACCAGAGCATAGGATAGATTTAAATGATGTCCCAAAAACGGGAGTTGGAAAGAGTTACTTTTTAAAATGTAAGTAAAAGTATTGTAAAAATAAGAGTGGGAGCTAAAGCAGCAATTTAAAATAGAAGGATTATGTCACATAGCATATAGATGTATTAGAATTAAACCTTCCTGCTAACATTGTTCTGCTTGAAAATCCAACTTCTCGAAACAAAGAGAATACCTTATCTCATACTCTTAAATTAAATTAAACTGAGCTTTAAGAAAGCACTCATAACTCAAGTCGGATAATCCTTTTACTTGAGTGATCTAATCTACATGGGTTTACACAATATGAAATAACTGTATTTCATGACATGAGCTCGGATTTAATACCAAATTAATCGTACTTCCACAAAACGAATTTGATAAGACCCGTTAATCGCCAAAACATGATAAGGAGTTACATTCAGAAATAAAGCAAAACAGGGAGGGAAAAAGGAGAAAAAGAAAACACAGAACAACTTGTATGATCCATAACTTGAAAGGCCTAAAACCTTTCATGACTCAAACAGGAGAACAAACCTGCACTTCTGTTAGCAGGCAACAAGAAGGATTTGACATTCGAACCCACAAAAAGGCTCTGACATGACCAAAACCAAATTAGCATTCACCATTCGTTTACAAATCACAAATACCTAGTACAATCCCTGAGAGGCCAGCATTTGGTATTGAAACTTGTAGCCTCCAATTAGGGCTTTACCAGTCAAACAATACTAGCCTAAGCATCATAGGGAAAACTTAGAAAGCCAACCTGGTAGTGAGCACATGCTTTCCCCATGGGAACGGAGAGAAATGTAAACGAAAAGAATCCGCTAACTTGACTTTGCATCCGTCTCCTTTGCAGCTGTTGCATCTTCCTCAATTTTCTTTCTCCAATATTCATCAAGTGGGGGTCCAAATATTGCCTTCCCAGAAACAACTCCAATACTACAAAGACAATAAGTTACCATTAGAGCATAAAAAGGAAGAGAAAAAGTCTGTTGCAGAAACCCCTATCAATCAGTAAGCAATCAAACAGCACAAAATTTGGTGAAATTTTCAAAACATCATATTTGAAGAAGAAACAAATCAATCAGTAAGCAAGCATCAAGTTCTAGATGCCTGGCAAGGTAGTGTACTATTTTCAAAACATCATGCTTGAATTGAAGAAGTAACAGATCAATGAAATTTCAAAACATCATATTTGAAAGAAGTACTAGCCAAGCACAAAATCATGGCTTCTGAAATTCAGAATTGTGGGTGAGGGTTCATTCAAGAGCTGAACTCAAAGAACTCACATTTCAGAGCAGGCGACTGAAATTGATTCATGGGTATTTCGTAATAATCTCCCAACACAGAGAAATTCAGATTCGGTGAATACAGATAAACAACCTTTGCACAGCATCATCATGTCCAGAAAACAAAACATAAGCACAAAAGTGTTTGTAAGGGAACAGAATCACCTAGAAATTGAAATCATATAGCAGAGAGGCACAAAAAAAAAACTTGCATTGTTGCTCCAATTACCATGGGGAAGGAAAGTTCCGCCTAAACATTCTGTTCAACCTTCCATTCAATTCAGGAGCGATTTTTATTCTTTCAAGTCCCGAGTTCTCCATCCTTTACGCGTTTTTTTCCTTAAACTCTTAGAAGAGGGCTTCTAACAGAACAATACAATCCGACTCGTTTACCAGGGCAGCTATTTGTAAGCTGAGGGTTTAGATGAGATGAGCTGAAACCGGTGAACCAAGACGTGGGCCGACCTTGAGCCCATTTAGTCATGCGCTGTACTGAAGCAATTAAAGAAAAGGCCTCAAAAGCTGGCCCAATCTGATCAGTCCAATCAATTACTATCATCTCTCTCTCGCTCTTGTTCGAGTTCTAAATTTTTAGGTTATTCGATAGCTCTACAAGTGCCGTCCCGTCTTCGGTTCCATTGCCTGCGTTCAGAACACTGATTATACAAGTGTTGAGATGGCAAGGAAAAACGTCTCTGCAAGACCATAAGGAATCGAAAGCGGCTGCAACTTCCCAGCATCGACGATTGCTTATCCGACGGAGGCACTCCCCGGCGCCGGAAATTGAAGGCGGCGGCGTTTTCCTGTTGCCCTCAGTCCGCAGTTCCCTTACACAGAGAGTGTTCTCATTATCCAGTGGTCTTTCAATCCGCATCCCAATCATATTGAAGTTCTTAAGGTAACAGAAAGCGAATCGTTGTTTATCGTTGTTTGTTGATCTAGATTGTCCTATACCTGAGCAAGTACTTGCTAGTTGTAATGGTATAATCATGATGCATAGAAAATCTCCTGATGCTTTCTTTGCTGCAAATCCTGTCACTAGACAATTCTTGGAACTCCCTGCAGCTCCGTTGCCTGCGTTCAGAACCCTGATTATACAAGTGTTGAGATGGCAAGGAAAAACGTCTCTGCAAGACCATAAGGAATTGAAAGCGGCTGCAACTTCCCAGCATCGACGATTGCTTATCCGACGGAGGCACTCTTCGGCGACAGAAATTGAAGGCGGCGGCGTTTTCCTGCTGCCCTCAGTCCGCAGATCCCTTACGCAGAGAGTGTTCTCATTATCCAGTGGTCTTTCAATCCGCATCCCAATCATATTGAAGTTCTTAAGGTAACAGAAAGCGAATCGTTGTTTATCGTTGTTTGTTGATCTGGATTGTCCTATACCTGAGCAAGTACTTGCTAGTTGTAATGGTATAATCATGATGCATAGAAAATCTCCTGATGCTCTCTTTGCTGCAAATCCTGTCACTAGACAATCGTCTCTGCAAGACCATAAGGAATCGAAAGCGGCTGCAACTTCCCAGCATCGACGATTGCTTATCCAACGGAGTCACTCCTCGGCGCTGGAAATTGAAGGCGGCGGCGTTTTCCTGCTGCCCTCAGTCCGCAGATCCCTTATACAGAGAGTGTTCTCATTATCCAGCAGTCTTTCAATCCGCATCCCAATCATATTGAAGTTCTTAAGGTAACAAAAAGCGAATCGTTGTTTGTTGATCTGGATTGTCCTATACCTGAGCAAGTACTTGCTAGTTGTAATGGTATAATCATGATGCATAGAAAATCTCCTGATGCTCTCTTTGCTGCAAATCCTGTCACTAGACAATTCTTGGAACTCCCTGCAGCTCCCTAGTGGTATTTTTGTTAAAGCTGCGTATGAACAGAGCTATAGCAACTTAAGCAAATTGGAAAGACTTCTCACTTTTATTAATGAAGGAATCAGCTATATATAATAGCTTTACATGCCTTTGAAAGCAAGGAAATTAACAGCCCACGTATCACGTGGTAGATAAACTACAAAGTCAAATCTTAACTTCACTTCAATTTTGCTAAACCAAGCCCGGGGAGCTTGTTTCAGCCCATATAAGGCCTTCTTTGTTTTTAGACCTTATGCTCCTCATTTTTACACACATATCCTTCAGGCTGCTCTACAAACACATCCTCTCCCCATGAAGAAAGGCTGATTTGACATCTAGTTGATAAATGTTCCAATTCCTTTGAGCTGCAAGAGCAAGAATTAATCTCACTGTATCCATTCTTGCTACAAGTGCAAAAACTTCTGAATAATTGATGCCATGTTCTTGTGTGTAACCTTTTGCAACTAAACGAGCTTTGTACTTGTCAACTTCTCCAAGCTCATTTAGTTTAGTCTTGTATACCCATTTAACACCAATCTTCTTTGCTCCTTTAGGCAACTTTGTAAGAACCCAAGTGCCATTCTTTTCAATTGAATTTATCGCTGAATCCATGGCTTTTCTCCATTTCTCACACTGCACGGCATCTTCAAAAGAAATTGGGTCAGTACTAACAAATAAAGCCACTTTAGGATTAGTAGCATCTTCAGATACGCCTTCACCAGTTACATAATCTTTCATCCAGCATGGAGTTACCTTATTGCTTTTCTTTCTTATGTTAGGGGAACTTGTAGCATCTTCAGAATGTGCTTGAGCAATGCTGCCTCTTTCACTGCTATCATCTTCATCTTCATTCTCAAGTTCACTTGTTACAGCATCCTCATCTTCATCTCCCCATTCAAGATCAAGTAGAATTTGTTCTTCATAGCTTCTGTTCCAATTCCATTCTTTGTCCTCTTAAAAAACAACGTCTCTACTGATTATTATTTTTCTCAAGACTGGATCATGTAATCTGTACCCTTTTGATTCTTCACTAACTCCCAGCAGAATACAATCAAAACTTTTATTTTCAAGCTTGGTTCTTTGAGCATCAGGTACATGGACATGAGATACACATTCAAATACCCTAAAATGATCCACAGAAGGTTTGACACTGCTCCATGCTTCTTCAGGCGTTTTATCTTTCACAGCAAGTGTAGGACACCTGTTCAGGACATAAATTGCCCAATTCACAGCTTCTGGCCATAATGTTTTGGGGATCTTCTTCTGAGAGAGCATGCATCTCACCATATTCTTTATTGTCCTATTTTTTCTCTCTGGCACACCATTTTGTTGTGGTGTGTAGGCAGTGGTAAGCTGCCTCTTGATCCCATTTCTCTCACAAAAGTCTTTAAATTCGTCTAAGGTAAATTCTCTTCCACGGTCTGTGCGTAGGCCCTTGATGGCTGACCCTGTCTCCTTTTCCACATGATTCTTAAACAATCTAAATGAACTGAAAGCTTCTGACTTTTCAGTTAGGAAGTTCACCCAAGCCTTCCTACTAAAATCATCAATAAAACATATTAAGTACCTTTTGTGACTGTTGGAGATTGGAGTGATTGGCCCGCACATGTCAGCATGTATGAGTTCCAACCTTTTCGATGCTCTCCAGGTGCTTTTCTTGGGAAGAAGTTCCCTGTGTTGTTTTCCTTTCAAACAGTCTGTGCACACAGTGTTTTGAGTCTGGAAGCTGAGGCAGCCCTTTCACCGTCTGCTTGAGGTATAAGGTTCTCAAGCCTTTTTGACTTAAGTGCCCCAACTGACGATGCCAAAGGTGAGCAAGATCTTGTTCAGATGTGAGAAAACATGCTTCCTTCAATGACTGAGTCTCAGCTGATTGTGTCTTGGCCAAAAAAATAAACATGCGATTAGCACTCATGTTCGTTTGTATAATCAGTTCTCTCGATGGGTGATAGATCTTGCATTGGCCAGACTGAAATAAGACATCAAGACCCTTCTCCTACAGCTGTCCAAGGCTTAGAAGATTATTCTTCAGTTCTGGGACATAGAACACACCTGTTATAACATAGCTGAGGCCGGTCTGGTATTATATTAAAAATTTACCTTTCTTATTCTTCAGTTCTGGGACATAGAACACACCTGTTATAACATATCATAAGTTCTTTACCTTTCTTATTAAAAATTTGCGTTTTCAGCATTTTAGCATATTGATATGGCGGAAGAAGAAATTCACTTCACACATAATGGTATGACAATGAAAGTATTTTCTCAACATATGAAGCAAATAGTGGGCCAGGACAATAGGCAGCATGCACTCAATTGTGCATTGTGCACAATTTGTGCATTGAGGCGAAGTAATCAATACGCATTAGGTAAGGGTTTTTTTTTAGTTGATTTAGTGGTGTTTAGTTGTTTTATAACATTAATCCCTAACTTAAAATTTTAATGTAGGAGTTAGAAATGGATTAAATTCAGAACATGTTCAAATTAGAAAAATTAAGATCAATGGTGCTCCTGTGCCTGTTGGTCTGGGTGTTGCCCTTGCTGACGATCCTGCTGATGGTGCTGATGGTGCTCCTGCTCCTCCTGGTCCGGGTGTTGCTCCTGTTGACCTTCCTGCTGATGGTGCTGATGCTGATGCTGATGCTGATGCTGGTGCTGGTGCTGGTGCTGGTGCTGATGCTGCTCCTGCTCCTGCTCCTGCTGTTCCGGCTCCTGCTCCTGCTCCTCCTCCTGCTCCTGCTGTTTCAGCTCCTGCTCCTGCTCCTGCTCCTGCTCCTGCTGGTCCGGGTGTTGCCCCTCTTGACCTTCCTGCTGGTCCGGGTGTTGCCCCTCTTAACCTTCCTGCTGGTTCGGGTGTTGCCCCTCTTGACCTTCCTGCTGGTCCGGGTGTTGAGGGTCCAGCCCTTGACTCAGCCGGCTTGGAGGGCGTTGATTATCGGCCAGGCCTCGGTAGGATCTCTCTGAAAGAGCCTTATATGGTACGATGTCTGCATATTTAATTTTATGACTTTGCAAAGTCTGAGACTCAGCCACATTGATTAACTTCAGAATTCTGTTTACTAGATTTTGTTTCTAACCAGTTTTACTTTTCAAAATTCCCAGGAATCTGTGGGTGGCAGACAATTTGAGTTTTTGCAGTCGTTGATACATGCTCTCACTGAACTTATGAAGTATATGGCCTCAAAGGTGCCAGGAAGCAGATTTTCAGAAGCAGAGCTTAGACAGCATGCCATTAGCTGCCCGGAAAACATCAAACATGTTGTCTTGCAGTGTTTGGCTCAGATTGTCACTCCTCAATTCATGATCAGAAAGGAGGAGGAAGATTTTGTTTTGGAGTCCAACATGCATAGGTAGAATTACTGCGATTAAAAAAACATGGAGTATATAATTATGACAATTAAATTTCTACGTTTTGAAATTTTGCAGTGAGATGGATTGAGTCTTTTGGCCGTTGAAAGAGATCAGGATGAAACAATGGGAAATTAACAGGGAGGGTGTTGCCTACAGAAGATGCGACTATGGTCTCTCACCTTGAGAGAACAGGGAAGTTTAAATTCATCGAGGAGATTTACTCATTAATAAGTAGAAATGATCGAGTGCATGTGAATAGGTTTGCAGTAAGACGATTGAAATTACTAATTCATTCTTCTTTTATTTTATGCTTCCAAGAGCTTGGTTGCCCCAGCAACATGTCTGCATATTTGATGTCACAGGCATATGGTTGTTTCCTACAGAAGATGCGACTATGGTCGCTTACTTTGAGAGGACAGGGAAGTTTAAAGTCATCAAGGAGATGCGGCCTTATGCTCGATCATTTCTTCGTGGCGTACATCAGAGTTCGCTCATCCCATTGCCTTGAGTTTTTTTTTAATTATTTTAATGGAGGTTGGAGTTAGTTTTGTGAAGTTTCTGCATGTTTGCACTTTATGGATGTCCTAGCTTATGTGGTATTTTTTTTGGGACAACGTCAAACTGTTATAGTTATTACGTTGATTGGGGATACTTATTGTTGGCGCATTATGCAGTGCAATTTACGTATGTCTAATCATGTGCTTATTTTTCTTGGGAAATGAAGTTTGGAGGTAGGGACATCAATGGATAGTGGATGTTGACTTCTGTCGATTATATGGGTCGGGTTTTTTGTTCGATTAAATGCGGGTTTGGTTTTGCAAAAACCCGTTAGATATAGAATAGCATTATAGATCATAGAAACTTTAGGGTAACTGAAGGATACGGTTTCATGGTCTCCTTTATTTATATCCTACTTGAGTACAAGTATCTTCCCAAAATTTTTAAGTTTTAGACTTTTTAAATTATTTACAAATACCAGAGCTCTCCCCATTTCCTTTCAAAAAGAAAAATCTTTGATTTATCTCCTCCAACAATACATTTTCCTTCCGCTTCTAATTTAATCAGTTGGATTCTTTTCATCAAATAATAATAATAAAATAAATAATCAGTGGGATTCTGTAGGTCCCTTTGTGGACAAATTTTTCTTTTAGTTTGCTCTTCCCTTCTCAACCCTAATTCAAGCTCTCTTATCTTTTAGACTACTTAATTCAGAAACGTCAAACTAAATGCACTCATTTTCATAATAAATACATAACATAAAGAGAGATTAACTCAAAATTAAAATAAAGTAAAATTAATCAATTTTACATAAATTTATAAATGAGAATCATTTAATAATTTATTTTTGAAATTTATTTTAATGTTAAATTTATTGGAAAAATACCTTTCTAGACTAGATTGATTATTTTTGAAGTTCGGTCCCTTTTCTGTAAATAGATAGCGTCCTGAGGGCCAGTGTTGCAATTTATCCAATTTCTTATTGGTTGTAGTTAAATGCATTTTCAGTCACAAAATTTCTAACCTTTACCATTTAAATCATTAAGTTCGACCACCTTACGTTTTGGTCCGCCAACTTAAGAATTACTTAATATTCTTTCTATTTGCTCTCTTACTCCCCAAACTTTTTTGTTGTTGTTTTAATATGCAATTTTCTTAATAAAAATAAATTAAACATAAATTTTCTTAAAATTTTTCAAAAAATATATTAAATAATTATTTTTAATGTAGGTGGATAAAATCATCACTTGACGGCCCTTCACGAGAAAAATCATATCTGGAGCTGTAGATGTCGGAACTGATTGATTTCAAATTCATCCAAAATCCAACACATAGATCTTCAACTCTACTTTATTCTGAGAGCTAGTTTGATCATTTTCATTACTGAAATATGATTATAGATGAGACCATTCGTTCTTTCGTGTGCTGAAGAACAGTTTCAGTAGAAAAATCATAACTTTAGTTACAAATGTTTGAGTTTAATGATCAAGGTATCATTTCGTAGCTAAAGAAAAGATCTACAATTCTCATGCTTTAAGGAAGAGCTAGATCAATGTGTAGAGCAATCGGAAAAAAATTAAATGAAGTTTGGACTGCTTTTATTGACTTGTATTCACCTACCTTGACTATTCTAGCATACCATTTACTATTTCACCCACCCCAAAACTCTATAAATAGACACATTGGGGGATGATGTTTTTAATATGGTTCCTAGGTCATTTTAGAGTTATTGTATCAAAGTAACTTTTTCTTCTTTAGTTTTGTTCTTATTTTCAAGACCGAAGCTATATCCAAGCTGTTTTCTACTTGTTTATCCTTTAATCTTTCAATTTATGTTTATTTCAAATGTATATATGTTGTTTCTTTTTATCATGATTAACTAATTTTTCTTTTGCTAAGGTGAAAGGGTGAAGCTTTTGATATAAATGTTATGACTGATTTAAACGGATTGCAACATTAACGGTATTTACTTTCTTCATCGATTTAACCATCCTTCTTATTAAGTGGGAGTCTTGATATATCATAGTCAATTATTGGCACAAAAGCTATTTGATTCATTCTATAGAACATGGCTCTGCTGACTATATGGGAATCTTGAGTTATTGTGTAACGGCTCTCCAAAAATTCGGGTCATAATTATTGAGGTAACATTAGTTATTTTAGTAATTTAATATACTTAGAATATTTAATGCAAGTAAATTCTCGGTTTAATAAAGTATAGTAGCTTAAAGATGACAAAATTGGTCATTTAAGAAAACCGAACCAAGAATGGCATTTTAGTCATTTCATATAATGACCCATTTTTATTTCACGGTTGGGTAGAAGATGGAAAATTATTAAATTTAAAGTATCATGATTTTTCGTAATTCCTGCTTTACCCTTGTGAAATTGTGATTTGACTAAATTGTCTGTAAATGGTTTATATGTAACTCTCAGAAGTATTAGGACTAAGTTGCACGTCTGTCAAAGTTGAGGACTGGACATGTAATTAAGGTGGAGGCGCATTCAGACGCAGAATAATTCCGGTTTTGGTCCTAATTTTTCTGTTTGGTCCAGGCTAAGTCCCCAATGTACTATTGTATACAAAGAAGGGATCAGGTGCGTGACATGTGCCATTTAAACCTACATAAGTTGACTTCCCATTATTTTTCGGCCATCTTCTTCCTCCAGCTCTAGACCACCCGAGAGCACTCTCTCCCCTTCGAAACTCCATAGCTAAATCAAATCCAAGCTCCAATCCATCAAATTCAAGCACAATTAAGCAAGTTTTTGAAGGAAAATCAAATATGGAAGCATCCTAAGCTTGATTTTCAAGTTACTTATTCAAGTAATTTTTGTTTTGTTCTTTCCCTATTTTTGAGCTTCTTACGGATCTGTAGCTGCTGGAAAATCTATTTTTAAGCTAGTGCTTGCTTGTTTATTAAGGGAAAAACAACAAGAAAAGCTTAGGAATCAATCTTAATTAAGAAGGAACCCAAACCCGGTTTGATTGAAGGGCAAAAGCTAATTTAGTTATTTCTTGTCCTTGATTAATTCCAGGTTTTATAGGTTGATTAATCTGGAATTTATTGTGTTTAAATCAAATTTTTTTGAGCAAGAAATAAGAAATTAAATAGAACTGAGGAACATTTTATATGTGTGTTGAGTAAATGGCCTGTTAATTGGAATTCATTGAGAAGGTTATTCCTAACCACTTAATCCATAAGGATGGTTGTGGTATTGTCCCAATTATGGTTTATTTATATAGCTAAATGATCAATTAAAAGAGAAATATTCGATCTACTATAAAGGGTACAAAGAAGAATACAAAGACTAAGACCATAAGGACATTGAAGTTAGTGCTTACTTGCATTAATTATTCAAGGTAAGGGATATTAAGTTCAAATTAAAATTGATGCCTTATGTATTTTTACAATGCATTAATTAAGAGATTAAGTGGTGGACAAGAAGTGACTTAAGGACTATATAATTAAATAGCCCTTAAGTAAGTATACAGGGTACTAAGTATTCAAGATGGGCTTTGACGCTCAAGAGTATCCTGGCTAAGCTACCAAGCTTAGTAAGAATGAGCCATCAAGAACTCCTATACAGTGTGAGTAAGGGTAAGTAATGGCAAGCCAAGCTTACTAAGACAAGAGTTAAGCTCTTGTATGAAGAACTAAGTCGAGGATAGGTTCCCCTCCATATAACCCACACTAGTGGCCATTAGTTAAGACAACATAACGTTTTGAGCTCACGTTAAGATGTGTATATATGTTATATATGCTTGGTCCTAAAGTTTATCTTGTAGGTATAAATTCCTTACTGAGAATTTATAATTCTCATTCCCTTAAGTATCACATTGTGCAGGTACTAGTAGTGGAAGGCCTAACACCCATTCAAGGGTTGTTAAGCAAAGTTTTGGTGCAGGTATTTAAAGTACATGAATCTTTAATGATTCTAAGTTATTAGTTAGTAATATTATCGTACTAACTAAGTATTTAAAATAGCCTTGACTGATACAGGCAAAGTGCACAAGGAGAAGTTGGACCTATTATTTCTGGAGCTTCTGTGTTCAGGTGAGAGTTATTTTGATAGTCTCAGACTTTGTACATATTGGGTATTTAGGTACCAAGGAAATGCCTTTAGTTTGACAAGTATGATGGACTTACTTAGTGTATATATCTGTATATACACTATGGTTGCTTATAGATATACATAAGTTAAGTGTTATGTGTGCATAAGTTAATGCTTACAGTTTAAATAAACATATTTATATAACTTTGGTATCTGTTTCAAGTGTTTTATAAATATCATGGAAACTATTTTGAAAATTTTTATTTATTAGTTCTCTCTAAATACCGAAGTTAAGCATGCATGGATTCATGTCATAAGAAAATCAAGTAGTATAAAGTTTTAAACAACGCAAGTATTAGCTTAGCCATTTGCAACTAAGAGTAGGAATACTAAATCCTGATCATCCTAAGATCCTGGGAACATCCTATATCAGGGTAAGTGAGAAGGTTCCCTCACATATTGTGGACAAAGGTTGGCATGATTGATACTTGAACTCATTAACAAGTGTTGGTGTTATAAGATCAATAAAAGTTAATACTAGCTCATGTCTAACATTTCTGAAATTTGATTATTAAAATCCCCGATTATGACCTCCTTTATGTGTGGATCTTAATTGAGTGGCAAGACGTGCAAAAATTACTCATAACTGATATATTAAAACTAGATCCCTTAACCTTAGCTATTTTTTTGAAATTAAGTTTTTAAACAAAATTATTCATATCTTTTCATCAAATCTTTCTTTACTTCTGTAATTTATATTTTCTAATTCACTTCTTTGAGGTTCGACACTCGTACTCCCGAGATTTTATTACTTATACTTAGTTTACAACTACTAAAGTGTAGGCCACATAACCCCTCAACTATAAGTCGATACCAATCAGCCTTCAAACTTTGCAAATTATAACATATAAGCCCTCAACTGATGAAAATGTAATTTTTTCTTAATTTGAGACTAAAAAAATGGAGAGTGATCATGAAGGACGTAATTAGTGTTCTATCATAGTGTGCCAAAGGGAAGGGTCAAGAGTTTTGTCCGTTGCTGTAAGAAGTAGGACTGCTAATGCTAATGAAAAAAACAACCAATAACCTAAACAAGTAGTTAAGTTCTTTTGTAAAAATTAAATTATTTTTTATTTGTCTTATCTAAAGTTCTTAAATAAACAAGAAAATGAGTTTGCAGTTGATTATAAAACTGTTAATTGCAACAATTTTTTTTGTTGGGTTTTAGTTTGTTAAAGGTAAAAACCATACCTTTTAAGTACAGTAAAGAAAAGTGAAAATTAAATCTTTATAAAATGATTTAAATCATTACTTACACAAATTATCAAAAAGTGTGGGAGCAAGGAAGTGGTCATTGATGCTATGTGGAGCAGAAAAATGTATGACAGTGCCTGCCCAAAGAGTAAGAAGGTCTCATAGGATGTTGTCATGTGGAACACGAGTTTAGTGTCGAGACACTAACTTATCCTTTAGTTGATGCTTAAAAAAGGCCTTTCTACTTAAGATATATGATGCCATATGGGAATTGTCGAGCCGAATAGGTGCTACTTTGTGTGATGATGGAGAAGAACTAGAATCACCTTTTCTTTGCTTGTAGCTTTTATTGAGAAAATGCTTGCTAAAACAATGAAATGGTTGAGGATTTACAGGGAAGTTCACAGAACGAGGAAGACAATTTATTAGCTACGCTCAAAGTTTAAGAAAATGTCAGTCTTAGAAAAAATATGCAGAACTACCTTTGCATCAGTCATCTATCACATATGAAAGGAGCAGAAAAACTGATGTTTTATTTGGAGCCGTTGCACCAAGTGGATGGAATTCACTAAAATGAAGGTTTTTTTAAAACTTAAAAAAACCAAATAGTACTTTCTTTGAAAACTAAGGACTACTATATTATAGTTTCAATGTGAAATTTGAAATAACGATAATAGGGTAAATTAATGATTGAAAAAACTTAATAAATATGAAAATGTTGTATGGATTTTGAAATGAATGAAAATAGCGTATAATGCATCGGTTTTAAATACGAATGTGTTTTTAGCTTTTAATATTTAACATTAAATTCAGAAAAAATGAGTAAAAATAAAAATAATAAATTTTATAAATGATAAATGAACTCAACTTAAGTTGTTTTAAATAAATTGAAGCATAATTTGATTTTCACTATTACGTCCACAAATTAGTTACTATAGTCATAATACACACACACAATGTAGGGCATAAAGTATGTTTTGGATAAAAATAATTGAAGGAAAATAAATAATTTAATTTTAATAAAGATTAATGTGTTATTTTTTTAAGTTGATAGTTTTATAATACGGCCTGAAGAGTACAAATATATTACATAAGAGATAATTTTCATTTTGAGTTATTAATGGATTTTTTTTGTCATAAATTTTGAGTTATTAATGGATTTTTTTTGTCATATTAGAACCAAAAGACAAATAAAAAAGATAAAATCCAGAGTAAGAAATATTGATGAAAAGTAAAAGCTTGAGACGACAATAATTTATGTGATAATGTTGCACAAATTCGCCTATATAAAAAAATAAGAGCAAAAATATATTATTGCAATAATAAATAAGTAAAATAAATCTAACAATGAAAGAAAACTCTACTAATAAGTGAGTTTTCGAGGGCCTGTGGTATAATGTCAACTTGGTCCTTTAAGTTCGTTGTTCCTTTTGTTTGAGTCATAAAATAAGAAATAGTGGCATTGTCATCGGTCAAGGGTAGGGGTGTAAATGAGCCAGGCTTTTAAAGGGTAGCTCGAGCTCGAACTCGAACTGAGCCTTATCGAGTCGGGCTTATCGAGCTCGAGCCTCATTTTAAGCTCGAAAAATTATGGGGCCGAGCTCGAGCCCGCTGCTACCCGGCCCTAAAAGAAATCGAGCTTAAGAGGCCCTAAAATCCAATATGCCTAACTAGTAAATACTACCCAGCGGTCCCAGCCCAAACCCATGTGGTAATGTCAGCCTACCACTAGGTCCACTACGTGAATCAACTCTCTCCCCAGTGCCCAGTGCCCAGTCCCCACTCCTAAGCTACCAGTCTGTTTGCGATTCGTGAAAGGTGAAAATGGAGATGGCAAACTCAAAGTGCCGAAACCTCTGTGCTTTGTCCTTCTCCCTCCTGTAAATTCCTGACGAGTGACGACCCAAGCGGCCAAGCCAATCTCATCGCCTGGAATTCGCTCGACGAAGACGCGGCTTCGATCTTTGTCTTCCATTGATTGACGGAGCTCGAATCGAACAGAGTAGCTTCTAATCCTCTTTGCCTCTGCTGCTTCGCTACAGCTCCTGGGGTCTTCATCGGCACCGCCACATCTTTGTGGAAAGAGGAACATTCTGTGGAAAGCAGCGCACTGATCGTTTTCAACGTTCCGATCGACAATAACAGGTCGGATTTCTTTTCCATCTCCTTTAATTCAATTGTCAATTTTGTTTTGTTTTGTTTTGTTTTATTCAAAACCCAGAGGAAGATGTCATTTTTGCAATTAGATGTTGGTAGATTTTATACCATTTTTTGTTCCTCTAAAGGAAAAAATAAAGTCCTTGTTAAGTTCTCAAATTTGTTTTACGCAATTTAGATATTCGACATGGTTTAGGTGGTTAGTTTTATGCAAAAATAGACGCGGTTCATTTCTTCGTTTACTTGGAGACGATCATTTTATTTTCCCGATTTGCGCTGCATTTATTGGAAGACTTAGTTGTTTGAGCTCGAGTTGTGTAGTGGTTGTTGCGAGTAAGGACTGAATTGGAAAATGGAGCTTTAGTTCATAACAAAGCATGGTATCTGCTCACTTTGAGACTTAGTATGAGAATATTATTCCAAATGAACTGAAGCTTGATTGAACTTGTCCAAAATAAGTTCCATTGGTTTTTACATAGGAATTGGATCAAGCAGCCCTTTTTTTTCCATTGGTTCCATTGATTTGGTTGGTTCTTGGGATTAGTATCTATATCCCCATTTTCATTTTTGCTTATTCTGCAATCATATTTTTCCTTAATCATATTAAATCATCCTTCTTTTTCATGTTTTTTTATGTGTGTGTGTGTGCGGATGATACACTAATTTTATGTGGGTTAATTGTAATACCTGAAAAATGATAAATGATTAAGTCCTGGGTTAAGTGGATTAGTGATATAAAAAGTTTCCTAATCTGGAAACTTAGTTCAATTAAATTGAGGAGACATGGAATTAATTATGGAATGGGCATAAATGAGTGTTGGACACTCTTGGAATTAAACTTGGCTAAGGCCAAGAGAATTGGTGATGAAAATGGTGAAATTTGAAGTTGATGGACTCAATTGCACAAAGAAAAGTTTTGTGGGAGGACTTAATTGCATAAATTGAGGAAGATGGAGGACCAAATAAGGAATTTGGCTATTTTGCATGGAATTATATGCATGGCCGGCCATCCCCCATTTTTCATTTAAATATTGTCCCACTACACATTCCACTTACCAATTTTATATTACCCCATTCACCATGTCCCCCACTTCCCCCTTAAACTATTATATTGCCCATACATGTCTCCCACTCTTGTCCCCCCCACTTACAATTGTTTATTGGCTCCACTAAGTGTGTCCCCTCCACTACCAATTGTTTAATGGCCCATTAGCACTTGTCTCCCCCTCCACTTGAGTAAGATAACCGGCCATCACCCATTTCCATTTCATTTTCATTCAATTCAACACAACTCACAAGCCAAACTCTCTCAAACTCTCTCCTCTCTCAAGCATAATCGGCCATGAACATCTCCAAGCTCCTTCATCTTCTTCCTTCATCCTACCTCTCGGCCATAGCTAAAATCACTCCTTCTCACACATGCAAACACATTTCCTTAGTGATTTCAAGCTTCTAAACACATCTAGAGCAAGAAATCCAGCAAGATGTCCAAGAAATGCTCTCTTGAAGTTTCGGCCATGAAGGAATTTTGTGTTCTTGAGCTCAACTCAAGAGCTCATGAATATGTATGGCGTTTTTAAGCCATGAGGAGCAAGGAAATCAAGAAGAACTCCAAGGAAAAGTGAAGCTCATTTTCGGCCATTACCTTTTCAAAGAGGGGTTCTCTTTGAAGTTTCGGCCATGGTGTGTTCATAGTGTTCTCGAGCTCAACTCAAGAGTTTAAAGCATGCATGGCATTTTCAAGCCACGGGAAGCAAGAAAGTCAAGAAGAATTTCAAAGAGGAACAAAGCTCAAATTCGGCCATTACCTTTTTGTGAGGGGTTGCAAGTTACCTCTCTTGAAGTTTCGGCCTTGGATATTTTATGAAGGATACCAAGTTTTCTTGGTGGTTTTCAAGCAATAAAAGCCATGCATGCAAAGACCAAGGAAGGTTCATGCATGGAGGTTTCGGCCATGTGTGTCCATGGCATTATAAAGCTCTATTCCAAGTGTTCTTGGTACATTGGAGCTTGTATGGTAATCCCAAGCAAGGAAACAAGCTAAGGATGGAAGAACAACAAAGAAGAAATTTCGGCCAAAATGGTATTTTTGGCATGCAAGCATAAAACCAAGTTTTCTTGGTAGAAATGGAACTCTTATGAGTATACAAGACAATGGCCAAAAGATGGATGTAAAAAGATAAATTTTGTAAGCTATAGAAGCAATAAAAGTTTCAGCCATATTGTCGTTTCTGTGACTTGGCATTTTAGCCATGAGTTATTCACAATAATGGGTTCCTTGATGCATATGGAACAAAAATATGAAAGAAAGAAATGAAGAGTACTTTCAACCTTAGTGCCAATTTTTGGTGGATGTATGTAGACCAAGTGTTCTTGGTGGTATAAGTGTTCCTAATGAAAAATGGGACTAAAATGATAAAAGAGAAGTAAAGGACAAATCTGTCAACAATTGTTCTTAAAGTCCTTAAGTGGAAACCAAGTGTGTTTGGTAAATGTGAAGCTTTTAAGTACAAGAAAGCTTGAAAATCAAGTAAAGCTTGATAGAGAAATAAAGACAATATTCGGCCATGACCATTACAGAAAAAGTTCCAGAACTAAACACTTGAGCACTGTGTTCTTAAACTCCTACATTGGCTAAATTGGCCACACTGGCGATATTGGCAAAATGGGCTACAATTGACTACATGGGCTACATTGGCAAAAGACTTGGACAATAACCAAGAAAGGTTAAATTATGAGCCTTACCTCTTTAAGTGAGGTTAAGTAAGTTAAACCAAGAGTTCTTGATAAATTATGGTTCTCATGATTAATGAAAAGCAAGAGATTAACTTGCTAGTGTTTTGGCCTTTATAGGTCCATTAAGGCAAAGACAAAGTTACAACAGTAAACAAAGCAAAGCAAGGCAAAGACAATGAGCAAAAAGGTTACACAAATGTTGGTAAGGATCCCTATACTCACTTTCTCCATGGTATATTTTCCATGACCTTTCATTGTGAGTATTAGTGCCCCTATGTGATGGTCAAAGAGCCAAGTGAGCATAGGTATGCATGTCAGGGCTAAGTGGTTGTTACTTTTTATGAGGACTCATGATACTTTCTTAGTTGGATATTTGGGCACATAAGTGCAGAATGGACGAGGTATTGTTGCTGTGACAACTATGGTTTACTCATGAGTAATTATGCAAACATTTGGGTCTTGGCATTGAGTTTGGCCAACTCGGTCCCAAGTTAATGAGCTCAGTATAAAATAAAGAAATGGTCGACCAGGAATGGTGTTATGGAAATGCTAATGCTTGCGATGCCCATGGTTTACAAGGAACTGTGTCACGGGACACGATGTTACGAGAACAGTGTTGTGTGTGTTGAGTTGTGTGCTTCTCTGAAATTGTTTGCACATGCTGACCCAGATTATTATTATTATTATTGCTATTGCGTTATATCTTGTGTTTTCTTTGTTTTAGTTTTTTCCTTTGCAGGAACATGGATTAATTGCCATGACAATCTTGGCACAAGTTAGGCTTTGAAAGCCGTATAATGACTAAGAAAGTCATGAGATAATTACATCACTAGGCATTGGATACCGCCGCGATTCTTATTGAGTTTTATAACTCACCCGCCCTGCTCTACATTTTCAGGAAATGGATGGCTTGATAGATCAAGCGAAGAGTACCAGAGTACTCGTTATGATGTGCTAAAGGGTTGGGTATGTGTATAGTGTTGCTCAATATATTCATATGTTCAAAGTGACTTATGTGGTATAAATTGCTTGTGGATCAAGCTAATGTTGTGGACTTACCTGTGCAGGATATGGAGTCTAGAAGTTATGGGAACAAGTTCTATAAGGTGGATTGTGTTCCATGTTGATATGAATTGAAGATTAAGTAGTTATGAGAACGTGGTCTGTAAAACGTAGTTATGAGAACTTATGTGCAGCATTCCTTGGTATGTTTTCCAAGTAGGTGATGCTTGTTTGCTGTTCTATGGATAGGCATAGTTCTGGATAACTTATGATGATGAATTTTGCTTTGGATGGATGATTATGATGACTTATGATGTTGATGACTTTGAAAGATGAATATATGAGAAGTATGCTTGAATTCATGCAGGTGGAATGTCTTGATGGATGATTGTGTTATGTGTACTAGATTTGGCAGAATGCTCATGGATATGAAATTTGCTTTTCAAACTTGAAATAGAATATGGGCTTCTTGGTTGCCATGCATTGAAATAGTACACTTGATGGACACACATCTGATGCACTTAGTGGATTAAGTGTATGGCTATATGTAACTTGGATGAAATGAGAATGTGAAGATATTACAGGAGAAGCTTATGTTGAATTGGAATAAAATAGGCATGTGATGAAGTATGTATGTAAGCAGGATAAAATCATAAATGGAACACTAGAAATTCCACTTAGGTGCTAGCTTGTACCTAAAGAGCACCCTAACATCACCTAAGAAGTAATTAATTGACAAGTTAGTACCAGAATAGATCCTGGAGTCACGCCGTAGGTGCTCATAATAGTTAATAAAGCCCATTCTGTATAAATAACTTCCGTTGTATTAATCTGATAATCGGGCCCAAATGGGCCAGGGGCAGTTCAGGGCCTGAGATTAATGCTTATATATTATGATTATTGTCAACCTGCACTTAAAATTAGCAATACATTTTTAACTTGTCTGTCTATGGCTTACAAAGTGAGATGTTTTTATGATTATTCACCAATAATATTCATGGTCCCATGCATGGAATATTAATATGTTTAGTTCTTAGTATTTTTCAGTGCATATAATTGATACAGTACCACAAAGGAAAAGTTATTTTCAGTTCAAATAACTTCAATCAATTAGCTTCCATTTTCATGTTTTCTAAACACATGAACTAATATATTTCTTTTTGATGAAAAATGTTCTTCAGCAGAAGTCTCAAATAAGAAAAAGAAAAAAAAGTAAAAGCAAGTAAGGATCTATTTGAATCTTTTTTGAACAAATGTGAAGCAGGTTTTCCTAAGTGATTTGTTTTTCTTAGAAAAAAAAAAAAAGAGCAACCAAAGCAGACCGATCCACCATCTGTACATGTTGTTGAGCTTGTCCTTTTTGGCGAGTTCCCTGATGGTGAAATTCAACAGTATAAAGACGAGTGAGTTCATGCCAGATTTTTCTTTAAAACAGATTTTTCCCATGTTAAGCCTTTGTTTCATATGTGATGAATACTTGGGAGGCAAATGAGTAAGGAAGGTTTCGGACAGCAGATCATTTTTTTCTTTTTCTTCTTTTTAAAATGTCATAAGAATTCTGCATGCTTTCTTGTAGGCATCGGCAATGGGTAGGGGTGATTATTCGGTTTGTTCGGTTCAAACCGAACCGAATTTTTCGGTTTATTCGGTTTTCGGTTTTGGATACTAAGAAACCGAAATAACCGAATTAGTCCATAAAACCGAATTCAAACCGAACCAAAATATTTCGGTTCGGTTCGGTTTAAACCGAATTAACCGAAAAATGGTAATTAAATTCTATAAGAGATAAAATGAGATAAAAATGTTATTTTTCTTTTTAAATTCCATTCAATATAGAAGATTCATTGTCCATGGAAAGAAAGAAAATAAGAATCCAAGCTAATTTGGGTTACTTGGTAGCATTATTGTTTATGAAACAAATAAAAAAAATTTTGATATAAAAAAGTTCGGTTATTTCGGTTACCGAATTAACCGAATTCTAAAACCGAAACCGAACCGAACCAAAATTTTTGTTATTCGGTTTCAACCGAAACCGAACCGAATTACCGAATTAACCGAACCGAATTTTAAATTTTTTTTCAGTTTTTCGGTTTTTTCGGTTTCAACCGAATACTGATCACCCCTAGCAATGGGTATGTTAAACATGTCTGGTTATTTGCTGGGTAGTTCTTTGGCTGCTGCTCAAGTTCTCCTATTAATTCTTTGTACTCCATCCATCCGATAAAGAGAATGATTGTTGACTTAAGGTTGACTTGTTCAATTTGTAACTAAATGATGTATAAATAAATAAATAAATAAATAAATATATATATATATATATATTTTAAAGGGATGCATAAATATATTAATTTATATGCATATGATATATAAAAAGTAAAAGCAAGTAAGGATCTATTTGAATCTTCTGTTGTTTGAGCTTCATTGAGGCTGCAAAACTTGATATGAATTTGGTTTTTATGTTGTTTGAGCATGTTGGTACTTTGTTATGAATTTGGTTTTTATGTTGTAACTACCTTTTTCATTATTATGCTTGTACTTTGTTATAAAATTTGATGTTGGTGCTACTTGTGTGTAGATTGTTGATCATGATTGTAGGTTATAGGGGTCTTGAATGACATGTAAAATGTCATACATAAGTTTTGTATAGGGCTAGAAATTCGGGCCTAACGAGCCTAAGGGCCGAGCTCGGGCCCAATTCAAGCCGAGCTCGAGCCTTAAGGGCTCGGGCCCGGCCCGGCCCATTTACACTCCTAGTCAAGAGGCTCATAGTTATATGTTTCATTTTACGAACTTTAAGGACCCATTAGAACCGATTTATAGTTGGAGGGTTAGGTTATGTCATAAATGTCCAAATCATCAAAATTTGGGGGTTAAGTTATGAATTTGTGATTTACAATTGTGGGTGGTGACTCATCCAAGAGCTGAAACATTTCAATATTTACAATTATAAATGCACCACTGAAAAGTGAATTTTGGCCATTCTACTGAAAATTTATAAAAGTGAACTATTTTTTCTTCAAAACTGAATTATTTTGTGATTTGATATATATAGGGACCATAATGGAATGATTTATAGAGTTAGGGACTCACATTTACCATATTTTTTTGCGTTTGAAAGTTGAAGCCATTGGCGCATACCAAAACAAAGAAAAGCATCAGTCAAAGTTCGCGGTCTCCTTCACCCAGGCCGGAGGTCTGTTCATCACAAAGAAATCGGCGCCGCCTTCGACGTCGTCAGCTATCTCTCTCCCTCTCAAGATCTGATCTCACCGGAGCTCGTTTTAGATCTCCAATTACTCTCTCAATCCTCTCTCTCTCTCTCTCTCTCTCTCTCTCTCTCTCTCCAGATTTGCTGATAGATTTGTCGGGGTATTTTCTGAAAGGCTTCCGGTGAGTGGTCATGGAATACTTGTTATACTTCTCCCAGCTATTCCTCGTTAGGTATTTGTCTGCTTGTTATTGCTTTTACTTGGTCCCTTTCAGCCGGATTATTGTTAATATCAATCATATATCAGTGAATCTGGGTAAATTCTTCAGACTTGTACATTTCCGCCCAACTGGAACCATTGCCATTCTCCTCCTGTACTGTCCTCGTGCTTGAATTTTTTAGGGCACTGCTTTTTTCTGTGTACCATTAGACGTGCAGAAAATAAAGTTTTGGTTGGTTAGATCTTAATTTAGATAAGAGAGTCAGAAAGGTTGCCCTTTAGTTCCCCCATATGTTCAAGACCCCGTTCATGGGATAAAGGATGAATCTTTGTTCATAAATTAATAAGAAAGCTATCTCTTCAGTTCCCCTGGCTATTCCTGCTGTTGGATAAAGGGAAATATCTTTGTTCACATTAAAATTATAATGAGAAGCTTCTTCGCTTACTCCGCCTATGTTCAGAACCCTGCTCATGGGATAAAACGATAAATCTTTGTCTATGCTTCAGCTGTTTGTAGGCATACCTAACCTGCTCTCCTTATGAGTGAAACCCCATCCCTCTCAGGTAGAGGACAAATCTTTGTTGACATTAGAATAAGAAACTCTCCCTGTGTAGGCTAATTGGATAAATGAAACATCTTTATTGACATTAGAATATACTAGCTCCATTCTTGGTTCCCTTGCCTGCAGTAGCGGTGAGCAAAATGGGATTGGGAGCAGCCTAAACTGCGAAAACGGGGTTGTGGGAGAGCAATAAAAGCACATTGCCACTTTTTCAGAACCCTAATGATTGGATAGCGGGTGGATTTTGTCTTCTTTTCCAAAGAGGTTGGTTTGAAACTTCAGGGGTTTGCACTCAAGTAATATGGAAGAAGAGAAATCATAGTCTGTGGAGGACATGGAGTCAATGAGACCATAAGGAGGGGAGACATAAAGGCCATAAGATCCCTGTCAGACTTGCTAGTCCTACTGTTCCAGATTCTTTAAATTCTGATCCTTCATGGTTCTGGTACATTTTTTTTTTATTGCTTTGACTTGTATGTTAATTGTATAAATGATTATTTTAGCACTGGACCCAAACTGTTCGTATCTATTCCTATCTTTCAGAATTTGAACTTGCTGACAGTAAACAATGAGTTTGGACAACTTTTGTACAGGTGTTCAAATGGCAAGAGGAAATAGAAATGGATGTGCCAGTATAATTGGTTGTTCTTCTGAAAGAAGATCAAAACGTCTCTGCAAGACCTTAATACCGCAGCTTCCTGAAGATATTATTGCTGAGATTTTGGAGAGACTTCCTGCGGAATATTTGCATTCAGATGTGAGGTATGTCTGCAAAAAATGGGACAGCATTCTTCGAGTTCCTCGGTTTATACACTCACAGATCCCTTACTCAGAGAGTGTTCTCATAATCCAGCGGTCTTCCGATCCGCATCACAATCATATTGAGCTTCTTAAGGTAACAGAAAGCGAATCGGTGGTTATTGATCTAGATTGTCCTATACCTGGGGAAGTAATTGGTAGTTGTAATGGTATAATCTTGATGCATAGAAAATCTCCTCCTGAGGCTCTCTTTGTTGCAAATCTTGTAACGAAACAATTTGTGGAACTCCCCGAAGCTCCCCTAGGAGTGGTGTTTTACATGCCATGGGCAACCATCACAAGAATTACACACAGTGGAGAGTTCAAAGTAGTGTGCCTGGGCAAAGATAAAAGACAGCTGGTGTCTACTTGTTTAAGTGACTGGTATGTCCTTACTTTGGGGCGTAAAATGTCATGGAGAAGGCTCAAAACCACTCAGCCACCACTCTTCAAATACATGGTGGGAGTGTCACTCTTAGATGCAACTTGTTGCGCTGGCATGTGGTATTTGGCATTTAATGATGAGAGATCCACGGAGTTTCTCTTCGTCATTGACCCTGCCACCGAAACCACACGTTACATTGAACCTCCGAAAAGTGTACATGATCAGAAGATTTACTCATTAATAAGTAGAAATGATCGAGTGTGTTATGTGCTGCATGACCCAGCACTGACGGTGATTATCTTCTTGGAACTGAAGGATCCGTATGCAAGTGCATGTGAATGGGTTTGCAGTAAGACGATTGAAATTACTAGTTCATTCTTCTTGTATTTGATGGTTCCAAGAGCTTGGTTGCCCCAGCAACATGTCTGCATATTTGATGTCACAAGCCTGTGGTTGGTTCCTACAGAAGATGCGACTGTGGTCGCTTACTTTGAGAGGACAGGGAAGTTTAAAATCATCAAGGAGATGAGGCCTTATGCTCGACCATTTCTTCGTGGCGTACATCAGAGTTCGCTCATCCCGTTGCCTTGAGTTTTTTTTTTAAATTATTTTAATGGAGGTTGGAGTTAGTTTTGTGAAGTTTCTGCATGTTTGCACTTTATGGATGTCCTAGCTTATGTGGTATTTATTTTGGGACAACGTCAAACTGTTATAGTTATTACTAGACTGTTGATTGGGGATACTTATTGTTGGTGCATTATGCATTGCAATTTACGTATGTCTAATCATGTGCTTATTTATTTTGGGGAATGAAGTTTGGAGGTAGGGACATCAATGGATCGATAGTGGATGTTGACTTCGATCTGGCGATTATATAGGTCGGGTTTTTTGTTCGATTAAATGCGGGTTTGGTTTTTCAAAAACCGGTTAGATGCGGAATAGCATTATAGATCATAGAAACTATATAAGTACCTTCGGGTAACTGAAGGGTACGGTTTCATGGTCTCCTTTACTTATATCCTACTTGAGTACAAATATCTTCCCAAAATTTTCAAGTTTTAGACTTTTTAAATTATTTACAAATACCAGAGCTCTCCCCATTTCCTTTCAAAGAGAAAAATCTTTGATTTATCTCCTCCAACAATTCCTTTCCCTTCCGCTTTCCGCTTCTAATTTAATCAGTTGAGTTCTTTTCATCAAATAATAATAATAAAATAAGTAATCAGTGGGATTATGTAGATCCCCTTGTAGACAAATTTTTCTTTTAGTTTGCTCCTCCCTTCTCAACCCTAATTCAAGCTCTCTTATCTTTTAGACTACTTAATTCAGAAAGATCAAACTAAATGCACTCATTTTCATAATAAATACATAACATAAAGAGAGATTAACTCAAAATTAAAATAAAGTAAAATTAATTAATTTACATAAATTTATAAATGAGAATCATTTAATAATTTAGTTTTGAAATTTATTTTAATGTTAAATTTATTGGAAAAAAAAACCTTTCTAGACGCGATTGACTATTTTTAAGTTCGGTTCCTTTTATGTAAACAAATAGCGTCCTGAGGGCCAGTGTTGCAATTTATCCAATTTCTTATTGGTGTTAGTTAAATGCATTTTCAGTCCCAAAAGTTCTAACCTTTACCATTTAAGTCATTAAGTTCGACCCACGTTACGTTTTGGTCCCTAAACTTAATAACTACTTAATATTCTTTCTATTTGCTCTCTTACTCCCCAAACTTTTTTGTTGTTGTTTTAATGTGCAATTTTCTTAATAAAAATAAATTAAACACAAATTTGATTAAAATTTTTTAAAAAATATATTAAATAATTATTTTTTTATGTAGGTGGATAAAATCATTACTTGGCGGCCCTTCACGAGAAAAATTATATCTGGAGCTGTAGAGGTCGGAACTGATTGATTCCAAATTCATCCAAAATCCAACACATAGATCTTTAGGTCTACTTCATTCTGAGAGCTAGTTTGATCATTTTTATTGCTGAAATATGATTATAGATGAGACCATTCATTTTTTCTTATGCTGAAGAACAGTTTCAGTACAAAAATCATAACTTCACCTACAAATGTCTAAGTTGAATGATCAAGGTATCATTTCAAAGATAAAGAAGAGATCTACAATTCTCATGCTTTGAGGAAGAGCTAGATCAATGTGTATAGCAGTCGAAAAAGAATTAAATGAAGTTTGGACCGCCTTTATTAACTTGTATTCACCTACCTTGACTATTCTAGCCTACTATTTACTATTTCACCCACCCCAAAACTCTATAAATAGACACCTTGGGGGAGGACGTTTTTAATATGGTTCCTAGGCCATTTTAGAGTTCTTGTATCAAAGTAAGCTTTTCTTCTTTAGTTTTGTTCTTATTTTCAATATCGAAACTCTATCCAAGTTGTTTTCTACTTTTTCTTCCTTTGATCTTTCAATTTATATTTATTTCAAATGTATATATGTTGTTTCTTTTTATCATGACTAACTAATTTTTCTTTTGCTAAGGTGAAAGGGTGAAGCTTTTGCTATAAACGTTATGATTGATTTAAACGGATCGCAACGTTAATGGTATTTACTTTTTTTAATCGATTTAACCATCCTCCTTGTTAAGTGGGAGTCTTGATTCATCATAGTCAATTGTTGGCACAAAAGTTATTTGATTCCTTTTATAAAACATGACTTTGTCGACTATATGAGAATCTTGAGTTATTGTGGACAAAGATTGGTATGATAAATACTTGAACTCATTAACAAGTGTTTTTGTATTTCCTAATTCACTTTTTTAAGGTTCGACACTTAGACTCCCAAGATTTTATTACTTACGACAACTTATACTTAGGTTATAACTACTAAAGTGTAGGCCACATAACCCCTCAACTATAAGTCGATACCACTCAGCCTTCAAACTTTGCAAATTATAACATATAAGCCCTCAACCGATGAAAATGTAATTTTTTCTTAATTTGAGACTCAAAAAATGGAGAGTGATCATGAAGGATGTAATTAGTGTTCTATCATAGTATGCCAAAGGGAAGGGTCGAGAGTTTTGTCCGTGGCTGTAAGAAGTAGGGCTGCAAATGCGAATGAAAGAAACAACCAATAACCTAAACAAGTAGTTAAGTTCTTTTGTAAAAATTAAATTATTTTTTATTTGTCTTATCTAAAGTTCTTAAATAAACAAGAAAATGAGTTTGCAGTTGATTATAAAACTGTTAATTGCAACAATTTTTTTTGTTGGGTTTCAGTTCATTGAAGGTAAAAACCATACCTTTTAAGTACAGTAAAGAAAAGCAAAAATTAAATCTTTATAAAATGATTTAAATCATTACTTACACAAATTATCAAAAAGTGTGGGAGCAAGGAGGTGGTCCTTGATGCTATGTGGAGCAGAAAAATGTATGACAGTGCTTACCCAAAGCGTAAGAAGGTCTCATGGGATGTTGTCATGTAGAACACGAGTTTAGTGTCAAGACACTGACTTATCCTTTAGTTGATGCTTAAAAGAGGTCTTTCTACTTAGGATATATGATGTCGTATGGGAATTGTCGAGCCGAATAGGTGCTACTTATGTGATGATGGAGAAGAACTAGAATCACTTTTTCTTTGCTTGTACCTTTTATTGAGAAGATGCTTGCTAAAACAATGAAATGGTTGAGGATTTACAGGGGAGTTCACAGATGGAGGAAGGCAATTTATTAGTTGCGCTCAAAGTTTAAGAAAATGTCAGTCTTAAGGAAAATCTGCAGAACTACCTTTGCATCAGTCATATATCACATATGAAATGAGTAGAAAAATTGATGTTTTACTCGGAGCCACTGCACCAAGTGGATAGAATTCACTAAAATGGTTTTTAAAAATTAAAAATACCAAATAGTACTTTCTTCAAAAACTAAGGACTACTATATCATAGTTTCAATGCGCAATTTGAAATAACGATAATAGGGTAAATTAATGATTGAAAAAACTTAATAAATATGTAAATGTTGTAAGGATTTTGAAATTAATGAAAATAGTATATAATGCATCGGTTTTAAAGATGAAGGCGGTTTTAGCTCTTAATATTTAACATTGAATTCAGAAAAAAAATGAGTAAAAATAAAAATAATAAATTTTATAAATGATAAATGAACTCAACTTAAGTTGTTTTAAATAAATTGAAGCATAATTTGATTTTGACTATTAAGTCCACAAATTAGTTACTATAGTCATAATACACACACACACACACACAATGTAGGACATAAAGTATGTTTTGATAATAATAACTAAATTTTCATATGCTGGTGAAAACATAATTGAAGGCAAATAAATAATTTAATTTTAATAAAGATTAATGTGTTATTTTTTTAAGTTGATAGTTTTATAATACGGCATGAAGAGTACAAATATATTACATATGAGATAATTTTCATTTTGAGTTATTAATGGATTTTTTTGGGTCATAAATTTTGAGTTATTAATGGATTTTTTTTGTCATATTAGAACCAAAAGACAAATAAAAAAGATAAAATCCAGAGTAAGAAATATTCATGAAAAGTAAAAGCTTGAGACGACAATAATTTATGTGATAATGCGGCACAAATTCGCCTGTATAAAAAATAAGAGCAAAAATATATTATTGCAATAATAAATAAGTAAAATAACTCTAACAACGAAAAAAGACTCTACTAATAATAATAAATGAGTTTTCGAGGGCCTGTGGTATAATGTCGACTTGGTCCTTTAAGTTCATTGTCCCTTTTGTTTGAGTCATAAAATAAGCAATAGTGGCATTGTGATTGGTCAAGGAGCTTATATGTTCCATTTTACAAACTTTAAGGACTCATTAGAACCGATTTATAGTTGGAGGTTTAGGTTATGTCATAAATGTCCGAATCATCAAAATTTGGGGGTTAAGTTATGAATTTGTAATTTACAATTGTGGGTGTTGACTCATCCAAGAGCTGAACGTTTCAATATCTAAACTATACACTTAAGCAGAAGAGGCGCAACTGGAGGTGCCACGTTGGTTATACATGTGTTTTCTTGCATGAAGTTGAGAAGTAGGTGTGCGGTGCTGGGAGGCTTGGAGGACAATGTTTGGATTCGTGTTTGATTTCCATTAAGTGAGGCTTTGGTGCATTAAATGTGGCTTGAAAAATCATGTAGTCGGTTAATATTATTTAATTATAATGTGGATGCCATGTGCTCTTTTATGTTTGTGTATATATAGTGTTGTTTGTATTGGGCTTAGTCGAAGGAACAAGAACCGAGTGTTCTCTACCCCTGTTTCTCTGCTTTATCTTTTGGGGTGCATATTTTTTTTCTCCCAAGTAGAAATATTTTTTTTTCATTATTATGTAGTGTATGGTTCGTTATTTGATTTTTTATTCAGCCATTCTTCTGGTTTTTTCCACAACTATTAATTTTGTGATTTGTTTGTTTCTTTCTTATTGCTTGAATGAGAAATGATTACGTGCTGTCTAATGTAGTTCTGTAGTGTTCGTCTGGTTTGTATCCTATGAACTTTTATTGGATAATTCGCCAAGATAGTTATTTGTCTACCGTGGTTATTATTCAATTTTAGAGAGTTTGTAAGCCTATCTAATACCTATATGCCTATTTGTTTCATCAAGAATTAATTATTCTCTCTTATGCATTGGTAGAAATGAGATAAGATGTAATAAAATCTAGATATATTGTTGATCTATAGTTTATTTTCCCTTTTTTCCCCAGTGAATTGATAGCCTGATCAGAATCTTTACATGGTGCATTCTTTGAACTTCAACTAATTTTGCTTCTTAATTGACGGCTAATTACATTCAAATTATTTGTTTTTGTAGTTGTATCATGAAGTTTGTTTGCTGCCGAAGACAATTTTGGCTAAATTGTGTTGCAAGCTTTGTCTACCTCCTCCAGTTTACATGATTAAACCCATTGTTAACAAATTTTTTTTGTGCTTATGTTTGTGTACAACTCTCTCATTCCCCTTTTTCATCCATATTCGAAATTCAACATTAAAATGCAAAGGAGGAGATATCTTTGATTGCTATAACAAGATTGTGCTGGATATGCTTTCCATGATCCCTCCTAATTCCTTCGTGGCCAAACAGTTGTATTTTCACCAACTTTTGTAATTTTACTTAATTTTTATAATTGCTCTTTCATTTTCTTAATTACTTCTAAGTCTAACTCGGGTTCTATCCTCAATAAAAATGTTTACCCGCAGCGCAGCGCGGGCAGCCTCCTAGTTTACAATTATAAATGCACCACCGAAAAGTGAATTTGGCCATTCTACTGAAAATTTATAAAAGTGAACTATTTTTTCTTCAAAACTGAATTGTTTTGTGATTTGATATACATAGGGACCATAATGGAATGATTTATAGAGTTAGGCACGCACATTTGCCATATTTCTTTTCAAACACCATCGGCGCTTACCATATGAAAGAAAGGCATCAGTCCAAGTTCGCTGTCTGCTTCGCCCAGGCCGGAGGTCTGTTCATCACAAAGAAATCGGTGCCGCCTTCGACGTCGACAGCTATCTCTCTCTCTCCGATGATCTGATCTTACCGGAGCTCGTTTTAGATCTCCAATTACTCTCTCAATCCTCTCTCTCTCTCTCTCTCTCTCTCTCTCTCTCTCTCTCCAGATTTGCTAATAGATTTGTCGGGGTATTTTCTGAAAGCCATCCGGTGAGTGCTCATGGAATACTTGTTATACTTCTCCCAGTTATTCCTCGTTAGGTATTTGTCTGCTTGTTGTTGCTTTTATTTGGTCCCTTTCAGCCGGATTATTGGGTAAATTCTTCAGACTTGTACATTTCCGCCCAACTGGTACCATTTTCATTCTCCTCCTGTACTGTCCTCGTGCTTGAGTTTTTTAGGGCACTGCTTTTTTCTGTGTACCATTAGACGTGCAGAAAATAAAGTTTTGGTTGGTTAGATCTTAATTTAGATGAGAGAGTCAGAAAGGTTGCCCTTTAGTTCCCCCATATGTTCAAGACCCCGTTCATGGGATAAAGGATGAATCTTTGTTCATAAATTAATAAGAAAGCTATCTCTTCAGTTCCCCTGGCTATTCCTGCTGATTGGATAACGGGACATATCTTTGTTCACATTAAAATTAGAATGAGAAGCTTCTTCGCTTACTCCGCCTATGTTCAGAACCCTGCTCATGGGATAAAACGATAAACCTTTGTCTATGCTTCAGCTGTTTGTAGGCATACCTAACCTGCTCTCCTTATGAGTGAAACCCCATCCCTCTCAGGTAGAGGACAAATCTTTGTTCACATTAGAATAAGAAACTCTCCCTGTGTAGTATGCTAATTGGATAAATGAAACATCTTTTTTGACATTAGAATAAGCTTGCTCCATTTTTGGTTCCCTTGCCTGCAGTAGCGGTGAGCAAAATGGGATTGGGAGCAGCCTAATCCGTGAAAACAGGGTTGTGGGAGAGCAATAAAAGCGCATTGCCGCTTTTTTAGAACCCTAATGATTCATGGAATGTTATACCTCCTATTTTTTTTTTTTTGTGGATGGCCCAAAAAGCCCCACTTTATTTATTTATTGTCCTTTAACTTTCCTTTATTTATTTTATGTGCTTTTTATTTGTTCATTTATTCATTTACATATATTATTTAATTTGTGCAATTTTTTTAGTGGATGGCCAAAAAAACCCCACTTTATTTATTTATTTATTTATCATCTTTTAATAGTCCTTTGTTCACTTTATTTGTTTTCCCTTTATTTATTTGCATGTGTTATTTAATTTATGCACCTTTTTTTTTAAATGGATGATCAAAACCAAAACTAAAAAAAGAAAGAAAATTCCCACTTCACTTATTGTTATTTAACTTTCCTTTATTTTATGGTTAAACTCATTTCATTTAAATAAATAAATTATCCATAAATAATATAAATAAGTAAATAATAACTAATTAAAAGAAATTTTTTTTAATTAACTTTATTCTATTTATTTTTAGGGCTAATAAAAATCATTTTTTAACAAAAGCCAACCATTTTTTTTATGATTTTGGAACATATGTTTGTTTTATTTATTATTTCTTAAAAAAAAAAAACAAAAGTTAACCATTTATTCCTTTCTTTATTAAAATTATTAAACAATCATAATTAAATAATTCCAAAAAATGCAAATCAATTTTTTTTATCTTTAAAATGATAAAATAAAAATTCAAGAAAAAAAATTCAAATAATTCTAAAAAATAAAAATTATGATTAAAATGATTAATTAAATAAATAAAAATTAAATTCCATGTCTGGGTGACTCGGTAGAGTCCATGGTTTGGAAAACAAAAAAAATATATATATATTTTTAATAAAGTATATAAATAAAATTTTTTTTTGAAAGCTACTTTAAAGAATAATAAATAAAAATTTTTTGGAAACATTTTATTTCTTTATCCAGTAATATTTTACTTATTCCTTTTAAAACATAACTTTTAGTTCCTTTATTAAACAAATAAAAAATCCCAGCCAAATGATTTCAAGTACAAATACAAATAATAAATAGAAAAGAATTAAATTCTCCTTAAATTTATTATCAATTATATTTATATTAATATTTTTAGACTTATAAATTAGAAAAATATTTCAAAAATATTTTATCAAACAAAAAGAACAAAAAAAAATCAAGTATATAAATATCAAAACTTTACATAGAAATTTTTGGTTTCTTTATTAATAATCAATTCTTGGTTAATCTTTTTATCAAAAATAAAACAAATAGAATATTAAAACTCTTCTTTCTTTATTTAAAATATACATATAAATTTTTGGTTTTCTTTATTAAATAAATAGAATCTTGATTAAATAATTACTTATTATTAAGGCTTTTCTTTTATTTAAAATATACATATAGGTTTTCTTTATTAAATAAATAAAATCTGGATTGAATAATTTCTTTTTTCTTGGTTCATTTTTATCAAATCAAACAAAAAGAATAAACATAACATAAAATATATAAATCTTTCTTATACATATAAATCTTTAGTTTCATTGAATAAAACTTTAATTAAATAATTTCTTTTTTTGGTTATTCTTTTGTCAAACAAATAGAATAAACATGAAATAAATGTCAAGATTTTTTTTAACTCTTTAATTTCTTTATTAAATAAAGAATCTTGATATAAAAAAACAATTACTTTTTGCTTCTTTATAAGTGGAGTAATTATTTAAATAAATAATAAATATTTTTCATTAAATAAGAAAACAAAAAGAAAACTAAAAGAAAACAAAAAGAAGACTAAAAGAAAAGAATAAAAAAGAAAGAAAACAAAAAGAATAAAAAGAAAGATCTTTTAAAGATCATTAACAAAAATCTAAAATTTCATAAATAAAAAAAAACTTTTAAATTATCAATTAAACAAACAATTAATAAGAATTAAATAATTTCCATATCCGGATGATCCGGCAGGATCCACGGTTTGGAAAATATCAAATTTTTAATTAAATAAATTAAATAAATACAAAGATAAAAATCCATATTTTACGATATGGATTGAAAATTTCATCAAATTCCGTGTCCGGATGACTCGGCAGAGTCTATGGTTCGGAATTAAAAACTTCCGTGTCCGGGTGACTCGGTAGAGTCCATGGTTCGGAAGTATCAAATTTCATATAAATTAATTACCAAAATCCGTATCCGATTAAACAATTTTCCTAATTCCGTGTCCGGGAGACTCGGTAGAGTCCATGGTTCGGAATTAAAAACCTTCGTGTCCGGGTGACTCGGCAAAGTCCATGGTACGGAAATATCAAATTTTATACAAATTAATTAAGAATCCACATCTGGATGATTCAGTTAAAATTTCTGACTTGAAAATTAACTGAAATTATTTAAAAGCAAAGTAAAACAAAATTAAAATCAATTAAGGTGCCAATTTTGGGCGCTATAACAAAGTTGTTTTAGCGTAACCGTACTCCCGAACTTTAGAACTCTCGCAGACCATTTTTTAGGTGTTCAATCGACCTGAGCGAAAACCGATTGGTGGCGACTCCCGGAAAACCCGCACGTTGCCACAACGACTCCATGAAATTTTCACGTTGCTACACCCGGAATATCTGATCAAGGTAGTATTTGCAAAAATAATAGTCATTCCAATAAAAATTTTTTACCTCATGTAAATTTTTTTTCTTATATTAGGCATTCCATTGAGCTGACATCCGTCCTGTCACAAAAAAAAATTGACGGTGTTAGCAAACCTAGATACTGTAGTGGCGGATAATTAAAATTCATCAAGAAAACAATTATTTATTCGTGTAGCCTCAATTGATGAATTTATTGTCAGTCTTGACAAATAGTTAGCGACAACATTTTCAGTGGCTTCTTATCGTTAATCACAATATTGAGCTCTTGGACTAATATGATCCAGCATATCAGCTTTGATTTAGCATCTTTCTTTGACATTAAGTATTTTAATTTTTTAGGTAAGAGCTTCAACTCTGTTATGGGCATTTTATTTTACTCTTCAACTTTTGGTTTCCAACATATGTTTCCTTCTACCTGTGAAGAATAAAGCAATGCACATATGTTAGATGTATCCTGATCCATTTACATTATCGATTTAAATGAATTAATCAGATAATTTTTCAGAGGATTAAAGATACTCCATTCTTTGATGTGGTTTTCACAATAGTGTCAATGATGTAAACTTCCTCACATTCATCTTTTTTTTTTTTCAGGTGATTGCTTAAACAAGTTGAAAATGTTTAACTCCAATGTCACATTCCCAAATGTAAGGTTCATCAATCCATTCCAGCAGTTAATCAAAGTGTTAGAAGTTGCTAAAAATGGACATCCTAAAATGACAGGTATTGAATTTTTAATTTATACTGGTGGTGCATCCAAGACAATAAAATCCAAAGGATAAATGAATTTATTAACTTGAAGTAACACATCTTCAACAACTCCTCTGGGTACACACTGATCTGTCAGCAAGCAAAAGAGTTACCTTGGTTGGTTTTAACTCACCCAAATTTAGTTTTTGGAAAACTGAATCTGAGAGTAAGTTTACACAAACCCCGAGATCAAGTAATGCTTGATCGATTTTATGTTCTTCAATGAAACATGAGATTGTTGGATAGCTAGGATCCTAGTATTTCAAAGCAGTGTTATTTTGAATAACAAAACTTCCTTGCTCAACCAAAAAGGCTTTCTTTTTCACATTCAGTTTTCTTTTAACAGTACATAAATCCTTCAAAAATTTGGCATAAGAACATACCTATTTAATCGCATCCAATAAAAGGATATTGATCTTTACCTGCTTGAAGATATTAAGAATTTCAGGATTCTGATTTACCTTTTTTGAAATAGTTAATACTTGAGGAAATAGAGGTGTTGGTAGATATTCAATTTGTTCTTTGCTTGGTATAAGTTCAACCCATTCTTTCATCTTTAAAGTTGACTCATTGTCTCCTTCACGAGGATCACTGTTGACACCCAATTTCGTCCGGGTGTTTTAAAATTTTGAAAAAAATTTTATTAAAAAAAATTAATTTAAAAAAAAATATATTACTATTATTATTAAAAAAATTTAATTAGTTTAAAATATATTTTTGTTTTGTGAAAATTTGATTTAAAATGATATATGTGTGAATATGTGTATGTTTGAAATAAAATAAAATTTCATGAAAAAATGACAAAAAATTAAAAGTTTGAGGTAAAAATGACAAAATTGAGAAGTTTCGGAAAAAATTGACAAATTCTAAAAGTTCCAGGAGCATTTGGTAGTTTGTCACATAAAATTTTGAGCCTGCCGACGTTTTTGGCTCAAATTGACAGAAAACGACAAAATTGTCAAAATCAGAAGCTTCAGGAACTTATCCTGAGGCTGAGAGACGTAAAGGACTAAAATTGTCATTTTACCAATTTAAGAGATAAGTTTGAAATTTTTTATTAATTTATCCATCAACAGTTCAGCTAAACTTCCTCTATAAATAGCCCCCCAAATTTTGTGCTGAACACAGAAAAAAATACAGAGAAAGCTTAGAGCTCCGTTTTAAAAAATAGAAAAAATTACTGCCTTAGCCCCTGGCTCTCCTTCCTTTCTCCAGAAAATCCCAAAATTTTTTATTTTGACAGTTCGACCATCTTCTTCCTTCCATTTCCCGTGCGTTCTCTCTCTCTCTCCTCTCGTTTTCTCTCTCTTTCTCCTTCCTCTGCCGTCCGCGCCGCCGCCACGCCGCCGCTGCGTTCCTCCCTTGCGCCACCCTGCCCTTCCTCTTCCTCCCCTGCGCCGTGCCTGCTCCTCCCTCCTCCTCCCTCGCGTGTGCTCTGTCTCACGTTCCCAGCAAAATTCAAAATTAAAACTAAAGGGTACAACCCTTGTTTTGTCCTCTATTTTTTTTATTTCTTTCACTTTGGTCACTAACCTTTTATTTTGTTCTTGCAGAATTAATTCCTAACTATTTTAATTTTTACTTGTTTTACTTATTTGTTATTATTACTAACCCCTTTTTTTTTGTTATTAACTTACTAACAACTAACTTTTAATATTATTATTGTTACTAACCTTTTAATTTTTGCATTATTACTAACTTTTATAATTGTTGTTAACAATTAATTAACTTTTTATTATTGTTGTTAATTAATTAATTTAATTAACTTGGCTAACTTTTTATTATTGTTGTTAATTAATTTAATTAACTTGTCTAACTTTTTATTATTTTTGTTAATTAATTAATTAACTTGGCTAACTTTTATTGTTGTTAATTAATTAATTAATTAACTTGGCTAACTTTTATTGTTGTTAATTAATTAATTTAATTAACTTGGCTAACTTTTATTGTTGTTAATTAATTAATTTAATTAACTTGACCAACTTTTTATTATTGTTGTTAATTAATTAATTTAATTAACTTGACTAACTTTTTATTATTGTTGTTAATTAATTAATTTAATTAACTTGACTAACTTTTTATTATTGTTGTTAATCAATTAATTTAATTAACTTGACTAACTTTTTATTATTGTTGTTAATCAATTAATTTAATTAAACTTGGCTAATTTTTATTATTGTTGTTAATTAATTTAATTAACTTTGCTAACCTTTATTATTATTTATTTTTAAAGTGGATGGCCAAAAAGCCCCACTTTATTATTATTAATTTTCCTTTATATAATTTTTTTTAATTTAATTCACCTTTACCCTTACTTAAATAAATAAATGAAAATTAAAAGAAGATTATTTTTTTAATTAATTATTAAGCCTAATAAAAATCATTTTTCAAAAATCCAATTATTTTTATTTTTCTTTTATAAATTGAATAATTATTTAAATAATAAATAACTTTCACTAAAAAAAACACTAAAAGAAAGATAAGAAAAAGATAAGAAAGATAAGAAAGATAAGAAAAAGATAAAAAAAAGAAAAGAAAGAAAGAAAAGAAAGAAAAGAAAAAGAAAAGATAAAAAAAGAAAAGAAAGAAAAGAAAAAGAAAAGAAAAGAAAAGAAAGAAAAGAAAGGAAAAATAAAACTAAAAGAAAGATAAAATCAATAAGAAAGAAAAGAAAGAAAGAAAAGAAAGAAAAGAAAAGAAAATATAAAGAATAAAAAATAAAATTTTTTAGATTATTAATAAATCTAAAATTTTCATAAACAAAATACTTACAAATTAGTAATAATAAATTCCATAAAAATAATAATTATATAACTAACAATTAATTAAAGTAATTTCCATATCCGGATGATCTGGCAGGATCTACGGTTTGGAAAATATTAACTTTTTTTTTTAACTAAATAAATTAAATAAATATAAAGATAAAAATCCATATTTACAATATGGATAAAATTGTTTAAAATTTCACCAAATTCCGTGTCCAAATGACTCGGCAGAGTCCATGGTTCGGAATCAAAATCTTCCGTGTCCAAATGACTCGGCAGAGTCCATGGTTCGGAAGTATAAAATTTTATACAAATTAACTTAAAAATCCACATTTCGACTAATTCAGTTAAAATCTCTAAATTAACTGAAAATTATTTAAAAGCAAAGCGAAACAAAATTAAAATCAACTAAGGTGCCAATTTTTGGGCGTTTTAACAAAGTTGTTTTAACGTAACCGTACTCCCGAACCCCCGAACTCTCGCAGACCAATATTTAAGGTGACCAATCGACCTAGGTAAACAGATTGGTGGCGACTCCCGAAAACCCGACGTTGCCACAGCTTGGCGACTCCACTGGGGACTCCACGTTAGTGAGTCGAGCCTAAAGTTGATTTGTTTTGATTTACTTTGCTTATTATGTGGATTTATATGTTATATTTACTTATTCTAAACATGCATAATGCATTCACAATATGAAGCTCTATACCCGAGCTTCCTTAAATCAAACACGATTCTTTCTAAGCGGAATTGGTGTTGCTGTCCTTGTGAGGCCACGGTCTCCAAGCCTTCACCGGTTTCAAAGTAGCAAAGTAGTGTATTGCCTTCTGAGACGGTTAGTCTCTGCATGGGCCCACGAAAAGCTACGACTCGAATTAATCCATTCCTTACATTAACCCTAGAGGGTAAGGAATCGGGCCGTCACTATGATTTAGTGACGGGATTCGGGAACTATCCCTTGCCTTTTTGATAAGCTACCTTATGCATATAGAACTCCCCACTTAACCATAGAACTGACCATAGAATTTCTACCATTTTACCAACGCCATAAGCACGTCCTTGTTATGCTATGTTGTTGCTCTACACTTTTATTTTCTTCGTGTCTTATATTTATGGTTTTAATTCATTTTTCCATAATACTTCATGAGTTGTTAATTGCTATTTAACTTATTAATAACCTTATCTTTCTTGTGCAATTATTCTTCATGCATCAAAACCACGCATCAAATTATGCTAACTTTTTGGTCTTTATAATAACAACTAAAAGTTTTGAAGTTCTACAATAATGGATAAGCAAACTCACTCATTGCATGCATTCCATTACATTAATCACGTGCATATAAAGTATGATAAAAATAATCTCATTGCATGCATTCCATTACATCAATCACACGCATATAAAATCTGATAAAAATAATCTCATTGCATGCATTCCATTACATTAATCACGTGCATATAAAGTCTGATAAAAACATAATCTCACTTTATATTGCATGCATCCATTACATCAATCACACGCATATAAAATCTGATAAAAATAATCTCATTGCATGCATTCCATTACATCAATCACGTGCATATAAATTTTGATAAAAACATAATCTCATTGCATGCATCCATCACATCAATCATATACGCATAGAATCTAATAAAATAAATATTCCTTTAAAAAGGTAAAATTGGACCTCAACACCGATATTCAACTCGGCTCCAAACAAGACTAATGGCAGAACAAACTGAAGGACGTCTCATAGATATAGAGTCCAAGATTGAAAGTATGGCAGAACAAATGAGACAATTGATGGAAAAAATCAAAGGGAAAGCAACTCAAGTTCCCATCAAAGAAGCACAAGATCCCACTTATACTCCGGGATTCACCCCACAACGAGTCTCAGTCCAAGAAAACCTGTTTCAAGAACCAGGACAGTCTGCTAGTGTTCACCTGAAACAAGACACTGTGTATGAAGAGAAGAAGACACCACCAAAGGAAGAAGGAGAATCTCAAAAACTCGAAACAATAGAGAAGAGACTGCGAGCCATTGAAGGAGGTAATATATTCGGATCTCTCTCAGTGGATGACCTCTGCTTAGTGCCAGACGTCATAATCCCTTCGGACATTAAAGTACCGGATTTTGTAAAATACGATGGAACGAGTGATCCCATCACTCACATCACACTGTTCCTAAGGAGACTACAACCACTCACAAAAGATGAAAAGGTGTGGATTGCACTTTTTCAGGAAAGTCTCACAAAATCAGCATTGCAGTGGTATCTAAGTCAAGGACCAAGAAACATCAAAACTTGGAATGACCTTGCTCAGGCCTTCATCGGCAACTATAAACATGTTATGGACTTGGCTCCGGATCGCCAAACTCTCCAAAACATGGAGAAGAAAAAGCCAGAAACTTTCAAGGAATATGCCCAACGGTGGAGGGACTTAGCTGCACAAGTTCAGCCACCCATGACAGAAAAAGAAATGGTCACTTTGTTTGTCCAGACACTGAAATACCCATATTATGACAAACTCATTGGCAATTCGGCAACTAATTTCTCCGATGTTGTCATGTCTGGAGAAAGGATCGAGCATGGGATTAGGACTGGGAAGATTGCTGAGTCCTTTAGTGATCCTATGAAAAGAGGAGGACCATCTAGAACAAAAGATGAAGAAGTACAACAAATAGGACGCGAAAGAGGGATTCCCCTCGTAGGTACTGTGGCTACAGGTCCTCGCCTATCCTATTCTGCCAAAAGGCCCAATTATTATCCTACCAATAGGCCCAATGACTATCCTCCCAATATGCCCAATGATTATCCTTCCAATAGGCCTAATGATTATCCTCCCAATAGGCCCAACAATTATCCTCTCAACAGGCCTAATCAGTTACGGCCACCTGTTCTGACTCCTCCAGTACCCACACGAAGACCAAAAGAAGTTTTTGCACCAATTCCCATGACTTACACTGAGTTGTATCCAAAACTCATAGAAAGTCAACTTATCCGTCCAATTCCTACAAATCCATTTGGACCCCCATATCCAACGTGGTATGACCCCAACATAACTTGCCCATATCATGATGGCGTTCCAGGCCATGGCTTGGAAAATTGCACAGCATTGAAACGTATAGTCCAACAATTAATCGAATCAAAGTGGTTGGACTTTTCCGATGAACCGAACGTCACTCACAATCCATTGCCGCCTCATCAAGAAAAACCAGTCAATATGATAGAAGAACACCGGCTGATGAAAAAGTCAGTCAATGATATCATAACCCCTCTTAAGCATGTATATTCATGCCTTGTGAAAGAAGGGATTATCATGGGAAAGCCTTCTTTTGGACATGAAGAAGTTGAAGATGAGGAATGGTGCAACTTTCATGACAGTAAGAGTCATTCTATCCAAGAATGTTCAGAATTCCGTAAGAATCTGCAAAGACTCATAGACTCATCCCAACTTATCGTTTTTATGATGATGTGAATGTGATCATTAAAGAACAAGAAGTCAATGCTATACCAATCTCAAAACCTACTCTTAAGCCGTCAAGTCCCAAGGCCATTCCTCTACAAATCAAACAAAACCGAGGTCAAGCTGCTAGGCCCGATGTGATTGGTAATTGAAAGTGAAGATTTTGAGCTGGAATTACATTGATTTTGGAAGGGCTCCAAGTCAGATCTGACCTAACAGTCCGCATACATTTTCGAATGACAGGGAATCCTTTGAATAAACTTGTATCTTTGAAAGCTTGCAAAAGTAATCTAATAGTAAAAATCTCCTAGATTTAGTCCAGAATCTAGGGTGTAGTCTTTGTTAGATGGACACCTGGTATTCTTTCTGGTACAACAAAAAGATGTAATGCGTGCATTCTACTACTTTCCATTTTTACACTCTTTGCCATTATACTATCTATTATTGCCATCACACTTTACTTTTTGACAACTGGTAATTCTTTTTGTTCTCTAACAAAAAGATGTTACGTGTACATTATACCACTTTTTAATTCCATTATTACATCTACATATTGTACCAATTTTTACCAAAAATTCAATTATTACACCTACACATTCTATCACTTCTTACCAAAAATTCTGTTTTTACATCCATCTCTCACTCCTTTCCATTATACTATCCATTATTGCTATCATACTTTGCTTTCTAAATGATACTACTCGTGGGTGAAAATAAAAAGTTAAGGAAAATTTGATAGTAATGATCTTGAAAGTGCTGCCAAATCTAGTAAGAAGGATTTCATATGTTGCACCTCAACCCTCAAAAAGAATTCACAGTGGTTATCAACATCCTTGCAAGGAGTCCGGGATTAACTTCTAAAGAAGCTAGCTCTCATATTAAATGACTTCAGTGGCCTCCCAATTCTCACAAATGCTCAATACAAAAAAAAATTCTCAGTTTTCCACAACACAAATTCCAACAAAGGAAAGAAGTTCCTCCCTTCCATCAAAAGCTATTAAAGAGAAAATCCAAACAAGAAAAAAAAATCCAAAAAAAAAAAAAGAGACTGAGAAGCAAATAAAGCCACTTGAGTCATCTTACTTCAAGAAGGCTATGATCTCGGTTCTCCATAACACAAACTCCAAAAAAAAAAAGGAAAAAGTTCATCCCTTCCATCAAAAAGCCAACAAGGGAAAATTCAAAACCAAAAAAAGCGAGACTGAGAGCAAACACAAGCAAGTAAGGCCACTTGAATCATCTCATTTCAAGAAGGCTATGATCTCGGTTCTCTGTAACAAAAACTCCGAAAAGGAAAAAGTTCATCCCTTCCACCAAAAAGCCAACAAGGGAAAATTCAAAACCAAAAAGAACTGAGAACAAGCACGAGCAAGCAAGGCCACTTGAGTCATCTCACTTCAAGAGAGTTATCAAGTATGTTATCACCATAGCTCACACAAAAAAACAAAAAAACAAAAAAAAAAAGAGGAAAAAGGGCTCAAACTAGAAAAAAAAAAAAAAAAAAAGAAAAAAAGTGAGCTATGGATTCTAGACTGAAAACCTGCAAAGGCGGTTTAGAACACAAAAGCAACCCTCAAACCAAGCATGCATAAAGATCACAATAGTTGGGGGGCAACAGATGAGGTCTAACTTTCTGGAAAGAGTGGCAAGTTTGAGGTCATCACTATTGAGTTTTTCACCATAATCAAATTTGCTCACGAGTAGTATTAAAAGACCCTTCTTTCACACCACTCAAACTTAACTTTATTCAGACCTAATATTTACCTCTTAATATCATTCTCATTCAGCTAAAAGACTGCCACAAAAAAAAAAAAAAATATTCAAACTTAACTTTCCTCACACCTAACATTTACCTCTCGATATCATCCTCATTCAGTTAAAAGGCTATTATTGTGAATCATGTTTCTACCTTATTGCCTTGCACAGTTTATGTCTTCGAGTTGGAAAGGGAAGAATGGCAGGGCATTTTAATTGAAAACAAAGACCGTAAATTACTTTGTCAAGCTTTGAAAATTGATGAAAGTTTTTCTTTAAGGCCAAACCATTATTCATTAATGTATGTAGAGTTAAAAGTAAGGAGATAGCTTGAGTCTTTCTTTAATAAGATGTGGTTCTTGTAAGAGAAATTTACGATCAAGTGCCATCACAAAGGTCTAGAAATCCTCAACCTTCTGTTAAATCAAAGGCGAGATGATATCTCTTTCCACATAAACACCATAATCAAGGGGGCAAAGTAGTCTCTACTAAGCGCAAGAAAAGTACTGCCAAGAAAGAAGCTCAATAGATAAGGGGACAAGTCTTATGGATCAGAACCTGAGTCTAAGGAAGAGCAATCATTCGGACTGTAACATGGGGGTAAACAAGTGTCGGCATGGCCACAAGAAAATGGGCAAAGCAGACATTGAAAGTAAAGCCTTTGATGGTATCAAATCCATGACAAAGGATGAGTATTCGAAAGAGATATAAATTATGAGGTGGGCCAACCTTAAAGAAATTGAGGCCAAAATTCAAAGAACAAGTCAAAGAAAGAGGATTTTGAAAAGAGTTGGGCTTTTGAGGCAGTGAACAAAAGCTGGAAAGCATAAAGAGATTCAATGATAGTCCAAGAAGGCAATCATAAAGAAGATCCAGTAAAGCAAAGACATGAAGAACTAGATTCACCAAAAATAAAAAATAAAAAAATAAAATAAAAATAAAAATAAAAAAGAACCATCAATTACACATGCTTTGCATTCATGCATTTCATATCATGCATACATAGCCTTTACATAACAAGGACCAAACGGGAATCACATTCACAGCACAGTTACAGCAGTATAAGCTTAGATCTCAATGTCATCAGCTCTTACCAATCTATCACTGGATACACAGCTAATATGCGGGACCAACCCGCATCAGGAATTCAAGGATAAAGTAGACAATATTGTCAAAAGCTTGGCTACCGATTCAATAATCGAGGCTATGCCTGGAAGGATAGGATTGACGCCAGTTAGTAGTATCCAAGATAAGAGATAGCTATAGCCAAGGATAAGGCAGATATAAAAAAAATATATAAAGTAGACAATATTGTCAAAAGCTTGGCAATTGATTCAATAATCGAAGCTACACCTGGAAGGACAGGATTGATGCCAGCTTAGCAGCATCCAAGATAAGAGATAGCTGTGGTCAAAGATAAGGCAGACATCAAGAAATATTGTCGTTGAAACTTTGTCAAAAGCGGACAATGGATTCAATAATCGAGGACTGGATCAACGGATAAAAAAAAATGTCTATCAAAATGAAGTAGGATCTACTTTTCCGGTTAAACGGCGGATACGGTACTCCGTGACTCTCAAGTCGGTTCTCTCAGTTGCCCATAATAACTGATTCCTTCACCCCTTCTTTCTTTTACTTCCTCCTAGAAAATGGATCCTACTTTTTCCGCCTTGCGAAAGTATTTCCCTTCTCTCCCAATGAACATCCTCAAAAAGATCTACCAAGTTCGCTGTGAACGATTAAGAGTTCTGATGCACAAAGGAATCCCTGAAGATGTGCGGTGGTTAATCGAAGCCAAGGTTCGTCTAGCAGGTGAAATCCCAGAGGCATTTGTGTCTCACATGCCTGGTATAGGCAAAAGCTCTTATGCCAAAAAGCGAAGAGCGAAAAGGTTACAAGTCTGCCATAAATGTGGACGGTGGACTTGTAATACTAAATGTCGATCTTTAGGGATGATCTCTGATAATCGAGAAGATAAAATACGATTCATTAAGAATGGCCTGAGTAAAGACTCGTTGGATGATATCCAATTGACTCTTGAGACGCATTCTTGTGGATCTGTGCAACGTGAACTACTTGGTTTATGGAGCATTTTTCATGAAGAACGAAACCGTTACAGTCCCGGGAATCTGACTGTAAATGACCCTGTTTGCCAGCTTGTAAGAAAACTGGATGGGAAGCAAATCCTCGACTCATAGAAGCCGTTAATGCCGTTACTGGACGAAAAACCAGTGGAAGATGTGAGCCACAGTTACAATTACTGTACATACAGTTTGTTATATTTGGAAAAGTTTGCATTTTCTTTTGACAGATGTACACGCTCCCCTAAGTGTAATCGACACGTTATCCCTTTTCATCACTATAAATGCGTGTTCTTCCTTCTGATTAAGCAGCGGATAAGATACCCCGTGACTTCTAAATTCGGTTATTCTAGTCTCCTACAATAACTGATTCATTTCCCTCTTCTCTCAAATTCTTCTCTCATCAATGGATTCTACTCTTTTTGCACTGTGAAAATACTTTCCTTCCCTTCCAATAAAAGTCCTTAAAAAGATCTACCTGGCTAGATGTGAAAGAATCAGAGTTTTTACACGCAAAGGCATTCCCGATAATGTGCAGTGGATAATTGAAGCTAAGGTCCGTTTGGAGGGTGAAGTTCCAGATGCATTTATGCCCCGCATGCCCGGTTTAGGTAAAAGCCGTTATGCCAAAAGGCGAAGAGCAAAGAGACTAGGCGTGTGTTATAAATGTGGGCGATGGAATTGTATTACTAAATGTCGCTCTTTAGGATACATCTCCATAAATCGTGAAGATAAAAGAAAATTCATTAAGAATGGCCTGCGTAAGGAATCTCTGGAAGATATCCGAGAGACTCTTGAAACGCATTCTTGTGGAAAAGTGCAAGGTGAAATTATCAGTTTATGGAGGACTTACCATAAAGAACGAAACCGTTACAGTCTTGGGAATGTGACTTTAAACGATCCTGTTTGTCAGTTTGTAAGAAAACTGGATGGGAAGCAAATCCCCGACTTATAGAAGGCATTGAAGCCATTACTGGACATAAATCAGGGGAAGATGAGAGCCACGGTCATGATTCCTGTACATATAAGCTGTCATTTGTCTTTTCTTTTGACAATAATGTACTTGCTTCTGTAAGTGTAATTAACGCATTATCCATTTCATCACTATAAATATGTGTTAGTTATTTTCGTTTCCTACAATCACTAATTTCTTTCTTTGCCTCCTTCATCAATGGAGTCTTCTCTTTCCGCCTTACGAAAGTATTTTCCTTCCTTCCCAATAAATGTTCTTAAAAAGATTTATCAAGCTAGATGTGAACGATTCAGAGTATTTATGCACAAAGGCATCCCTGATAATGTGCGGTGGCTAATTGAAGCTAAGGTTCGTTCAGCTGGTGAAATTCCCGAAGCGTTCTTTCCCCGTATGCCCGGCTTTGGTAAAAGCGCTTATGCCAAAAAAAGAAGAGCAAAGAGGCTAGGCGTTTGTCATAATTGTGGATGGTAGATTTGCGGCAATAAATGTCGTTCTCCAGGAGTGATCACCAGAAATCGTAATGATAGAATAAAATTCATCAAGAATGGCTTGCGTAAGGAATCTCTGGAAGATATTCGAGAGGTTCTTGAAGCGCATTCTTGCGGAATAGTGCAATTTGAGGTTGTTGGATTATGGATAATTTTCCAAAAAGAACGAGATCGTTATAGTCTTGGGAATCTGACCCTAAACGACCATGTTTGCCAGTTTGTGAGAAAGCTAGATGAGATGCAAATCACCGATTCATAGAAAGCATTGAAGCCATTACTGGACGCAAAGCCAGTAGAAGACGAGGATCAAAGTCACGATTACTGTACATGCTAGCTGTCGCTTTTGAAATTTTCCTCCCCTTTTGGTAATAATGTATCCACTCCTGACGTGAACCAAAGTCACGATTACTGTACACGCTAACTCTCGCTTTTGAAATTTTCCTCCCCTTTTGGTAATAATGTATTCACTCCTGACGTGAACCAAAGTCACGATTACTGTACATGCTAGCTGTCGCTTTTGAAATTATCCTCCCAATAATGTACCCACTCCTGACATGAGATACAGTTATGATTACTGTATATAGCTGCCACTTTTTAAAATTTTCCTTCTCTTCCAACAATCACGTACCTACTCCTGACGTAAACTACAGTAGTGACTACTGTACATGCTAGCAGCTATTTTGAAAATTTTCCTCCTCTTTTAACGATAGTGTACCCATACCTGACCAAAGTCATACTCGTGACTACTGTGAATAGCTAGCAATAATGTATCCATTCTTGAAAATAAAATTATTGCATTATCTCTTCATCTCTATAAATATATCCTCTTTTCTCACAAGGGTAAGGATAGGAATGGAGAAAACCCCAACTCGTAAATCCCGAAGTATTTGTGTATTTTCTGGGGCTTTTCCTGGAAAAGATGAAGAGTATTTAAAAGCAGCCAACCATTTGGGTAGAGTATTAGCTGAGCGAAAAATACATTTAGTTTATGGAGGAGGTAGTGTCGGATTAATGGGAGGTGTAGCATCAGCAGCATCTCTAGGAGGAAGTCAAGTTCTGGGCATTATCCCTGGACCTCTGAAATTTATTTCTGGGGGCACGATTGGAGAAGAATTAGTGGTTAAATATTTGCAAGAGCGTGTGTTACAAATGCTTTTAAATGCTGATGCTTTTATCGCTCTACCAGGTGGTTTGGCACATTGGGAGAAGTCTTTCAAATTGCTTCCATGGCCCAACTTAATTTGCATAGGAAATCCATTGGGCTTTTAAATGTTAACAATTTCTTTACAGGTCTGATAGCTTTTATGGATTATGCTATGCAGAAGAATTTCATATCAAGAGTGGCACGGCGAATCATAATATCCGCAACAACTGCTGAAGAATTGCTAGATAAAATACAAGCTTTTGTTCCTGAACCAGATCCAGCAATGATTCAGATAGACTGGACACGACAGTCTTTCCCGACCAGTTCACTCCCATAATGGTCATCTACTCACCCTGTTGAAGTATTGTGGAAGAAAGAAGCGATCTGATCCGTTTTTCTTGTCTTTTAGTTTTATTATCAGCATTTTCTTTCACGTTTCAGTTTTTCTTTTCAGGGAATTTCTTGTTTATAATATAGCTTCGTCCATGCTGATATTAAAACCATAGGACAACGCCTTTAGGATGGAATGGCTGAGTAAAGAGTAATTTTTATTACTCTTGAGACGCATCCTATTAGGTCTACTAGGCATAACATTTTGGGGTAGTTAAGCTTTAACCTTATTCGGATGACATATCTCACAAGGGAATCTATATTTACTGAAGAAAATATTAGATGAACCTTGAATATTGATTCCAAACATCCGTTCCCTTTACATAATTTGTCAGTGTTATTGTCATCATCAAGATTCACTCGTTTTATCGAAGCCTAATTCTTTGCGCTCGCCTATTATGAAAATTCACACTTTCGAAGAAAATTATTCCAATTTCAATTGCTTTCATATAAATTTCGCTCGAGGTCCTAAGGAAAGCTCCTTAGCCTCAAAATCAATTTTCATCATCGGGGTTTTAAGGATGAAACCTTTGCCTAGAAAATAATCAATTTTCATCATCGGGGTTTTAAGGATGGAACCTTTGCCTTGAAAACAATCAATTTTCATCATCGGGGTTTTAAGGATGGAACCTTTGCCTCGAAAAGAATCAATTTTCATCATCGGGGTTTTAAGGATGGAACCTTTGCCTCGAAAATAATCAATTTTCATCATCGGGGTTTTAAGGATAGAACCTTTGCCTCGAAAACAATCAATTTTCATCAATTCGAGGTTTTAAGGATGGAACCTTTGCCTCGAGATCAATCAATCAATCCGAGGTTTTAAGGATAGAACCTTTGCCTCGAGATCAATCAATCAATCCGGGGTTTTAAGGATAGAACCTTTGCCTCGAGATCAATCAATCAATCCGGGGTTTTAAGGATGGAACCTTTGCCTCGAGATCAATCAATCAATCCGGGGTTTTAAGGATGGAACCTTTGCCTCGAGATCAATTATCAATCCGAGGTTTTAAGGATGGAACCTTTGCCTCGACATCAATCAATCAATTCGAGGTTTTAAGGATGGAACCTTTGCCTCGAGATCAATCAATCAATCCGAGGTTTTAAGGATAGAACCTTTGCCTCGAGATCAATCAATCAATCCGAGGTTTTAAGGATAGAACCTTTGCCTCGAGATCAATCAATCAATTCGGGGTTTTAAGGATGGAACCTTTGCCTCGAGATCAATCAATCAATCCGAGGTTTTAAGGATAGAACCTTTGCCTCGAGATCAATTAATCAATCCGGGGTTTTAAGGATGGAACCTTTGCCTCGAGATCAATCAATCAATCCGAGGTTTTAAGGATAGAACCTTTGCCTCGAGATCAATCAATCAATCCGTGGTTTTAAGGATGGAACCTTTGCCTCGAGATCAATTATCAATCCGAGGTTTTAAGGATGGAACCTTTGCCTCGACATCAATCAATCAATTCGAGGTTTTAAGGATGGAACCTTTGCCTCGACATCAATCAATCAATCCGGGGTTTTAAGGATGGAACCTTTGCCTCGAGATCAATCAATCAATCCGGGGTTTTAAGGATGGAACCTTTGCCTCGAGATCAATCAATCAATCCGAGGTTTTAAGGATAGAACCTTTGCCTCGAGATCAATCAATCAATTCGGGGTTTTAAGGATGGAACCTTTGCCTCGAGATCAATCAATCAATCCGAGGTTTTAAGGATAGAACCTTTGCCTCGAGATCAATCAATCAATCCGGGGTTTTAAGGATGGAACCTTTGCCTCGAGATCAATCAATCAATCCGAGGTTTTAAGGATAGAACCTTTGCCTCGAGATCAATCAATCAATCCGGGGTTTTAAGGATGGAACCTTTGCCTCGAGATCAATTGTCAATCCGAGGTTTTAAGGATGGAACCTTTGCCTCGACATCAATCAATCAATTCGAGGTTTTAAGGATGGAACCTTTGCCTCGAGATCAATCAATCAATCCGAGGTTTTAAGGATAGAACCTTTGCCTCGAGATCAATCAATCAATCCGGGGTTTTAAGGATAGAACCTTTGCCTCGAGATCAATCAATCAATCCGAGGTTTTAAGGATCGAACCCTTGCCTCGAGATCAATCAATCAATCCGAGGTTTTAAGGATGGAACCTTTGCCTCGAAAACAAATAATCAATCAATCAGTCCATCTTACAACGATAGGAGCTTTCCTATCGTTAGAGGTTCTAAGGACATTTCCTTAACCTAAAACAAACAATCAATCCATCAGTCCATCTTACAACGATAGGAGCTTTCCTATCGTTAGAGGTTCTAAGGACCTTTCCTTAACCTCAAACAAATAATCAATCAATCAGTCCATCTTACAACAATAGGAGCTTTCCTATCGTTAGAGGTTTTAAGGACCTTTCCTTAAACCTTACTGTTTGGGCGGCGAGAACATTCTCAATGCCTACCTAAGCCGGACGAAATTTGGTAACGACTTTGCATACATCATGTCCCATGAAGCATGCAAAGGGGGGCAGCTGTTGACACCCAATTTCGTCCGGGTGTTTTAAAATTTTGAAAAAAATTTTATTAAAAAAAATTAATTTAAAAAAAAATATATTACTATTATTATTAAAAAAATTTAATTAGTTTAAAATATATTTTTGTTTTGTGAAAATTTGATTTAAAATGATATATGTGTGAATATGTGTATGTTTGAAATAAAATAAAATTTCATGAAAAAATGACAAAAAATTAAAAGTTTGAGGTAAAAATGACAAAATTGAGAAGTTTCGGAAAAAATTGACAAATTCTAAAAGTTCCAGGAGCATTTGGTAGTTTGTCACATAAAATTTTGAGCCTGCCGACGTTTTTGGCTCAAATTGACAGAAAACGACAAAATTGTCAAAATCAGAAGCTTCAGGAACTTATCCTGAGGCTGAGAGACGTAAAGGACTAAAATTGTCATTTTACCAATTTAAGAGATAAGTTTGAAATTTTTTATTAATTTATCCATCAACAGTTCAGCTAAACTTCCTCTATAAATAGCCCCCCAAATTTTGTGCTGAACACAGAAAAAAATACAGAGAAAGCTTAGAGCTCCGTTTTAAAAAATAGAAAAAATTACTGCCTTAGCCCCTGGCTCTCCTTCCTTTCTCCAGAAAATCCCAAAATTTTTTATTTTGACAGTTCGACCATCTTCTTCCTTCCATTTCCCGTGCGTTCTCTCTCTCTCTCCTCTCGTTTTCTCTCTCTTTCTCCTTCCTCTGCCGTCCGCGCCGCCGCCACGCCGCCGCTGCGTTCCTCCCTTGCGCCACCCTGCCCTTCCTCTTCCTCCCCTGCGCCGTGCCTGCTCCTCCCTCCTCCTCCCTCGCGTGTGCTCTGTCTCACGTTCCCAGCAAAATTCAAAATTAAAACTAAAGGGTACAACCCTTGTTTTGTCCTCTATTTTTTTTATTTCTTTCACTTTGGTCACTAACCTTTTATTTTGTTCTTGCAGAATTAATTCCTAACTATTTTAATTTTTACTTGTTTTACTTATTTGTTATTATTACTAACCCCTTTTTTTTTGTTATTAACTTACTAACAACTAACTTTTAATATTATTATTGTTACTAACCTTTTAATTTTTGCATTATTACTAACTTTTATAATTGTTGTTAACAATTAATTAACTTTTTATTATTGTTGTTAATTAATTAATTTAATTAACTTGGCTAACTTTTTATTATTGTTGTTAATTAATTTAATTAACTTGTCTAACTTTTTATTATTTTTGTTAATTAATTAATTAACTTGGCTAACTTTTATTGTTGTTAATTAATTAATTAATTAACTTGGCTAACTTTTATTGTTGTTAATTAATTAATTTAATTAACTTGGCTAACTTTTATTGTTGTTAATTAATTAATTTAATTAACTTGACCAACTTTTTATTATTGTTGTTAATTAATTAATTTAATTAACTTGACTAACTTTTTATTATTGTTGTTAATTAATTAATTTAATTAACTTGACTAACTTTTTATTATTGTTGTTAATCAATTAATTTAATTAACTTGACTAACTTTTTATTATTGTTGTTAATCAATTAATTTAATTAAACTTGGCTAATTTTTATTATTGTTGTTAATTAATTTAATTAACTTTGCTAACCTTTATTATTATTTATTTTTAAAGTGGATGGCCAAAAAGCCCCACTTTATTATTATTAATTTTCCTTTATATAATTTTTTTTAATTTAATTCACCTTTACCCTTACTTAAATAAATAAATGAAAATTAAAAGAAGATTATTTTTTTAATTAATTATTAAGCCTAATAAAAATCATTTTTCAAAAATCCAATTATTTTTATTTTTCTTTTATAAATTGAATAATTATTTAAATAATAAATAACTTTCACTAAAAAAAACACTAAAAGAAAGATAAGAAAAAGATAAGAAAGATAAGAAAGATAAGAAAAAGATAAAAAAAAGAAAAGAAAGAAAGAAAAGAAAGAAAAGAAAAAGAAAAGATAAAAAAAGAAAAGAAAGAAAAGAAAAAGAAAAGAAAAGAAAATAAAGAAAAGAAAGGAAAAATAAAACTAAAAGAAAGATAAAATCAATAAGAAAGAAAAGAAAGAAAGAAAAGAAAGAAAAGAAAAGAAAATATAAAGAATAAAAAATAAAATTTTTTAGATTATTAATAAATCTAAAATTTTCATAAACAAAATACTTACAAATTAGTAATAATAAATTCCATAAAAATAATAATTATATAACTAACAATTAATTAAAGTAATTTCCATATCCGGATGATCTGGCAGGATCTACGGTTTGGAAAATATTAACTTTTTTTTTTAACTAAATAAATTAAATAAATATAAAGATAAAAATCCATATTTACAATATGGATAAAATTGTTTAAAATTTCACCAAATTCCGTGTCCAAATGACTCGGCAGAGTCCATGGTTCGGAATCAAAATCTTCCGTGTCCAAATGACTCGGCAGAGTCCATGGTTCGGAAGTATAAAATTTTATACAAATTAACTTAAAAATCCACATTTCGACTAATTCAGTTAAAATCTCTAAATTAACTGAAAATTATTTAAAAGCAAAGCGAAACAAAATTAAAATCAACTAAGGTGCCAATTTTTGGGCGTTTTAACAAAGTTGTTTTAACGTAACCGTACTCCCGAACCCCCGAACTCTCGCAGACCAATATTTAAGGTGACCAATCGACCTAGGTAAACAGATTGGTGGCGACTCCCGAAAACCCGACGTTGCCACAATCACAAATGAAATTTTCAATAACCTTACCATTGCGGAGTGTAATGATTGATTTCACTTAATTCATGGTTTGATCTTTGGGATTCGATTGTGGTTGAGAAGGAAATTGCTTTTTCTCCCAAATGTTGAGTGCAAGAGTATATTTCAAATCAATTATGGTTTGACTTGTTTAAGCGTTGATTGACTCTTGCTTTTCAATGAATGAATGCTATGTTTCTTCAAAATTTTTTCTAAAAGGAGGAACATAAGTTGTATATCCTTGAGATTATTAAAAATTTTGTTGGGTGTACGAAGGTGGTTGTGACGGTTGAGCATGACTGTCACTTCTTTAACTAAAATTTGGATAATTCCTCCAACCAGGATTGTAAGTTTGTGAGTATGGATTTTGGGTTAGCCTCTTGAAGTTGTTCAATGCATTGACTTATTCATGGAGACATTCTTTAAAAGAGGACAAAGTTGGGAAATTGCTAGTGGAATGATCATTGGTCTCACAAATGTGACAAATAATTTCTTCAACAGATTTTAATTGACTAACTTTCTTCATTTCTAAAGTCTCAACCTTTCTAGCTAGAGATACAAATTTTGCTTGGAGGCCATTATCTTCCTTAAGATGGTATATGTCTCCACAAGATGCAAGGAATTGAGTTTTACCTGTGGTCTCGTAGGTACCAATAGTGTCCCAATTCTGTGCATTTTTTGCTAGCAAGTCAAGATAATTCATATCTCATCAGGATCTTTATCCTCAAATGTTTTAGTGCACATCAATTTCACCATTTATTTTTCCCTAGGTGTAAAACCTACATAAAAATATTAAACTAATCTCTATATTTCAAAACCATGGTGTGGCATGTGTTAAGTAAATCTTTGTATATATCCCAACACTGGTAAAAAATTTCCCAAGAATTTTTTTTTTCAAAAATTAGTGTTACAATTATTGTTGAAAATGATGATTTGCCTTTTAATTACCATAAAGAAGAGAGAAAATTAAATCCTTATAAAATGATTTAAATCATTACTTACACAAATTATCAAAAAAAAAAATAGGAGTAAGGAAGTGGTCCTTGATGCTATGTGGAGCAAAAACCATTATGACAGTGCTTGCCCAAATGGTAAGAAGGTCTCATGGGATGTTGTCATGTGGAACACGAGTTCAGTGTCGAGACCATGGTTGTAAAACCAGGATCGGACCGGATAGTTGGACCGGTTCGACAGCCAACCGTTGCTCCTTGCGGCCCGGCTACCGGCCCATATATACTTTGGTTAAAAACAGGTCAAAACCATGAAAAACCGTATGGAACCATCAAACTGTCGAACCGCCTGAAGCGACGGTCTAACATAATTACTTAACAAGTGCAATAAAAAACTGTAAAGAAAAAAAAATCCTATGTCTGTTTGAATTCAATTACCCATAAGAAAAAAAAAATATTGATTATTGAAGGAGAAGCCTGATAGTTACTTCCTCCCTCCCTGACTCGCCACTGCTTTGTTCATTGTTCATCATCATCATCACTGTTCTGCTTTCTCTTTCTGCCACTACCCTGGCGGACATGACATCCACCCACGTGCATACTGCATACGGCCTTCTGTTTCTGAACTTTGCTCATCGTCGAGCGTCCTACCTCCATGCTCCATTCCCACTGCTCTCTGCTCACCTCATCGTTGTCGTCGGCACTGCACACAACTATTGTCTCTCAATTTTAAGGCTCTCAAGTCTCAACTAATTTAGAAGTATTTATAATAGGGTCAGTCAATCTCAAGTCTCAATTTTTAATCTTTTTACTTCTTTTGCTTTTGGTTTTTTCTTGCAGCCTTTGACTAACAAGTCTATCTACAGACTACAAGTCCATCTCCTGTACGTTTTCTACAGACTACAAGTCTCCTGCATGTTTTCTTTGACTTCTTTTGTATTTTTTTTATTTTTTTTGTTGCGGCCTTTGACTGTTTTTTTTTGTTGCAATCTTTGACAAGTCTACTATTTGTTTTCTTTATCTTGTCTGAGTAGCTGGAGACTTGGATGTTTTCATTAATTCAATTCTCTGTAATTTCAGAATTTTCATGATTTCGATGTATGGAGAAATTGTAGTGAATGAACTAAATACGTTATTCTTAACAAGGAAATATGTGAATTTGGCTTGTGTTAAGTTAATTAACTTGGTGATGCTTGAAGGTATTAATAGATGAATGATCTTGTGATAAATTATTGTGTATTGTTGTTATTTGAAAAGAAATAATGATGCTAAAAGAAAAATGTGTTGTCATTAAATATTATGAATAGGTAAACAAAACAGCATATGTTTAGATTTGAGAGAATTGTGGCTGCTGCAATACTTTTTTTATCCTTGTGTTGAATGAACCAACAGTTCAACCGGTTGAACCATGAACTTTTGCCTTTGGCAATTCTATCCCTGGTTCGGTTTTTACAACATTGGTCGAGACATTGACTTACCCTTTAGTTGATAAAAAGGCCTTTCTACTTAGGATATATGATGTCATATGGGAATTGTTGAGCCAAATTGTTGCTACTTGTGTGATGATGGAGAAGAACTAGAATCACATTTTCTTTACTTGTACCTTTTGTTGAGAAGATGCTTTCTAAAATAATGAAATAGTTGAGGATTTACAGGGGGGTTCACATATGGAGGAAGGCTATTTATTAGTTACGCTCAAAGTTTAACAAAATGTCAGTCTCAGGGAAAATATGTAGAACTACTTTTGCATCAGTCATATAACACATATGAAAAAGAGCAGAAAAGCTGATGTTTTATTGGGAGCCATTGCACCTTGCAACAAGTGGTTGATAGAATTCACTTTAATGTTTGTGTTCGTGTGAACCATTTTGATCTATAAAAAAGTACTGGATGGAACTCTGTGTTTAGCTTTTGATTCCTGTTTTTTCTTTACCTTGGTATGTCAGGTGATCCTTATACATTTTCTCAATTGCTATATGATTTACCATTGCCCCTAAAAAAATTGTTTTTAAATTATTAATAATTTGTTAATTTTTTTATATCTATATATAATAATTACTTATCTAAATTATATATTTATTGAAAAATTATACTTTAAGAATTACGAAGAGTATTTTAAGATATATATTCTATGCGTATCATATTTTTTTTATTTTTAATTTTTTTAAAATATATATGTAAAAATGCAATAAAAATGATTTTTTATTAAAAAAAACCATTATTCAATTGATTATTAGACATAGGTAATACTCATTCCCATTTTTCTTTTTGGCCCCTATAAAATATCAATGATTAGGCTGTTACTTTTAAAATTTAAAAACTTACTTCAAAATTTTATCAAAATTCTACATTTATTTTGTAACTTTTAATATAAGAAATAAAATGAATGTTTTTTAAAAATTAAAAATACCAAATAGTACTTTCTTCAAAAAAAAAAAAATAAGGACTACTACATTATACTTTCAATGTGAAATTTGAAATAACGATAATATGGTAAATTAATGATTGAAAAAACTTAATAACTATGAAAATGTTGTAAGGATTTTGAAATTAATGGAAACAGCATATAATGCATCGGTTTTAAGACAAAGGCGGTTTTAGCTTTAATATTTAACATTGAATTCAGAAAAAAATGACTAAAAATAAAAATAATAAATTTTATAAATGATAAATGAACTCAACTTAAGTTGTTTTAAATAAATTGAAGCATAATTTGATTTTTTAAGTCCACAAATTAGTTACTATAATCATGTTACACACAGACTGTAGGACATAAAGTATGTTATTTATTACTAATTTTTTTTTGTTATAATAACTAAATTTTCATATGTTGGTGAAAAAATAATTTAAGGCAAATAAATAATTTAATTTTAATAAAGATTAATGTGTTATTTTTTTAAGTTGATAGTTTTATAATACGGCCTGAAGAGTACAAATATATTACATATGAGATAATTTTCATTTTGAGTTATTAAGGGATTTTTTTTTTTACATATGAGAACCAAAAGACAAATAAAAAAGATAACATCCAGAGTAAGAAATATTGATGAAGGTAAAAGCTTGAAACGACAATAATTTATGTGATAATGTGGCACAAATTTGCCTATATAAAAAATAAGAGCAAAAATATATTATTGCAATAATAAATAAGTAAAATAACTCTAATAACGAAAAAAAACTCTACTAATAAGTGAGTTTTCGAGGTCCTGTGGTATAATGTCGACTTGGTCCTTTAAGTTCATTGTCCCTTTTGTTTGAGTCATAAAATAAGCAATAGTGGCATTGCAATTGTCAAGGGGCTTATATGTTCCGTTTTACAAAATTTAAGGACTCATTAGACCCAATGTATAGTCGTAGGGCTGTGTCAAAAATGTCTGAGTCATCAAAATTTGGGGGTTAAGTCATGAATTTGTTATTTACAATTGTGGGTGGTGACTCATCCAAGAGCTGAACGTTTCAATATTTACATTTATAAATGCACCACTGAAAAGTGAATTTTGCCATTCTACTGAAAATTTATAAAAGTGAACTATTTTTTCTTCAAAACTGAATTGTTTTGTGATTTGATATATATAGGGACCATAATGGAATGATTTTTAGAGTTAGGGACTCACATTTACCATATTTTTTTGCGTTTGAAAGTTGAAGCCATTGGCGCATACCAAAACAAAGAAAAGCATCAGTCCAAGTTCGCAGTCTCCTTCACCCAGACCGGAGGTCTGTTCATCACAAAGAAATCGGCGCCGCCTTCGACGTCGTCAGCTATCTCTCTCCCTCTCATGATCTGATCTCACAGGAGCTCGTTTTAGATCTCCAATTACTCTCTCAATCCTCTCTCTCTCTCGCCAGATTTGCTGATGGATTTGTCTGGGTATTTTCTGAAGGCTTCCGGTGAGTGCTCATGGAATACTTGTTATACTTCTCCCAGTTATTCCTCGTTAGGTATTTTTCTGCTTGTTATTGCTTTTATTTGGTCCCTTTCAGCCGGATTATTGTTACTATCAATCATATATGAATCTGGGTAAATTCTTCAGACTTGTACATTTCCGCCCAACTGGAACCATTTCCATTCTCCTCCTGTGTGTCCTCGTGCTTGAATTTTTTAGGGCACTGCTTTTTTCTGTGTACCATTAGACGTGCAGAAAATAAAGTTTTGGTTGGTTAGATCTTAATTTAGATAAGAGAGTCAGAAAGGTTGCCCTTTAGTTCCCCCATATGTTCAAGACCCTGTTCATAGGATAAAGGTTGAATCTTTGTTCATAAATTAATAAGAAAGCTATCTCTTCAGTTCCCCTGGCTATTCCTGCTGATTGGATAACGGGACATATCTTTGTTCACATTAAAATTAGAATGAGAAGCTTCTTCGCTTACTCCGCCTATGTTCAGAACCCTGCTCATGGGATAAAACGATAAACCTTTGTCTATGCTTCAGCTGTTTGTAGGCATACCTAACCTGCTCTCCTTATGAGTGAAACCCCATCCCTCTCAGGTAGAGGACAAATCTTTGTTCACATTAGAATAAGAAACTCTCCCTGTGTAGTATGCTAATTGGATAAATGAAACATCTTTATTGACATTAGAATAAGCTTGCTCCATTTTTGGTTCCCTTGCCTGCAGTAGCGGTGAGCAAAATGGGATTGGGAGCAGCCTAATCCGTGAAAACAGGGTTGTGGGAGAGCAATAAAAGCGCATTGCCGCTTTTTCAGAACCCTAATGATTGGATAGCGGGTGGATTTTGTCTTCTTGGCCAAAGAGGTTGGTTTGAAACTTCAGGGGTTTGCACTCAAGTAATATGGAATAAGAGAAATCATAATCTGTGGAGGACCTGAAGTCAGTGAGACCATAAGGAGGGGAGACATAAAGGCCATAAGATCCCTGTCAGACTTGCTAGTCCTACTGTTCCAGATTCTTTAAATTCTGATCCTTCATGGTTCAGGTACATTTTTTTTTTTTTACTGCTTTGACTTGTATGTTAATTGTATAAATGATTATTTTAGCACTGGACCCAAACTGTTCATATCTATTCCTATCTTTCAGAATTTGAACTTGCTGACAGTAAACAATGAGTTTGGACAACTTTTGTACAGGTGTTCAGATGGCAAGAGGAAATAGAAATGGATGTGCCAGTATAATTGGTTGTTCTTCTGAAAGAAGATCAAAACGTCTCTGCAAGACCTTAATACCGCAGCTTCCTGAAGATATTATTGCTGAGATTTTGGAGAGACTTCCCGCAGAATATTTGCATTCAGTTGTGAGGTATGTCTGCAAAAAATGGGACAGCATTCTTCGAGTTCCTCGGTTTATACACTCACAGATCCCTTACTCAGAGAGTGTTCTCATAATCCAGCGGTCTTCCGATCCGCATCACAATCATATTGAGCTTCTTAAGGTAACAGAAAGCGAATCGGTGGTTATTGATCTAGATTGTCCTATACCTGGGGAAGTAATTGCTAGTTGTAATGGTATAATCTTGATGCGTAGAAAATCTCCTCCTCAGGCTCTCTTTGTTGCAAATCTTGTAATGAAACGATTTGTGGAACTCCCTGAAGCTCCCCCAGGAGTGGTGTTTTGCATGCCATGGGCAACCATCACAAGAATTCCACACAGTGGAGAGTTCAAAGTAGTGTGCCTGGGCAAAGATAAAAGACAGCTGGTGTCTACTTGTTTAAGTGACTGGTATGTCCTTACTTTGGGGCATAAAATGTCATGGAGAAGGCTCAAAACCACTCAGCCACTGTTGACACCCAATTTCGTCCGACCAGTTGAAATTTTTTTTTTTAAAAATAAAAAAAAAATAAAAAAATCAATTAATTAATTAAAAGATATAAAATATTGTTTTACGGACATCTTTTTTGTTTTTTTTTTATATAAAAAAATTTATTATTATTAATTAAAAATTAATTAAATTAATTAAAATTAAAATGAAATTAATTAATGAAAAAAAAAAAAATTAAAAGTGGCCGACAGACGCTCCCCGGGCACAAATTTCTTCACCTGCTCCCTTCTCGATTCTTCTTCCCTTTCTATTAAAACAACTCCTCTCTCTCTCACTCGGCAGACACACAACAGAGCTCCTTCTCATCTTCCTCTCCTTCTCATCTCTGACTCTCTCTAAAAACAATTCTCTCACTCTCCTCTCCTTTCGCTATCTCTCTCTTCAGCTTCGCTCTCTCATCTTCCTACTCTCACGATCACATCGCTTCTCCCTCATCTGGGCTCACACACACATGCTTCTGATCTCCGAGCTCTCACGTTCATCTCTCTGTCTCTCCCTCTTCTCACTCCTCCCCTCCCCTCTGCGCTCCTCTGCTGCCGTTCTCTCGGCCCTGCTCCGTCAAGCAGCACCGTAACCTCTTACCCCCGCCGTCCATAGCCTCGACGTCATCGTGACGCTGCCGTCCCTCCACCACCGCGCCCACGCCTCGTGCTCTGCCATACCACGCTCGCCCGCCGTGCCCCCTCGCCCTTGCTGCCAGCTTCCTGCTCCGTCGCCTCCCTCCAGAGCTCCTCCATATCGCCTCCTGCAGCGCCTCCATCCAGCCTGCTGTCGCTTCTCCCCTGCTGGTCGCGCTCCATCTCTGCCTCCCGTTTGCGCTTCGCCCTCGCCGTCTCGCACCTTCCCCGCACACTGCCGTCCCGTCAGCTGCCACGTTGCACAGTCCACCTCATCGCGTCGTCCGCCCCATCCCCTGCCGTCGTTTGCCGCGCCAACTCCCTTACCCATCGCCGCCTTGATCGCCGACGAAACAGAACTGGAATTGAAAAAAAACGAAAACGAAAAAGAAACAGATACGTCTTTGACCAGTCAAAACTTTTTTTGGTAAAAATTCTTGCTTAGTCTCTAGTTTTCTTTATTTTATCCATTTAAGCCACTAACTTCATTTTATCTTGCAGATCAGTCACTGACAGCTGGATTTTCATTGATTTCTTTTTGTTTTATTTATTCTGTCTGTTTGAACTTTGCATTAACCTTAACTATTAAATTTATATAAAATATGTCTTAAATATTTTACTTCATGTTGTCTGTTGTATTTTTGTTTTGTTTGTTTTCTTTTTATTTATTCTCTTTATTTACTCATCGGTTGATTTATTTACTTACTTACTTGACTATTTTATTTATTTACTTATTTATTTATTTACTTACTTCTTTATTTATTTAATTTCTTTGATTTCTTTCTTTGTTTTGTTTGATTTGTCATCTATAAAATTTAATCATTAAATCTATATAGGCATGTCACTCGGAATGTTTAACTCATTTTTATATTCTCTTGTTCTTATAGTTGTGATTTAGATCTCATAATGCATCTTGAAAACAACAAATATTAATAGTGTATAAAAATAATTAGTAAATTAATTACTCATGTATGCTTACTTTTCTCATCATCCAGGAATTAAGAAACGATTTAATAAGAGTCAATTTTATAACACATGGTAAATTTCAAAGATCCGTCCTTGGTGGTTTGATAAAATCTTAAAACGATTATTCGCCCATATCCAGGTGGTTTGGTTAGAATCCATGGTTTGGATGTTAATTAATTTTATTTAAAGCAAACAAAACAAAACAAAAATTAAAATTAAATAACGAAATCTCAATCGCAAACCGACTCGTTGTCCGGATCTGATATGAAAGTCCATAATTTTGGCATAATTTTGATTTTTTTTGCTTCTGGATTTATTTGATTTGTCAATTTGAGACTTTAATTTTGTTTTTTTTAATTTGCAATTAAGTCATTAAATGCACTTATTTTCTATTATACTTTTGTTTGTTCAGCTAATTAAAGGCATAAATTAATTTAGGAATTAACATTAAGTTTAATTATATGATTAGGTTAGATAGTTATTTTTAATAAATAATTTTCCCCTGGTCGGATTTGATTTGTCTATTCAAGACTCTAATATTGTTCTGAGTTACAAATTAGGTGCTATTTTACTTATTTTTTTTAAGTTTTGTTTGGATTATTAAAGTTATGAATTAGTTTAGAAATTAATGTTAAGCTTAATTATAGGATTAGATTAGATAAACTTCTTTTTAATTAATCTAAAAAAATTAGTTTGACATAATCAAAAAGTCACGCTTAGAAAAATTTAATTAAATTAAAATAATTTCCATATCCGGATGATCCTGTAGGATCTACGGTTTGGAAAATATCAAACTTTTAAAATAAATAAATTAAATAAAAAGATAAAAAATCCATATTTTTACGATATGGATTAAAATTTCGTCAAATTCCGTGTCCAAATGACTCGGCAGAGTCCATGGTTCGGAATCCAAATCTTCCGTGTCCAAATGACTCGGCAGAGTCCATGGTTCGGAAGTATAAAATTTCATACAAATTAATTAATTTAAAAATCCACATTTCGACTAATCCAGTTAAAATTTCTAATTTTGAAAATTAACTGAGAATTATTTAAAAGCAAAGCAAAACAAAATTAAAATCAACTAAGGTGCCAATTTTTGGGCGTTTTAACAAAGTTGTTTTAACGTAACCGTACTCCCGATCCCCGAACTCTCGCAGACCATATTTTAGGTATCCAATCGACCTGAGCGAAAACCGATTGGTGGCGACTCCCGAAAACGATCCGCACGTTGCCACAGCTTGGCGACTCCACTGGGGACTCGACGTTAGTGAGTCGAGCCTAAAGTTGATTTGTTTTAATTTACTTTGCTTATTATGTGGATTTTTATATGCTATATTTACTTAGCGAAAACATGCATTATGCATTCACAATATGAAGCTCTATACCCGAGCTTACTTAAATCGAACACGATTCTTTCTAAGCGGAATTGGTGTTGTTGTCCTTGTGAGGCCATGGTCTCCAAGCCTTCACCGGTTTCAAAGTAGCAAAGTAGTGTATTGCCTTCTGAGACGGTTAGTCTCTGCATGGGCCCACGAAAAGCTACGACTCGAATTAATCCATTCCTTACATAAACCCTAGAGGGTAAGGAATCGGGCCGTCACTATAATTTAGTGACGGGATTCGGGAACTATCCCTTGCCTTTTTGATAAGCTACCTTATGCATATAGAACTCCCCACTTAACCATAGAACTGACCATAGAATTTCTACCATTTTACCAACGCCATAAGCACGTCCTTGTTATGCTATGTTGTTGCTCTACACTTTTATTTTCTTCGTGTCTTATATTTATGGTTTTAATTCATTTTTCCATAATACTTCATGAGTTGTTAATTGCTATTTAACTTATTAATAACCTTATCTTTCTTGTGCAATTATTCTTCATGCATCAAAACCACGCATCAAATTATGCTAACTTTTTGGTCTTTATAATGACAACTAAAAGTTTTGAAGTTCTACGATAATGGATAAGCAAACTCACTCATTGCATGCATTCCATTACATTAATCACGTGCATATAAAGTATGATAAAAATAATCTCATTGCATGCATTCCATTACATCAATCACACGCATATAAAATCTGATAAAAATAATCTCATTGCATGCATTCCATTACATTAATCACATGCATATAAAATCTGATAAAAATAATCTCATTGCATGCATTCCATTACATTAATCACGTGCATATAAAGTCTGATAAAAACATAATCTCACTTTATATTGCATGCATCCATTACATCAATCACACGCATATAAAATCTGATAAAAATAATCTCATTGCATGCATTCCATTACATCAATCACGTGCATATAAATTTTGATAAAAACATAATCTCATTGCATGCATCCATCACATCAATCATATACGCATAGAATTTAATAAAATAAATATTCCTTTAAAAAGGTAAAATTGGACCTCAACACCGATATTCAACTCGGCTCCAAACAAGATTAATGGCAGAACAAGCCGAAGGACGTCTCATGGAGATGGAGTCCAAGATTGAAAGTATGTCAGAACAGATGAGACAATTGATGGAATTAATCAAAGGGAAAGCAACTCAAGTCCCCATCAAAGAAGTACAAGATCCCACTTATCCCCCGGGATTCACCCCGCAACGAGTCTCAGTCCAAGAAAACCTGTTTCAAGAATCAGGACCGTCTGCTAGTGTTCACCTGAAACAAGACACTGTGTATGAAGAGAAGAAGACACCACCAAAGGAAGAAGGAGAATCTCAAAAACTCGAAACAATAGAGAAGAGACTGCGAGCCATTGAAGGAGGTAATATATTCGGATCTCTCTCAGTGGATGACCTCTGCTTAGTGCCAGACGTCATAATCCCTTCGGACTTTAAAGTACCGGATTTCGTAAAATACGACGGAACGAGTGATCCCATCACTCACATCACACTGTTCCTAAGGAGACTACAACCACTCACAAAAGATGAAAAGGTGTGGATTGCACTTTTTCAGGAAAGTCTCACAAAATCAGCATTGCAGTGGTATCTAAGTCAAGGACCAAGAAACATCAAAACTTGGAATGACCTTGCTCAGGCCTTCATCGGCAACTATAAACATGTTATGGACTTGGCTCCGGATCGCCAAACTCTCCAAAACATTGGAGAATAAAAAGCCAGAAACTTTCAAGGAATATGCCCAACGGTGGAGGGACTTAGCTGCACAAGTTCAGCCACTCATGACAGAAAAAGAAATGGCCACTTTGTTTGTCCAGACACTGAAATACCCATATTATGACAAACTCATTGGCAATTCGGCAACTAATTTCTCCGATGTTGTCATGTCTGGAGAAAGGATCGAGCATGGGATTAGGACTGGGAAGATTGCTGAGTCCTTTAGTGATCCTATGAAAAGAGGAGGACCATCCAGAACAAAAGATGAAGAAGTACAACAAATAGGACGCGAAAGAGGGATTCCCCTCGTAGGTACTGTGGCTACCGGTCCTCGCCTATCCTATTCTGCCAAAAGGCCCAATTATTATCCTACCAATAGGCCCAATGACTATCCTCCCAATATGCCCAATGATTATCCTTCCAATAGGCCTAATGATTATCCTCCCAATAGGCCCAACAATTATCCTCTCAACAGGCCTAATCAGTTACGGCCACCTGTTCCGACTCCTCCAGTACCCACACGAAGACCAAAAGAAGTTTTTGCACCAATTCCCATGACTTACACTGAGTTGTATCCAAAACTCATAGAAAGTCAACTTATCCGTCCAATTCCTACAAATCCATTTGGACCCCCGTATCCAACATGGTATGACCCCAACATAACTTGCCCATATCATGATGGCGTTCCAGGCCATGGCTTGGAAAATTGCACAGCATTGAAACGTATAGTCCAACAATTAATCGAATCAAAGTGGTTGGACTTTTCCGATGAACCGAACGTCACTCACAATCCATTGCCGCCTCATCAAGAAAAACCAGTCAATATGATAGAAGAACACCGGCTGATGAAAAAGTCAGTCAATGATATCATAACCCCTCTTAAGCATGTATATTCATGCCTTGTGAAAGAAGGGATTATCATGGGAAAGCCTTCTTTTGGACATGAAGAAGTTGAAGATGAGGAATGGTGCAACTTTCATGACAGTAAGAGTCATTCTATCCAAGAATGCTCAGAATTCCGTAAGAATCTGCAAAGACTCATAGACTCATCCCAACTTATCGTTTTTATGATGATGTGAATGTGATCATTAAAGAACAAGAAGTCAATGCTATACCAATCTCAAAACCTACTCTTAAGCCGTCAAGTCCCAAGGCCATTCCTCTACAAATCAAACAAAACCGAGGTCAAGCTGCTAGGCCCGATGTGATTGGTAATTGAAAGTAAAGATTTTGAGCTGGAATTACATTGATTTTGGAAGGGCTCCAAGTCAGATCTGACCTAACAGTCCGCATACATTTTCGAATGACAGGGAATCCTTTGAATAAACTTGTATCTTTGAAAGCTTGCAAAAGTAATCTAATAGTAAAAATCTCCTAGATTTAGTCCAGAATCTAGGGTGTAGTCTTTGTTAGATGGACACCTGGTATTCTTTCTGGTACAACAAAAAGATGTAATGCGTGCATTCTACTACTTTCCATTTTTACACTCTTTGCCATTATACTATCCATTATTGTCATCACACTTTACTTTTTGACAACCGGTAATTCTTTTTGTTCTCCAACAAAAAGATATTATGTGTGCATTCTACCATTTTTTACCAAAAATTTCATTTTTACCTCTATCTCTCAATCTTCGCCATTGCACTAACCATTATTGCTATCACACTTTACTTTGAAAACGATACTACTCGTGGGTGAAAATAAAAAGTTAAGGGAGATTTAATAGTGGCGATCTTGAAAGTGCTGTCAAATCTAGTAAGAAGGATTTCATATGTTGCACCCCAACTCTCAAAAAAAGAATTCATAGTGGTTATCAACATCCTTGCAAGAAGTCCGGGATTAGCTTCCAAAGAAGTTAGCTCTCATATTAAATGACTTCAGTGGCCTCCCAATTCTCACAAATGCTCAATACAAAAAAAAAAAAAAAATTCTCAGTTTTCTGCAACACAAATTCCAACAAAGGAAAGAAGTTCATCCCTTCCATCAAAAGCCATTAAAGGGAAAATCCAAAACAAAAAAAAAGAAACTGAGAGCAAACACAAGCAACTAAGGCCACTTGAATCATTTCACTTCAAGAGGGCTATGATCTCAGTTCTTTGCAACACAAACTCCGAAAAGAGAAATTCATCCCTTCCATCAAAAGACAACAAGGGAAAATTCAAAACCAAAAAGGACTGAGAACAAGCACGAGCAAGCAAGGCCACTTGAGTCATCTCACTTCAAGAGAGTTATCAAGTATGTCATCACCATAGCTCACAAAAAAAAAAAAAGGGGAAACAAAAAAAAAAAAAGGAAAAAGGGCTCAAACTAGAGCAAAAGAAAAAAAGAAAAAAAGAAAAAAAGTGAGCTATGGATTCTAGACTGAAAATCTGCAAAGGCGGTCTAGAAGACAAAAGCAACTTTCAAGCCAAGCATACATAATGACCACGATAGTTGGGGGGCAACAGATGAGGTTTAACTTTCTGAAAAGAGTGGCAAGTTTGAGGTCATCACTATTGAGTTTTTCATCATAATCAAATTTGCTCACGAGTAGTATTAAAAGACCCTTCTTTCAAACCACTTAAACTTAACTTTCCTCAGACTTATCATCCTCATTCAGCTAAAAGACTATCATTGTGAAACTTGTTTCTACCTTATTTAATACTGCTTACGAGTAGTATTAAAAGACCATTCTTTCACACCACTTAAATTTAACTTTCCTCAGACCTAACATCCTCATTCAGTTAAAAGACTATCATTGTGAATCATGTTTCTACCTTATTTAATACTGCTCACGAGTAGTATTAAAATACCCTTCTTTCACACCACTCAAACTTAACTTTACTCAGGCCTAATATTTACCTCTTAATATTATTCTCATTCAGCTAAAAGACTGCCACAAAAAAAAAAAAAAACATTCAAACTTAACTTTCTTCACACCTAACATTTACCTCTCGATATCATCCTCATTCAGTTAAAAGGCTATTATTGTGAATCACGTTTCTACCTTATTGCCTTGCACAGTTTATGTCTTCGAGTTGGAAAGGAAAGAATGGCAGGATATTTTAATTAAAAACAAAGACCGTAAATTACTTTGTCAAGCTTTGCAAATTGATGAAAGTTTTTCTTTAAGGCCAAACCATTATTCATTAATGTATGTAGACTTAAAAGTGAGGAGATAGCTTGAGTCTTTCTTTAATAAGATGTGGTTATTGTAAGAGAAATTTACGATCAAGTGCCATCACAAAGGTCTAGAAATGCTCGACCTTCTGTTAAATCAAAGGTGAGATGATACCTTTTATCCACATAAATACCATATTCAGGGGGGCAAAGTAGTCTCTACGAAGCGTAAGAGGAGTACTGCCAACAAAGAAGTTCAATAGACAATGGGGCAAGTCTTATGGATCAAAACATGAGTTCAAGGAAGAGCAATCATTCAGATTATAACATGGGAATAAGTAAGTGTCGGCACGGCCACAAGAAAAGGGGTAAAGCAGACATTGAAAGTAAAGCCTTTGATGGTATCAAATCCATGACAATGGATGAGTACCCGAAAGAGATATAAATTATGAGGCGGGCCAACTTTAAAGAAATTGAGGCCAAAATTCAAGAACAAGTCAAAGAAAGGGGATTTTGAAAAGAGTTGGGCTTTTGAGGCAGTGAACAAAAGCTGGAAAGCATAAAGAGATTCAATAATAGTCCAAGAAGGCCATCACAAAGAGGATCCAGTAAAACAAAGACATGAAGAACTAGATCCATACAAAAAAAAGCCATTAGTTACACATGCTCTGCATTCATGCATTTCATATCATGCATACATAGCCTTTACATAACAAGGACCAAACGGGAATCACATTCACAGCACAGTTACAGCAATATAAGCTGAGATCTCAATGTCATCAGCTCTTACCAATCTATCACTGGATACATAGCTAATATGCGGGACCAACCCGCATCAGGAATTCAAGGATAAAGTAGACAATATTGTCAAAAGCTTGGCTACCGATTCAATAATCGAGGCTACATCTGGAAGGACAGGATTGACGTCAGCTAGTAGTATCCAAGATAAGAGATAGCTATAGCCAAGGATAAGGCAGATATCAAAAAAAATATAAAGTAGACAATATTGTCAAAAGCCTGGCAATTGATTCAATAATCGAGGCTACACCTGGAAGGACAGGATTGATGCCAGCTTAGCAGCATCCAAGATAAGAGATAGCTGTGGTCAAAGATAAGGCAGACATCAAGAAATATTGTCGTTGAAACTTTGTCAAAAGCGGACAATGGATTTAATAATCGAGGACTGGATCAACGTCAGCTCGATGGAATATCCAAGATAAAAAATATCTATCACATCAAAATGAAGTAGGATCTACCTTTCCGGTTAAGCGGCGGATACGGTACTCCGTGACTCTCAAGTCGGTTCTCTCAGTTGCCCATAATAACTAATTCTTTCCTCTCTTCTTTCTTTTACTTCCCTCTAGAAAATGGATCCTACTCTTTCTGTCTTACGAAAATATTTTCCTTCTCTCCCAATGAACATTCTCAAAAAGATCTACCAAGTTCGCTGTGAACGATTAAGAGTTCTGATGCACAAAGGAATCCCTGAAGATGTGCGGTGGTTAATCGAAGCCAAGGTTCGTCTGGCAGGTGAAATCCCAGAGGCATTTGTGTCTCACATGCCTGGTATAGGCAAAAGCTCTTATGCCAAAAAGTGAAGAGCGAAAAGGTTACAAGTCTGCCATAAATGTGGACGGTGGACTTGTAATACTAAATGTCGTTCTTTAGGGATGATCTCTGATAATCGAGAAGATAAAATACGATTCATTAAGAATGGCCTGAGTAAGGACTCATTGGATGATATCCAATTGACTCTTGAGACGCATTCTTGTGGATCTGTGCAACGTGAACTTCTTGGTTTATGGAGCATTTTTCATGAAGAACGAAACCGTTACAGTCCCGGGAATCTGACTGTAAATGACCCTGTTTGCCAGCTTGTAAGAAAACTGGATGGGAAGCAAATCCTCGACTCATAGAAGCCGTTAATCCCGTTACTAGATGTAAAACCAGTGGAAGATGTGAGCCACAGTCATAATCACTGTACATACAATTTATCATATTTAAAATTTTCCATTTTTCTTTTAATAATGTATTTACTCCCGTAAGTGTAATCGACACGTTATCCATTTCATCGCTATAAATGCATGTTCTTCCAGTCGGTTATCTAAGTTTCCTTCAATAACTAATTCCTTTCCCTCTTCTCTCAAATTCTTCTCTCATCAATGGATTCTACTCTTTCTGCACTGCGAAAATACTTTCATTCCCTTCCAATAAAAGTTCTTAAAAAGATCTACCTTGCTAGATGTGAAAGAATCAGAGTTTTTACACGCAAAGGCATTCCCGATAATGTGCAGTGGATAATTGAAGCTAAGGTTCGTTTGGCGGGTGAAGTTCCAGATGCATTTATGCCCCGCATGCCCGGTTTAGGTAAAAGCCGTTATGCCAAAAGGCGAAGAGCAAAGAGACTAAGCGTGTGTTATAAATGTGGGCGATGGAATTGTAATACTAAATGTCGCTCTTTAGGATACATCTCCATAAATCGTGAAGATAAAAGAAAATTCATTAAGAATGGCCTGCGTAAGGAATCTCTGGAAGATATCCGAGAGACTCTTGAAACGCATTCTTGTGGAAAAGTGCAAGGTGAAATTATCAGTTTATGGAGGACTTACCATAAAGAACGAAACCGTTACAGTCTTGGGAATGTGATTTTAAACGACCCTGTTTGTCAGTTTGTAAGGAAACTGGATGGGAAGCAAATCCCCGACTTATAGAAGGCATTGAAGCCATTACTGGACATAAATCAGTGGAAGATGAGAGCCACGGTCATGATTCCTGTATATATAAGCTGTCATTTGTCTTTTCTTTTGACAATAATGTACTTGCTTCTGTAAGTGTAATTAACGCATTATCCCTTTCATCACTATAAATATGTGTTAGTTATTTTCGTTTCCTACAATCACTAATTTCTTTCTTTGCCTCCTTCATCAATGGAGTCTTCTCTTTCCGCCCTACGAAAGTATTTTCCTTCCTTCCCAATAAATGTTCTTAAAAAGATTTATCAAGCTAGATGTGAACGATTCAGAGTATTTATGCACAAAGGCATTCCTGATAATGTGCGGTGGCTAATTGAAGCTAAGGTTCGTTCAGCTGGTGAAGTTCCAGAAGCGTTCTTTCCCCGTATGCCCGACTTTGGTAAAAGCGCTTATGCCAAAAAAAGAAGAGCAAAGAGGCTAGGCGTTTGTCATAATTGTGGATGGTGGATTTGCGGCAATAAATGTCGTTCTCCAGGAGTGATCACCAGAAATCGTAATGATAGAATAAGATTCATTAAGAATGGCTTGCGTAAGGAATCTCTAGAAGATATTCGAGAGGTTCTTGAAGCGCATTCTTGCGGAATAGTGCAATTTGAGGTTGTTGGATTATGGATAATTTTCCAAAAAGAACGAGATCGTTACAGTCTTGGGAATCTGACCCTAAACGACCCTGTTTGCCAGTTTGTGAGAAAGCTAGATGAGATGCAAATCACCGATTCATAGAAAGCATTAAAGCCATTACTGGACGCAAAGCCATTGGAAGACGAGGATCAAAGTCACGATTACTGTACGTGCTAGCTGTCGCTTTTGAAATTTTCCTCCCCTTTTGGTAATAATGTATTCACTCCTAACGTGAACCAAAGTCACGATTACTGTACATGCTAGCTGTCGCTTTTGAAATTATCCTCCCAATAATGTACCCACTCCTGACATGAGATACAGTTATGATTACTGTATATAGCTGCCACTTTTTAAAATTTTCCTTCTCTTCCAACAATCACGTACCTACTCCTGACGTAAGCTACAGTAGTGACTACTGTACATGCTAGCAGCTATTTTGAAAATTTTCCTCCTCTTTTAACGATAGTGTACCCATACCTGACCAAAGTCATACTCGTGACTACTGTGAATAACTGGCAATAATGTATCCATTCTTGAAAATAAAATTATTGCCTTATCTCTTCATCTCTATAAATATATCCTCTTTTCTCACAAGGGTAAGGATAGGAATGGAGAAAACCCCAACTCGTAAATCCTGAAGTATTTGTGTATTTTCTGGGGCTTTTCCTGGAAAAGATGAAGAGTATTTAAAAGCAGCCAACCATTTGGGAAGAGTATTAGCTGAGCGAAAAATACATTTAGTTTATGGAGGAGGTAGTGTCGGATTAATGGGAGGTGTAGCATCAGCAGCATCTCTAGGAGGAAGTCAAGTTCTGGGTATTATCCCTGGACCTCTGAAATTTATTTCTGGGGGCACGATTGGAGAAGAATTAGTGGTTAAAAATTTGCAAGAGCGTGTGTTACAAATGCTTTTAAATGCTGATGCTTTTATCGCTCTACCAGGTGGTTTTGGCACATTGGGAGAAGTCTTTCAAATTGCTTCCATGGCCCAACTTAATTTGCATAAGAAACCCATTGGGCTTTTGAATGTTAACAATTTCTTTACAGGTCTGATAGCTTTTATGGATTATGCTATGCAGAAGAATTTCATATCAAGAGTGGCACGGCGAATTATAATATCCGCAACAACTGCTGAAGAATTGCTAGATAAAATACAAGCTTTTGTTCCTGAACCAGATCCAGCAATGATTCAGATAGACTGGACACGACAGTCTTTCCCGACCAGTTCACTCCCATAATGGTCCTCTACTCACCTTGTTGAAGTATTGTGGAAGAAAGAAGCGATCTGATCCGTTTTTCTTGTCCTTTAGTTTTATTATCAGCATTTTCTTTCGCGTTTCAGTTTTTCTTTTCAGGGAATTTCTTTTTTTTATAATATAGTTTCATCCATGCTGATATTAAAACCATAGGACAATGCCTTTAGGTTGGAATGGCTGAGTAAAGAGTAATTTTTGTTACTCTTGAGACGCATCCTATTAGGTCTACTAGGCATAACATTTTGGGGTAGTTAAGCTTTAACCTTATTCGGATGACATATCTCACAAGGGAATCTATATTTACTGAAGAAAATATTAGATGAACCTTGAATATTGATTCCAAACATCCGTTCCCTTTACATAATTTGTCAGTGTTATTGTCATCATCAAGATTCACTCGTTTTATCGAAGCCTAATTCTTTGCGCTCGCCTATTATGAAAATTCACACTTTCGAAGAAAATTATTCCAATTTCATTTGCTTTCATATAAATTTCGCTCGAGGTCCTAAGGAAAGCTCATTAGCCTCAAAATCAATTTTCATCGGGGTTTTAAGGATGGAACCTTTGCCTCGAAAACAATAAATTTTAATCATCGGGGTTTTAAGGATGGAACCTTTGCCTCGAAAATAATCAATTTTCATCGGGGTTTTAAGGATGGAACCTTTGCCTCGAAAACAATCAATTTTCATCATCAGGGTTTTAAGGATGGAACCTTTGCCTCGAAAATAATCAATTTTCATCATCGGCGTTTTAAGGATGGAACCTTTGCCTCGTAAATAATCAATTTTCATCATCGGGGTTTTAAGGATGGAACCTTTGCCTCGAAAACAATCAATTTTCATCATCAGGGTTTTAAGGATGGAACCTTTGCCTCGAAAATAATCAATTTTCATCATCGGGGTTTTAAGGATGGAACCTTTGCCTCGAAAATAATCAATTTTCATCATCGGGGTTTTAAGGATGGAACCTTTGCCTCGAAAACAATCAATTTTCATCATCGGGGTTTTAAGGATGGAACCTTTGCCTCGAAAACAATCAATTTTCATCATCAGAGTTTTAAGGATGGAACCTTTGCCTCAAAAATAATCAATTTTCATCATCGGGGTTTTAAGGATGGAACCTTTGCCTCGAAAATAATCAATTTTCATCATCGGGGTTTTAAGGATGGAACCTTTGCCTCGAAAACAATCAATTTTCATCATCAGGGTTTTAAGGATGGAACCTTTGCCTCGAAAATAATCAATTTTCATCATCGGGGTTTTAAGGATGGAACCTTTGCCTCGAAAAGAATCAATTTTCATCGCCGGGGTTTTAAGGATGGAACCTTTGCCTCAAAAACAATCAATTTTCATCAATCCGAGGTTTTAAGGATGAAACCTTTGCCTCGAAATCAATCAATCAATCCGAGGTTTTAAGGATGGAACCTTTGCCTCGAGATCAATCAATCAATTCGAGGTTTTAAGGATGGAACCTTTACCTCGACATCAATCAATCAATCCGAGGTTTTAAGGATGGAACCTTTGCCTCGAAATCAATCAATCAATCCGAGGTTTTAAGGATGGAACCTTTGCCTCGAGATCAATCAATCAATTCGAGGTTTTAAGGATGGAACCTTTACCTCGACATCAATCAATCAATCCGAGGTTTTAAGGATGGAACCTTTGCCTCGAAATCAATCAATCAATCCGAGGTTTTAAGGATGGAACCTTTGCCTCGAGATCAATCAATCAATTCGAGGTTTTAAGGATGGAACCTTTACCTCGACATCAATCAATCAATCCGAGGTTTTAAGGATGGAACCTTTGTCTCGACATCAATCAATCAATTCGAGGCTTTAAGGATGGAACCTTTACCTCGACATCAATCAATCAATCCGAGGTTTTAAGGATGGAACCTTTGCCTCGAAATCAATCAATCAATCCGAGGTTTTAAGGATGGAACCTTTGCCTCGAGATCAATCAATCAATTCGAGGTTTTAAGGATGGAACCTTTACCTCGACATCAATCAATCAATCCGAGGTTGTAAAGGATGGAACCTTTACCTCGAAATCAATCAATCAATCCGAGGTGTAAAGGATGGAACCTTTATCTCGAGATCAAACAATCAATCATTCAGTCCATCTTACAACGATAGAACCTTTCCTATCGTTAGAGGTTCTAAGGACCTTTCCTTAAACCTCAAACAAACAATCAATCATTCAGTCCATCTTACAACGATAGGAGCTTTCCTATCGTTAGAGGTTCTAAGGACCTTTCCTTAACCTCAGGATTTAGGCGGTGAGAAGATTCTCAAAGGCCTAGCTAAGCCGGACGAAATTTGGTAACGACTTTGCATACATCATGTCCCATGAAGCATGCAAAGGGGGGCAGCTGTTGACACCCAATTTCGTCCGACCAGTTGAAATTTTTTTTTTTAAAAATAAAAAAAAAATAAAAAAATCAATTAATTAATTAAAAGATATAAAATATTGTTTTACGGACATCTTTTTTGTTTTTTTTTTATATAAAAAAATTTATTATTATTAATTAAAAATTAATTAAATTAATTAAAATTAAAATGAAATTAATTAATGAAAAAAAAAAAATTAAAAGTGGCCGACAGACGCTCCCCGGGCACAAATTTCTTCACCTGCTCCCTTCTCGATTCTTCTTCCCTTTCTATTAAAACAACTCCTCTCTCTCTCACTCGGCAGACACACAACAGAGCTCCTTCTCATCTTCCTCTCCTTCTCATCTCTGACTCTCTCTAAAAACAATTCTCTCACTCTCCTCTCCTTTCGCTATCTCTCTCTTCAGCTTCGCTCTCTCATCTTCCTACTCTCACGATCACATCGCTTCTCCCTCATCTGGGCTCACACACACATGCTTCTGATCTCCGAGCTCTCACGTTCATCTCTCTGTCTCTCCCTCTTCTCACTCCTCCCCTCCCCTCTGCGCTCCTCTGCTGCCGTTCTCTCGGCCCTGCTCCGTCAAGCAGCACCGTAACCTCTTACCCCCGCCGTCCATAGCCTCGACGTCATCGTGACGCTGCCGTCCCTCCACCACCGCGCCCACGCCTCGTGCTCTGCCATACCACGCTCGCCCGCCGTGCCCCCTCGCCCTTGCTGCCAGCTTCCTGCTCCGTCGCCTCCCTCCAGAGCTCCTCCATATCGCCTCCTGCAGCGCCTCCATCCAGCCTGCTGTCGCTTCTCCCCTGCTGGTCGCGCTCCATCTCTGCCTCCCGTTTGCGCTTCGCCCTCGCCGTCTCGCACCTTCCCCGCACACTGCCGTCCCGTCAGCTGCCACGTTGCACAGTCCACCTCATCGCGTCGTCCGCCCCATCCCCTGCCGTCGTTTGCCGCGCCAACTCCCTTACCCATCGCCGCCTTGATCGCCGACGAAACAGAACTGGAATTGAAAAAAAACGAAAACGAAAAAGAAACAGATACGTCTTTGACCAGTCAAAACTTTTTTTGGTAAAAATTCTTGCTTAGTCTCTAGTTTTCTTTATTTTATCCATTTAAGCCACTAACTTCATTTTATCTTGCAGATCAGTCACTGACAGCTGGATTTTCATTGATTTCTTTTTGTTTTATTTATTCTGTCTGTTTGAACTTTGCATTAACCTTAACTATTAAATTTATATAAAATATGTCTTAAATATTTTACTTCATGTTGTCTGTTGTATTTTTGTTTTGTTTGTTTTCTTTTTATTTATTCTCTTTATTTACTCATCGGTTGATTTATTTACTTACTTACTTGACTATTTTATTTATTTACTTATTTATTTATTTACTTACTTCTTTATTTATTTAATTTCTTTGATTTCTTTCTTTGTTTTGTTTGATTTGTCATCTATAAAATTTAATCATTAAATCTATATAGGCATGTCACTCGGAATGTTTAACTCATTTTTATATTCTCTTGTTCTTATAGTTGTGATTTAGATCTCATAATGCATCTTGAAAACAACAAATATTAATAGTGTATAAAAATAATTAGTAAATTAATTACTCATGTATGCTTACTTTTCTCATCATCCAGGAATTAAGAAACGATTTAATAAGAGTCAATTTTATAACACATGGTAAATTTCAAAGATCCGTCCTTGGTGGTTTGATAAAATCTTAAAACGATTATTCGCCCATATCCAGGTGGTTTGGTTAGAATCCATGGTTTGGATGTTAATTAATTTTATTTAAAGCAAACAAAACAAAACAAAAATTAAAATTAAATAACGAAATCTCAATCGCAAACCGACTCGTTGTCCGGATCTGATATGAAAGTCCATAATTTTGGCATAATTTTGATTTTTTTTGCTTCTGGATTTATTTGATTTGTCAATTTGAGACTTTAATTTTGTTTTTTTTAATTTGCAATTAAGTCATTAAATGCACTTATTTTCTATTATACTTTTGTTTGTTCAGCTAATTAAAGGCATAAATTAATTTAGGAATTAACATTAAGTTTAATTATATGATTAGGTTAGATAGTTATTTTTAATAAATAATTTTCCCCTGGTCGGATTTGATTTGTCTATTCAAGACTCTAATATTGTTCTGAGTTACAAATTAGGTGCTATTTTACTTATTTTTTTTAAGTTTTGTTTGGATTATTAAAGTTATGAATTAGTTTAGAAATTAATGTTAAGCTTAATTATAGGATTAGATTAGATAAACTTCTTTTTAATTAATCTAAAAAAATTAGTTTGACATAATCAAAAAGTCACGCTTAGAAAAATTTAATTAAATTAAAATAATTTCCATATCCGGATGATCCTGTAGGATCTACGGTTTGGAAAATATCAAACTTTTAAAATAAATAAATTAAATAAAAAGATAAAAAATCCATATTTTTACGATATGGATTAAAATTTCGTCAAATTCCGTGTCCAAATGACTCGGCAGAGTCCATGGTTCGGAATCCAAATCTTCCGTGTCCAAATGACTCGGCAGAGTCCATGGTTCGGAAGTATAAAATTTCATACAAATTAATTAATTTAAAAATCCACATTTCGACTAATCCAGTTAAAATTTCTAATTTTGAAAATTAACTGAGAATTATTTAAAAGCAAAGCAAAACAAAATTAAAATCAACTAAGGTGCCAATTTTTGGGCGTTTTAACAAAGTTGTTTTAACGTAACCGTACTCCCGATCCCCGAACTCTCGCAGACCATATTTTAGGTATCCAATCGACCTGAGCGAAAACCGATTGGTGGCGACTCCCGAAAACGATCCACACGTTGCCACAGCCACCACTCTTCAAATACATGGTGAGAGTGTCACTCTCAATGGCAGCTTGTTGCGCTGGCATGTGGTATTTGTCATTTAAAGATGAGAGATCCACGGAGTTTCTCTTCGTCATTGACCTTGTCACCGAAACCACACATTACATTGAACCTCCGAAAAGTGTACATGATCAGAAGATTTTCTCATTAATAAGTAGAAATGATCGAGTGTGTTATGTGCTGCATGACCCAGCACTGACGGTGATTATCTTCTTGGAACTGAAGGATCCGTATGCAAGTGCATGTGAATGGGTTTGCAGTAAGACGATTGAAATTACTAGTTCATTCTTCTTGTATTTAATGGTTCCAAGAGCTTGGTTGCCCCAGCAACATGTCTGCATTTTTGATGTCACAAGCATGTGGTTGTTGCCTGAAGAAGATGCGACTGTGGTCGCTTACTTTGAGAGGACAGGGAAGTTTAAAATCATCAAGGAGATGCGGCCTTATACTCGATCATTTCTTCGTGGCGTACATCAGAGTTCGCTCATCTCGTTGCCTTGAGTTTTAATGGAGGTTGGAGTTAGTTTTGTGAAGTTTCTGCATGTTTGCACTTTATGGATGTCCTAGCTTATTTGGTATTTATTTTGGGACAACGTCAAACTGTTATAGTTATTACTAGACTGTTGATTGGGGATACTTATTGTTGGTGCATTATGCATTGCAATTTACGTTTGTCTAATCATGTGCTTATTTATCTCGGGGAATGAAGTTTGGAGGTAGGGACATCAATGGATAGTGGATGTTGACTTCTGGCGATTATATGGGTCGGGTTTTTTGTTCGATTAATTGCGGGTTTGGTTTTGCAAAAACCAGTTAGATGCGGAATAGCATTATGGATCATAGAAACTATATAAGTACCTTAGGGTAACTGAAGGATACGGTTTCATGGTCTGCTTTACTTATATCCTACTTGAGTATAAATATATCTTCCCAAAATTTTCAAGTTTTAGACTTTTTAAATTATTTACGAATACCAGAGCTCTCCCCATTTTCTTTCAAAAAGAAAAATCTTCGATTTATCTCCTCCAACAATACCTTTTCCTTCCGCTTCTAATTTAATCAGTTGAATTCTTTTCATCAAATAATAATAGTAATAAAATAAGTAATCAGTGGGATTATGTAGATGCCCTTGTCAACAAATTTTTCTTTTAGTTTGCTCTCTCTCTTCTTTTTTTTTGTTTGTTTAAAAAAATAATCAATCCTATCGATCAGCTATAAATGCTACCAAACTCCCCAATTCCAATTCAGCTTGTGTCAAGAAGAGAGCAATTCATCCCCAGAACAAAACCGTGTCAAAAGCACATCCTAACCAGAAAGGCCGGAAACTGCCCGGGCTCTCGAGTGTACTCGCGCCCCTACTCCTCTTCCTCCTACCTCTCTTCTCCTCCGCTGCCGCCTCCAACCTCACGGCTTGCCAAGTCCTCGAAGAGTACGACTTCCCAGTCGGCCTTCTCCCCAAAGGCGTACAGAGCTACGAGCTGGACACCTCCACCGGTGAATTCTCGGTCTACTTCAATGAGACTTGTACCTTCACCATCGACTCCTACAAGCTCAGGTACAAGTCCACCATCAGCGGTGTCATCTCCAAGGATAAGCTCGCCGACTTGAGCGGCGTCCAGATGAAGATTCTCCTCTTCTGGCTCAGCATCTCAGAAGTCACGCGTGACGGCGACGAGCTGGACTTCTCCGTTGGAATTGCCTCGGCCGATTTCCCCGTCTCCAATTTCGACGAGTCCCCCACTTGCGGATGCGGCTTCGAATGTGATAACTACCAAAATTGCCGCAACATTAAATCCATATTTACCTCCAAAAACTCTGGTCAGTGACAGTCTCCCTCGTCCTGATTAATGCCGGTTGATTAGATTAGGGGTAGTTTAGCTCCGCCAGATTAAAAGTGTAAGGAGGCTGTTAATGTTATCCCGCCTTAATGATATGTAGGACTAATTTGTCCGTGGCTGTAAAAAGTGGGACTGCTAATGCTAATGAAAGAAACAACCAATAACCTAAACAAGTAGTAAAGTTCTCTTGTAAAAATTAAATTATTTTTTATTTGTCTTATCTAAAGTTCTTAATTAAACAAGAAAATGAGTTTACAGTTGATTTTAAAACTGTTAATTGCAACAATTTTTTTTGTTGGGTTTCAATTCGTTAAAGGTAAAAACCATACCTTTTAAGTACCGGTAAAATCCAAATTTGGTCCCCTAACTTTAAAGGTCATCCTAATGTGGTTCCTTAACTCAAAAAGTGACCATTAGAGTCTCATAACTCAACTCACCTGTTCTATTTTAGTCCTACTGTCAGTTCAGGCGTTATTTTAGACGGAAATTGCCTACGTGGCACCTAAACTGCCACATGGCATCCTATTTTATGGCAATAAATGACTACATTGGAAGAATACAAAACTTTATGTTAGAATTGACCCAAACTAATAACCTTAGGAACTTAAATGTATATTAGCCAACAATCCATCTTCTTCCCCAAATCTCTGCCGGCGGAAGCGAATCGGAGGGAGTGGTAGACAATGGGAGGCGGCGTTGCCTAGAAATAGGGATGCAGTAGGGAAGGCAGCGATTGAAGAGAGCTACCAGTGTCACGCCCCCAACTGCCCCTGGCCCATCCGGCCCAATTATCAAAGCTTGCAGCGGAAGTTATTTACACAGAATGGGCTTTATAATATAGTTATGAGCACCTACGACGTGACTCCATGATCTATTCTGGTGCTAGCTCATTAATTATTTACTTCCATTGTGTTGTTAGGGTGCTCTTTAGAAATAAGCTAGCACCTAAGTGGAATTCTAGTGTTCCATTCATGATTTTATCCTGCTTACATGCATACTTTAACTCCAATTCCACATAAATTTCTCCCAATAACTTCACATACTCATTTCATCCAAGCTCCATATTGCCACACACTTAATCCACTATCTGCATCAGATATGTGTCCATCAAGGGTACTATTTTAATGCATGGCAACCAAGAAGCCCATATTCCAATTCAAGTTTGAAAACCATATTTCATATCCATGAGCATTCTGTCAAATCTAGTACACGTAACACAATCATTCCACAAGACATTCCACCTGCATGAATTCAAGCATACTTCTCATATAATCATCCTTCAAAGTCATCAACATCAACATATCCAAGGCAAAATCATCATCATAAGTCATCCAGAGTTATGCCTATCCATAATGAACAACAAACAACATTACCTACTTGGAAAACATACCAAGGATGCTACATGTCCAAAGTTTAACTAAGTTCAAGTTTTACAAACCAAGTTCTAAGAACTACTCCATTAACAACTCATAAAATCATGGAACACAATCCACCTTAATAGACTTTGTTCCCACAACTTCTAGACTCCAAAAGCCTGCACAAGTAAGTCCACAACATTAGCTTGATTCACAAGCAATCTATACCACCTAAGTCACTTAGAATCAAATGAATATATTGAGCAACACTATACACATATACATACCCAACCTTTAAAGACAACAGAAAGAGTACTCAGGTACTCTTCGCCTGATCTTTCAGCAATCCATTACCTAAAAAAAAGTAAAGAGAGCGGGTGAGTTATAAAACTCAGTAAAGATTCCGGTGGCATCCAATGCCTAACATGGTGAGGTAACTCTCATGACTTTCATAGTCATATACGGCTTCCAAAGCCTAATCTTATGCCAAGAATGTAATGGCAAATAAATCCATGTTCCTGCAAAAGAAAACACTAAAACAAAGGAAACACAAGATATAGCACAATAACAATAATAATAATAATCTGGGTCAACATGCACATACAATTTCAGAGAAGCACACAACACAATAATCTGGGTCAGCATTCACAACCAATTTCAGAAAAGCACACAACACAACACACAACATGACACCGTGTCCCGTGACACCGTGTCCCATAACACCGTGTCCCGCAACACCGCGTCCCGCAACACCGTGTCCCATAACACCGTGTTACGCAACATCGTGGGCAATAACTATTGCCACTACTGGCACCACTGGCACCCCTGGCACCCCTGGAAAGTGTCCCAAGGCTTTACACTTCACTTCTCTTACTCAATTAGACCACCCGTTCCCCTAGAGCTCCGAGTTACATAGTAAGTTGGCCATTCTTACTATAAACTCTAACACTTGCCTTTATATTGATTAGCTAATCAAACCACATATATCCAAATTTCCACTATATGCCCAGTTATTCAGAACCATAATTGCCGAAGCAACGATACCTCATCCATTATGCACTTATGTGCCCAATTATTCAACTAAGAAAGTATCATGAGTCCTCACAAAAGTAACAACAACTAAGCCCTCTCATGCACACCTATGCTCACTTGGTGCTTTGACCATCACATAGGGGCACTAATACTCACAAATAAGGTCATGGAAGCACATCATGCAATAAGTGAGTATAGGAATCCTTACCACCATTTGTGTAACCTTTTGCTCATTGTCTTTGCCTTGCTTTGCTTTGTTTATTGTTGGAACTTCCTTAATGAACCTATAAAACCCAAACCACTAACAAGTTATTTTCTTGCTTTTCATTAAATATGAGAACCATAATTTACCAAGAACTCTTGGTTTAACTTACTCAACCTCACTTAAAGAGGTAAGACCCAATTTAGCCTTTCTGTGAACTGAGGCCCACTTCTTGAAACTTAGGCCTAATTGGCCTTTTCTTGGAATCTAGGCCCAACTTAGTCTTTTCTGGAAATTTAGGCCCAACTTGGCCTTTTCTGGAAATTTAGGCCCAACTTGGCCTTTTTATTCTCTTCTAGGCCCATTTGCCCTTTATGAACTCAGGCCCACTTGGCCTTTTATTAACTCAGGCCCACTTAGCCTTTTTATTTTCTTATCTGGACTTGGCCCAACTTCTCTGTCCAAGTCTAATTCAATGAAGCCCATTTAGGCAATTTAGCCCATCTTGCCAATTTCACCAATATGGCCCAAAATGGACTTAGGACCACTTAGGCCCAAATTGGACTTATGAGCCTCTTAGGCCCAATTTAACTTATGAGCCCAAGAACACCCTGATCAAGTGTTCAAGCCCATATGTTCATAAAACTCACATATACCAAGAATACTTGGTTTTAACTTAAAGAGTCCAAAATGAACTCTTGGCCAAATTTGCATTTATTTCTTCTTGCTCATTTTAGTCCCATATTTTCATTATGAACACTTATACCACCAAGAACACTTGGTTTGCACACACAACCACCAAAATGGCACTTATGGCCAAAAGTGGCTTTCATTCATTCTTTATTATTTTAACTCCACATGCATCCAAGAACCCATAAATGCCAAGAATACAATGGCTAACATACAAAATCACAACAAAACACAACATGGCCGAATGTTCAATGCTTGATTTAGCTTACAAAATTCCTTCTTTTTACATCCAACCTTTGGCCATTGGCTTACACAATCATAAGGACTCCAATAACACCAAGAAACTTAGTTTAAGTCCATGCATGCCAAAAATTCCATTTTGGCCGAATCTCACCATGCATGTGACCTTCATGGTTCTTGCTTGCATGGCCTCCAAGACTCCAAAACTTTCCAAGAAACTTGGCTTTCTTCCATAAACTTCCATGGCCAAATCCTCAAGAGCTTTTCTAGCAAAAATCCCAAAAAAAATGGCAAAATATATTAGTAAGTAAAATCTTACTTTTCCAAGCTCAAAAACCTTAAACTACCAAGAAAATCTTGGTTTTACTTAGAACCCTTCTTTGGCCGAAAATGAACTTTATCTTTCCTTGAAATTTTCCTTGATTTCCTTGCTCCTCGTGGCTTAAAAACACCATGTATGTTCATGGGCTCTTGAGTTGAGTTCAAGAACACAAAAATCTTCTCATGGCCGAAACTTCAACTCCATCTTTCTTGATGTTCTTCTTCATTTTCTTGCTTCTCATGGCTTAGAAATGCCATGCATGTAAGGAGCTCTTGAGTTGAGCTCAAGAACACCAAGAAACTCATGATGGCCGAATCTTTCAAGTGGGATTCTTTGATATCTCACTTGGTTTTCACTCTAGAAGTGTTTAGGAGCTTGAAATCATAAAGGATATGAGTTTGCATGTGCAAGGAAGGGTAGATTTAGCCATGGCCGAATCTTGGATGAAGGAAGAAGAAGATGAGAGCTTGGAGATGTTCATGGCCGAAACTTAGAGAGAAGGGAAAGTGTTTGAGCTAGAGAGAGAGTGGTGAGTTGAGTGGAAAATGAGATGGAATGAAGTGGTAGTGTGATGGTTGGCTATTTGCTTGTAAATGACAAGAAATGAGTTTCAAATGCACACCAAATGTGCATTTCATGAAGAGTGGCAGCCATGACATGTTAATTGAGGGAAGATGGCATTCAAATGCCATCCAAATGCATGTCAAATGCATTTCCATGAGGGGTGGCCGGCCATTATATTCAAAATGTGTGGGAAATTAGTCAAATGCCCATTAAATTATCATTAGACAAGTGATGGTGGGGAGGATTAAATAATGTAAAGTAGGAGACAAGTATAGGCCATATATAATTGTTTATGGCAAGTGGGGGAAAAGTATAGTCAACATATAATTAAATATGTGTAGGTGGTGGACAAGGTTGGTGGAATCATTTTTAAATGGTGAGTGGAGGATGTAGGATAGTATTTTATTGTGAGTGGAAGCCAATTTTATAATGCCAAATGAGGATGGCCGGCCATGCATGGGATTCCATGAAAAAAAATGGCCAAATCTCACCTTTAGTCCTCCATCTTTCTCAATCCTTTCAATTGAGTCCTCCCACAGAATTTTTCTCTGTGCAATTGAGTCCTTCAACTTCATATTCCACCAATTACATCACCAAAACTCTTGGCCTAAGCCAAGTATATTCCAACAGTGTCCAACACTCATTTATGCCCATTTCATAATTAATTCCATGTTCCTTAATTTAATTGCTAAGTTTCCAAATTAGGAAACTTTTTATGCCATTAATCCACTTAATCCGGAACTAAATCATTTATCAATTTTCGGGTGTAACAACCAGGGGCGGTGGCAACAGCTGTAGAGATCCAGCACTGCGGCCGGTGGCTTCCTGCACCGAACACATCGGTGTTCTTGCTAGGCTTAGGGTTGACGATGGACAAGGATGGATAACAATGATGAAGGCGGACGAGGACAGATGCGTAGATTGAGAGATAGGAGACTGATAGACGCGAGATGGTGGCGACAGCGGCAGAGAACCGTGAGAGTTGAAGAAGAGTTGGTTAACTAAATGAACCCACGATCTAGTTGGCCATAATCGAAGAAGATTTTGGGGAAGATTGAACCAAATGAACTGACAATGATGGATGTGGCGGCGATTGGGAGATAGAGAGATGGGGGCGGATTGAACAGACGTGGACTGCCGAGGACGGATGAGGATCAATGAAGACGGTGGGACAGGATCTACGAGGACGGACGAGGATCGACGAGGACGGTGGGACGAGGATCGATGAGGACGAACGCGTAGGCGGAGATATAAGGGATGGAGAGACGGCAAGATGGTGGCGGGCGTTGACATCGGCGGCGGACGGTGAGAGTTGGGGAAGAAGATGAAATTAGGGTTATCAACTTTTTAAGTTCCTGAAATTATTTGTTGTGTCAAATCTAACCTAAGGTTTATTATTCTTTCAGTCTCATCACTTATTGCCATAAAATAGGATGCCATGTGGCAGTTTACATGCCACGTAGGCAATTTTCATCTTAAATAACGTCTGAACTGACGGTAGGGACTAAAATAGGACAGGTGAGTTAAGTTATAGGACTTTAATAGTCACTTTTTGAGTTGAGGGACCACATTAGGATGACCTTTAAAGTTAGGGGACCAAATTTGGATTTTACCTTTTTAAGTACAGTAAAGAAAAGCGAAAATTAAATCTTTATAAAATGATGTAAATCATTACTTACACAAATTATCAAAAAGTCTGAGAGCAAGAAAGTGGTCCTTGATGCTATGTGGAGCAAAAAAAATGTATGACAGTGCCTGCCCAAAGGGTAAGAAGGTCTCATGGGATGTTGTCATGTGGAACACGAGTTCAGTGTCGAGACACTGACTTATCCTTTAGTTGATGCTTAAAAGAGGCATTTCTACTTAGTATATATGATGTCATATGGGAATTGTTGCGCTGAATAGGCGCTACTTGTCTGATGATGGAGGAGAACTAGAATTACCTTTTCTTTGCTTGTACATTTTATTGAGAAGATGCTTGCTAAAACAATGAAATGGTTGAGGATTTACAGGGGTGTTCACAGATGGAGGAAGGTAATTTTAGCTGTGCTCAAAGTTTAAGAAAATGTCAGTCTTAGGAAAAATATGCAAAACTACCTTTGCATCAGTCATATATCACATATGAAATGAGCAGAAAAACTGATGTTTTATTGGGAACCGATGCACCAAGTGGATAGAATTCACTAAAATGAAGGTATTTTAAAAATTAAAAATACCAAATAGTACTTTCTTCAAAAATTAAGGGCTACTATATTGAAACTAATTTGAAATAACGATAATAGGGTAAATTAATGATTGAAAAACTTAATAAATATGAAAATGTTGTAAGGATTTTGAAATTAATGAAAATAGTATATAATGCATCGATTTTAAAGACGAAGGCGGTTTTAGCTTTTAATATTTAACATTGAATTCAGAAAAAAATGACTAAAAATAAAAATAATAAATTTTATAAATCATAAATAAACTCAACTTAAGTTGTTTTTAAATAAATTGAAGCATAATTTGATTTTCACTATTAAGTCCACAAATTAGTCACTATAATCATAATACACACACACACACACAATGTAGGACATAAAGTATGTTTTGATAATAATAACTAAATTTTCATATGTTGGTGAAAAAAAAATTGAAGGCAAATAAATAATTTAATTTTAATAAATTTAATGTGTTATTTTTTTAAGTTGATAGTTTTATAATACGGCCTAAAGAGTGCAAATATATTACACATGAGATAATTTTCATTTTGAGTTATTAATGGATTTTTTTTGTCATATTAGAACCAAAAGACAAATAAAAAACATAAAATCCAGAGTAAGAAATCTTGATGAAAAGTAAAAGCTTGAGACGACAATAATTTAAGTGATAATGTGGCACAAATTCGCCTACATATAAAAAGAAAAAAGAACAAAAATATATTATTGCAATAATAAATAAGTAAAATAACTCTAACAACGAAAAAAAAACTCTACTAATGAGTGAGTTGAGTGCCTCTGGTATAATGTCGACTTGGTCCTTTGAGTTCATTGTCCTTTTTGTTTGAGTCATAAAATAAGCAATAGTGGCATTGTCATCCGTCAAAGGGCTTATATGTTCCATTTCACAAACTTTAATGACTCATTAGAACCGATTTATAGTTGGAGGGTTAGGTTATGTCATAAATGTCCGAATCATCAAAATTTGGGGGTTAAGTTATGAATTTGTGACTTACAATTATGGGTGGTGACTCATCCACGAGCCAAACGTTTCAATATTTACAATTATAAATGCATCACTGAAAAGTGAATTTTGGCCATTCTACTAAAAATTTATAAAAGTGAACTATTTTTTCTTCAAAACTGAATTGTCTTGTGATTTGATATATATAGGTACCATAATGGAATGATTTATAGAGTTAGGGACTCACATTTACCATATTTTTTTGCGTTTGAAAGTTGAAGCCATTGGCGCATACCAAAACAAAAAAAAGCATCAGTCCAAGTTCGCAGTCTCCTTCACCCAGACCGGAGGTCTGTTCATCACAAAGAAATCGGCGCCACCTTCGACGTCGTCAACTATCTCTATCCCTCTCATGATCTGATCTTACCGGAGCTCATTTTAGATCTCCAATTTCTGTCTCGCTCTCTCTCTCTCTCTCTCTCTCTCTCGCTCTCTCTCTCGCTAGATTTGCTGATGGATTTGTCTGGGTATTTTCTGAAAGGCTTCCGGTGAGTGCTCATGGAATACTTGTTATACTTCTCCCAGTTATTCCTCGTTAGTTATTTTTCTGCTTGTTATTGCTTTTATTTGGTCCCTTTCAGCCGGATTATTGTTACTATCAATCATATATCAATGAATTTGGGCAAATTCTTCAGACTTGTACATTTCCGCCCAACTGGAACCATTTCCATTCTCCTCCTGTGTGTCCTCGTGCTTGAATTTTTTAGGGCACTGCTTTTTTCTGTGTACCATTAGACGTGCAGAAAATAAAGTTTTGGTTGGTTAGATCTTAATTTAGATAAGAGAGTCAGAAATGTTACCCTTTAGTTCCCCCATATGTTCAAGACCCTGTTCATGGGATAAAGGATGAATCTTTGTTCATAAATTAATAAGAAAGCTATCTCTTTAGTTCCCCTGGCTATTCCTGCTGATTGGATAAAGGGACATATCTTTGTTCACATTAAAATTAGAATGAGAAGCTTCTTCGCTTACTCCGCCTATGTTCAGAACCGTGCTCATGGGATAAAACGATAAATCTTTGTCTATGCTTCAGCTGTTTGTAGGCAAAATGTGAAATTGAGAGTTGTAACGCAAAGCCTTTTTACTAACAGCAAGTTTTATTCTTAAGATTGTTTTGTCATAAAATGTTTTAGTTCTAGCTTTATATATTTTTTGAATTCTCATATGCATCAGTTCTTAACTTCTCAAACTCATTTAGTTACAACCTGCGCAAAACACTAGCATCATCAAGATTTGAATTGAAAGCTTTAACAGCATAGTAAGCTTTATGTTCAAGTTTCACATGCAAATGACAAGGTTTTCCATAAACTAACCTATAGGGAGACATGCCAAGTAATGTGTTAAAAGTAGTGCAATAAGCCCAAAGTGCATCGGTTAATTTCAACAACAAATCCTTATTTCCCTATTTGCCAGTTCTATTTGTCCACTTATTTGTGGGTTATAAGGGGTGGCAACCTTGTATATGATACCATATTTCTTCAATACAGATTCAAATGGTCTGTTGTAAAAATGTGTTCCCCTATCACTTATTATGGCTCAAGGAATTCTAAATCGACTCAAAACATTTTCCTTCAAAAATTTAAGTACAATTTTATAATCATTTTTTGACAAGGAACTACCTCAACCCATTTTGAAACATAATCCATTGTAACTAAAATGTATATGAACTCAAATGATGGTGGAAATGGTCTCATGAAGTCTATCGTCCAACTGTAAAAAATTTCAATCACAATGATAGAAGTCAAAGATATCATGTTTCTTTTTGAAATGGATCCTAATATCTGACAATTTTCACAAGCTTTGCAAAATGTATGTGTATCTTTGAACAAAGAAGTCCAGTAAAATCCAGATTGTAAAATCTTTACAGCTATTTTCTTTGACAAAAAATGCCCCCTGCATGCTTCTGAATGACTAAATTCAATGACACTTTTTATCTCATCCTCGGGTATACATCCCCGGAATATCTGATCAGGGTAGTATTTGCAAAAATAATAGTCATTCCCATAAAATTTTTTTACCTCATGTAAATTTTTTTTCTTATATTAGGCATTCCGTTAAGTTGGCATCCGTCCTGTCACAAAAAAATTGACGGTGTTAGAAAACCTAGGTACTGTAGTGGCAGATAATTAAAATTCATCAAGAAAATAATTATTTATTCGTGTAGCCTCAATTGATGAATTTATTGTCAGTCTTGACAAATAGTCAGCGACAACATTTTCGGTGGCTTCTTATCCTTAATCACAATATTGAGCTCTTGGACTAATATGATCCAGCATATCAGCTTTGATTTAGCATCTTTCTTTGACCTTAAGTATTTCAATTTTTTAGGTAAGAGCTTCAACTCTGTTATGGGAATTTTATTTTACTCTTCAACTTTTGGTTTCCAACATATGTTTCCTTCTACCTGTGAAGAATCAAGCAATGCACATATGTTAGATGTATCCTGATCCATTTACATTATCGATTTAAATGAATTAATCAGATAATTTTTCAGAGGATTAAAGATACTCCCTTCTTTGATGTGGTTTTCACAATAGTGTCAATGATGCAAACTTCCTCACAATCATATTTCTTTTCAGGTGATTGCTTAAGCAAGTTGAAAATGTTTAACTCCAATGTCACATTCCAAAATGTGAGGTTCATCAATCCATTCCAGCAGTTAATCAAAGTGTTAGAAGTTGCTAAAAATGGACGTCCTAAAATGACAGGTATTGAATTTTTAATTTATACTGGTGGTGTATCCAAAAAAATAAAATCCAAAGGATATATGAATTTATTAACTTGAAGTAACACATCTTCAACAACTCCTCTGGGTACACACTGATCTGTCAGCAAGCAAAAGAGTTACCTTGGTTGGTTTTAACTCACCCAAATTTAGTTTTTGGAAAACTAAATCTGAGAGTAAGTTTACACTAACCCCGAGATCAAGTAATGCTTGATCAATTTTATGTTCTCCAATGAAACATGAGATTGTTGGATAGCTAGGATCCTAGTATTTCAAAGCAGTGTTATTTTGAATAATAGAACTCCCTTGCTCAACCAATAAGGCTTTCTTTTTCACATTCAGTTTTCTTTTAACAGTACACAAATCCTTCAAAAATTTGGCATAAGAACATACCTATTTAATGGCATCCAATAAAAGGATATTGATCTTTACCTGCTCGAAGATATTAAGAATTTCAGGATTCTGATTTACCTTTTTTGAAATAGTTAATACTTGAGGAAATAGAGGTGTTGGTGGATATTCAGTTTGTTCTTCACTTGTTATAAGTTCAACCTATTCTTTCATCTTTAAAGTTGACTCATTGTCTTCTTCACGAGGATCACAAATGAATTTTTCAATAACCTTACCATTACGGAGTGTAATGATTGATTTCACTTAATTCATGGTTTGATCTTTGGGATTCGATTGTGGTTGAGAAGGAAATTGTTTTTTCTCCCAAATGTTGAGTGCAAGATTATATTTCAAATCAATTATGGTTTGACTTAGTTGAGCGTTGATTGACTCTTGCTTTTCAATGAATGAATGCTATGTATCTTCAAGATTTTTCCTAAAAGGAGGAACATAAGTTGTATATTCCTGAGATTATTAAAAATTTTGTTAGGTGTGCGAAGGTGGTTGTGACGGTTGAGCATGACTGTCACTTCTCCAACTAAAATTTGGATAATTCCTCTAACCAGGATTGTAAGTTTGTGAGTATGGATTTTGGGTTAGCCTCTTGAAGTTGTTTAATGCATTGACTTATTCATGGAGACATTCTTTAAAAGAGGGCAAAGTTGGGCAACTGCTAGTGGAATGATCATTGGTCTCACAAATATGACAAATAATTTCTTCAACAGATTTTAATTGACTAACTTTCTTCATTTCTAAAGTCTCAACCTTTCTAGCTAGAGATACAAATTTTTCTTGGAGGCCATTATCTTCCTTAAGATGGTATATGTCTCCACAAGATGCAAGGAATTGAGTTTTACCTGTGGTCTCATAGGTACCAGTAGTGTCCCAATTCTGTGCATTGTTTGCTAGCAAGTCAAAATAATTCATATCTCATCAGGATCTTTATCCTCGAATGTTTTAGTGCACATCAATTTCACTATTTATCTTTCTCTAGGTGTAAAACCTTCATAAAAATATTAGACTAATCTCTATGTTTCAAAACCATTGTGTGACATGTGTTAAGTAAATCTTTGTATATATCCCAACACTGGTAAAAAATTTCACAAGAATTTTTTTTTTCAAAAATTAGTGTTACAATTATTGTTGAAAATGATGATTTGCCTTTTAATTACTGTAAAGAAGAGAGAAAATTAAATCCTTATAAAATGATTTAAATCATTACTTACATAAATTATCAAAAAAAAGTAGGAGTAAGGAAGTGTTCGTTGATGTTATGTGGAGCAAAAAACATTATGACAGTGCCTGCCCAAATGGTAAGAAGGTCTCATGGGATGTTATCATGTGGAACACGAGTTCAGTGTCAAGACCAGGGTTGTAAAAACAGGACCGGACCGGACAGTTGGACCGGTTCAACCACCAACCGTTGCTCCTTGTGGCCCGGCTACCGGCCCCTATATACTTTGGTTAAAAACAGGTCAAAACCGTGAAAAACCGTATGGAACCGTCAAACTATCGAACCGCCTGAACCAACGGTCTAACATAATTACTTAACAAGTGCAACAAAAAACTGTAAAGAAAAAAAATCCTATGTTTGTTTGAATTCAATTACCCATAAGAAAAAAATATATTGATTATTGAAGGAGAAGCCTGATAGTCGCCCCCTCCTTCCCTGACTCGCCACTGCTTTGTTCATTGTTCATCATCATCATCACTGTTCTGCTTTCTCTTTCCGCCACTACCCCGGCGGACATGACATCCACCCACGTGCGTACTGCATACGGCCTTCTGTTTCTGAACTTTGCTCATCGTCGAGCGTCCTGCCTCCATGCTCCATGCCCACTGCTCTCTGCTCACCTCATCATTGTCGTCGGCGCTGCACACAACTACTGTCTCTCAATTTTAAGGCTCTCAAGTCTCAACTAATTTAGAAATATTTATAATAGGGTCAGTCAATCTCAAGTCTCAATTTTTAATCTTTTTACTTCTTTTGCTTTTGGTTTTTTCTTGCAGCCTTTTACTAACAAGTCTATCTACAGACTACAAGTCCATCTCCTGTACGTTTTCTACAGACTACAAGTCTCCTGCATGTTTTCTTTGACTTCTTTTGTATTTTTTTTATTTTTTTTGTTGTAGCCTTTGACTAGTTTTTTTTTTTTGCAGTCTTTGACAAGTCTACTATTTGTTTTCTTTATCTTGTCTGAGTAGCTGGAGACTTGGATGTTTTCATTAATTCAATTCTCTGTAATTTTAGAATTTCCATTATTTCGATGTATGGAGAAATTGTAGTGAATGAACTAAATACGTTTTTCTTAACAAAGAAATATGTGAATTTGGCTTGTGTTAAGTTAATTAACTTGGTGATGCTTGAAGGTATTAATAGATTAATGATCTTGTGATAAATTATTGTGTATTGTTGTTATTTGAAAAGAAATAATGATGCTAAAAGAAAAATGTGTTGTCATTAAATATTATGAACAGGTAAACAAAACAGCATAGGTTTAGATTTGAGAGAATTGTGGCTGCTGCAATACTTTTTTATCCTTGTGTTGAATGAACCAGTGGTTCAACCGATTGAACCATGAACTTTTGCCTTTGGCAATTCTATCCCTTGTTCGGTTTTTACAACATTGGTCGAGACATTGACTTACCCTTTAGGTGATAAAAGAGGCCTTTCTACTTAGGATATACGATGTCATATGGGAATTGTTGAGCCGAACAGTTGCTACTTGTGTGATGATGGAGAAGAACTAGAATCACATTTTCTTTACTTGTACCTTTTGTTGAGAAGATGCTTTCTAAAACAATGAAATAGTTGAGGATTTACAGGGGGGTTCACATATGGAGGAAGGCTATTTATTAGTTACGCTCAAAGTTTAACAAAGTATCAGTCTCAGGAAAAATATGTAGAACTTCCTTTGCATCAGTCATATAACACATATGAAAAGGAGCAGAAAAACTGATGTTTTATTGGGAGCCATTGCACCCTGCAACAAGTGGTTGATAGAATTCACTTTAATGTTTGTGTTTGTGTGAACCATTTTGATCTATAAAAAAGTACTGGATGGAACTCTGTGTTTAGCTTTTGATTCCTGTTTTTTCTTTACCTTGGTATATCAGGTGATCCTTATACATTTTCTCAATTGCTATATGATTTACCATTGCCCCTAAAAAAATTGTTTTTAAATTATTAATAATTTGTTAATTTTTTATATCTATATATAATAATTACTTATCTAAATTATATCTTTATTGAAAAATTATACTTTAAGAATTATGAAGAGTATTTTAAGATATATATTCTATGCGTATCATATTTTTTTTATTTTTAATTTTTTTTAAAATATATATGTAAAAATGCAATAAAAATGATTTTTTATAAAAAAACCATTATTCAATTGATTATTAGACATAGATAATACTCATTCCCATTTTTCTTTTTAGCCCCATAAAATATCAATGATTAGGCTGTTACTTTTAAAATTTAAAAACTTACTTCAAAATTTTATCAAAATTTTAAATTTATTTTGTAACTTTTAATATAAGAAATAAAATGAATGTTTTTTAAAAATTAAAAATACCAAATAGTACTTTCTTCAAAAAAAAAAAAAGGACTACTACATTATACTTTCAATGTGAAATTTGAAACAACGATAATGTGGTAAATTAATGATTGAAAAAACTTAATAAATATGAAAATGTTGTAAGGATTTTAAAATTAATGGAAACAGCATATAATGCATCGGTTTTAAGACAAAGGCGGTTTTAGCTTTAATATTTAGCATTGAATTCAGAAAAAAATGACTAAAAATAAAAATAATAAATTTTATAAATGATAAATGAACTCAACTTAAGTTGTTTTAAATGATTTGAAGCATAATTTGATTTTCACTATTAAGTCCACAAATTAGTTACTATAATCATATTACACACACACTGTAGGACATAAAGTATGTTATTTATTACTAATTTTTTTATTTTTTTGTTATAATAACTAAATTTTCATATGTTGGTGAAAAAATAATTTAAGGCAAATAAATAATTTAATTTTAATAAAGATTAATGTGTTATTTTTTTAAGTTGATAGTTTTATAATACGGCCTGAAGAGTACAAATATATTACATATGAGATAATTTTCATTTTGAGTTATTAAGGGATTTTTTTTTTTACATATTAGAACCAAAAGACAAATAAAAAAGATAACATCCAGAGTAAGAAATATTGATGAAGGTAAAAGCTTGAAGCGAGAATAATTTATGTGATAATGTGGCACAAATTTGCCTATATAAAAAATAAGAGCAAAAATATATTATTGCAATAATAAATAAGTAAAATAACTCTAATAACGAAAAAAAACTCTACCAATAAGTGAGTTTTCGGCGTCCTGTGGTATACTGTCGACTTGGTCCTTTAAGTTCATTGTCCTTTTTGTTTGAGTCATAAAATAAGCAATAGTGGTATTGTCATCGGTCAAGGGGCTTATATGTTACGTTTTACAAAATTTAAGGACTCATTAGACCCAATGTATAGTCGTAGGGTTGTATAAAAAATGTCTGAGTCATCAAAATATGGGGATTAAGTCATGAATTTGTGATTTACAATTGTGGGTGGTGACTCATCCAAGAGCTGAGCGTTTCAATATTTACATTTATAAATGCACCACTGAAAAGTGAATTTTGGCCATTCTACTGAAAATTTATAAAAGTGAACTATTTTTCTTCAAAACTGAATTGTTTTGTGATTTGATATATATAGGGACCATAATGGAATGATTTATAGAGTTAGGGACTCACATTTACCATATTTTTTTGCGTTTGAAAGTTGAAGCCATTGGCGCATACCGAAACAAAAAAAAGCATCAGTCCAAGTTCGCAGTCGCCTTCACCCAGACCGGAGGTCTGTTCATCGCAAAGAAATCGGCGCCGCCTTCGACGTCGTCAGCTATCTCTCTCCCTCTCATGATCTGATCTCACCGGAGCTCGTTTTAGATCTCCAATTACTCTCTCAATGCTCTCTCTCTCTCTGTCTCTCTCTCTCTCTCTCTCTCTATCCTTGTTCTCTTTATCCTTCCTTCTTCTCTATGGGAAGGGAGAAAGTAAAGTGGCTTAAGTGCACGAATGGGAAAGTTGGCACCTTTTTCTTTTTGTACTATTTTTAATTTGGTGGCATTTTTTTTATTGAAATATTCAGGTGACATTTCCTTTCGCCTTTTATCGGGAATCCAGACGCGGGTGGGTCAATACTCGGAGGACGAAGTATTAGACGCGTCAACGGGACAAGCTTGAGCCGGCATTAGCTAATACTATTAAACATTCCTACGAGTAAAGTAATTTGGTTTGGGCAGAATTTATTTTATAAATGAGTATTATCTCTAACCAATTTATGACATATATTTGATTTTCTTAAAATTTATTTTTATATGTTTATATATATTTTCAAAAGCATTTGTATATTTATAATTAATTAATACCTAAAAAAATTATTAGCTAAAGTAATATAGGTAATATATGTTAAATTATAATTTTATTTAAATATTCTAATTTTTAAGGGGTACAAGTAAAATCAATTAAATTCATACTCTCTCTATGACCTTTCAAATATATTCAAATTTAAGTTCAGGTAATCAGGTTCTGAGATAGTAGAAATGATAAAATATTTTCTAACATTCGTATTACTATTGCATAATTATGCTACCTTTTAAAATCATTTTAAAATGTGGCTTCCAAGATAACTTTAATCGATTTTGCTGAACAACTTAAGTTTATTTGAGCAGTATCTATCTTCAAATTTATTATTTGAGGTTTCAAAAGTTTAATTTCGATAATTATCAAAATCAATCATTCGCTCCTTTTGGTTGCAATTTGGAAAAAACACCTTCTTTTTTTGGGTTATCTGAATAGAGTGATTGGTTCTGTTTGGCATTAGTATTACCAATTAATATTAAAATTTTAAAAAAATTATTCCCAAAATAGAGCTATTTATATGACATAGTAAGCTCTCTGCACATGAGAACCCAAAATATGCCAAAAAAAGAAACAGTTTTTGCTTTTCCGGGAAAAACTTTAACACAAAGTTCAAGTCCATAGATAATAAAACATGAATTTGTCTAAAATAACTTATTTTTATTTATATACAAATTTTTACCCAGAACCAATGGAATTTGAAAGCAAATATTCCCTCTATCTTATAATTTTTGTATCATTTTTTTTTCTGTCCTAAATTGTTTGTGCAATTTCATCCTTTAATAAGTTTTAGCACGTTGACCACTTTGCCCTATCAATTTTCACTTTGATCCGTCTCTCTTGTTCGATTTTCTTTGCTTTTTTAGGTAGAGGCAGAGGCTCGCACAAATCTGGATACAGAATTTCTTTGTTGTTCTCCTACAACTATGACTTCGTTTCCCTGAGAGGCCACATACTCGACGCCAATTATTGTGGGTCATTGTCATCATCGTCATCAACCCTTTTCAAACCACCATCGACAATTGCGTCATTGTCGATTTCACAACCAACGAAATACTCATTACGTCCGGCCATCAGACCTACATCAACAACTCCTACCTCCGTCAACACATCACCTCCGGCGAAGAATTGCCCATGATTCCAACGGAATTGTCCAACGATGTGAAGGATATTTTGCACAAAATCTTTGTCAAGGACCGAGAGAAAGATAGATGGTGGACACGCTTCTGAGTCATCCGTTCGTCGCCAAGGAAGAAGTAGCCAGCTTAGACTCCGGTAAACAATTGTTGACGTCTCTCAGGGATAGTGTTAAATACAGTGGTATACTGCGGAATACTATGCAGTATATTATTTATCATAGGTATGCAATATATGATATAAATATTTTCACATTTTACTATTTTATTGTGGGATATATCTCAGTATTTTACCATTTAATAGCATTTCAAGTCTTTTTTTTTTTTTTAATTTGAGCCAATTAGCCCAACAGGTTTCAAAAAAATTTGCTGTGTTTGTAGAGGTGGCAGGAGTCGGGACTGTAATTTGCGGAATTCGCAGGTTGATGGCACATTTGTCATTATAGAAAGTTTTGGTTGCTCAGTGGCATATATTAATATTACAGAAGAATGACTTATGTCATAAGTCTGACTTAAAAGATGTACAATAACTAATTCTTTGGCGTAGGATTATGTCTGATGATGAGATCGGAAATTGGATAATTCACGACCGACAAGTTTTTTGGTCCGTTCCTATCCACAGTTGGCACAGAAAGTCACAAAACTACAATCATCTCCCGAACCTCTCCCTTCTCTCATCCGTTAAGTTGCTGTGAGCTGCAACTGCTTTCACGTCATCGTCTTCCATTTCCACCCCCACCTCTCTCTCCTGTATCCTCTTTATCTTTCCTTCTTCGGTATGGGTGCGAAAAAGCGAAGTGGCTTAAGTGCAGGAATTGAAAAGTTGGGACCTTTTTTGTCTTCTTTTTATTCGGTTGACATTTGCTTGGCCATTTCTCACGAGTCCAAACGTGGGGCGAGAGAGTTGGAGGAAATGCCTGAACAGAATCTTGGTTTTCAATTTTTATCTATGGACTTGAACTTAGTGTTAAAGGGGTTGGATTTTTCCGGGAAAAGAAAAAGGTGGCTTCTTTTCTTGGCAGCTTTTGGGTTCTCTAGCTATGGCGCCTACAGAGCTTACCACTCTCCGGTGATAACTCGGAAGAGGAAGAGGGTTTTGAAGTTCTTAGGTTCTTTGATTTCTTTAGCAGAAGCTGCCTCTGATTCTGCTTCGACAATCGGTGTCCTTTCAAGGGACTTGAAGGGCTTCTTGCAATCAGAGTCGGACGAAATCCCCAACAGTTTGAAGCAAGTTTCCAAACTTCACATGTCCAAGGAGTTCTCACAATCCTTAGTGAAGGCTACACAAGCCCTGAAAATGGGAGTTGTAAGTGGCTATCGCCTTGGAACAAGAACTGAGGGATCAAATGTTGATCCAAGCTTGATAGAGCAAGCAATGGACAAGCTTTTCACCCAGGCCGGGGCTGGTTTTGCTTCTTTAGTTGTTGGAAGCTTTGCCCGGAACTTGGTAATGGCATTTCATTCTACAGACTCCACCAGTATTGGTCCTGTTCAGGGTTTGGTGGATGTGGTTTGCGGGGATCAGAAGTGTAAACAGCTAATTGGTGATTGTGTTCAGTTATTTGTCAGCATAGCAATTGCTGTATATCTTGACAAAACTGCAGACACAAACACTTTCGATCAATTCTTTGCCGGACTGACAAATCCTAAGCATGAGGCGAGAATGAAGCTTGCTCTGGTTGATGTCTGTAATGCTGCAGTTGAGACACTAGTTAAGACATCTCACCAGGTCTTGACAAGTGACTCTCATCAACAAGAACAAAATGTATTAGTGGGTGATGATGTTTACCAGCACGAATTATCGGCTGAATCAAAGGAAAAGAGTTGCTCATCTGTTGAGGATTGGACCGGTGGGTGGATTGAGAAATTATCATCGGCATTGACAGAGTCGAGAAATAAGAGGTTTGTGCTTGATTTGACTGAGAAGGTTACATTCGAAACAGCGAAATCTTTGCTGGAGTTTTTGCTAGATAAACTGAATGATTCTGCAGAGAAGTTTGTGACTATTTGTTACGAAGGAGTTGTTGAATGTGGGCTAGAGGTTGTCCAATATGTGACCGCTAAGTGCTCTGCAGTCACCAGCTTACTTCTCTCTTTGTACCAGTGCTTTCTTGGCACACTCTAGGGCTTGGTCACAGCTTGATGGGCATTTGCTTCCCGTCAATTGTTTTCGTTTTCACATGAAAGCTGGAAAAAACCACTTCTTTATACAGTGTGATACAAACAAGAATGGCCCCTTCTCTGCTGAAACATATTACTGCATTTTGTATAATACTTGTTATAAGAACATGAAGAATACATTAAAGCTTTCTTGTTCTTATGACTCGGGTGACAGAACAGTGTCATTGTTGCTATGCCAATGCCTTGTACCAGAGCATAGGATGGACACCCTGGAACTAGAGCTCCCTGCTAACATTCTTCTGCTTGAAAATCCAACTTCTCAAACCGAAGAGAAATACCTTATCTCATTCTTTTAAGTTAAATTCAAATGAGTGGTCGGTCGTCGAAACCGCCAAAAATAATTCTGGTATCCCTAACAACTCAGAATAAATAAATTTATAGTCTAGCAGTGAAAACCAGGTCGAATCCCAAGGGAGATTTTTTACTGAAAGCTTCCTGTCAGAAAACTGAAATAAAAGATTGGGGGGGTTTCTTTAATTAAAAGCTGAAATTAATTAACTGTAGAATCAAAACAAAATTAACCAATACTAAAAATGCTCAGTTCAGGGTTGATTATCCATTCCAATCACGCAGTTGATCATCGAAAGAAAATATTTCTTCAATTCAAGCAAATAAACAGGACTCTCTTTAAAGCTAAAAAGAATCCTAAGAATTCAGCAGTAAAATTAACCAGAAAAAGCTTCAGATTAATTTCTTAATTTTGATTAACCAGATATTGAAAAGCAATTTCTAATTATCTCAATATCAGCATTAAGATCAATGAACCAAAAAATTTATTCCAGGCAACAATCCAAAAGCTTGAACAATTTAACCTGTCTTACTTCTTCGTATGAACTAACCAGAAATAAAAGCAATCTCTAATCAATTCACTTGCTTCTAATTGAATTCTTCACCTAAGCGGTTGAAAGAAAATCAAGCAGATTTGCAATTGCAGAACCAATTCAACAAGCGAGAACATGAAAATTAATTGCAATAAATCTGAACAACAAAGAAGTAAATACTTGAAATTAAAGAAAGTTTAAGCAAGAAAAATCAATCCTCACAACCAGTGTTGGCAATGGAAATCGTCCCTAGAACTGAACTAGAAAATTACTCTAGGCGAAGGATTGGCTGTACTACCTTCCCTCCGGTTCTATCAGAACTTTGAATGACCTGAAAAGAAAATTTCTGGAGAAGTTCTTTCCAGCATCAAGAGCTGGAACAATTCGAAAGGAAATCAGTGGGATTCGACAGTACAGCGGAGAAAGCCTATATGAGTACTGGGAGAGGTTCAACCAGCTATGTGCGAGTTGTCCACACCACCAGATTTCCGACCAGCTGTTGTTGCAGTACTTCTACGAAGGGCTGTTGTTCATGGATCGGAGTATGTTAGATGCTGCAAGTGGAGGAGCACTTGTAGAAAAAACGCCCGAAGAAGCAAAGGACTTAATTTCTAAAATGGCAGCCAACTCGCAGCAGTTTGGGATAAGGGTAGACCATGCACCGAAGAAGGTAAATGAGGTAGGAACATCTAGTCTTGAAGCTCAACTTTCTGAACTAACCTCTCTTGTTAGACAAGTGGCTTTGGGACAGGTTCAAAATTCTAGAGTTTGTGGCATTTGCTCTGTTCAAGGACACCTTACCGACTCGTGCCCACAATTACAAGAGGATACAACACCTCAAGTGAATGCGGTAAGTGGGTTTGTTAACCAACCAAGAAGGTATGATCCCTATGCCAATCAATACAACCCTGGTTGGAGAGACCACCCGAATTTGAGATATGGGCAGCCAAGTAATCAACAGCAGCACCCATCTGTCAGTTACAACAAACCAGCACCTCCATCACAGAACCAAGCACCAAATTCAGGTATGGCATTAGAAGATATTGTGAAAGCTTTAGCCATTAACACGCAAATGTTTCAACAGGAAACAAGGGCTAGCATTAAAGACTTGGGGAACCAAATTTCACAACTGGCCGCCTCATTGAACAAAATTGAAGCTGAAAAAGGGAGGCTGTCATCTCAAGCTGAAATCAACCCAAGAGAGCATGTTAATGTCGTGACCTTTCAAAGTGGCAAAGAGGTGCAAACCACCACATCAAAAATGGCAGCACTTAAAAAGGAACAAGATAGCCTAAAACCATCAACTTCTGATGCACAAACTGAGGAGGTAAGCAACAAGCCAATTTTTCCAAAATCAAAAATTCTAATCCCACCTCCTTTTCCTGGCAGGTTGGCAAAATCAAAGAAAGAGGAGACCGAGCAGGAAATTCTTGAAACTCTTAGGAAGGTTAAAATCAACATACCCTTGCTGGATGCAATCAAGCAAGTGCCACGGTATGCCAAGTTTCTGAAGGAGTTGTGCACCAATAAAAAGAAGCTGAAAGTTGATGAGACAATCAAAGTTGGGGAGAATGTGTCAGCAATAATCCAAAGAAAGTTGCATGAGAAGTGTAAGGACCCTGGTATGTTTACTATACCATGTGTAATAGGCAATTTTAATGTGAAAAAAACTATGTTAGATTTGGGAGCTTCAATGAATGTCATGCCATATTCAATATATGCTTCTTTGGAACTTGGACCTTTGAATGAAACTAGTGTTTCATGGTCTGAATATGATTTGTAGCTCCAGATGTTAGCTTTCCAATGAATCAAGAATCACCTCATTCCGATCTCTGTAGCTCAAGATATAATTTTTCTACCGGAACATCACCAATCTGTCAACATCCTGAAAGAGCACAACCAAATTAAAACCTGTAAAATGGCAAATTAAATTCAATTTCAATCAATTAAGTCCAGATATGCTCTAAGCTACAAAACATACTCAAAATATATATTTAAGGTTCAAAACATATTAAAACATACTAAATATGAGAGAAATAAATATAATAAATATAAACTTATCAATGAGCATTGAGAATTTGATAGAAAAAGCTCTCGTAAACCAAGCGGATCCTTTTACTTGAGTGATCTAATCTACTTGGTTTAACACAACATGAAATATCTGGAGTTACAATCAGAAATAAAGCAAATCAGGAAGGGAAAAAGGAGAACAAGAAAACACAGACCAACCTGTTTGATCCATAACTTGAAAGGCCTAGAACCTTTGATGACCCAAAAACTTGAACAAACGTGCACTTCTGTTAGCAGGAAACAAGGCCCACGAAAAAGCTCTGACATGACCAAAATCAAATTAGCATTCACCTTCAGTTTACAAAGCACAAATACCTAGTACAATCCTGGCAGGCCAGCATTTGATATTGAAACTTGTAGCCTCCAACAAGGGCTTTACCAGTCAAACAATACTAGCCTAAACGTCGTAGGGAAAACCATGTCCAGCTTTTAACAAAATTTAGGCAACTTAGAAAGCCAGCCTGGTAGCGAGCACATGCTTTCCCCATAGGAAAGGAGAGAAATGTAAATGAAAAGAATCCGCTAACTTGACTTTGCATTCCTGTCCTTTGCAGCTGTTGCATCTTCCTCAATTTTCTTTCTCCAATATTCATCAAGTAGGGGTCCAAATATTGCCTTCCCAGAAACAACTCCAATACTGCAAAGACAATAAGTTACCGTTAGAGCATAAAGACGAAGAGAAAAAGTCTGTTGCAGAAACCCATATCAATCAGTAAGCAATCAAATAGCACAAAATTTGGTGAAATTTTCAAACCATCATATTTGAAGAGGTAACAAATCAATCAGTAAGCAACCATTGCATCAAGTTCTTGATGCCTGGCAAGGTAGTGTACTATTTTCAAAACATCATGTTTGAATAAGTAACAGATCAATGAAATTCCAAAACATCATATTTGAAACAAGGACTAGCTAAGCGCAAAAGCATGGCTTCTGAAATTCAGAATTGTGGGTGATGGTTCATTCAAGAGCTGAACCCAAAGACGTCACATTTCAGAGCAGGCGACTGAAATTGGATCATGGGTATTTCAAAATAATCTCCCAACGCAGATAAATTCAGATTCGGTGAATACAGATAAACAATCTTTGCACAGCATCATCATGTCTAGAAAACAAATCATAAGTACAAAAGTGTTTGCAAGGGAACAGGATCACCTAGAAATCGAAATCATATAACAGATAAGCACAAAAAAAAATACTTACATGACTGCTCCAATTACCATGGGGAAGGAGAGGAACTTGTTCCGCCTAAACATTCTGTTCGACCTTCAACTCAATGCAGGGGCGATTTTTATTCTTTCAAGTCCTGAGATCTCCACTCCCTACACTTTTTAATTTCTAATTTTTCGAAGAGGGGCATTCTAACAGAACAATACACTCCAACTCGTTTAACAGGGCAACAATTTGTAAGTTGAAGTGGGCCGAGCTTGAGCCCATTTAGTCATGCGATGTGCTGAAGCAATTAAAGAAAAGGCCTAAAAAGCTGGCCCAATCTGATCAGTCCAATCAGATGCTGTTCTCTCCCTCCCTGTCTCTTTAATCTTTATCGAGTTCTAAGTTTTAAGGTTATTACTTATTAGATAGCTCTTCCAGCGCCGTCCCGTCTTCGGTTCCCTTGCCTGCGTTCAGAACCCTGATTATACAGGTGTTGAGATGGCAAGGAAAAATAGAGATGGATGTGCCGGTATAATTGCCTGCTCTTCTCTAAGAAGATCAAAACGTCTCTGCAAGACCATAATACCGCGGCTTCCTGAAGATATTATTGCTGAGATTTTGAAGAGACTTCCTGCAGAATATTTGCATTCAGTTGTGAGGTATGTCTGCAAAAAATGGGACAGCATTCTTCGAGTTCCTATGACCAGAAGATTTTCTCATTAATAAGTAGAAATGATCGAGTGTGTTATGTGCTGCATGACCCAGCACTGACGGGGATTATCTTCTTGGAACTGAAGGATCCGTATGCAAGTGCATGTGATTGGGTTTGCAGTAAGACGATTGAAATTACTAGTTCATTCTTCATGTATTTGATGGTTCCAAGAGCTTGGTTGCCCCGGCAACATGTCTGCATATTTGATGTCACAAGCATATGGTTGTTTCCTACAGAATATGCGACTGTGGTCGCTTACTTTGAGAGGACAGGGAAGTTTAAAATCATCAAGGAGATGAGGCCTTATGCTCGATCATTTCTTCGTGGCGTACATCAGAGTTCGCTCATCTCGTTGCCTTGAGTTTTAATGGAGGTTGGAGTTAGTTTTGTGAAGTTTCTGCATGTTTGCACTTTATGGATGTCCTAGCTTATTTGGTATTTATTTTGGGACAACGTCAAACTGTTACGGTTATTGTTGATTGGGGATGCTTATTGTTGTTGGATACATTTTGCATCGCATTTTGGGATACAAAATCAAGGAACGCATGTTTTCTTTCCTTGTGAAATGATGAGGTTGAAGGTAGGGACGTCAATGGATAATGGCTATTTACTTCCACCAAACATATGGGTCCTGGTAATTTATTCAATTAAATGCGGGTTTGGTTTTGTAAAAACCAATTAGATGCGGGTGGGATACAGGCTTATTGTTCCCTTATATTCTATTTTAATACAAATGTCATTCTATAAATTTTAAATTTGAGATTTTTTTTAAAATGAAAATTTTTTTGTTGTCTCCTCTAATAATTCATTTTCTTTCCAGTTCTGATTTAGGCAAGCTAAGGCAGTGGATACCCATTGACCTCTCCCCAACTTGCACTTTTTGTAGCAAAAATTCAAAATTTGTACTAATTTTACTAGATTTTTTAAAAAATAGATAAGATATGAATATAAAAAAATTTATACCACACGGGTGATAGGTCAGATATGCGCAGGGCGTTCAACGTGAACAGTAGTGGAGCTAGGGGAGCTGACGGTGCCTTACCTCCTGAACCCCTAATATTTGTTGTAATTATATATATCTATATATTTGATGTTTTTTAGAATTATTTTGGAAAATTAAATAGTAAAAATATATATATAACAACACAACCAGAAAAGAAGGTAAAAAAAAATACAGATTTTAATTTTTTTATGTAAAACTTTATAACCAATATTAATATATTAGTTTTGGTTTTTCACTCCCTGTTAAAAATCTAGTTGGTTTTGTGATCTTCTTATTGTCACGTCAGTTAAGTAGTTTATTAAAGCCATATATTAGCTTACATATAAAAGCCACTTAATTTATTTTTGGGGCGTACAAGATCGAGATAGAGAGACTGTACAAAGCAGTCAGAGAAAAAAAAATTGCTTTGCAGCAGTATAAAGTTGTGAAGCATTATATAGCAATTGTTTTTTTTTTTTTTTTTTTTTGTGATTCTTTGACTTATATGTTTATTGCTTTTATCTGGTAAATTTGCCTGTGACTTTTTAAACATCCAAATAGTATAAAATCCCTATAATTGTGCTAGACAAAAACTTGTGCCATTGTCGCCACAATGTTTTTGTAAGTTAAAGCTTGCAAATGCAACTTTTTCATTCTCCACACTACCCACTGCTTAGTTTAGGTGAGTTATTTTTTTCAATTTTATTTTTTTTATATTTTTTTAATTTTTTATTTTAATGAATTTCATGCTAAAAGCACTACAAGCTTGTGGAGATTCAAATTAGTAAGTTTCAATATTTATAATCATAAGGCCTCAAATTATCATTTTAATATATTTTTTTACTATAATTTGAATAATTATTTTTATATATTAAATTTTATATTAAAAATTCCTAAATCTCGTTCCCCTGAATCTAAAATCCAGGCTCGCCCCTAACATGAAGAATAAGTAATATTATGGATGTGTTTATAATTTAGGAACATGTCTTTGTCATAGTTTGTAATGATTGTGAGTCATCACAAACAACCAGATCAATATCAGGTTGGGGCCTTTTGTCAATCTAATGGTTGCATAGAATAAATGGAGGGTTATTATTTGTGATGTGCTTATAATGCTTATTTTTTACACAAAACCATGGTTTTTAGCATTGTCTCAAATTTCGTGCAATACTACAAAAAACCATGTTTCATTGTTTATATGTTTTCACAGTTTATCAATTTTTTGTTCAGTATAATGCAGTGTTTTCCATATCAATCTTTTTTGTGCATTTTTTTTGGTCAATTTCACGTGTTTACATCAATGTACGATACATCAATGTGCCATATATAAATATGTAAAATGAGAATATTATTGAGATATATACTTGATATAACTATTGGTTTTTTTATTTAACAATAAAATTTAATTGGAAAATGATGTTAATATGATTGAGATATGAAAATTGTTATAATTATTTTCTTTTATTTTAATATTCACCATTTTAGTTTACATAAGAAAAATTTTAAACATCACTATTTCTTTTTCTATCATGTATCATTAAATTAGTTTTTTTTAACAAATAATATTTATTTTGTTCTATATATTCCCCTCTTTATGTGTTTTCATATACCAAATATTGTCTTCATATATACTGTAGTTATATTGGGGAAGTTATACTGAAGATAATTAGAATAGATATGGCAATTTGTTTTCACATACCAAAATCAGAAATGGTACATTGCATGATATATCATACAGTATATCTATAATTTACGAAGTGCAATATACTACCGGATGAAAGCTTTTATGCAAATCCTAATGTCACCTGGAAAACATGCTTTCAATTTGACACAGCTGGCCCTAATAAGAGTGATGAAATTTGGGTTCGGATTAAGGCAAACTGGATTAACCTAAAACCAACCTAGAAAGATTAAAATAAACTCACACCTCAGACCTGAACCTAGCCATACTTACCAAGTACCTTTATCAATTACCTACTTATTATCTCCCTCAACTTACCTACACTACATATTGGTTAAAGTTGCATATAAATGGACTGAATTTCATAGGTTTCACTGGCGTTGATGATCGACATGAACCACTTCTAAACTACAAGGCATGTTTTTATCTTGACGAACAGCTCAAAACTTTATATGTTGATTCTCTATCGTGTTCCCATCATCTTAAGTGGGAATGACAACTGTGCTAATCTTGTTTCTCTTCCATTTCCTTTTTGCAGATATCAATACAATTCAATTGAAAAAAAATTATTGTTCCCTAGTCATCATGGTAGAAATTGTGATATCTTACTTGGAGGAAAAATGTTACCAATAGAGGAAAAGGCAAAGCAAATCACTGTTCATAGGGATGCCTAGTTGTCATAAGAAGCAAGGGTTGATGTTAGGGAGTGAACTCTTTCCCTTATATTCCTTGCTATTTTGATTTGTATATCCCTAAATTGAGTGGAAAAGAAGGGAAATGACATCAATGTAGCCTTCAAAATTTTAACCTTAAAAAAAAGTCTTATTTTTATTCAATTTGTTTTAACTTAAGTTAATTTAATATAAAATAACTCATTTTTACTTTTATATATTTTTTACCGTACCAATTTAATTTGAAACCCAATATTATGTGGGTGTAAATAAAAATATAATTTTTAAATTTTATTAAATTTTTAGGAAATTTTATTTTTTAATATCTAATAAAATAAAAATTTTTAAAATTTAATAAACATAAAAAATTAGTTTCAAATAGATTAGTACACTTAAATAATTTTGAATTTCAAGTGAAATCAATTCCAAAAAAAGATATAAACACAAAAAAAGTATATTTTAATCAAGCTGATCTAAGTTAAAATTAAGTAGGTATCTGTCTGTACTATCATCTTTTTGTTAATCTCCATGAATGGGCTCCATTCTTGCACAGCCTAATTTGCTAATGGAATTGGACTGTAAGAAAAGTATATTGGGCCGATATTCACAGTAATCCAGTTTTAATTTAGTGGTCCTACTGGCACAATGTTTTGTAACCACTAAATTAAATACCGTGGTATACCACGCGGTATACCGCTTACCATGGGGACGCGGTACACGGTACAAATATTTTCACATTTTGTCATTTTACCACACGGTATACCATGGTTTATCACGGTATTTCACGGTATACCGCATATCGTCCACTTTTTATGTATATTTTGTCAAAAAATCACTGTATACTGCAAATACCGTGTGATACATACCGATATATTTACTTTTCTGCCCCTATTTTTTTTTATTTTACATCAAAATATCATAAATATATAAAACATTAAAATAAACATTTACTTTTAATTTTTTTTACTTTTCTTAATTAATATAAAAAATTAATCGATGGTATTATTTATATTTATAGTATATGCAAAGTATATGGATGAAATTTTTTATATTTATAGTATATCAATAAATTAGATTTTTTGTATTATTTATTTTGCTCCATATATAACCTTTTTGGTGTTTTTTAAATTAAAAAATATCTTCTATCATATATATTTTATTTATATTTGACAAATTATGATGAGAAAAATTAGAATACATATAAAATGTGTAAAAATAAATTATTAAACAAATTAAATAATCTAAAAATAATATTCTAAAATTTATTTTTTACGGTAACGGTAACGGTATGCGGCGTGGTATACCATGCGGTATACCTTAAAATTTTTGGATGCGGTATGTTTTGTGGAAACGGTATTTAACACCTTGTTTGCAACTTGATTAGTGATTATTGTTGATGGCAGTGATGCGAAGGGCGGGATGACCTCACCACCTCTAGATAAAAACCTTTGACCCATTTTAGCATCTTCTTTTCCAATGACCTATGAGATGAAATGCCACACTAAAGCCTTTACAAGCAAAGGAACAACAATCAAAATGTTTATGAATATAAATGAACGAACACATTTTTTGTTCATATTCATTTGTTTAAATAAATAAATAGAAAATTGTGTTCGTATTCTTTTTTGCTTAGTTTAATAAATGAACATAAATGAACTGCTATCAAATGATTCACAAATACTTCACTAAATACTCTATTCATTTATGGCCTTACTTGTAGTATTCAAAATAACATTTGCACATTATGTTTTGGTCCACACAGAAAGATAAATCATAAGCTTTTGTCCATTACTTTTAAGAAAAATTACAAAACCACATAAGATTTACCTTATTATAAACTTAACCTCCTATAATTTTAGAAACCTAAACTTACCTCTAAACTATATGCTCAGCCCATTCAGCAAAAATATGGGCAAAACCCAGCTTCCAAACCAGTCTTCTCTATTTTTAAACCCTGGTCCCTAAATTTTCACTTCTAACAAACTAGCAATTGTCCTTAATTAACTAGTTTTACTGCTTAATCAAAAACTAAAAAAGAAAGAAATTAGAAACGCATGATCTACTCCCCCAATATGTCATTTACTTGGATTTATCATGAATTATAATGAGTTCCATACATGCCTCCTCTACTATTTTCTCTCTAAAGAACAGCCAACTTAACCCTTGATGATATTGAGATGTGGGTCGACCTCATCAGTACCACTAATTGACAAATTGATGATGGTGGTAGCCGAGACCAAGAGAGGGAATCCTAATGACATTGCATGTTCGTCGATGCAGTCGATACCATGGTTGGAAGTGGAGTCAATGTCAAGGCCAAAGACCATCTTGAACTCAACAAAATCAATGGCCTTGATGGCGGCAACTTTCTTGATCTTTTATTGAGAAAAGAAAATTGCTCTACAACACAGATATAAAATCGTGACAAAAAGTTCAGTCACATTTCAGTCGCAACATTGGCCAAAAGTAACTACTTCGCTACTGTGGATGGCAGTCGTATTTTTTTCGCAACTGAAACTTGACTACTGAAAGTGACTAAAACCTTCAATCAAGAATCAGTTGAAAATACTATAAGCTGCTTTAAACCCTGTGACCGACTACTTTAGTCACTATATTAGTGACAGCCACAGTCAATCACTATATTAGTACTTTTATCTTTTAAACAAAATATATTATTATTTAATCTGATTATTATTTAATTAATATTATTTAATATAATTGGCTATTTATTTTACTTGTTGTTTAATTGATAGTTACATTAAATTAGTATGAATATTAATTTATTTTAATTAGTAATAATAAAATAGTTAAATAATGAAATTAAAATTTAAATAAAATACATTTATATTTATATGAAATTCAACATACATACCCAAATATAAAATTTAAAAAATCACAAAATTCAAAAATCATAATTCAAAAAATTTATAACTTAGATCTAAAGGCAATTGAGGCAAAGGAGGCTGAGGTGACAGCGGTTGGGCCGAAGCTGAGATGGAGGAAACTGAGGCAATGACAGCAAGGCTGAGGCCGAGATGCAGGAGACCGGGTGATGGCCACGAGTTTGAAGCTGAGGCAAAGGAGACCGAGGCGATGGCAGTGAGGCCGAGGCTAAGAAGACCAGGCAACGACTGCTAGGCCAAGGTGTTGGTGAAAAAGACTGAAGCAACTGTGGCAAAGCTGAAGACTCCACCGAGTTGGATGGCGACGAGGCTGAGAAGGTGACCACGAGGAGGTTGAGAAGGTGAGGTGGACGACCAAGGTGACAAACGGCTACCCAGACAGCTAGGTGACATGGATAAAGATGATAGACGGCGGATTGGCAAGGTGAACAGAGGGCAACGTGGATGGGCATGGTGGACTGGCGGATGGAGATGAGAGATGAGGGTGAGAGATGAGAGCGAGAGGATTGAACTCCAATCGGGTAAAGAAGAGTGAAAGTAGAAGCGCAGTAGCTGAAGTAACTGAACTCCGATTATAACCTGACTGAACGTCGATGCGTAAGCCATATATGTAGTCGCCCCATACATGAGTGTGGTTATACATCATTTTTCCAGTTTTTTTACTTAGTATTTTCATGGATAGAACACACACACACACACACATAAGAATATAATTATATATATGGTGCAATCATAAATATGTGTACAAATATGTGTGTGTGTGTGTGTGTGCGTGTGTGCGTGTGTGTATACGTGAATATAATTACATATGTGGTACAATAATAAATATATATAAGTTCATAAAATTTTCTCCATATAAATAATATTAAAAATTAAAATTAATAAAGAAATTATATCATATACAGAGAAGTAAGAACTATAAGAACAATTCTCATATATACCTTAATAATTAATTAAACAGTAAACATGCAAACCCTAAATTAAACCCTAAAACCTAAAACCTTAAACCCCTTAAGACCCTAAAACCCCAAACCCTAATTTTATATCCCTAAATCGTAAACTTTAAAGCTAATTATATACCATTAACCCTAATCTCTAAACCCTAAAACCCTAAACCCTAGATTAAAGCCTAATACCTAAAACCCTAAACTCTAATTCCATATCCCTTAACCCCTAAGACCCAAACCCAAAACCATAGTTCTATATATCCCTAAATCTTAAACTCTAAACCTAATGTACCATTAACCTTAAACTTTAAATCATAAACCTAACTACTAATAACCCTAAATCCTAAATATAAACCGTAATTAAACCGTAAACCCTAAACCTAACTACAAATAACCCTAAACCCTAAATACAAAACTTATTAATTAGACCCTAACCCCTAACCCTAACTATTATTAATCCTAAACACTAAACCCTAAACACAACCCTAATTAAACCTTAAATCCTAAACCCTAAATACAAACCCTATTAATTAAACCCTAAACCCTAAACCTAACTACCATTAACCCTAACATGTAAACCCTAATACAAACCCTAATTAAACCCTAAACCCTAAGCAAACCCTAAATACAAATCCTAATTAAACACTAAAGCCTAATTAAACCCAAAACCCTAAACACCTAATTAAACCCTACATGCTAAACCTAATATATACCATTAACCCCAAACCCTAAACTTAATCTATACCATTAACCCTGAATCCTAAACCCTAAATACAAATCCCATACCTTAAATTGAATACACTAATACTTAATTAAATACCCTTAAACCATCCTGATTCTATATCTCTTAACTCTAAAAAAATTCTCAAATCCTAAATCATAAAAAGCTCTAAATTAACCCTAAAATAAATCCCAAAACCCTAATATTAATTTTATTCAATTACTACCCTAACCTTGTACTAATTTCCAACCCTAAATAAAAATCTCAAACCCTAAATGTATGTCCAATACCCTTAAGCCCTTAAAAACCCTAAATCCTAATTCTTTATTCCTAAACCCTAAAAAAAAAAAAATTCCAATCCCTAAAACAAAAAAATCCTAATATATATACCCAAAACTCTAAAAAAATCCAAACCATAAAACCCAAACCTTCTAAATCAACTTAGCCACTGAGAATGCGACTGAGACAAATTGAACACCTAAAAAACCGAAGGGCAACAGTAGTCAAATCTATGAAAAATTTCCAACTAAAACTTTCAGTCGCCCATCAGTTACAATAAAAAATGCACCTTTTTTATTTGGAGTGCTTAGTGACTATAACATCTAGAGATTGACATTCAGGTGCAATTTTCAGTCATGATTTTGCATCAGTGTTGTAGTGTTGAAGTAACAATGTTCGAGAGAGACACTACAAGGATGAAGAGCATTTCCTACCTCAATTTCCTATAAAAAAAAGCGTAGGAAAACTATTCGCAAGAAAACCGTCGGACAATAAATTATGTCCGACAGTTTTCATTCAATAAAAATGTGACAGATAAAACCGTAGCACATCTGTCAGAATAGGATGGAGGGAAATTATGGCGTCAAATGCATCCGATGCTTTTTATGCGAATTAAATAGGTAGGGACCACATGTGTAAGAAAAGCGTCGGATATGTTGTCCGACGCTTTTCCTGCAATATGTTATCCTACGCTTTTGAGACAAACAAGGATATGGATGTCTTAAAAATGTAGGAAATTTATTCCTTCGATTTTCCTACAGTTTACTTTTCTTACATTTTTTTGACGTAAATTACTACATATTTGCTACACCAGTCTTGCAGTTTGACTTTTCATATGTATCCTACGATTTTGCTACAGATTTTGCTTATAAATACCCACCCATCTCCTCTTCTCCAGCTCGTGTGTGCTATTCTTTCGACATGTTTGATTAAGTGTAATTGTTCAAAACATCTGCATGTTTTATTTGAAATCGTAATATAACTTTGAATGCATTTGTGTTTTGGACTGAAAAATATTAAGTTTATCAAATTTAATCATCACATATCTAATTACTTGCATCGTTGAAATGAATATATCAATTTTTTTTGGTCCAAAAATTATTGCATGCTATTAAAAAAATGATAATAATGTTAATAAATTTGAGAGATTCAATCTGACCATATACATTAAATCCATAAATTTAAATTCCAAATATAAATATTTTCATTTATTCTTCAACTAAAAAAAGTGAACTAACATAGTAATTATTTCATATTTCATATATATACACATTAAAAATATTATATATATATATATATATATATGGCGTCCGACGGTTTTAAGTTAATACTAAAAAAACGTAAGAAAAGTGTAGGTGATGACCGACGGTTTTAATGCATTTTCAAAAAATCGTAGAAAAATGTAGGACAATGTCACCTAGGGCAGTGCACTATCCGATGGTTTTGAGTTAATATTTAAAATAAGTAGCAAAACTGTAGGAAAAGGCAACTGTCATAAAATCAAGGTGGGAAGCCAATTAATGGCAGGAAGCTTAAAATTTTCGTTTCCTACGCTTTTGATGCATTTCCTAATTTTTGTAAGAAAACCGTAGGATAATTTGCTACGATTTTCCTACAATTTTAAAAAATGCAGGAAAATCGTAGGACAATTAGGTAGCTTAATCGCCGCATCTTCCCTTTAAATTCATGGGACGTTCTCCAATTCTCATCACTCCATTCCCTCTATTCAGCGACTCCCTCTTCCAAACTCACTCCCAAACTCCCTTCCAAAGCTATTTCAACTAGGTATTTTAATTTTTTAAACAGTTTTTTCATATATAATTAATGTTTGTTATTATATATAGTTGTTGTTTACATAATGCATGTATTGCATGTTATATTTTTCAAAGCCAATTTTTATATCATATGTTTTAAGTAATTTTATATATGGTGTTAGTAATATGTATGTGGTTAGTTATAAATAATTTTTAGTGTAATAATGGTAAGTTCTATTTGTGCAAAAGCATATTACTATGTATGTGGTTAACATAAAAAACTGTTACGTCAATAATGTTAGAGTAATATTGTTGTCTCTTCAATAATGTTAGTATAATTAGTTAAAGTTAGCACAATAATTATCAAATTTTTAGGCTCCACATGCTGATTCGGCTAAGATTGCTCAGCTAAGGGTTGATAACACCTAGCTACGGAGTGATTTTACCCGGTTACAGGTAGATGTTCACACTCAGGTCCAGCAAGAGACCGAGACTGCAATGAGCATCATGCTTAACAGGTTGATCCAGCAGGAGATTATATCTGCATCAGCTCTCTCAGACAACCTACGGACCAGATCCTCCACTCAGCATCATGAGAAAGATCGTAACCAGCGAGATAGGGATGATCAGCCCGGCACTACATCCCATTGATTTTATATTAGACCTTTAGTTTTTTGTAATTAATTGTTTTTTGTAAATTCTGATTATTGTTATGTAGAGTGAATTATTGACTACTTTGATCAATTGTTATATAATATATATATATATATATATATGGCAACGTGGGATTTTATAGGGGAGTCGCCACCAATCGATTTTTCGCCTAGGTCGATTGGACACCTGAAAATGGTCTACGAGAGTTCGGGGGTTCGGGAGTACAGTTACGTTAAAATAACTCTATTTTAACGCCCAAAATTGGTACCTTAGTTGATTTTAATTTTTGCTTTGCTTGCTTTTAAATAATTTCAGTTAATTTTCAAATAAAAGATTTTAACTGAATCATCAAGATGTGGGTTTTTAAATTAATATGGATTTTTAAAATCTTGGTGATTAATTTACATAATTTTTATAAAAAACTCGATATTTCCGAACCATGGATTCTATCGAACCACCCGGATACGGAATTCTAATGAAATTTAGTTTAATTTTTATTGTTAATTGTTTTAATTAAATATTAATCTTAGTATTTAATTTTATTCATTTAAAATTTATATTTTTCCAAACCATGGATCCTATCGGATCACCCGGACATGGAATTTAATTTAAATTCTTAATTCTTAATTTATTAAATTAATTATTGATTCAATTATTAATTTTTATCATAAATTTTTTTATGAAATTTTTTATTTTTAATGATCTTAATGTTAATTAATTTTGTTCTCTTTAAAAAAAATTATTATATATATATATGTATTATTTATTATATTTATTATTTCATTTTAAAATTTTTTTTTTTTTTTATTCTTTCTGTTTGATGAAAGATTTTAAAGTAATTATCTAATTTATAAATCTAAAAACATAAAAATTAATTTTTTGGAATCATTTGGTATGATTTTTTTTATTTTATTTAATAAAGGAACTAAAAAGTTATAGTTTTTATTTAAAATAAATAAATAAAAAAATAAAGTCTTGATATTCATATATTTTTTTTATTTATTTTATGTATTCTTTTTTTGTTCTTTTTGTTTGATGAAAGATTTTAAAGTAATTATCTAATTTATGAGCCTAAAAATATACTTAAAAAAATTAATTTTTTTTTTGTGGAATCATTTGGTTATTTTTTTTATACTTAATTTTATTTATTTAAAAATTTTGATATTTTTTTTTTCAAACCATGAATCCTATCGGATCATTCAGATATGAAATTTAATTTTAATTTATTGTTGGTTATTTAATTAATTATTGGTCATAATTTTTATTGGATTTTTAATGATTTTAATATTAATTTTTTTTTGGAAATTTTATTTTTATTGATTATTTTTATTTATTTATTATTTCTTTTTTATTTGTTTTTTTTTTATTTTTTCTTTTCATCGCTTTTTAGAAAGATATATTTTTTTTAAAATTATCTAATCCATAGATTTAAAGATATACTTAAAAAATTGATTTTTTTTTGGAACAGTCTGGTTATGAGTTTTGTTTAATATTTTTTAATTTTTTAATAAAATGAATAAAAAGGTTAACCTTTTTTTTTGTTATTTTAAAAAGAAATAAAAGATATGTGTTCCAAATAATAAAGGATGGGGGCTTTGTTGTAATAAAAAAATAAAATGGATTCTTGACTAGCCATAAAAAATAAATAAGTGAAATAAGGTTAATTATTCACATTAAAAAATCTCTTTCTTTTTTTTTGGTTAAAAGTAAAATAAGTGACATAAGTGTAACCATCCACATAAAAAAAATAAAAATTGCACAAAGTAAATAAACGCATAAAAATAAATAAATAAAGAAAAAGTGGGGATTTTAGCCCCACTTAAAAAATAAGAGTGAATAAAGTAAATAATAAATGAAAATAAATAAATAAAGAAAAGCATATGAAATAAATAAAAGAAAATTAAAGGACAATAAATAAAAGAAATAAATAAAAAGAAAGTGGGGGCTTTTTGGCCATCCACTTAAAGTAGGAGGTATAACCTTCCATATAAAAAAATAACAAGAAAATAAAAAAAATAAATAAAATACACAAAAGATTATTGTTAGTTCTGAAGAAATAAAAAAAAAGTTTGGTAACCAAAATGAATAATCATGAATAGATGAAGGATAAAACGGAATTCTACCTAGAGAAATAAAATTTTTGAATTTCTCTGTTACAGGAAACAGGGCGCGACGGCGACGGTGCGAGGCGGGCGACGGCGACGGTGAGCAGAGGGAGGAGGGGAGGAGAGGAGGAGGAGGAGGGCAGGGGCAGGAGGGCGAGGCGACGGGGCGAGGGAGAGGGGGAGAGGAGGAGGAGGAGGGCAGGGGAAGGAGGGCGACGCGACGGGCGAGGGGGGGGCGACGCGACGGGGCGGGGGGGGGGGGGGGGGGGCCGACGCGACGGGGCGAGGGGGAGAGAGGGAGAAAAGAGGAGAGAGAGGGGGGGTGGCCGGAGGGAGAGGGAGAGAGGAGGGCGTGGCCGGAGGGAGGGGGAGAGTGGGGAGGCCGAGAGAGGAGGGCGTGGCCGGAGGGAGAGGGAGAAAGGAGAGGCCGAGGCGGCGTGACGGCTGGGACGGACGGCGGAGGGCGAGGGGAAGAAGGGAAGCAAAGGCGGAGGGCGAGGGAGAAAGGGGAGGCCGAGGCGGCGTGACGGCGGGGACGGACGGCGGAGGGCGAGGGAGAGAGGGGAAGCAGCCCGGGGGCGAGGCGATGGCGTCGAGAGAAGGGACAGAGGAGAGGAGGTCCGGCGAGGCGGAGGACGGAGAGGGTAACGGGAGAGTGAGAGAAAACAGTGAAGGGGATAGAAAAAAGTTCAGGTTTTCTGGAAAAGAAGGGAAGGAGGCCAGGGACCTAAGCTACAGTTTTTTCTTTTTTTTTATTTTTGTGCTCTATCTTGATTTTTTCGTGATTTCCTATCGGACCCCTTTTTATAGGGGAAGGAGTATTGGATTTCTTTAATTAAAAAAATTTAAAATTTAATTAAAAACAGACTTGTCTCTTAATTTGGTAAAATGACAGTTTTAGTCTTTTACGTCTCTTTGACTTTTGATATGTTCCTAAACCTTCTGATTGAGACAAATTTGTCTTTTTCTGTCAATTTGGGCCAAAACTGTCCGTTTGTCCCAAAAATGACGCGAAAAACTACCAAATTTTCCTGTAATTCCCAGATTTTGTCAGATTTTCCCAAAACTTCTCAATTTTATCATTTTTACCCCAAACTTTTTATTTTTGTCAATTTTTTTTAGAATTTTTCTTTTATATTTTATAGATACACACACACACACACACATATATATATATATTATTTTATAACTAACCCTATAAAATAAAATGCCCCCATAAGCTATCTAATTTAATTTTTGTCTTAAATTTTTTTCTTTTCTTTTTTTTTTAAAAATTAATTATTTAATTTAATTTTTTAAAATATTCTTTTTAAGATATTAAGGGTCGGACGAAATTGGGTGTCAACAACTGCCCCCCTTTGCATGTTTCATGGGACATGATGCATGCATAGCGATTACCGACTTTTGTCCGACTTAGCTAGGCATTGAGAACCTTCTCGCCGCCTAAACCCTGAGGAGAAAAACCTTTTTCTCCTCCTTTTTTGAGGTTAAGGAACTTTCCTTAGAACTTCTACGACAGAAACCCTCTTATTGTTAAAGAAAAACTGACTGATTGAGTGATTGAGTTTGAGGTTAAGGAACTCTCCTTAGAACCTCTGCGATAGGAACCCTCCTATCGTTGAAGAAAAATTGATTGATTAATTGAGTTTGAGGTTAATGAACTCTCCTTAGAACCTCTGCGATAGGAACCCCCTATCGTTGAAGAAAAATTGATTGATTAATTGAGTTTGAGGTTAAGGAACTCTCCTTGGAACCTCTGCGATAGGAACCGTCCTATCGTTGAAGAAAAATTGATTGATTGATTGAGTTTGACGTTAATGAACTCTCCTTCGAACCTCTGCAATAGCAACCCTCCTATCGTTGAAGAAAAATTGATTGATTAATTGAGTTTGAGGTTAAGGAACTCTCCTTGGAACCTCTGCGATAGGAACGCTCCTATCGTTGAAGAAAAATTGATTGATTGATTGATTTTGAGGTTAAGGAACTCTTCTTAGAACCTCTGTGATAGGAACCCTTCTATCGTTGAAGAAAAATTGATTGATTGATTGAGTTTGAGGTTAAGGAACTCTTCTTCGAACCTCTGCGATAGGAACGCTCCTATCGTTGAAGAAAAATTGATTGATTAATTGAGTTTGAGGTTAAAGAACTCTCATTCGAACCTCTGCGATAGGAACTCTCCTATCATTGAAGAAAATTTGATTAATTGATTGAGTTTGAGGCTAAGAAACTCTCCTTAGAACCTCTGCAATAGGAACGCTCCTATCGTTGAAGAAAAATTGATTGATTAATTGAGTTTGAGGTTAAGGAACTCTCCTTAGAACCTCTGCGATAGGAACCCTCCTATAGTTGAAGAAAAATTGGTTGATTGATTGAGTTTGAAGTTAAGAAACTCTCCTTAGAACCTCTGTGATAGGAACCCTCCTATCGTTGAAGAAAAATTGATTGATTGATTGATTTTGAGGTTAAGGAACTCTCCTTAGAACCTCTGTGATAGGAACCCTTCTATCGTTGAAGAAAAATTGATTGATTAATTGAGTTTGAGGTTAAGGAACTCTTCTTGGAACCTCTGCGATAGGAACTCTCCTATCGTTGAAGAAAAATTGATTGATTTTGAGGTTAATGGCCCTGCCTTAGAACCTCTATGATAGGAACTCTCCTATCGTTGAGGAAAAATTGATTGATTTGTGGAGAAAAACCATTTTCTCCTTTTTGAGTATCTCAAGAAAAATTTGAATGATGGCAATTGAAGTTGGAATGATTTCTTAGAAAGTGTGAATTTTCATAATAGGCGAGTGCAAAAATTTAAACTTCCATGAAATGAGTGAATCTTGATGATGAGAAATAAAACTGACAAACTTATGTAAGGGTATGGATGTTTGGAATCAATATCCAAGGTTTCATCTAATATTTCCTTCAGAAAATATAGATTCCATTGTGAGATATATCATCCAAATAAGGTTAAAGCTTAGCTACCCCAATATGTCATGACTAGTGGACCTAATAGGATGCGTCTCAGGAGCAAAAAAATTACTCCTTACTCAGCCATTCCAAGCTAAAGGCTTTTTCCTACGGTTTTAATATCAGCATGAACAAAACTATCTAACAAGGTGAAGAAAAAAGAAGAAGAAGTTCCCTGAAAAAAAAACACGAAAAAAAATGCTAATAATAAAACTAAAGGACAAGAAGAACAGATCGGATCGCTTCTTCTTCCACAATGCTTCGATAGGCCAGGTAAAGGACAATTATGGGATTGAACTGGTCGGGAAAGACTGTCATGTCCAGTCTATCTGAATCATTGTTGGATCTGGTTCAGGAACAAAAGCTTGTATTTTATCTAGCAATTCTTCAGCAGTTGTTACAGATATTAGGATTCGTTATGCCACTCTTGATATGAAATTCTTCTTCACAGCGTAATCCACAAAAGATATCAGACCTGAAAAGAAATTGTTAACATTCAACAGCCCAATGGGTTTATTGTGCAGATTAAGTTGGGCCATGGAAGCAATTTGGAAGATTTCCCCCAGTGTGCCAAAATCACCTAGTAGAGCTATAAAAGCATCAACATTAAAAAGCATTTGTAACACACGATTTTGCAAATTTTTTACGACTAATTCTTCTCCAATCGTGCCCCCAGAAACAAGTTTCAAAGGTCCAGGGATAATGCCCAAAACTTGGCTTCCTCCTAGAGATGCTGCTGATGCTACACCTCCCATTAATCCGACACTACCTCCTCCATAAACTAAATGTATTTTTCGCTCAGCTAATACTCTACCCAACTGGTTGGCTGCCTTTAAATACTCTTCATCTTTTCCAGGAAAAGCCCCAGAAAACACACAAATACTTCGGGATTTACGAGTTGAGATTTTCTCCATTCCTATCCTTAACCTTGTGCGAAATGAAAAGAAAATGATGTATTTATAGAGATGAAAAGATAATGCAATAATTACATTTACAAGAGTAGGTACATTATTGTAGGAGAAGAATGAAAATTTTCAAAAGTGATAGCTAGCAGGTACAGTAGTCGTGACTGTGGCTCATGTTAGGAGCAGGTACATTATTGTCGGAAAGAGGAAAATTTTCAAAGATGACAGCTAGCATGTACAGTAGTCGTGACTGTGGCTCACATCAATTACATTTACAGGAGCAGGTACATTATTGTCGGAAGAGGAGGAAAATTTTCAAAGGTGACAGCTAGCATGTACAGTAGTCGTGACTGTGGTTCACGTCTTCCGCTGGTTTTACGTCCAATAACGGCTTCAACATCTTTTATGAGTCGAGGAGTTGCTTCCCATCTAGTTTTCTTACAAACTGGCAAACAGGGTCTTAAAAAGTCAGATTCCCAAGACTGTAACGATCTCGTTCTTTATGAAAAGTTATCCATAAATGGATAATTTCATATTATACTATTTCACAAGAATGCGTTTCAAGAGTCCCTCGAATATCCTCCAGAGATTCCTTACGCAGGCCATTCTTGATGAATTTTCTTTTATCTTCAAGATTTCTGGTGATCATCCCTAAAGAACGACATTTAGTATCGCAATTCCAACGTCCACATTTATGACAGACGCCAGCCTCTTTGCTCTTCGCTTTTTGGCATAAGCGCTTTTACCTAAGCCGGGCATGCGGGGTATGAATGCATCTGAAACTTCACCAGCCGAACGGACCTTAGCTTCAATTAACCACAGCACATTGTCAGGAACGCCTCTGTGCATGAAAACTCTGATTCTTTCACATCTAGCTTGGTAAATCTTTTTAAGAACATTTATTGGGAGAGAAGGAAAATACTTTCGCAGAGCGGAAAGAGAAGAATCCATTGACGAGAGAAGAAGATGAGGAAATTAGTTATTGTAAGAAACTGAAATAACCGACTATGAGAGTCACGGAGTACCGTATCCACTACTTAACCGCATTTATAGCGATGAAAGGATAACGTGTTTATTACGCTTACAGGAGCAAGTACATTATTGTCAAAAGAAAAGATAAATTTTCCAAAATGACAGCTTGTATGTACATTAATTGTGGTTGTGGCTCACATCTTCCACTGGTTTTACGTCCAGTAACGGTTTCAACGGCTTCTATGAGTCGGGATTTGCTTCCCATCTATTTTTCTTACAAACTGGCAAACAGGGTCATTTAAAGTTAGATTCCCAAAACTGTAACGGTCTCATTCTTTATGGTAAGTCCTCCATAAATTGACAATTTCATGTTGCACTATTCCACAAGAATGCGTTTCAAGAGTCCCTCGGATATCCTCCAGAGATTCCTTACGCAGGCCATTTTTAATGAATTTTCTTTTATCTTCACGATTTTTGGAGATGAATCATAAAGAGTGACATTTAGTATTGTAATTCCATCGTCCGCATTTATGACAGATGCCTAGCCTCTTTGCTCTTCGCTTTTTGGCATAAGCGCTTTTACCTAAGCCAGGCATACGGGGCATAAATGCATCTGAAACTTCACCAGTCAAACGAACCTTAGCTTCAATTAACCACCGCACATTGTCAGGAACGCCTTTGTGCATCAAAACTCTTAATCGTTCACAGTGAACTTGGTAAATCTTTTTAAGAACCTTTATTGGGAGAGAAGGAAAGTATTTCCGCAAGGTGAAAAGAGTAAAATCCATGGATGAGAGAAGAATTTGAGAGAAGGGAGGAAGAAATCAGTTATTGTAGGAAACTGAGATAACCGACTATGAGAGTCACGGAGTACCATATCCGCTACTTAACCAGATTTATAGCGATGAAAGGATAACGTGTTTATTACGCTTACAGGAGCAAGTTTATTATTGTCAAAAAAAAGTGTAAATTTTCCAAATATGACAAATTGTATGTACAGCAATTGTGACTGTGGCTCACATATTTCATTGGTTTTACGTCCAGTAACGGCTTCAACGCCTTCTATGAGTCGGGGATTTGCTTCCCATCCAGTTTTCTTACAAACTGGCAAACATGGTCTTTTAAAGTCAGCTTCCCGGGACTATAACGCTCTCGTTCTTCATGAAAAATACTCCATAAACCAAAAAGTTTGCGTTGCACTGATCCACAAGAATGCGTCTCAAGAGTCAGTCGGATATCATCCAACGAATCCTTACTCATGCCATTCTTGATGAATCGTATTTTATCTTCCTGATTATCGGAGATCATTCCTAAAGAACGACATTTAGTATTACAAGTCCATCGACCACATTTATGACAGACTTGTAACCTTTTCGCTCTTCGCTTTTTGGCATAAGAACTTTTGCCTATGCCCGGCATGTGAGAGACAAATGCATCTGGGACTTCCCCTGCCAGACGAACTTTAGCTTCGATTAACTACCGCACATCTTCAGGGATTCCTTTGTGCATCAAAACTTTTAGTCGTTCACAGTGAACTCGGTAGATCTTTTTAAGAATGTTCATTGGGAGAGAAGGAAAGTATTTTCGCAAGGCAGAAAGAGTAGGATCCATTTTCTAAGAGGAAATAAAAGAAAGAAGGGAGGAAGGAATCAGTTATTATGGGCAACTGAGACAACCGACTTGAGAGTCACGGAGTACCGTATCCGCCACTTAACCGGAAAAATGGATCCATCTCTTATCTTTGATATTCCGTCGATCCTGACGTTGTGGGTGAAGCCTCAATTATCGAATCCATTGCTAGCTTTTTGACAAATTGTCAACGACAATATTTCTTGACGTCATACCTTATCCTTGACCATAGCTATCTCTTATCTTTGGTATTTCATTGAGCTGACGTCAATCTTGTCCTTATCGGTGTTGTTTCGATTATTGAATCCATTGCCAGCTTTTTGACAAATTGTCAACGACAATATTTTTTGACATCATACCTTATCCTTGACCATAGCTATCTCTTATCTTTGGTATTTTATTGAGCTGACGTCAATCATGTCCTTTTGAGTGTAGCTTCGATTATTGAATTGATTGCCAGGCTTTTGACAAATTGTCTACCTTATCCTTATTGAGTTCTTGACACGGTTTGGTCCAACATAGTAGCTGTATATCCAGTGATAGACTGGAATGAGCTGATGACGTTGAAGTTTCAGCTTATACTGCTGTAATCGTGCCACGGATATGTTTTCCATTTGATCCCTGTTATGTAAAAGCTATGCATGCATGATGTAAAATGCATGAATGCAGAGCATGTGTAACTGACGGCTCTTTTTTTTTTGGATTTTTTAGGATGGATCTAGTTCTTCATGTCTTTGCTTTACTGGATCCTCTTTGTGATTGCCTTCTCGAACTATCATTGAATTTCTTTATGCTTCCCAGCTCTTGTCCATTGCCTTAAAAGCTCAATTGTTTTCGAAAGGCCCTTCAAAGAAGTTTTCCTTGACTTCTTCCTGAATTTTGGTCTCAACTTCCTTAACGTTTTCCCGCGTCATACTTTATGCCTCATTTGGATAGTCATCCCTGTTGAAACATTCGTGAGTATGATCATGCTCCTATTTTCATTTGTAAGACTTCTGATGCAATCATCCAGGTAACCATCAAAGCCAACTCTCGAAGATTTGTTACTCATTTTTCCTGTTAGCCATTGTTTTATGCCGTTCACAAAGCAGGACCTCGATCTTACCTATTTTAATTCATAAAGCTTATCAAAGTAATCTACGGTCTTTACTTTTTCTGAGTTTTAATTATTACTATCCTTCCTTTAAAAGTCACAATTTATTGCACACTTGAGGCCAGAAAGAATGTGAGATTTAAAAAGTGCTAGAGAGAAATGACTTTTCATTTTTTGGAGATGGGAATATAAAAATTTGAATGTGAGATTTGAAGAAAGAGAGCTAGAGAGAATTGGCTTTTTATTTATGAGTAAGAGAATATGAAAATCTCGGGTACAGATAAAGAACAATGAAAGTCTGCGAGAAGAACGCTCTCTTTGACAACTTTGATCAAACAAGCTCTAGTAACCCTGTATTCACTTCTTCCTTTCTGTCCGAAAACTTCATTATCATGCAAAGTATTTCTTCACTGAATCTGAGTTTACTGGTTTTGGTAGCTCTCGTCCATCCATTTCTGTCAGAATTAGAGCCCCTCCTGAAAAGGCTTTCTTCACCACATATGGTCCATCATAGTTTGGTATCCATTTTCCTCTAGAATCATGCTGAATGGGTAGAATTTTCTTGAGCACTATGTCACCTTCATGAAATTGCCGTGGGTGAACCTTTTTATTGTAAGCACGAATCATCCTCCTTTTGATAGAGTTGCCCATGACAGAGGGCCGTCATTCTTCTTTCATCAATTAGGTTTAATTGTTCATATCTAGCCTTGACCCATTCTGCTTCTTTCAATTGGGTATCCATTAGCACCCTCAATGAATGAATCTCGACTTCAATGGGCAGTACGGCCTCCATACCATATACCAAAGAAAAAGGTGTTGCTCCAGTAGAAGTACGGATAGAAGTTCTGTAAGCATGTAATGCGAAAGGTAACATAGTGACAATCATCTTTTTGATAATTCTCTTGATATTTTTATTGGCTGCTTCTACTGCGCCATTCATCATTGGTCGATAAGGTGCTGAATTGAGGTGCTTGATCTTGAACTATCGGCACAAAGTCTGCATCATTGCATTATTCAAGTTCGTAGCATTGTCTGAGATGATACACTTGGTAACCCATAGCGACAAATGATTTTTCTCTTAATGAATTGGCATACCACCTTTTTGTGTTACACTTGCATATGACACAGCTTCTACCCATTTGGTGAAGTAGTCTATTGCCACTAGAATGAATTTGTGACCATTAGAAGCTTTGGGGGTAATTGCTCCAATGACATCAATTCCCCACATAGCGAAAGGCCAAGGTATTGCTGTTACATTAAGAGGAGCAGGTGGAGCCTGGATCTTGTTGGCATATATTTGGCACTTATGACATTTTCTCACGTGATTGATGCAATCACTTTCTAATGTGAGCTAATAGTAGCCAGCCCTCATTATTTATCTTGCCATGGTATGACCACTAGTGTGTGCTCCACACATTCCAGCATGAACTTCTTCCATGATCTTTCGTGCTTCATGAGCATCTACATGGTGAAGTAGCATCGAATCCGGGGTTTTCTTGTAGAGAATGTCTAGGTTTAAAAAAAAACCCATTGACAATCTTCGTAAAAATTTCTTGTCATTTTCTGATGCTTCTAGTGGATATACTCGTTCTTGGAGGTATTTCTTGATATCATAATACCAAGGTTTCCCATCCAATTCTTCCTCGACGCTCATGCAATAAGCCGGGGAATCTAGTATTTTCATTTCGAAAACAGGAGTATGCTCAGGGTCGCTTATCTCATACATGGCAGCTAGAGTAGCTAAGGCGTTCGGAATTTGATTATCTTCCCTTGAAAGATGATGGAAGCTTATACTGTTAAATTTTCCTGCCAAATCTAGTATGAGCGTTTGGTAAGGGATCAATTTTGAATCTCTTGTCTCCCATTCTCCATTTATTTGATATATGACCAATGCGGAATCCCCATAAACTTGGAGATTTCATACCTTCAATTCCAGTGCCATTTGGAGTCCCATAGCACATGCCTCATATTCTACAATATTGTTGGTACAAGGAAATGTGATTTTCGCTATGAAGGGGAATTGTTCTCCACTTGGAGAGATGAGTATAGCTCCAATTCCTTGTCCCAAGGCATTAGATGCTCCATTGAATGCCATTTTCCATGTTTCATCATCTTCAGAGACTTCCTGTTCTATCGTCATTATATCTCCATCAGGAAAGTCCATTCTCATTGGCTCATAATCATCCAATGCTCTATCAGCCAGATATTCAGCAATCACGCTTCCTTTTATAGCCTTCTGGGTGACATAATGTATGTCGTACTCAGACAAGAGCATTAGCCATTTTGCGATCCTGCTTGATAAAGTGGGTTTCTCAAAGATGTATTTGATAGGATCAGTCTTGGAGATCAGCAATGTGGTATTGTTGAGCATATAATGTCGTAGTCGGTTTGCCACCCATGCAATGGCACAACAAGACTTTTCTACTACTGAGTATTTTGCTTCATATGTGGTAAGCTTCTTGCTCAAGTAGTAAATTGCATGCTCTTTCTTGCCTGTCTCATCGCGTTGACCCAATACGGATCTTAATGAAGAATCCTGTATTAACAAGTATAGAATAAACAGTTCTCCCGATCGGGGTGGTACCAAGGCTGGTGGATTTGATAAGTATTGCTTGATTTTCTTAAATGCCTCTTGGCATTCGTTATTCCACTCAATCGGGTTGTTCTTCTTTAGTGATTTGAAAAGAGGTTCACACTTGGATGTCAATTGTGATATGAACCTTGATATGAAGTTGATTCTGCCCAGAAAACTTCTTACTTGTTTTGGAGTCTTCGGGGGTTGCATTTCTTGTATCGCTTTGACTGTACTCGGGTCAACTCGAATCTCATCCTTACAAACCATGAAACCCAATAAATTTCCTGAAGAGGCTCCAAAAATACATTTGGCAGGATTCAATTTTAGTTCATACCTGCGAAGTCTATTGAATAGTTTTCTTAGTACATTTAGATGCCCCCTAGCAGTGAAGGTTTTGGCGATCATGTCATCTACATATACTTCGATTTCTTTATGCATCATATCATGGAATAGGGCGACCATGGCTCTTTGATATGTAGCACCAGCATTCTTTAACCCAAAAGGCATCACCTTATAGTAGAAGGTATCCCAAAGGGTAATAAAAGCATTTTTTATCATATCATCTGGGTCGAGTTTGATTTGATTGTACCCAGAAAAGCCATCCATGAAGGAAAAGTAGGAGTTTCCCGCGGTATTATCCACCAGCGTATCAATGTGAGGAAGTAGGAAGTTATCTTTAGGGCTGGCTTCGTTCAAGGGCCGATAGTCTTGACAAACTCTTAATTTCCCACTCTCTTTCTTTTCAACTGGAACTATGTTGATAACCCATTCTATATATTCAGCGACTCCAAGGAATCTGGCATCCCATAGCTTTCGAATCTTATCTTTTACTCTCAAGATCAGATCCGATTTTAATCTTCGTAGCTTCTGTCTGATAGGCTTTGCCCCAGGCTTCAATGGTATTTTGTGTACCACTATGTCCGAGCTTAAGCCAGGCATGTCTTGGTATGACCAAGCAAATACGTCTACATACTCCTTCAATAAGTGGATTAGTTCTTCTTTCTCTTCAGGAGGAAATAGAGTGCCAATCTTAACTTCTTTTATATTCTGACTATTTCCCAAGTTACATGTCTCAGTTGGTTCCTGACTTGTTGCTCTTTCTTTTTCATCTTGCTCGATCATTTTTAATAGCTCAGGAGATATTTGAAGATCTTCGTCATCCGAGTCAACAGTGTTTATAGGATTATCAAAGTTCATTCTTTCATTGTCATCAAAGAGAGTTTCAGGTCTGCATTAGCCAGAGAGAAAAGAAAGAAGAGAAAATGGCGAGAATGAGATGGATGCAAACTAGTACTTTATTTATAATGTGCATAAACCACAACTTTATTGGAATGAAAAGCAATAACTAAAAGGTTCACTTAAGCAAAGACTACACCTTATTGATTGAACCTTTCTTTAGGAGGTTTTTACTATTAGATTACTTTGAAAAGCTCTCGATTACAACAGGCAGTTCTATCACCTCCCAATTGTTCAGCACATCCCGCGGGCTACAGGGTTGAACGAGCTCCTCATTTTCGGGTGAGTCACTGATTATTGCCTGAATCGAAAGACTTTCAAAAAACTTGTTGATGCTGATGGTCAACGCGCCTTCATTGTCATTTTTCGGAATCAAGCCACCACTCACAAATGTTTCAGTGATGTCAGGGATATCTAAATTTTTTTCCTCTAGAGGATGCCCATTTAGTCGTGCAATCCTCTTTTCTCTCTTTTCAGCTATCATTTTCATTTTATCTTGCCTTGTCGGTGTAAAACCTAGGCCGTATTTCCCTTCATTTGCAGAGATTTTCAATGGCTCTGGGATTCCTTGTAAATCTTGTCCTAGACCTAACCCCGGTGAGTATCCTCCTTTCATCATGAGTTTGGCGACCATGCGACTTGTTTTGGAGATGCTAGGCACAGGTTCTTCTCCATATTCACCAACATAGGTAGCATTAACGATTTCAAAAGACCTGAAAGAGCAGTCAGGTATATCTTTATTGACCTCGACATACTGAGCATCCGCAGGTCTAGATAGTAGGATGTCTTCTTCAGCAAAGACTGCTATTAGTTTTCCTTTAATGATGAATTTCAGTTTTTGATGTAATGAAGAGGGAATTGCCCCGGCCATATGGATCCATGGTCTTCCCAGCAGACAAGTATAATATGGGTTAATGTCCATAACTTGGAATGTGATGTGGAAGACACAGGGGCCGATCCCTATTGGCAGTTCTATTTCTCCAACAACATCTCTCTTTATCCCATCAAATGCTCGAACGATAATATGACTGTTTTTGAGGTATGATGGGTTTATACCAAGTTTATGCAAGGTTTCAAGTGGCATTACATTTAGAGCTGACCCATTGTCGATAAGGACTCTAGCCATAATTCGATCTTTGTACTTAGTCAAAATATGTAGAGCCTTAGAGTGACCTCTTCCTTCTGCTGGTATCTCATCATCAGTGAATGTGATGAGATTTTGTGCCGTGATATTATTGACGAGATGATCAAAATTATTCACAGAAATATCTTGCTCAACATAGGCTTTGTTTAAGACTTTAAGGAGGGTTTCTCGATGAGCGTCAGAGCTTAAGAGTAGTGAGAGTATGGAAATCTTTGCTGGCAGGCAGTTTTAACTGCTCCACGATACTATACTCGCTTTGCTTTATGAGTTTGAGAAACTCACCAGCTTGTTCATCTGTTACCACTCAAGGCACCCCTTGCTCTTCTGATTTATTTGTGCTAATGGGCCCGCTCGTTGGATCTGTGATATTCTTATCTTGTTGAAGCTTGTCCATCTGTTCCGGTGAGTAACATCTACCACTTCTAGTTATACTCCCAACCTCCAATGGACTTGATGTAATGTTGGAGGTGTAATCATACTTCCATGGAACGGCCTTATCTAATTTGTAAGGGAATGGAGTCGGGACTTGAATCCTTAAAGGCTTGACAGTAGGTTTTGGAATTGGTATGACTAGTGGTCTTGGCATAAGATTGACTTCTTGCTCTTTAATGATCACATTTGCATCAACATATTTATCTGACATAAAAATGCTGAGTTGGGATGAATCTATGAGTTTTTGTAGATTCTTACGGAATTATGAGCATTCCTGAATAGAATGATCCTTACTGTTATGAAAATTACATCATTCTTATCTTTGATTTCTTTATGACCAAGAGAAGGCTTTCCAATGATGACCCCTTCTTTTACAAGGCATGAATATACATGCTTAAGAGGGGTTGTAATGTTGTTGACTGACTTCTTTATCAGTCAGTGTTCCTCTATCATATTGATTGATTTAGCTTGATGAGGCGGCAACGGGTTATGAGTGACGTTTGGTTCATCGAAAAAGTCCAACCATTTTGACTCGATTAATTGTTGGACTATACGTTTCAAGGCTATGCAATTTTCTAGGCCATGGCCTACGGCGCCATCGTGATATGGGCAAGTTATGTTGGGGTCATACCACCTTGGATATGGCGGTTATATTGGCCTTGTAGGAATTGGGCGAATAACTTGACTTTCAATGAGCTTTGGATATAACTCAGTGTAAGTCATAGGAATTGGCGCAAAAACTTCTCTTGGTCTTTATGTGGGACTGGAGGGGTCGGAACAGGTGGCCGTAATTAATTAGGCCTGTTGGAAGGATAATTATTGGGCCTATTGGTAGGATAGGATAGGTGAGGCCCAGTACTCACAATACCCACGAGGGGAATCCTTCTTCCGCGTCCTATTTGTTGTACTTCCTCATCCTTTCTTCTGGATGGTCCTCATCTTTTGACAGTATCATTAAAGGACTCAGTAATCTTCCCGGTCCTAATCCCGTGCTCGATTCTTTCTCCAGACATGACAACGTCTGAGAAATTGGTTGCCGAATTGCCAATAAGTTTGTCATAATATGGGTACTTCAGTGTCTAGACAAATAAAGTTACCATTTCTCTCTCCATCATGGGTGGCTGTACTTGTGCGGCTAAGTCCCTCCATCTTTGAGCTTACTCCTTGAAGGTTTCTTGCTTTTTCTTTTCCATATTCTAGAGAGTTTGGCAATCCGGGTCAAAGTCCATAGCATGCTTGTAGTTATTGATGAAAGCCTGAGCGAGATCATTCCATGTTTTGATGTCTCTTGGACCTTGACTTAGATACCATTGTAGTGCTGATTTTGTAAGACTTTCTTGAAAAAGAGCTATCCACACCTTCTCGTCTTTTGTGAGTGGTTGTATTCTTCTTAAAAACAGTGTAATATGAGTGATGGGGCAACTTGTTCCATCGTATTTCACAAAGTCTGGCACCTTAAAGTCTGGGGGGATTACAACATCTGGCACTAAGCAGAGATCATCTACTGAGAGAGATCCGAATATAGTGCCTCCTTCAATGGCCCGAAGTCTCTTCTCTATTGTCTCGAGCTTTTGAGATTCTCCTTCTTCTTTTGATAGTGTCTTCTTCTCTTCATAGACAGTATTTTGCTTCAGGTGAACGCTAGCGGATGGACCTGGTTCCTGAAAAAGATTTTCCTGAACTAAGATCCGTTGTGGGATGAATCCCGGAGGATAAGTGGGATCTTGTAGCTCTTTGACGGGGACTTGGGTTGCTTTCCCCTTAATTAGCTCCATTAATTGTTTCATTTGCTCGACCATGCCTTCTATCTTGGATTCAATATCTGTGAGATGTCCTTCGGTTTGGTCTGCCATTAGTCTTGTTTGGAGCCGAGTTGGATATCGGTGTTGAGGTCCAATTTTACCTTTTTAAAGTAAGATTCATTTTATTAGACTTTACATGTATGTGATTGGTGTAATGCATGCATGCAATGAATGTTGTAGGTACTTGGTGAAAGAAGGACTACGGTGGAAATTCTTGATTACATTCTCAAGACAATTATTTTGACTGCTTTTATTATATAAAGATCTCTCAAAAGAAACGGACCAAGGTACAATATTATTTTCTAGCCTTAGTAATGAACTCCATCATTTTTTGAATGGTTAATGATGAAGTAGGGCAGCTCAGTTCTTCCAATTCTCTAGCTTCTTCACCCATTTGTTGGGCTTGCTGAGTGATTTTCCTGACTTCAGCCAAAAATACTTCCACTTGATGCTGAGAAAGTCTGTATTGATCTTTCCAGTATCTTGCTCTCATCTCTTTTTGATCATTTTCTTTGACTAATTGAGAGATGATTTGTTTTTGACATTCAACTTTTTCTTCGAGATACTGTGCTTTATGACTGAGCTGTTGTATATCGATAAGCATTCTTTTGTTCTTCTCTTTTTCTTCCTCTAATTCTTTCTCAAGTTCTCTTTTTGCCAGTTTTCTGGGAGCATCATCAGGTAGCACTATTCCTTCCTTTCGATTATTTCTCCTTTCATAGTAGGCGGTGGGAGAAAGAATAGGGCCGGACTTCAGTATAAATAGCCTTTTCCATACAATTGAAATACCCATCACAAACTTATTCGCCATTGGATCTTCGTGTGAGAATTCCAATTTACTTAGATTGTGAGTCATGGGTATAAATTGCATGGACCCAAATTGTTTGCGTACTTGGGCCGGGGCATAGTTTGTTTCTCCCCATATACCCAGAAGAGGAACCCATGGGCAATCGCCACAACGATATATGACACGGGTGGAGGTGGACCAGGGGGCTCTCCATTCAATTTGCAACTCATTGATGTTCTTGAAATAGTCAATCCATCATTCCTTACTGTCATGATGAATGGATTCACTTTTCAGGAAGGCTTCAATTGGAATGAAGTCTTTTGAAAAACGATTCCCGAAATTTTGTTTGTCACAAGGAAGGTGGCTCTTGATCCATATGTCGAGAAGGTGAGAACATACAATGAATTTGCCCCCGCTTTGGCGACAAAAATTCAATGACCTAATGGTTTCACAAAGAATGGCTGAAGTCGGATTCACTTGAGCCTTGCAGATTTGCTCGAATAGTGAGATGACGTCTCCTTCAATGAATCCGATGATTCTAGGAAAGATTACCAAGCCATATATTGCCAAAGCAAAAACCTTATGTCTTTGGTCTTTTTGTGGGAGAGTGTGGACCAATTGCTTTATGTCATTCCAACTGATGAATTTACGATATCCCTTTGTTCAGAATTTGGATTGAAGAGCAAAAGCTGGCATGTCCAACAGTCTAGCCAAGGCCCGATGAGGCTCAGTTCTCCTATCATGACGGTATATCTCCATTGGATAATCAGATGGCCAACCCAGGAGGTTATTGTATTCCTCTATAGTCGGAACAAGATCCATCTTGTTGAAGGAGAAACACCGATAATATGGATCCCAGTACTATATCAGTGCACGGATAAGTGATGTATCAACAGTGATTTTTAGCAAGCGAGCAACATGGCCATATGTCGATGTGAATGCTTCCCGATCCACGGAACTCCAACTATTCCATACTCGTAATAATTCAGTTATGTCGTTCTGATCTATATGAACCGATACTTGATCTTTGAGTTGTACATGACAATGTGGTGTCAGAGAATCTCCATGAAGTTTTTGGACCGTTTCGGAGAATTCCATAGCTTCCGGTTGAGTTTCCACTATTGTGGCATTCCAAGATTCACTAACAGCCGTGGGAAGGTATTCGAGAATGTCTATGATAGTGATTCCTTCACCGAATACTTATCTTAATGAATGATATGGATATGCCGGAAAATGAACAAGGAAAAAAACAAAGTTAGCAAAAAGTAATACACGGAATCATAAATCTAGCCATATAAACAAATGGATAAAAATTCATGCCTATGGTGATTGAAACCAAGACATAGGAGTCCTTATTGATTAGTTTTATGGTAGAGTGAGGAGTTCTATATGCACAAGGTGGTTTATCAAAACGGCCAAGGGTAGTTCCCGAATCCCATCACTAAATTATAGTGACAGCCCAATTCCTTACCCACAAGGGTTTATGTAAGAAAATGATTAATTCGAGTCGTAGCTTTTCGTGGGCCCATGCACAGACTATCCGTCTCAGGAGGCAATACACTACTTTGCTACTTGAAACCGGTGAAGGCTTGGAGACCATGGTCTCACAAGGACAACAACACCAATTCTGCTTTGAAAGAACGTGTTCCATTTTAGGAAGCTCGGATATAGAGCCTCATGTCGTGAATGCATAATGCATGTTTACACTAAGTAAATATAACACATAAATCCACATAAGAATAAGCAAAGCAGAACAAAACAAAATTAACTTTTAGGCTTGACTCACTAGCTTATTCTCCCCAGTGGAGTCGCCAAGCTGTGGCAACGTGGGATTTTATGGGGGAGTCGCCACCAATCGGTTTTTCGCCTAGGTCGATTGGACACCTGAAAATGGTCTACCAGAGTTCGGGGGTTCGGGAGTACGGTTACGTTAAAATAACTCTATTTTTACGCTCAAAATTGGTACCTTAGTTGATTTTAATTTTTGCTTTGCTTGCTTTTAAATAATTTCAGTTAATTTTCAAATCAGAGATTTTAACTGAATCATCCAGATGTGAATTTTTAAATTAATATGGATTTTTAAAATCTTGGTGATTAATTTACATAATTTTTATAAAAAACTCGATATTTCCGAACCATGGATTCTATCGAACCACCTGGATACGGAATTCCAATGAAATTTAGTTTAATTTTATTGTTAAGTGTTTTAATTAAATATTAATCTTAGTATTTACTTTTATTCATTTAAAATTTATATTTTTCCAAACCATGGATCCTATTGAATCACCCGGACATGGATTTTAATTTAAATTCTTAATTCTTAATTTATTAAATTAATTATTGATTCAATTATTAATTTTTATCATAAATTTTTTTTTATGAAATTTTGGATTTTTAATGATCTTAATGTTAATTAATTTTGTTCTTTTTTAATATATATATATATATATATATATATATATATATATATATATATATATATATATATATGTATATAATTTATTATATTTATTATTTCATTTTAAATTTTTTTTTTCTTTCTGTTTGATGAAAGATTTTAAAGTAATTATCTAATTTATAAATCTAAAAACATAAAAATTAATTTTGTGGAATCATTTGGTTATGAATTTTTTTATTTTATTTAATAAAGGAACTAAAAAGTTATATTTTTTTTATTTAAAAGAAATAAATAAAAAAATAAAGTCTTGATATTCATATATTTTTTTATTTATTTTATGTATTCTTTTTTTGTTCTTTTTATTTGATGAAAGAGTTTAAAGTAATTATCTAATTTATGAGTATAAAAATATACTTAAAAAAATTAATTTTTTTTTGTGGAATCATTTGGTTATTTTTTTTATACTTAATTTTATTTATATAAAAATTTTGATATTTTTTTTTTCAAACCATGGATCCTATCGGATCATTCGGATATGGAATTTAATTTTAATTTATTGTTAGTTATTTAATTAATTATTGGTCATAATTTTTATTGGTTTTTTAATGATTTTAATATTAATTTTTTTTTTTTGGAAATTTTATTTTTATTTATTTATTATTTCTTTTTTCTTTGTTTTTTTTCTTTTTTATTTTCATCCCTTTTTAGAAAGATATATATATTTTTTAAATTATCTAATCCATAGATTTAAAGATATCCTTAAAAAATTAATTTTTTTTTTGAACCGTCTGGTTATGATTTTTTTAAATTTTTTAATAAAAGGAATAAAAGGTTAACTTTGTTATTTTAAAAATAAATAAAAGATATGTCTTCCAAATAATAAAGGATGGGGGCTTTGTTGTAATAAAAAAATAAAATGGACTCTTGACTAACCATAAAAAATAAATAAGTGAAATAAGGTTAATTATTCACATAAAAAAAACTCTTTTTTTCATTTTTTGGTTAAAAGTAAAATGAGTGACATAAGTTTAACCATCCACATAAAAAAAATAAAAATTGTAAAAAGTAAATAAATGCATAAAAATAAATAAATAAAGAAAAAGTGGGGCTAAAAGCCCCACTTAAAAAATAAGATTGAATAAAGTAAATAATAAATGAAAATAAATAAATAAAGAAAAGCATATGAAATAAATAAAAGAAAATTAAAGGACAATAACTAAAAGAAATAAATAAAAATAAAGTGAGGTTTTTTGGCCATCCACTTAAAGTAGGAGGTATAACCTTCCATATAAAAAAAATAACAAGAAAATAAAAAAGAAAATAAATAAAATACACAAAAGATTATTGTTAGTTCTGCAGAAATAAGAAAAAAGGTTAGTGACCAAAATGAATAATCATGAAGAGATGAAGGATTAAAACGGAATTCTACCTAGAGAAATAAAATTTTTGAATTTCTCTGTTACAGGAAACAGGGCGCGACGGCGACGGTGCGAGGCGGGCGACGGCAACGGTGAGCAGAGGGAGGAGGGGAGGAGAGGAGGAGGAGGAGGGCAGGGGCAGGAGGGCGAGGCGACGGGGCGAGGGAGAGGGGGAGAGGAGGAGGAGGAGGGCGATGCGACGGGCGAGGGGGGGGCGACGCGACGGGGCGGGGGGGGGGGGGAGAGGGAGAAAATGGGAGAGAGAGGGGGGGCGTGGCCGGAGGGAGAGGGAGAGAGGAGGGCGTGGCGGCGTGACGGCGGGGACGGACGGCGGAGGGCGAGGGAGAGAGGGGAAGCAGCCCGGGGGCGAGGCGATGGCGTCGAGAGAAGGGACAGAGGAGAGGAGGTCCGGCGAGGCGGAGGACGGAGAGGGTAACGGGAGAGTGAGAGAAAACAGTGACGGAGAGAGAAAAAAGTTCAGGTTTTCTGGAAAGGAAGGGAAGGAGGCCAGGGACCTAAGCTACAGTTTTCCCTTTTTTTGTTTTGAGCTCTAATCTTGATTTTTTCGTGATTTATTCACATATTTGGACTCTTATTTATAGGGGAAGGAGTATCGGATTTCTTTAATTGAAAAAATTGGAAATTTAATTAAAAACAGATTCATCTCTTACTTTGGTAAAATGACAGTTTTAGTCCCTCACGTCTCTTTGACTTTTGATATGTTCCTGAAGCTTCTGATTGGGACAAATTTGTTTTTTTCTGTCAATTTGGGCCAAAACTGTCCGTTTGGCCCAAAAATGACGCAAAAAACTACCAAATTTTCCTGTAATTCCCAGATTTTGTCAAATTTTCCCAAAAATTTTCAATTTTGTCATTTTCACCCCAAATTTTTTATTTTTGTCAATTTTTTTAGAGTTTTTCTTTTATATTTTATAGACACACATAGATATATATATATATATTATTTTAAAACTAACCCTATAAAATAAAATGCCCCCATAAGCTATCTAATTTAATTTTTGTCTTAAAATTTTTTCTTTTCTTTTTTTTTAATAATTAATTAATTAATTTAATTTTTTTTAATAATTTTTTTAAGATTTTAAGGGTCGAACGAAATTGGGTGTCAACAATATATATATATATATATATATATATATATATAATGCAATATAATATTTTTTTAATTTGTGTATAAATTAACTTACTAAATTCTTTAACTTGTCACAAAATCGTAGAAAAAATATGAAAACCGTAGGAGGTCGTGGAGTCACAAAACCGTAGGACAAGTGGGGTCACAAAATCGTAAGACAAATGATGTCACAAAACCGTAGGACAAATGGCGTCACAAAACCGTAGGACAAGTGGGGTCACAAAACTATAGGAAATACTTTTGTCAAAAAAATGTAGGAGTTAATGCATCTCAAAACTGTCGGATAAACTGGGGTCCACGGTCATCACAAAAGCGTAGGAGTATTTTACGCTTATCCGACGGTTTTTATTTCTGACACTACTTTTTCCTACAGTTTTGTCTGACGATTTTAATTGTAGGAAATGACCATTTCCTACGATTTCCCTACATTTTTTCCCGTCTCAAATGCATTGTTTTCTTATAGTGACAAACAAAATAAAATATAAAAATGTTACAAAGATTTTGAAACTAACGAATATAGTATACTTTTCATTCTTTTTAAGATAAAGAAGGTATTAGCTTTTAATATTTAAAATTGATTTCACACAAAAAATAAGTAAAAATGGAAATAGTAAATTTTATAAATGACAAATAAACTAAGCCTAAATTATTTTAAATTAATTTAAGTATGATTTGAGTTTCACTATTGAATTTGTAAATTGTTTACTGTATTAAAATTTTTTTTTATTTTATAGGACATAAAGTATGTTTTTTGGTACTACATTCTTTATTTATTTTGAAAATAATAATTAAATGTTGATATGGTCATGAAAAAATAATCTAAGGCAAATAAATATTCTAATTTTAATAAAGACTAATGTGTTAGTTTGTCTGTATTGACAATTTTAAAATATGACCTCAAGATTACAAATGTTTTACCTACGAGACAATTTTCAATTTGAGTTATTAAGGGATTTGTTTTTATCTTGTTGGAACCGAGAGACAAATAATAATAATAAAAAAAGATAAAGTCCAAAGTAAGAAATATTGGTGAAAAAGCTCGAGACTACAAGGAACAAGAAGTTAATTTCTATAATATTGTAGCTCAAATTTGCCTATTACGCAAAATAAGAGCAAAAATACATTATTAAAATAATAAATATTTAAAATAAAATAAATGGTAACCAGGAAAATTAACAGTGATGTCAACTCTACATAAAACAGACATTCAGAAGTGGGCTAATTGTAGCTGAGATCTTTCAGGGTTCGTGCAGGAAACCCTTTCACCCCTAAGTTTAGGATTGTTCAGTCACATCCCTACTTTTGTAATAAATTGTATTAAATTCTATGTGAAAAAAAACTCTAATAGAAAAAAATGTTATTAAGAAATCTAATTTCTTATGGTATAATACCAACTAGGTCATTTAAGTTCACTTGCCCTTTTGTTTGAATCCTAAAATCCTAAAATAAATGCAGTGCCTTTTTTTTATTGATATAGGGTCCAAACAAGGGCATTGCACTCTCCTGCTCTCCTGCGGCTTGGACTTCCTAATAGTGGTAAAAATGCAGTTAAGATCATCCAGTTTTCATACAGTAGTCGCTTTTCCCTTAACTTTTCTAATCTATTGTCTAACTCTCTATATTTATAGTACTTCCAAATAAAAACAAATATTAGAGAAATTAAAGATTTTAAGCTAGCTAGTAGATAGTGCATCTCGAGGTGGCTGGCACGCATTCTAACTCCCATCAACGAATTGTGTGTGTGTGTGTGATAAAGGAATGGAATATATTATGTGCAATGATTTTGTTATTCATGATTTCATCTCAAGTTGGTTGAAACATGTGCTTATGTTATTTTTTTACTCTTTTTTTACACGTAAATAGAGAATAAAAAAGTTGCAACTATTGAAATAATAATATGAATGATAACATGAAAATTAATTTAATAAATATAAAAATATTATAAAAATTTTTAGATAACCAAAAATTAAATATGTTACAAAGAATTTGAGATGATAGATCATTTTGTAGCAACTCTGACCTTTATCAGAATTTTAGAAGACATTCACTTTAACCATGTACAAAACATAACTCCTTTGTTTTGAAACTTGAAGGTAATTAACTTCGGCACTTCAGTTGTACTCGTAATACTTAATAATCGATCGCATACTTTACCCTAATTAACTTTTATTTTTTTCGTTACTTTTCTTAATTAATATAAAAATTTAATGGATGGTAGCAACTTGAAGGTTCATGTAGTGTTAAATAATATCTCTCAATTGGATTTCTGGTGCATGTTACTTCAACTGAATATCTTCTATCATATATATTTTATTTATATTTGAAAAATTATGATAAGAAAAATTAGAATACATATAAAATGTGTAAAAATAAATTATTAAACAAATTATGTCAACTTAAAATAATATTCTAATATTTATTTATTTTTTATAAAAATGATAACGGTATGCGCATGGTATACAGGGACGGAGCTTCGTTGGGGGAGGGAGGGGCTATCGCCCCCCTTAGACTTTTTTAAAATTTTTATTTGTAGTATGTTATAGGATAAAATTGTAACAATATTAAAGATAGGTACTTGTTCGTAAATTATAAAATTAGTTAGGGACTTTTCCGATTTTATCCTTTTTTAAAAGTTTTAATTTGGACATAATTAGAAACAGAGATTGCGACTCTGCGACTGCGACTGCGACTGCGACTGCGACTGCAAGTCGCAAACAAACCACACCCAGGCCTAGCCCCTTTTGCCTCATGGCTCCGACGGGGATACAGTGACATTCCGTCTCCATCCCTCTCAGCAGTGACAAGTAAACGAGCGGCAGACACAGGTGCCCAATGGCGGAGCGGCCCCAGCCCCTCCTCCTCCTGGCAGTGATGCAAATGCTCCACCTCCGCTCCCTCATGTTTCTTCAATCTTCTGTCCATCTCTACCTCCGTGACTCCGTCCCTGCCCGGCTGCCCGCCGCCCTACTCCGCGGGTCTGCGTCTGAGGTTGGGCATTTTCTCAATTTTTTTTTCTTTTTCTTTAATTCTTTGTTTCTTTATCAATTACTCACTTAGTCACTCGAATTTGTAAAAAAAAGTGTACTAAATCAGTCAATAGTGAAGCTAAGATATAAGGTCCTAAACTCCTAATTCCTATGTTTTCAGTTTCGGGTTTATAGCTTCCTTTGTAACTCTGTTCTTGTTTCTTGAAATTGAATCTTCATACTATTTTGATTGAAAAATGAGAATTATGATAATGGAACATTGCGTATTGTACTTAACATTTATGTGATTGACTTATTTGCATATATTATTGGAGAAGATGTGAAGAAAAATAGACAAAAGTTAGTATTAATTACAAACAAATTTATCAATTATCATTATAATTTTTTTGCATAATTTTAGGATGATTTAAATCCTATTGCCTTGTGATTTCCAAATCATCATGATAAAAACTTTCTTTTCATTATTGTTATTGTCAGATTTTTCATAACAAATAGAAGAGTAAGCTTGAGAATATTTGTTGTTGTTCTTAAGTAAATTAGTTGAAGGATATAGAAATTTCTCCTATTTTATGATTGCTTAAGTGTTAGATTTTTGTTTTTACAGCAATGGCTGACAAGTAAAAGAAATTATTCCACTTCTTTAAAAAGAAATCTTTACCAGAAAATGAAGACCAACCCAAAAGTAGTCAATGTTCAAGAGTGATAGAAGAGTTTTTAGAATCTATTGGAGATGATGATTGTGTTCGGCCTCCAAGTGTTAAACATTCTCAACAAACTCCAGGTTCTTCAAATTCTGCAAATATTTCTATTGTGCGTGACCCAAGGTTACGTTCACCTATATGGACATATCCAGTCAATAAATGAGATGAGATTAGAAGAGCATATTTAAATGCTGGTCCTTATCAAATTAAGAGTGATTATCCTCTTTATGGGTCGAAAAACAATTCACGTAAATTTCACTATTCATGGTTTTCTGAATTCCTTTGGCTTGAGTATTCTGAAGTAAAAGATGCTGCATTTTGTTTATTTTGCTCAAAACATGATATTGATGTTCCAGATTTGAAGGAGTGCCGTGTTAAATTTTGAACTGAATTATTGTAGACATTTGAATTTCATGAGTTTATATATTACATTATTTGATGTTTTGTATTATTGATTAGAAAGTTATATTTGTTAACAACCCGCTCACACTCAAGCTTTTTGTCTCGCCTCCCTTGTCGCGAATCCTGGTTCCGTCCCTGGTATACCATGCGGTATACTTTAAAAATTATTAGTATAGTATACTTAGCAGCAATGGTATTTAACATATTGCTCTTATGGGCCATTTGATTTTCCCGATGGATTTTGTGTCAATCCACCATTTCTCACTCCACTTTTAGAGCAACATCAAGATATGCTTCTTTGTTTTCAAGTATGATTCCATTGGCCTCTGATCGAATTCGGCAAGTCTTCTCCAACCAGGAGCTGGATTGGTCCATTTCCAATAGCTGGGTCACGGCACAGAAAGGAAGCTGCAACAGAGGAGATGTGATGGACGGTTTTGATTTAAGGGGCAAAATTGGAAAAAGAGAATTGGGAAACAATGAAATGCTTAAAATTCTGTGTAAAATGAAATGACACAAACATTTCGGGACAGAAGGAGTATTATGTAGGTGTGTTAATCAATTGAAAGTAAAGTCATTAAAATTTTATTAATTTTTATGAATTTTTATTTTTGATGCAAGAATAATTTAAAAAAATTAATAACAGTATATAAATTTTATTTCTAATGAATTATTACACGTGTATAATATTGACATTTAAGTGACATTGATTCCAGGAAAAATATATAAAAATAAGAATAAGTAATTTTAGATTAAATTAATTTAAGTTAAAACGAATAAGGTGTTAGATTCTGTTGTCAATGAGAACTTGTTGGGATCTCATATTATTAAGAGCAACTCACCAAGGGAATGGGCAGTCTGTCCACAATCGCCCAATTCAAGAACAAATGACCTCTACTAAAACAAAAATATAGAACTACAAAATGTAAACCATTTCAAAATAGGTAAATCAAATCCTAAACAAAATTTAAACCCAATCCTAAAATAATTGGATTAATAGCAACTTCATGTCTTTTTTTTTTTTTTAATTTGAGCCAATTACCCTAGGTTTAAAAAAGCTGTGTTTGTACTTTGTAGATGTGGCAGGAGTCAGGACTGTAATTTACGGAATTCGCATGTTGATGGCACATTTGTCATTATATAAAGTTTTGGTTGCTCAGTGGCATATATTAATATTACAGAAGAATGACTTATGTCATAAGTTTGACTTAAAAGATCTACAATAACTAATTCTTTGGCGTAGGATTTTGTCTGATGATGAGATCGAAAATTGGATAATTCACGACCGACAAGTTTTTTGGTCCGTTCCTAATCCACAATTGGCACAGAAAGTCACAAAACTACAATCATCTCCTGAACCTCTCCCTTCTCTCATCTGTTAAGTTGCTGTGCTCTGCAACTGCTTTCACGTCATCGTCTTCCATCTCCACCTCTCTCTCCTGTATCCTCTTTATCTTTCCTTCTTCGGTATGGGTGCGAAAAAGTGAAGTGGCTTAAGTGCACGAATTGAAAAGTTGGGACCTTTTTTGTCTTCTTTTTATTCGGTTGACATTTGCTTGGCCATTTCTCACTAGTCCAAACGTGGGGCGAGAGAGTTGGAGGAAACACCTGTACAGAATCTTGGTTTTCAATTTCTTTCTATGGACTTGAACTTAGTGTTGAAGGGGTTGGATTTTTCCGGGAAAAGAAAAAGGTGGCTTCTTTTCTTGGCAGCTTTTGGGTTCTCTAGCTATGGCGCCTACAGAGCTTACCACTCTCCGGTGATAACTCGAAAGATGAAGAGGGTTTTGAAGTACTTAGGTTCTTTGATTTCTTTAGCAGAAGCTGCCTCTGATTCTCCTTCGACAATCAGTGTCCTTTCAAGGGACTTGAAGAGCTTCTTGCAATTAGAGTCGGACGAAATCCCCAACAGTTTGAAGCAAGTCTCCAAAATTCACATGTCCGAGGAGTTTTCTCTATCCTTCATGAAGGCTACACAAGCGCTGACAATGGGAGTTGTAAGTGGCTATCGCCTTGGAACAAGAACTGAAGGATCAAATGTTGATCCAAGCTTGATAGAGCAAGCAATGGACAAGCTTTTCACCAAGGCTGGGCCTGGTTTTGCTTCTTTAGTTGTTGGAAGCTTTGCCAGGAACTTGGTAATGTCATTTCATTCTACAGATTCCACCAATGGTTCTGTTCAGAGTTTGGTGGATGTGGTTTGCAGGGATCAGAAGTGTAAACAGCTAATTGGTGATTGTGTTCAGCTATTTGTCAGCACAGCAATTGCTGTATATCTTGACAACACCGCAGATATGAACGCTTTCGACCAATTATTCGCTGGACTGACAAACCCTAAGCATGAGGCGAGAGTGAAACTTGCTCTGGTTGATGTCTGTAATGGTGCAGTTGAGACACTCGTCAAGACATCTCACCAGGTCTTGACAAGTGACTCTCATCAACAAGAACAAAATGTATTAGTGGGTGATGAGGTTTACCAGCACAAATTATCGGCCGAATCAAAGGAAGAGAGTTGCTCATCTGTTGAGGCTTGGACTGGTGGGTGGATTGAGAAATTATCATCTGCATTGACAGAGTCAAGAAATAAGAGGTTTGTGCTTGATTTAACAGGGAAGGTTACATTCGAAACAGTGAAAACCTTACTGGAGTTTTTGCTAGATTAACTGAATGATTCTGCAGAGAAGTTTGTGACCATTTGTTATAAAGGAGTTGTTGAGGGTGGGCAAGAGGTTGTCTAGTATATGACTGCTAAGTACTCTGCAGTCATCAGATTGCTTCTCTCTTTGTACGGGCGCTTTCTGGCTACCCTTTGGGGCTTGGTCCCAGCTTGATGGTCATTTCATTTCTTTCCTGTCAATCGTTTCCGTTTACACATGAAAGCTGGAAAATATTCACTTCTTTATACTTGTGTGATCCCCTTTTCTAGTGAAACATGTTACTGCATTTTGTATGATACTACTTGTTATAAGAATATGAAGAATACATTTAAAGCTTTTTTCATTTTTATGACTCAGGCAACAGAATTGTACCAGAGCATAGGATAGATTTAAATGATGTCCCAAAAACGGGAGTTGGAAAGAGTTACTTTTTAAAATGTAAGTAAAAGTATTGTAAAAATAAGAGTGGGAGCTAAAGCAGCAATTTAAAATAGAAGGATTATGTCACATAACATATAGATGTATTAGAATTAAACCTCCCTGCTAACATTGTTTTGCTTGAAAATCCAACTTCTCGAAACAAAGAGAATACCTTATCTCATACTCTTAAATTAAATTAAACTGAGCTTTAAGAAAGCACTCATAACTCAAGTCGGATAATCCTTTTACTTGAGTGATCTAATCTACATGGGTTTACACAATATGAAATAACTGTATTTCATGACATGAGCTCGGATTTAATACCAAATTAATCGTACTTCCACAAAACGAATTTGATAAGACCCGTTAATCGCCAAAACATGATAAGGCGTTACATTCAGAAATAAAGCAAATCAGGGAGGGAAAAAGGAGAAAAAGAAAACACAGAACAACTTGTACGATCCATAACTTGAAAGGCCTAAAGCCTTTCATGACTCAAACAGGAGAACAAACCTGCACTTCTGTTAGCAGGCAACAAGAAGGATTTGACATTCGAACCCACAAAACGGCTCTGACATGACCAAAACCAAATTAGCATTCACCTTTCGTTTACAAATCACAAATACCTAGTACAATCCCTGAGAGGCCAGCATTTGGTATTGAAACTTGTAGCCTCCAATTAGGGCTTTACCAGTCAAACAATACTAGCCTAAGCATCATAGTGAAAACTTATAAAGCCAACCTGGTAGTGAGCACATGCTTTCCCCATGGGAAAGGAGAGAAATGTAAACGAAAAGAATCCGCTAACTTGACTTTGCATCCGTCTCCTTTGCAGCTGTTGCATCTTCCTCAATTTTCTTTCTCCAATATTCATCAAGTGGGGGTCCAAATATTGCCTTTCCAGAAACAACTCCAATACTGCAAAGACAATAAGTTACCATTAGAGCATAAAGAGGAAGAGAAAAAGTCTGTTGCAGAAACCCCTATCAATCAGTAAGCAATCAAACAGCACAAAATTTGGTGAAATTTTCAAATTGAAGAAGAAACAAATCAATCAGTAAGCAACCATTGCATCAAGTTCTAGATGTCTGGCAAGGTAGTGTACTATTTTCAAACCATCATGTTTGAATTGAAGAAGTAACAGATCAATGAAATTTCAAAACATCATATTTGAAAGAAGTACTAGCCAAGCACAAAAGCATGGCTTCTGAAATTCAGAATTGTGGGTGCGGGTTCATTCAAGAGTTGAACTCAAAGACCTCACATTTCAGAGCAGGTGACTGAAATTGATTCATGGGTATTTCATAATTGTTGACACCCAATTTCGTCCGACCATAAAAAAATTTTTAAAAGAAATTAAATAAAAGAAATTAAATAAAAAATTATTATTTTTATTATTATTATTATTTTAATTAGCTTAAAATACATTTTTGTTTTGTGAATATTTGATTTAAAATGATATATGTGTGTATTTGAAAGAAAAAAAGAAAACTCCAAAAAATGGCAAAATTTAAAAGCTTGAGGTAAAAATGACAACATTAAGAAGTTTCGGGAAAAATTGACAAATTCTGAAAGTTCCAGGAGCATTTGGTAGTTTGTCTCATAAAATTTTGGGCCTGCCGACGTTTCTGGCGCAAATTGACAGAAAACAACAAAATTGTCAAAATCAGAAGCTTCAGGAACTTATCCAGAGGCTGAGAGACGTAAAGGACTAAAATTGTCATTTTACCAATTTAAAAGATAAGTTTGAAATTTTTTATTAATTTATCCATCAACAGTTCAGCCAAACTTCCTCTATAAATAGCCCCCCAAATTTTGTGCTGAACACAGAGAAAAAATAGAAGAAAAACTTAGAGCTCCGTTTTAAAAAAAGAGTAAATTATAGCCTTAGTCCCTGGCCCTTCTTCCTTCCCCCAGAAAATCTCAAAATCTTCTTTTCTGACAAAAAGGCCATCTTCTTCCTTTCTCTTTCTTCTTTCTCCTTTGCTGTCCGCGTACCTCCGCCGTCCCTCGTCGCCGTCGCGCCCTTTTGCCTCCCCTGCTGTCGTCTCGCCGTCCGCCGTGACCCACCGCCGCCGTCCGTCTCTTCTTTTCCCGTCGAGTTTTCCTCCGGCCGTTTTCTTCTTTTCTCCACGTCGCCGCGCCGGCTGCCGCCGTCGCCCCGCCTGGCCAGAACTGCCGTCGCCCCTGCCGTCCAACGCCGCCGCCTCTGCCCCGTGCGGCAGCGCCAGCGCCGCCGACCGCCAGCCCGTCACCCCCCCTTCCCGCGTCGCGTTACCTGTTCCAGAGATTTCAAAATTAATTGACTAGGGTAAAACCCCTACTTAATCTTCTATCTTTTCATTCTGTTTCACTTTGGTCACTAACTTTTCTTTTGTTATTGCAGAAAATTACTAACTCTTTTTAACTTGTTTATTTATTTGATTATTACTAACCTTTTTTTTTGTTATTAACAACCAACAACTAACTCACTAACTTATTATTATTATTATTATTATTATTATTATTATTATTGTTAACTAACTTACTAACTTATTATTGTTGACTAACTTTTATTATTGTTGTTAATTAATTAACTTGGCTAACTTTTATTATTGTTGTTAATTAATTTAATTATTGTTGACTAACTTTTATTATTGTTGTTCATCAATTAATTAACTTGGCTAACTTTTATTATTGTTGTTAATTAATTTAATTAACTTGGCTAACTTTTATTATTGTTGTTAATTAATTAATTAACTTGGTTAACCATTAATTTAACTAACTTTGCTAACCTTTATTATTGTTATTTATTTTTAAAAGTGGATGGCCAAAAAGCCCCACTTTATTATTATTAATTTTCCTTTATATATTTTTAAGTGGTTAAATTTATTTCCTTTAATTCACCTTTACCCATAAATAATAAATAAATAAATGAAAACTAAAAGAAGATCCTTTTATAATTAATTATTAAGGCTAAAAAGAAAAAAACAAATATCTTTTGATTTTGGAATATATGTTTAACAAAATTAACTCTTTTTTATTCCTTTTGTTAAAATTAATAAGTAAACATAATTAAAAAGTACTAAAAATATACAAATCATTTTTTTAAAACATATCTTTAAAGTAATGATATTTAAAATTAAAAATTCAAGAAAAATTCAATAAAATTATAATTAAAATTAATAATTAATTAAATAATTCAATTTAAAAATTAAAAATCCATGACCAAATGATCCGCCAGGATCCATGGCTTGGAATTATTTTTAAATAAAGTATATAAATAATTTATTTTCTTTATTAAAAAATAAAAACTTTGGACTAATATATTAATTATTAAAATAATAAAATATAACTTTTTTTAGTTTTCTTTATTAATAAAAAGAATAAAAGAGTAAAAATTTTTGGGTTAATATTTTATTCAGTAATATTTTACTTATTTCCTTTAAAATAATAAAATATAATTTTTTTTTTTTAGTTTTCTTTATTAATAAAAAGAATAAAAAGAGTAAAATTTTTTGGTTAATATTATTCAGTAATATTTTACTTATTTCTTTCAAAATAATGAAAAGATATAACTTTTTGTTTTCTTTATAAAAATCTTAGTCAAATGATTTCAAAAATAACAAAAAAAAATAAATAAATAAATAATAATTGAATTTCTCTTAAATATATTTTCAGAGATATAAATTAAAATTTTAAAAAAAATCTTTTATCAAACAAAAAAAAAAAAATATAAATATCAAGACTTTTGTTTTAAAATACATATAAATTTTTGGTTAAATAATCTTTTATTCCAAAAAAAAAATTAAATAAATATCAAAACTTTTTCTTCTTTTGTTTAAAATATACATATAAATTTTTGTTTTTTTTCTTATTTAAATAATTACTTTTTGGTTAATCTTTTATCAAAAACAAAATAAAACAAAATAAAATATTAAGACTTTTCTTTTATTCTTTAAAATATACATATAACTTTTTTTTTTTTGGTTTTTTTTATTGAATAAATAAGATCTTGATTTAATAATTTTTTTAGCTTATCTTTTATTAAATAAAAAGAACAAACATAACATAAAATATAAATCTTTCTTGATTAATTTATTTCTTCTTTTTGAATAAACATAAAATAAATCTCAAGATTTTTTTAAAAACTTTTTAATTCTTTTATAAATTAAGTATTTTTTTAAATAATAAATACTCTTCATTAAACAAGATAAAAGAAAAAGAAAAGAAAGATAAGAAAAAGATAAGAAAGAAAGATAAGAAAAAGATAAGAAAGAAAGATAAGAAAGAAAAGAAAGGAAAGAAAAGAAAGAAAAATTTTTTAGATTATTAATAAATATAAAAATTTCATAAATAAAAAAATTACAAATTAATAATTAAACTAATAATTAATTCCATAAAAGTAATAGTTAAATAATTAACTATAAATTAATTTAACTTCCATATCCGGATGATCCGTCAGGATCTACGGTTTGGAAATATCAACCCTTTTTTTTAACTGAATAAATTAAATAAATACAAAGATAAAAATCCATATTTACAATATGGATTAAATTGTTTAAAATTTCACCAAATTCCGTGTCCAAATGACTCGGCAGAGTCCATGGTTCGGAATCAAATCTTCCGTGTCCAAATGACTCGGCAGAGTCCATGGTTCGGAAGTATAAAAAATTTCTATCCAAATTAACTTAAAAATCCACATTTTCCCATAATTCAGTTAAAATTTCTAATTTTGAAAATTAACTGAACTTTATTTAAAAGCAAAGCAAAACAAAAATTAAAATCAACTAAGGTGCTAATTTTGGGCGTTATAACAATATTGTTTTAGCGTAACCGTACTCCCGATCCCCGAACTCTCGCAGACCATATTTTAGGTAACCAATCGACCTAATAAAAACCGATTGGTGGCGACTCCAAGAAAACCCGACGTTGCCACAGCTTGGCGCCTCCACTGGGGACGCGACGTTAGTGAGTCGAGCCTACAAGTTGATTTGTTTTGATTTGCTTTGCTTATATTTATGTGGATTTATATGTTATATTTACTTAGGTAAACATGCATTATGCATTCACAATATGAAGCTCTATACCCGAGCTTCTTCAAAGCGAACACGTTCTTTCTAAGCGGAATTGGTGTTGTTGTCCTTGAGAGGCCATGGTCTCCAAGCCTTCACCGGTTTTAAAGTAGCAAAGTAGTGTATTGCCTTCTGAGACGGTTAGTCTCTGCATGGGCCCACGAAAAGCTACGACTCGAATTAATCCATTCCTTACATTAACCCTAGAGGGTAAGGAATCGGGCTGTCACTATGATTTAGTGACGGGATTCGGGAACTATCCTTTGCCTTTTGATAAGCTACCTTATGCATATAGAACTCCCCACTTAACCATAGAACTGACCATAGAATTTCTACCATTTTACCAACGCCATAAGCACGTCCTTGTTATGCTATGTTGTTGCTCTACACTTTTATTTTCGTATTTATGGTTTTAACTCATTTTTCCATAATAGTTCATGAGTTGTTAATTGCTATTTAAGTTATTAATAAACTTATCTTTCTTTTGTTATACTTCTGTTTTGTGCAAATATTCTTCATGCATCGAAACCACGCATCAAACTATGCTAACTTTTTGGTCTTTTTAATAACAACTAAAAGTCTTGAAGTTCCACGATAGTGGATAATCAAATTCACTCATTGCATACATCCATTACATTAATCACGTGCATATAAAGTCTGATAAAAACATAATCTCATTGCATACATCCATTACATTAATCACGTGTATACAAAGTCTGATAAAAACATAATCTCATTTTTCCTACATGCATCCATTGCATCAATCACATACACATAGGATCTAATAAAATATACCTTACTTTTAAAAGGATAAAATTGGACCTCGACACCGATATTCAACTCGGCTCCAAATAAGATTAATGGCAGAACAAATCGAAGGACGTCTCATAAAGATAGAGTCCAAGATAGAAAGTATGGCCGAACAAATGAGACAATTGATCGAGCTAATCAAGGCGAAAGCAATTCAAGAAGCACAAGTTCAGCCACCCATGACAGAAAGAGAAATGGTCACTTTGTTTGTCCAGACACTGAAGTACCTATATTATGACGAACTCATTGGCAATTCGGCAACTAATTTTTCTAACATTGTCATGTCTGGAGAAAGAATCGAGCATGAGATTAGGACTGGGAATATTGCTGAATCCTTTAATAATCCTATGAAAAGAGGAGGACCATCCAGAAGAAAAGATGACGAAGTACAACAAATAGGACGCGGAAGAAGGATTCCCCTCGTGGATACGGTGGCTATCGGACCTCGCCTATCCTATTTTGCCAATGGGCCCGATAATTACCTTCCAAATAGGCCCAATGATTATCCTCTGAATAGGCCCAATAATTATCCTCCAAATAGGCCCAATGATTATCCTTCCAATAGGCCCAACAATTATCCTTTTAACAGACCTAATCAGTCATGGCCACCTGCTCCTACTCCTCCAGTACCTGCACCAAGACCAAGAGAAGTTTTCACACCAATTTCCATGACTTATACTGAGTTATACCCAAAACTCATCGAAAGACAATTTATCCGTCCAATTCCTACAAAGCCATTCAAACCCCCATATCCAAGGTGGTATGACCCTAACATTACCTGCCCATATCATGATGGCGTTCCAGGCCATGGCTTGGAAAACTGCATGGCATTGAAGCGTATAGTTCAACAATTAATCGAGTCAAAGTGGTTGGACTTTTCCGATGAACCAAACGTCACTCACAATCCATTGCCGCCTCATCAAGCAAAACCAGTCAATATGATAGAAGAACACCAGCCGATAAAGAAGTCAGTCAACGATGTCATAACCCCTATTAAGCATGTATATTCATGCCTTCTAAAAGAAGGGGTTATCATCCGGAAGTCTTCTTTTAAACATGAAGAAGTCAAAGATGAGGACTGGTGTGACTTTCATGACAGTAAAAGTCATTCTATCCAAGAATGCTCAGAATTCCGTGAAAGTCTACAAAGGCTCATGGACTCATCCCAACTCATCATTTCTACGTCGGATAAAGATGATGATGTAAATGTGATCACTAAAAAACGGGAAGTCAATGCTACGCCAAAACCACTAGTTATACCAATTTCAAAATCTATTGTCAAGCCTTTAAGAACTCGAGTCCCGAGGTCATTCCTCTACAAATCAGACAAGGCTGTTTCATGGAGCCATGATTACACTTCCAACATCACATCAACTCCGTTAGAAGTTAGGAGTATGACTAGAAGTGGTCCATGTTACTCTCCAGAACAAATGTACAAGCTTCGACAAGATAAGAACGTTACAGACCCAACAAGTGAGCCTCTAGATACAGATACATCTAAAGAGCAAAAGATGTCTCAAGAGGTGACAGATGAACAAACTACTGAGTTCCTCAAACTCATGAAGCAAAGTGAGTACAGTGCCGTGGAGCAGTTAAACCACCTGCCAACAAAGATCTCCATACTTTCACTACTCATAAGCTCTGATGCTCATCGAGAAACCCTCCTCAAAGTCTTGAATAAGGCCTATGTTGAGCCAGATATTTCAGTGAATAATTTTGACCACCTCGTCAACAACATCGCCGCACAGAATCTCATCACATTCACTGACGATGAGATACCAGCAGAAGGAAGGGGTCACTCTAAGGCTCTATATATTTCGGTTAAATACAAAGATCGAACTATGACTAGAGTTATTGTTGATAATGGGTCAGCTCTAAACATAATGCCAATTGAGACCTTACACAAGTTTGGTATAGACTCATCATACCTCAACTACAGTCATATCACTATTCAAGCATTTGACGGGACGAATAAAAATGTCGTCGGAAAAATAGAGCTGCCAATAGAGATCGGCCCTTGTGTCTTTCATATCACATTCCAAGTTATGGACATTAATCCTTCTTATACTTGTCTGTTGGGAAGACCATGGATTCATATGGCCGGAGCAATTCCCTCCTCATTACACCAAAAAATGAAATTCATTTTTGAAGGAAAGTTAATCACAGTCTTTGCTGAAGAAGGCATTTTGCTATCATCTATATCAATAGTAGCAAAGGCCAAGTGACCTTCTCTTCCAAGTTGGTGTGACCCAAATCCCAAATGTAACTGAAAAGTCTGTGGTGCTGAAACTCAAGGTCCAACAGTTGGTCGAGTCTAAGTTGCTAGGCCATGATGTGATTGATAATTGAAAGTTAAGATTTTGAGCTGGAATTACATTAATTTTGGAAGGGCTCCAAGTCAGATCTGACCTAACAGTCCGCACACATTTTTGAATGACAGGGAATCCTTTGAATAAACTTGTATCTTTGAAAGCTTGCAAAAGTAATTTAATAGTAAAAATCTCCTAGATTTAGTCCAGAATCTAGGGTGTAGTCTTTGTTAAATGGACACCTGCTATTCTTTTTCTGGTACAATAAAAAGATGTGATGCGTGCATTCTACTACTTTCTTTGCTATTATACTATCCATTATTGCCATCACACTTTACTTTTCGACAACCGGTAATTCTTTTTGTTCTCTAACAAAAAGATGTTGCGTGTGCATTCTACAACTTTTTAATCCCATTATTACTTTTACACATTCTACCAATTTTTACCAAAAATTCAATTATTACACCTACACATTCTACCACTTCTTACCAAAAATTCCGTTTTTACATCCATCTCTCACTCCTTTCCATTATACTATCCATTATTGCTATCATACTTTGCTTTCTAAATGATACTACTCGTGGGTGAAAATAAAAAGTTAAGGGAAATTTGATAGTAATGATCCTGAAAGTGCTGCCAAATCTAGTAAGAAGGATTTCATATGTTGCACCTCAACCCTCAAAAAGAATTCACAGTGATTATTAACATCCTTGCAAGAAGTTTGGGGTTAGCTTCCAAAAAAAGTTAGCTCTCATATTAAATGACTTCAGTGGCCTCCCAATTCTCACAAATGCTCAATACAAAAAAATTCTCAGCTTTCCGCAACACAAGTTCCAACAAAGGAAAGAAGTTCATCCCTTCCATCAAAAGCCATTAAAGGGAAAAATCCAAAACAAAAAAAAGAGACTGAGAGCAAACACAAGCAGCTAAGGCTACTTGAATCATTTCACTTCAAGAAGGCTATGTTCTCAGTTCTTTGGCAACACAAACTCCGAAAAGAGAAATTCATCCCTTCCATCAAAAGACAACAAGGGAAATTTCAAAACCAAAAAGGACTGAGAACAAGCACGAGCAAGCAAGGCCACTTGAGTCATCTCACTTCAAGAGAGTTATCAAGTATGTCATCACCATAGCTCACAAAAAATATATAAAAAAAAAACAAAACAAAAAAAAGGAAAAAGGGCTCAAACTAGAGCAAAAGAAAAAAAGAAAAAAAGTGAGCTATGGATTCTAGACTGAAAACCTGCAAAGGCGGTTTAGAACACAAAAGCAACCCTCAAACCAAGCATGCATAAAGATCACAATAGTTGGGGGGCAACAGATGAGGTTTAACTTTCTGGAAAGAGTGGCAAGTTTGAGGTCATCATTATTGAGTTTTTCACCATAATCAAATTTGCTCACGAGTAGTATTAAAAGACCCTTCTTTCAAACCACTTAAACTTAACTTTCCTCAGACTTATCATCCTCATTCAGCTAAAAGACTATCATTGTGAATCATGTTTCTACCTTATTTAATACTGCTCACGAGTAGTATTAAAAGACCATTCTTTCACACCACTTAAACTTAACTTTACTCAAACCTAATATTTACCTCTTCATATTATTCTCATTCAGCTAAAAGACTGCCACAAAAAAAAAAACATTCAAACTTAACTTTCCTCACACCTAACATTTACCTCTCGATATCATCCTTATTCAGTTAAAAGGCTATTATTGTGAATCATGTTTCTACCTTATTGCCTTGCACAGTTTATGTCTTCGAGTTAGAAAGGGAAGAATGCCAGGATATTTTAATTAAAAACAAAGACCGTAAATTACTTTGTCAAGCTTTGCAAATTGATGAAAGTTTTTCTTTAAGGCCAAACCATTATTCATTAATGTATGTAGACTTAAAAGTGAGGAGATAACTTGAGTCTTTCTTTAATAAGATGTGGTTCTTGTAAGAGAAATTTACGATCAAGTGCCATCACAAAGGTCTAGAAATGCTCGACCTTCTGTTAAAGGCGAGGTGATACCTTTTATCCACATAAATACCATATTCAGGGGGGCAAAGTAGTCTCTACTAAGTGTAAGAAGAGTACTGCCAAGAAAGAAGCTCAATAGACAAGGGGGCAAGTCTTATGGATCAGAACCTGAGTCTAAGGAAGAGCAATCATTCGGACTGTAACATGGGGGTAAACAAGTGTCGACACGGCCACAAGAAAAGGGGCAAAGCAGACATTGAAAGTAAAGCCTTTGATGGTATCAAATCCATGACAATGGATGAGTACCCGAAAGAGATATAAATTATGAGGCGGGCCAACTTTAAAGAAATTGAGGCCAAAATTCAAGAACAAGTCAAAGAAAGAGGATTTTGAAAAGAGTTGGGCTTTTGAGGCAGTGAACAAAAGCTGGAAAGCATAAAGAGATTCAATGATAGTCCAAGAAGGCAATCATAAAGAAGATCTAGTAAAGCAAAGACATGAAGAACTAGATTCACCAAAAACAAAAAATAAAAAAATAAAATAAAAATAAAAATAAAAAAGAACCATCAATTACACATGCTTTGCATTCATGCATTTCATATCATGCATACATAGCCTTTACATAACAAGGACCAAACGGGAATCACATTCACAGCACAGTTACAGCAGTATAAGCTTAGATCTCAATGTCATCAGCTCTTACCAATCTATCACTGGATACACAGCTAATATGCGGGACCAACCCGCATCAGGAATTCAAGGATAAAGTAGACAATATTGTCAAAAGCTTGGCTACCGATTCAATAATCGAGGCTACGCCTGGAAGGATAGGATTGACGCCAGTTAGTAGTATCCAAGATAAGAGATAGCTATAGCCAAGGATAAGGCAGATATAAAAAAAAAAATATAAAGTAGACAATATTGTCAAAAGCTTGGCAATTGATTCAATAATCGAGGCTACACCTGGAAGGACAGGATTGATGCCAGCTTAGCAGCATCCAAGATAAGAGATAGCTGTGGTCAAAGATAAGGCAGACATCAAGAAATATTGTCGTTGAAACTTTGTCAAAAGCGGACAATGGATTCAATAATCGAGGACTGGATCGACGTCAGCTCGATGGAATATAAAAAATATCTATCACATCAAAATGAAGTAGGATCCACTTTTCCGGTTAAACGGCAGATACGGTACTCCGTGACTCTCAAGTCGGTTCTCTCAGTTGCCCATAATAACTGATTCCTTCACCCCTTCTTTCTTTTACTTCCTCCTAGAAAATGGATCCTACTTTTTCCGCCTTGCGAAAGTATTTCCCTTCTCTCCCAATGAACATTCTCAAAAAGATCTACCAAGTTCGCTGTGAACGATTAAGAGTTCTGATGCACAAAGGAATCCCTGAAGATGTGCGGTGGTTAATCAAAGCCAAGGTTCGTCTGGCAGGTGAAATCCCAGAGGCATTTGTGTCTCACATGCCTGGTATAGGCAAAAGCTCTTATGCCAAAAAGCGAAGAGCGAAAAGGTTACAAGTCTGCCATAAATGTGGACGGTGGACTTGTAATACTAAATGTCGTTCTTTAGGGATGATCTCTGATAATCGAGAAGATAAAATACGATTCATTAAGAATGGCCTGAGTAAGGACTCGTTGGATGATATCCAATTGACTCTTGAGACGCATTCTTGTGGATCCGTGCAACGTGAACTTCTTGGTTTATGGAGCATTTTTCATGAAGAACGAGAACGATACAGTCCCGGGAATCTGACTGTAAATGACCCTGTTTGCCAGCTTGTAAGAAAACTGGATGGGAAGCAAATCCTCGACTCATAGAAGCCGTTAATGCCGTTACTGGACGTAAAACCAGTGGAAGATGTGAGCCACAGTCACAATTACTGTACATACAGTTTGTTATATTTGGAAAAGTTTACATTTTCTTTTGACAGATGTACATGCTCCCCTAAGTGTAATCGACACGTTATCCCTTTTATCACTATAAATGCGTGTTCTTCCTTCTGATTAACCAGCGGATAAGATACCCCGTGACTTCTAAAGTCGGTTATTCCAGTCTCCTACAATAACTGATTCATTTCCCCCTTCTCTCAAATTCTTCTCTCATCAATGGATTCTACTCTTTCTGCACTGTGAAAATACTTTCCTTCCCTTCCAATAAAAGTCCTTAAAAAGATCTACCTTGCTAGATGTGAAAGAATCAGAGTTTTTACACGCAAAGGCATTTTCGATAATGTGCAGTGGATAATTGAAGCTAAGGTCCGTTTGGCGGGTGAAGTTCCAGATGCATTTATGCCCCGCATGCCCGGTTTAGGTAAAAGCCGTTATGCCAAAAGGCAAAGAGCAAAGAGACTAGGCGTGTGTTATAAATGTGGGCGATGGAATTGTAATACTAAATGTCACTCTTTAGGATACATCTCCATAAATCGTGAAGATAAAATTCATCAAGAATGGCTTGCGTAAGGAATCTCTGGAAGATATTCGAGAGGTTCTTGAAGCGCATTCTTGCGGAATAGTGCAATTTGAGGTTGTTGGATTATGGATAATTTTCCAAAAAGAACGAGATCGTTATAGTCTTGGGAATCTGACTTTAAACGACCCAGTTTGCCAGTTTGTGAGAAAACTGGATGGGATGCAAATCACCGATTCATAGAAAGCATTGAAGCCATTACTGGACGCAAAGCCAGTGGAAGACGAGGATCAAAGTCACGATTACTGTACGTGCTAGCTGTCGCTTTTGAAATTTTCCTCCCCTTTTGGTAATAATGTATCCACTCCTGACGTGAACCAAAGTCACGATTACTGTACGTGCTAGCTGTCGCTTTTGAAATTTTCCTCCCCTTTCGGCGATAATGTATCCACTCCTGACATGAGCCATAGTCACGATACTGTACATGCTAGCTGTCGCTTTCGAAATTTTCCTTCTCCTTTGGCAATAATGTACCCACTCCTGACACGGACTACTGTATACAGCTGCCACTTTTGAAATTTTCCTTCTCTTCCAACAATCACGTACCTACTCCTGACGTAAGCTACAGTAGTGACTACTGTACATGCTAGCAGCTATTTTGAAAATTTTCCTCCTCTTTTAACGATAGTGTACCCATACCTGACCAAAGTCATACTCGTGACTATTGTGAATAGCTGGCAATAATGTATCCATTCTTGAAAATAAAATTATTGCCTTATCTCTTCATCTCTATAAATATATCCTCTTTTCTCACAAGGATAAGGATAGGAATGGAGAAAACCCCAACTCGTAAATCCCGAAGTATTTGTGTATTTTCTGGGGCTTTTCCTGGAAAAGATGAAGAGTATTTAAAGGCAGCCAACCATTTGGGTAGAGTATTAGCTGAGCGAAAAATACATTTAGTTTATAGAGGAGGTAGTGTCGGATTAATGGGAGGTGTTGCATCAGCAGCATCTTTAGGAGGAAGTCAAGTTTTGGGCATCATCCCTGGACCTTTGAAATTTGTTTCTGGGGGCACGATTAGAGAAGAATTAGTGGTTAAAAATTTGCAAGAGCGTGTGTTACAAATGCTTTTAAATGCTGATGCTTTTATCGCTCTACCAGGTGGTTTTGGCACATTGGGAGAAGTCTTTCAAATTGCTTCCATGGCCCAACTTAATTTGCATAAGAAACCCATTGGGCTTTTAAATGTTAACAATTTCTTTACAGGTCTGATAGCTTTTATGGATTATGCTATGCAGAAGAATTTCATATCAAGAGTGGCACGGCGAATCATAATATCCGCAACAACTGCTGAAGAATTGCTAGATAAAATACAAGCTTTTGTTCCTGAATCAAATCCAGCAATGATTCAGATAGACTGGACACGACAGTCTTTCCCGACCAGTTCACTCCCATAATGGTCCTCTACTCACCCTGTTGAAGTATTGTGGAAGAAAGAAGCGATCTGATCCGTTTTTCTTGTCCTTTAGTTTTATTATCAGCATTTTCTTTCGCGTTTCAGTTTTTCTTTTCAGGGAATTTCGTTATCTTATAAGATAGTTTCGTCCATGCTGATATTAAAACCATGCGACAATGCCTTTAGGTTGGAATGGCTGAGTAAAGAGTAATTTTTATTACTCTTGAGACGCATCCTACTAGGTCTACTAGGCATAACATTTTGGGGTAGTTAAGCTTTAACCTTATTTGGATGACATATCTCACAAGGGAATCTATATTTACTGAAGAAAATATTAGATGAACCTTGAATATTGATTCCAAACATCCGTTCCCTTTACATAATTTGTCAGTGTTATTGTCATCATCAAGATTCACTCGTTTTATCGAAGCCTAATTCTTTGCGCTCGCCTATTATGAAAATTCACACTTTCGAAGAAAATTATTCCAATTTCAATTGCTTTCATATAAATTTCGCTCGAGGTCCTAAGGAAAGCTCCTTAGCCTCAAAATCAATTTTCATCATCAGGGTTTTAAGGATGGAACCTTTGCCTCGAAAATAATCAATTTTCATCATCGGGGTTTTAAGGATGGAACCTTTGCCTCGAAAATAATCAATTTTCATCATCGGGGTTTTAAGGATGGAACCTTTGCCTCGAAAATAATCAATTTTCATCATCGGGGTTTTAAGGATGGAACCTTTGCCTCGAAAACAATCAATTTTCATCATCGGGGTTTTAAGGATGGAACCTTTGCCTCGAAAATAATCAATTTTCATCATCGGGGTTTTAAGGATGGAACCTTTGCCTCGAAAATAATCAATTTTCATCATCGGGGTTTTAAGGATGGAACCTTTGCCTCGAAAATAATTAATTTTCATCATCGGGGTTTTAAGGATGGAACCTTTGCCTCGAAAACAATCAATTTTCATCATCGGGGTTTTAAGGATGGAACCTTTGCCTCAAAATCAATCAATCAATCTGAGGTTTTAAGGATGGAACCTTTGCCTCGAGATCAATCAATCAATTCGAGGTTGTAAGGATGGAACCTTTACCTCGACATCAATCAATCAATCCGAGGTTTTAAGGATGGAACCTTTGTCTCGAAATCAATCAATCAATCCGAGGTTTTAAGGATGGAACCTTTGTCTCGAGATCAATCAATCAATTCGAGGTTTTAAGGATGGAACCTTTACCTCGACATCAATCAATCAATTCGAGGTTTTAAGGATGGAACCGTTACCTCGACATCAATCAATCAATCCGAGGTTTTAAGGATGGAACCTTTGCCTCGAAATCAATCAATCAATCCGAGGTTTTAAGGATGGAACCTTTGCCTCGAGATCAATCAATCAATTCGAGGTTTTAAGGATGGAACCTTTACCTCGACATCAATCAATCAATCCGAGGTTTTAAGGATGGAACCTTTGTCTCGACATCAATCAATCAATTCGAGGCTTTAAGGATGGAACCTTTACCTCGACATCAATCAATCAATCCGAGGTTTTAAGGATGGAACCTTTGCCTCGAAATCAACCAATCAATCTGAGGTTTTAAGGATGAAACCTTTGCCTCGAAATCAATCAATCAATCTGAGGTTTTAAGGATGGAACCTTTGCCTCGAAATCAATCAATCAATTCGAGGTTTTAAGGATGGAACCTTTGCTTCGAAATCAATCAATCAATCCGAGGTTTTAAGGATGGAACCTTTGCCTCAGAAACAATCAATTTTCCTTCAACGATAGGAGAGCTCCTATCGCCGGGGTTCTAAGGAGAGTTCCTTAACCTCAGGATTTAGGCGGCGAGAAGGTTTTCAATGCCTAGCTAAGCCGGACGAAATTTGGTAACTAACTTTGCATACATCATGTCCCATGAAGCATGCAAATGGGGGCAGTTGTTGACACCCAATTTCGTCCGACCATAAAAAAATTTTTAAAAGAAATTAAATAAAAGAAATTAAATAAAAAATTATTATTTTTATTATTATTATTATTTTAATTAGCTTAAAATACATTTTTGTTTTGTGAATATTTGATTTAAAATGATATATGTGTGTATTTGAAAGAAAAAAAGAAAACTCCAAAAAATGGCAAAATTTAAAAGCTTGAGGTAAAAATGACAACATTAAGAAGTTTCGGGAAAAATTGACAAATTCTGAAAGTTCCAGGAGCATTTGGTAGTTTGTCTCATAAAATTTTGGGCCTGCCGACGTTTCTGGCGCAAATTGACAGAAAACAACAAAATTGTCAAAATCAGAAGCTTCAGGAACTTATCCAGAGGCTGAGAGACGTAAAGGACTAAAATTGTCATTTTACCAATTTAAAAGATAAGTTTGAAATTTTTTATTAATTTATCCATCAACAGTTCAGCCAAACTTCCTCTATAAATAGCCCCCCAAATTTTGTGCTGAACACAGAGAAAAAATAGAAGAAAAACTTAGAGCTCCGTTTTAAAAAAAGAGTAAATTATAGCCTTAGTCCCTGGCCCTTCTTCCTTCCCCCAGAAAATCTCAAAATCTTCTTTTCTGACAAAAAGGCCATCTTCTTCCTTTCTCTTTCTTCTTTCTCCTTTGCTGTCCGCGTACCTCCGCCGTCCCTCGTCGCCGTCGCGCCCTTTTGCCTCCCCTGCTGTCGTCTCGCCGTCCGCCGTGACCCACCGCCGCCGTCCGTCTCTTCTTTTCCCGTCGAGTTTTCCTCCGGCCGTTTTCTTCTTTTCTCCACGTCGCCGCGCCGGCTGCCGCCGTCGCCCCGCCTGGCCAGAACTGCCGTCGCCCCTGCCGTCCAACGCCGCCGCCTCTGCCCCGTGCGGCAGCGCCAGCGCCGCCGACCGCCAGCCCGTCACCCCCCCTTCCCGCGTCGCGTTACCTGTTCCAGAGATTTCAAAATTAATTGACTAGGGTAAAACCCCTACTTAATCTTCTATCTTTTCATTCTGTTTCACTTTGGTCACTAACTTTTCTTTTGTTATTGCAGAAAATTACTAACTCTTTTTAACTTGTTTATTTATTTGATTATTACTAACCTTTTTTTTTGTTATTAACAACCAACAACTAACTCACTAACTTATTATTATTATTATTATTATTATTATTATTATTATTGTTAACTAACTTACTAACTTATTATTGTTGACTAACTTTTATTATTGTTGTTAATTAATTAACTTGGCTAACTTTTATTATTGTTGTTAATTAATTTAATTATTGTTGACTAACTTTTATTATTGTTGTTCATCAATTAATTAACTTGGCTAACTTTTATTATTGTTGTTAATTAATTTAATTAACTTGGCTAACTTTTATTATTGTTGTTAATTAATTAATTAACTTGGTTAACCATTAATTTAACTAACTTTGCTAACCTTTATTATTGTTATTTATTTTTAAAAGTGGATGGCCAAAAAGCCCCACTTTATTATTATTAATTTTCCTTTATATATTTTTAAGTGGTTAAATTTATTTCCTTTAATTCACCTTTACCCATAAATAATAAATAAATAAATGAAAACTAAAAGAAGATCCTTTTATAATTAATTATTAAGGCTAAAAAGAAAAAAACAAATATCTTTTGATTTTGGAATATATGTTTAACAAAATTAACTCTTTTTTATTCCTTTTGTTAAAATTAATAAGTAAACATAATTAAAAAGTACTAAAAATATACAAATCATTTTTTTAAAACATATCTTTAAAGTAATGATATTTAAAATTAAAAATTCAAGAAAAATTCAATAAAATTATAATTAAAATTAATAATTAATTAAATAATTCAATTTAAAAATTAAAAATCCATGACCAAATGATCCGCCAGGATCCATGGCTTGGAATTATTTTTAAATAAAGTATATAAATAATTTATTTTCTTTATTAAAAAATAAAAACTTTGGACTAATATATTAATTATTAAAATAATAAAATATAACTTTTTTTAGTTTTCTTTATTAATAAAAAGAATAAAAGAGTAAAAATTTTTGGGTTAATATTTTATTCAGTAATATTTTACTTATTTCCTTTAAAATAATAAAATATAATTTTTTTTTTTTAGTTTTCTTTATTAATAAAAAGAATAAAAAGAGTAAAATTTTTTGGTTAATATTATTCAGTAATATTTTACTTATTTCTTTCAAAATAATGAAAAGATATAACTTTTTGTTTTCTTTATAAAAATCTTAGTCAAATGATTTCAAAAATAACAAAAAAAAATAAATAAATAAATAATAATTGAATTTCTCTTAAATATATTTTCAGAGATATAAATTAAAATTTTAAAAAAAATCTTTTATCAAACAAAAAAAAAAAAATATAAATATCAAGACTTTTGTTTTAAAATACATATAAATTTTTGGTTAAATAATCTTTTATTCCAAAAAAAAAATTAAATAAATATCAAAACTTTTTCTTCTTTTGTTTAAAATATACATATAAATTTTTGTTTTTTTTCTTATTTAAATAATTACTTTTTGGTTAATCTTTTATCAAAAACAAAATAAAACAAAATAAAATATTAAGACTTTTCTTTTATTCTTTAAAATATACATATAACTTTTTTTTTTTTGGTTTTTTTTATTGAATAAATAAGATCTTGATTTAATAATTTTTTTAGCTTATCTTTTATTAAATAAAAAGAACAAACATAACATAAAATATAAATCTTTCTTGATTAATTTATTTCTTCTTTTTGAATAAACATAAAATAAATCTCAAGATTTTTTTAAAAACTTTTTAATTCTTTTATAAATTAAGTATTTTTTTAAATAATAAATACTCTTCATTAAACAAGATAAAAGAAAAAGAAAAGAAAGATAAGAAAAAGATAAGAAAGAAAGATAAGAAAAAGATAAGAAAGAAAGATAAGAAAGAAAAGAAAGGAAAGAAAAGAAAGAAAAATTTTTTAGATTATTAATAAATATAAAAATTTCATAAATAAAAAAATTACAAATTAATAATTAAACTAATAATTAATTCCATAAAAGTAATAGTTAAATAATTAACTATAAATTAATTTAACTTCCATATCCGGATGATCCGTCAGGATCTACGGTTTGGAAATATCAACCCTTTTTTTTAACTGAATAAATTAAATAAATACAAAGATAAAAATCCATATTTACAATATGGATTAAATTGTTTAAAATTTCACCAAATTCCGTGTCCAAATGACTCGGCAGAGTCCATGGTTCGGAATCAAATCTTCCGTGTCCAAATGACTCGGCAGAGTCCATGGTTCGGAAGTATAAAAAATTTCTATCCAAATTAACTTAAAAATCCACATTTTCCCATAATTCAGTTAAAATTTCTAATTTTGAAAATTAACTGAACTTTATTTAAAAGCAAAGCAAAACAAAAATTAAAATCAACTAAGGTGCTAATTTTGGGCGTTATAACAATATTGTTTTAGCGTAACCGTACTCCCGATCCCCGAACTCTCGCAGACCATATTTTAGGTAACCAATCGACCTAATAAAAACCGATTGGTGGCGACTCCAAGAAAACCCGACGTTGCCACAATAATAATCTCCCAACACAGAGAAATTCAGATTCGGTGAATACAGATAAACAATCTTTGCACAGCATCATCATGTCCAGAAAACAAAACATAAGCACAAAAGTGTTTGTAAGGGAACAGAATTACCTAGAAATCGAAATCATATAGCAGAGAGGCACAAAAAAAAAAAAAAACTTACATGGCTGCGCCAATTACCATGGGGAAGGAAAGTTCCGCCTAAACATTCTGTTCAACCTTTTATTCAATTCAGGAGCGATTTTTATTCTTCCAAGTCCCGAGTTCTCCACCCTTTACGCCTTTTTTCCCTTAAACTTTTAGAAGAGGGGGCTTCTAACAGAACAATACAATCCGACTCGTTTACCAGGGCAGCTATTTGTAAGCTGAGGGGTTAGATGAGATGAGCTGAAACCGGTGAACCAAGACGTGGGCCGACCTTGAGCCCATTTAGTCATGCGCTGTACTAAAGCAATTAAAGAAAAGGCCTCAAAAACTGGCCCAATCTGATCAGTCCAATCAATTACTATTCTCTCTCTCTCGCTCTTGTCCGAGTTCTAAATTTTTAGGTTATTCGATAGCTCTACAAGTGCCGTCCCGTCTTCGGTTCCGTTGCCTGCGTTCAGAACACTGATTATACAAGTGTTGAGATGGCAAGGAAAAACGTCTCTGCAAGACCATAAGGAATCGAAAGCGGCTGCAACTTCCCAGCATCGACGATTGCTTATCCGACAGAGGCACTCCCCGGCGCCGGAAATTGAAGGCGGCGGCGTTTTCCTGTTGCCCTCAGTCCGCAGTTCCCTTACGCAGAGAGTGTTCTCATTATCCAGTGGTCTTTCAATCCGCATCCCAATCATATTGAAGTTCTTAAGGTAACAGAAAGCGAATCGTTGTTTATCGTTGTTTGTTGATCTAGATTGTCCTATACCTGAGCAAGTACTTGCTAGTTGTAATGGTATAATCATGATGCATAGAAAATCTCCTGATGCTTTCTTTGCTGCAAATCCTGTCACTAGACAATTCTTGGAACTCCCTGCAGCTCCGTTGCCTGCGTTCAGAACCCTGATTATACAAGTGTTGAGATGGCAAGGAAAAACGTCTCTGCAAGACCATAAGGAATCGAAAGCGGCTGCAACTTCCCAGCATCGACGATTGCTTATCCGACGGAGGCACTCTTCGGCGACGGAAATTGAAGGCGGCGGCGTTTTCCTGCTGCCCTCAGTTCGCAGATTCCTTACGCAGAGAGTGTTCTCATTATCCAGTGGTCTTTCAATCCGCATCCCAATCATATTGAAGTTCTTAAGGTAACAGAAAGCGAATCGTTGTTTATCGTTGTTTGTTGATCTGGATTGTCCTATACCTGAGCAAGTACTTGCTAGTTGTAATGGTATAATCATGATGCATAGAAAATCTCCTGATGCTCTCTTTGCTGCAAATCCTGTCACTAGACAATCATCTCTGCAAGACCATAAGGAATCGAAAGCGGCTGCAACTTCCCAGCATCGACGATTGCTTATCCGACGGAGGCACTCCTCGGCGCTGGAAATTGAAGGCGGCGGCGTTTTCCTGCTGCCCTCAGTCCGCAGATCCCTTGCGCAGAGAGTGTTCTCATTATCCAGCAGTCTTTCAATCCGCAGCCCAATCATATTGAAGTTCTTAAGGTAACAGAAAGCGAATCGTTTTTTATCGTTGTTTGTTGATCTGGATTGTCCTATACCTGAGCAAGTACTTGCTAGTTGTAATGGTATAATCATGATGCATAGAAAATCTCCTGATGCTCTCTTTGCTGCAAATCCTGTCACTAGACAATTCTTGGAACTCCCTGCAGCTCCCTAGTGGTATTTTTGTTAAAGCTGCGTATGAACAGAGCTATAGCAACTTAAGCAAATTGGAAAGACTTCTCACTTTTATTAATGAAGGAATCAGCTATATATAATAGCTTTACATGCCTTTGAAAGCAAGGAAATTAACAGCCCACGTATCACGTGGTAGATAAACTACAAAGTCAAATCTTAACTTCACTTCAATTTTGCTAAACCAAGCCCGGGGAGCTTGTTTCAGCCCATATAAGGCCTTCTTAGTTTTTAGACCTTATGCTCCTCATTTTTACACATATATCCTTCAGGCTGCTCTACAAACACATCCTCTCCCCATGAAGAAAGGCTGATTTGACATCCAGTTGATAAATGTTCCAATTCCTTTGAGCTGCAAGAGCAAGAATTAATCTCACTGTATCCATTCTTGCTACAAGTGCAAAAACTTCTGAATAATTGATGCCATGTTCTTGTGCGTAACCTTTTGCAACTAAACGAGCTTTGTACTTGTCAACTTCTCCAAGCTCATTTAGTTTAGTCTTGTATACCCATTTAACACCAATCTTCTTTGCTCCTTTAGGCAACTTTGTAAGAAACCAAGTGCCATTCTTTTCAATTGAATTTATTGCTGAATCCATGGCTTTTCTCCATTTCTCACACTGCACGGCCTCTTCAAAAGAAATTGGGTCAGTACTAACAAATAAAGCCACTTTAGGATCAGTAGCATCTTCAGATACGCCTTCACCAGTTACATAATCTTTCATCCAGCATGGAGTTACCTTATTGCTTTTCTTTCTTATGTTAGGGGAACTTTTAGCATCTTCAGAATGTGCTTGAGCAATGCTGCCTCTTTCACTGCTATCATTTTCATCTTCATTCTCAAGTTCACTTGTTACAGCATCCTCATCTTCATCTCCCCATTCAAGATCAAGTAGAATTTGTTCTTCATAGCTTTTGTTCCAATTCCATTCTTTGTCCTCTTCAAAAACAACGTCTCTACTGATTATTATTTTTCTCAAGACTGGATCATATAATCTGTACCCTTTTGATTCTTCACTAACTCCCAGCAGAATACAATCAAAACTTTTATTTTCAAGCTTGGTTCTTTGAGCATCAGGTACATGGACGTGAGATACACATTCAAATACCCTAAAATGATCCACAGAAGGTTTGACACCGCTCCATGCTTCTTCAGGCGTTTTATCTTTCACAGCAAGTGTAGGACACCTGTTCAGGACATAAATTGCCCAATTCACAGCTTCTGGCCATAATGTTTTGGGGATCTTCTTCTGAGAGAGCATGCATCTCACCATATTCTTTATTGTCCTATTTTTTCTCTCTGGCACACCATTTTGTTGTGGTGTGTAGGCAGTGGTAAGCTGCCTCTTGATCCCATTTCTCTTGCAAAAGTCTTTAAATTCGTCTAAGGTAAATTCTCTTCCACGGTCTGTGCGTAGGCACTTGATGGCTGACCCTGTCTCCTTTTCCACATGATTCTTAAACAATCTAAATGAACTGAAAGCTTCTGACTTTTCAGTTAGGAAGTTCACCCAAGCCTTCCTACTAAAATCATCAATAAAACATATTAAGTACCTTCTGTGACTGTTGGAGATGGGAGTGATTGGCCCGCACAAGTCAGCATGTATGAGTTCCAACCTTTTCGATGCTCTCCAGGTGCTTTTCTTGGGAAGAAGTTCCCTGTGTTGCTTTCCTTTCAAACAGTCTGTGCACACAGTGTTTTGAGTCTGGAAGCTGAGGCAGCCCTTTCACCGTCTGCTTGAGGTATAAGGTTCTCAAGCCTTTTTGACTTAAGTGCCCCAACTGACGATTATTCTTCAGTTCTGGGACATAGAACACACCTGTTATAACATAGCTGAGGCCGGTCTGGTATTATATTAAAAATTTACCTTTCTTATTCTTCAGTTCTGGGACATAGAACACACCTGTTATAACATATCATAAGTTCTTTACCTTTCTTATTAAAAATTTACGTTTTCAGCATTTTAGCATATTGATATGGCGGAAGAAGAAATTCACTTCGCCCATAATGGTATGACGATGAGAGTATTTTCTCAACATATGAGGCAAATAGTGGGCCAAGACAATAGGCAGCATGCACTCAATTGTGCATTGTGCACAATTTGTGCATTGAGGCGAAGTAATCAATACGCATTAGGTAAGGGTTTTTTTTAGTTGATTTAGTGGTGTTTAGTTGTTTTATAACATTAATCTCTAACTTAAAATTTTAATGTAGGAGTTAGAAATGGATTAAATTCACAACAAGTTCAAATTAGAAAAATTAGGATCAATGGTGCTCCTGTGCCTGTTGGTCTGGGTGTTGCCCTTGCTGACCATCCTGCTGATGGTGCTGATGGTGCTCCTGCTCCTCTTGGTCCGGGTGTTGCCCCTGTTGACCTTCCTGGTGCTGATGCTGATGCTGATGCTGATACTGACCTTCCTGCTGATGGTGCTGATGCTGGTGCTGGTGCTGATGCTGATGCTGATGCTGCTCCTGCTCCTGCTGTTCCGGGTGTTGCCCCCCTGTTGACCTTCCTGCTGTTCCGGGTGTTGCCCCCCCTGTTGACCTTCCTGCTGGTCCAGCCCTTGACTCAGCCGGCTTGGAGGGCATTGATTGTAGTTTCGTTGTGGATCTGGTACGATGTCTGCATATTTAATTTTATGACTTTGCAAAGTCTGAGACTCAGCCACATTCATTAACTTCAGAATTCTGTTTACTAGATTTTGTTTCTAACCAGTTTTGCTTTTCAAAATTCCCAGGAATCTATGCATGGCAGACAATTTGAGTTAATACAGGTGTTGATTCATGCTCTCACTGAACTTATGAAGTATATGGCCTCAAAGTTGCCAGGAAGCAGATTTTCAGAAGCAGAGCTCATAAAGCATGCCGTTGGCTTCCCGGAAAACATCAAACATGCTGTCTTGCAGTGTTTGGCTCATATTGTCACTCCTTGATTCATGATCAGAAAGGTGGAGGAGGATTTTGTTTTGGAGTACAACACGCATAGGTAGAATTACTGCGATTAAAAAAACATGGAGTATATAATTATGAAAATTAAATTTCTACGTTTTGAAATTTTGCAGTGAGATGGATTGAGTCTTTTGGCCGTTGAAAGAGATCAGGATGAAGCAAAGGGAAATTATCATCGGCATTGACAGAGTCCAGAAATAAGAGGTTTGTGCTTGACTTGACTGGGAAGGTTACATTCGAAACAGTGAAATCTTTGCTGGAGTTTTTGCTAGATAAACTGAATGATTCTGCGGAGAAGTTTGTGACTATTTGTTATGAAGGAGTTGTTGAAGGTGGGCTAGAGGTTGTCCAATATGTGACCGCTAAGTACTCTGCAGTCACCAGCTTACTTCTCTCTTTGTACCGGTGCTTTCTTGGCACACTCTGGGGCTTGGTCCCAGCTTGATGGTCATTTGCTTCCCGTCAATTGTTTTCGTTTACACATGAAAGCTGGAAAAAACCGCTTCTTTATACAGTGTGATACATACAAGAATTGCCCCTTCTCTGCTGAAACATATTACTGCATTTTGTATAATACTTGTTATAAGAACATGAAGAATACATTAAAGCTTTCTTGTTCTTATGACTCGGATGACAGAACAGTGTCATTGTTGCTATGCCAATGCCTTGTACCAGAGCATAGGGTGGATACCCTGGAACTAGAGCTCCCTGCTAACATTCTTCTGCTTGAAAATCCAACTTCTCAAAACGAAGAGAAATACCTTTTCTCATTCTTTTAAGTTAAATTCAACTAAGCATTGAGAATTTGATAGAAAAAGCTCTCGTAAACCAAGCGGATCCTTTTACTTGAGTGATCTAATCTACTTGGTTTAACACAACATGAAATATCTGGAGTTACAATCAGAAATAAAGCAAATCAGGGGGGAAAAGGAGAACAAGAAAACACAAACCAACCAGTTTGATCCATAACTTGAAAGGCCTAGAACCTTTCATAACCCAAAAACTTGAACAAACGTGCACTTCTGTTAGCAGGAAACAAGGCCCACGAAAAAGCTCTGACATGACCAAAATCAAATTAGCATTCACCGTCCGTTTACAAAGCACAAATACCTAGTACAATCCTGGCAGGCTAGCATTTGATATTGAAACTTGTAGCCTCCAACAAGGGCTTTACCAGTCAAACAATACTAGCCTAAACATCGTAGGGAAAACCATGTCTAGCTTTTAACAAAATTTAGGCAACTTAGAAAGCCAGCCTGGTAGCGAGCACATGCTTTCCCCATAGGAAAGGAGAGAAATGTAAATGAAAAGAATCCGCTAACTTGACTTTGCATTCGTGTCCTTTGCAGCTGTTGCATCTTCCTCAATTTTCTTTCTCCAATATTCATCAAGTGGGGGTCCAAATATTTCCTTCCCAGAAACAACTCCAATACTGCAAAGACAATAAGTTACCGTTAGAGCATAAAGACGAAGAGAAAAAGTCTGTTGCAGAAACCCATATCAATCAGTAAGCAATCAAACAGCACAAAATTTGGTGAAATTTTGAAACCATCATATTTGAAGAGGTAACAAATCAATCAGTAAGCAACCATTGCATCAAGTTCTTGATGCCTGGCAAGGTAGTGTACTATTTTCAAAACATCATGTTTGAATAAGTAACAGATTAATGAAATTCCAAAACATCATATTTGAAACAAGTACTAGCTAAGCGCAAAAGCATGGCTTCTGAAATTCAGAATTGCGGGTGATGGTTCATTCAAGAGCTGAACCCAAAGACGTCACATTTCAGAGCAGGCGACTGAAATTGGTTCATGGGTATTTCATAATAATCTCCCAATGCAGATAAATTCAGATTCGGTGAATACAGATAAACAATCTTTGCACAGCATCATCATGTCCAGAAAACAAAACATAAGTACACAAGTGTTCGCAAGGGAACAGAATCACCTAGAAATCGAAATCATATAACAGATAAGCACAAATAAAAAAAAAAAAAACTTACATGACTGCTCCAATTACCATGGGGAAGGAGAGGAACTTGTTCCGCCTAAACATTCCGTTCGACCTTCTACTCAATTCAGGGGCGATTTTTATTCTTTCAAGTCCTGAGATCTCCACTCCCTACACTTTTTATTTTCTAATTTTTCGAAGAGGGGCATTCTAACAGAAGAATACACTCCAACTCGTTTACCAGGGCAACGATTTGTAAGTTGACATGGGCCGAGCTTGAGCCCATTTAGTCATGCGATGTACTGAAGCAAATTAAATAAAAGGCCTAAAAAGCTGGCCCAATCTGGTCAGTCCAATCAGATACTGTTCTCTCCCTCCCTGTCTCTTGATCGAGTTCTAAGTTTCAAGGTTATTACTTATTAGATAGCTCTTCCAGCGCCGTCTATTATATTTGGAGAGGTAGATTAATTCAAATACAATTATAGTGCTCCAACTCTATTATATTTTATGAGCATGTCTAGTTGATTGAAACTTAACAACCAAATCAGTTTAGTTTTGAGTGACATTAGATCTAGTTGCTTTCTAGTTCATGGACGGAGCACCCCCCCGTTGCCATATCTCTAAAGATATGCCCTCGTAGGCAAATGTTGAGTATTTGTAGTGCTGGAAAAAACTATGGATAGCCAAATGACTTGGAGGTTCTAGTAATTTTAAGAGAATTGCAATTGAGCCCCTTGCGCTAGACATAACACTACAAATGCCCTTGAGAATTTAGAACTCCGATCATATTGGAAAATATCGTGGTATAAGTCAGGTAGAATTATGGGTTTATCTAACCCAATAAGAGTGGTTTGGGTTGGATTGAGTAGAAAATTGATCATAATTCATGGGTTAGTTCAACTATTGAAAAACCCATCGTTTTTCTGATCGGTCCTAGTTTTATATTGAACCAACTTGATTGTGTGATTAACCCAATGCATGTATATTAATATATTATAGAATTTATAATTATAAATATATAATTATTTATGGAAAATGATATTATAGGAGTCTTTTAGTCTTTTAGTTTTAAACCTGGTCCAAAGTCTTAAGACCAATTCATTTTAACTTAAGTCAACTAACTTATTTTTACTTTTATATATTTTTTACCTGCAACCAATTTCATTTAAAATTCAATATTATGTATATACAATAATCTATTTTAAAGTAAATTTTCTTAGTGCTATTAATTTTTTATGAATTTTTTTAATGCCTTAAACTAAAAAAATTCATAAAAATTTAGTAAGATTACAAAAATTATATTTTTAATGAATTATTGTAGCTACATGATATTGAATTTTAATTAAAATTAGTTCTAGATAAAAAAAATATAAAAATAAAAATAAGTCATTTTAAAGTCAATTGACTTAAAAACAAACTAACTGTTAATTTATGGTTTTGTTCTCATTTTGTTTGACATTCATTAATTCAACTTCTAGTTATGTTCAATAACTCCACAAACGCATTTCCAGAATCCCAAATAGCACACCACCGGTTCATCGGCCAAGGGTTGCTTGAATCAATTTCCCAGTTTTGCATTTCCAATTCTATTTCACAGCCATCAACTTTTGCTTCTTCTCATTTGTTTCGCAACAGCGCAGCCATCCACCTCCCTTTCGCAGCCATCAGCTTCTAAGTTCCCATTCATATCAATCCTCTATATAAATGTTGATATTTCATAAATTGATTGTGGATACAATTTTATTGAATTTTGATGTTGCTATAATTATATGGTATAAATGAAAAAACTCAAGAATCAGAACAAAAAAACTCAGAACCATAGTTCTACTTCTGTTTAATTCTTAATTCTCAAATTGAGTAACAAATTTTTAGAACTGATGCTATTTTATGTTGGTTCAGTTTTATTATAAACCTGAATATGAACCCAAACCAACCTGGCATGTTCACTTATTCCGTAAAAGGCCAGAAATTTGAGGTCGGAAGATCCCCGCTAACAAACAAAGAAAAGATATTACAAGTCTTTGGGCCTCCGAACCCTCAATTAGCACCACAAAAAATGAAAAATGGGCCATTAGAGAACCTGTCATTTTGTGTTTTTCTGTTGACATTGGACTGATCTGTAAAGCAGGAGCAGGACTCCAACAGTATGTTTAATGTTTCTTTTTAGGCATTCAGTTGGGTCCCTCGCTTTAGATTCGGCCTTCGGGACCATTGGAATGGAAGCCCAATTGCAGCAATCTCCATCAAGTTCAAGTAAGACCCAAAAGAAAGTTCTTTTTAGTCTTTTTCCTTTTCCTTTTCTCCATTATTCCTTTAATTTAAAAAAAAAAAACTGCCGGCTGCAATGTGTTTTGGGTTGCTGCACTCACAATTTTGATAATAATCAAATCAACAATCATTCATTTTATGGCAAAATTATGCCTTAAATTATTTTCCTTTTGCATGTTTTTATTAAGACATGGTTTTGTCATATATGTATATAAGACTATTGATCTGGTTAACCAAAGCTTTAATTTAGTGACTAATACTAGCTTTAATATACTGATTAAAATTTATAGTTGTTACCAAAAGGTCAAAGATTCAACTTTTATTTCTCTCTTGGCCTCTCTCCTTTATACACAAGAAAGGCTTGTGGTTATTATAAGAATGTCCAAGATTTATTATTGGATTCTTTAGGCCTCTCTCCTGTATTAAAAAAAAAATCTATATATTGTTTCGATTGTAATCAATATTATGCATACAATTAAAGAAGGTAACAAGTCAAGCGGAGTAATAGATAAATCATATTTAGCTCGAAATAATTATCAAGTTTAATATTTTATTCACCATAAATTTAAAATAATATGAACAAGTTGTTGATTAATCAAACTCAAGTTATTCATCACAGATAAAAAAAATGTTAAAATTGAGCGAAAATAAATAAATTAAGTTTTATTTTAATTATATTTCGGGTTTACCAAAGGAAAAGAATGCGGACCCAAAATCAGTTGCTTCAGTAGTCAGCAATCGACACCAATTAGGAAAAAATGCCCCGATTAGATTCTAAAGAATTTCTCTAAACCCGAAAATTTACTTGGGAAAAGAATCTTAGAAAATGATTTGATAAGGACTAATTGCAGCGTGACAGTGCTCATAATCATTTATTATCTATTTTCGTATGATAAATATTTTTGGTGCATTATTTTCATTTTTACAGATTCTTTTAATTATATAAAATTAATGTCATTTAAAAATTAATATTTTATCACCTAATCATCATTCGAATAAAATTTTTTAAAAGTAATTATTGTTTTATTTTTTTCCCCCGTACCCAACCCAATAAAATAAAAAACAATAAAAACTTCTTCATTTTTTTAAAAAAGATTAATGTTTTTATTTTTTAAAGATAAAGTCGTAGTTAGTATACAAATTGGGTGAATAATCATTAAAATAAAAAAAACACGGATATATTATCTGATTGCGAACAAACACATTGAATTAAATTTTTAATTAATCTGTTAACACAAAAAAATTATACTATAAATTTTTTTATGATATTTTTTATGCGCGCGTGTGTATATATCGCATGCTCCGAATCATCTTACCAGCATCAGGTTAAAGAGAAATTTCACGACAAATAAAAGACATTCTACGAAGTAGATTTAAAGTCAAAGACAGCCTTAGCAATTTTATTATATTATGCCAAATTCCACTAATATTAAAAATCTAATTATTTATCCTATGTCTCTTTCTCTTTAGCATAATACAATCTTCTCATGTTTCTCTCGAGTTAGTGATGGTTTCGTGCCAGGACAAATCTCCTAATTATATCTCTTGAAATTTGTTTTTTTTTCCCCTTCGGCAAGGTCTCTCATTCTTAAATTCCACATATGAATTTTGATTATTTAGTCATTCTCTATCTAGTTTTTGTTAGTTATTTATCTCAACTTTATTTTAATTTACATAGAAGTCTTAATTTAATTGTTTTTCATTCATTGGGTATGGCAAAGACAAATAAATCTTTTAGGGACCAATATTATATTCATATTATTCTCTAGAGTCCTATAATGCCGGTTTATAAGATGTTGTTTAACAATCACTTTTAATAGAAATAAAGTACATTTTAAAATAAGTTGTTATTTTAAGCTTAATTAATGTGCCAACTGCTAACATCATCAACTGTGCCAGATGCAAAATCACATGTGAGGATGATTGGATTAGATAAGATTAAAGTGATTAAGATGGGACGCATGCGCCTTTTAATCCTTATTAAGCAGGTGTAGTTGTCATCATTTCTTATTGTTTTTATTCTAATTCTCTCTTTTTGCCTGCAAATTAACTCTATAATTAGTATATATGTGTGTGTCTGTGTTGAGTCCCTCTGACACAGATGTTATATTTTTTGGTACATATAAAAATAAAAACTATAGTGTTAGTTAAAGGTGTTGGGTCTGTTGACTCAAAATGCCAAATATTTAAATATTTTGATTTGGTTTTAATTTTGCTCTTTATTTAGGATTTAGTTTTCTTATTTTGATGTGATTTAAGTTCATGTGTATTCTATAAAAGATATTTACTTTGTTACGGTTTTGAGTACATAGAAATATTAATTGTTGTGAAGAGAAAATATATGAGAGTTTCAGGAGCAATGAGAGAACCAGAAGCCAGAGAGAACTATGACAAAAAGACTTTTATGATTTTTATATCTAGTGATTACATGAAGTAAGATTATGAAGCCATTAGTAGTGTGTAGAGAATCTATAGATCAACATGAGCACTTAAGGCATACTTCTACTGTAATCTCTATATTTTGTTTAAGTAAATTTCTTTCATCTGTGGATATAGATTTGTTAAGAGTTAAATCACATTAAATTCATATGCGCTTACTTAATTATATTTATTGTTTCGCTGCATGTTATGGATAATTGCGAAATTTCTTCCCTTCGAAACAAAATATGTTACAGAAGGGTGATGCTCAATTGATAAAGTACGTGTAACTGTAATCTGCTTAGAATACATACGTTTAATATATTTGAATGTTATCTCACGATGTATCCGATTTTGGTTGATTGAAAATTTGAAATCGAACTGTATGCCTCTTAGTTGCTTTCGTTTAAAAATTAAAATTGACGCTGCCCTGTGACACCATTTCTTTACTTTGTACGGCTCTTTATGTTATTTATCTTGTTGGCATGAAAATCATAAGATTATGGCTCACTTTCCAGCTATCTTTATTCGCTTTATTGCTGGGTCGAAGACAGTATTGTACATGTTAAGGCAATTAATTACATTTTGATGTTGATAAACCAAGAAGAAACTAAGTAAAGCAGCATGCAAAACCTAATGACGAATACGAGAATCCACTCGCGAGATATGCTAAAGGAAAAGAATGCTTCAAAATATTATTGATGAATTAAATGAAAAAAATCTCATAGCAACATGTTTATAGGCTATTATATAAATCACCTAAACCATAAAAAAACAGAAAACAGAAAAATACAGAGTATGTTTAAAATTTAGAAACTTTCAAACTTGATCATCATTAACCCATTAAATGCCATTTTTAAGGCCTAAAGATGCTGTACACAAAGGTATAGCCTAAGGACAATTGCAAAGCGTGAAATTCTCTTTTAGAAAACATACGATAAAAAAATAAATTTGACAACCGTAACAAAAATTATGGTCTTTGAGAATTGGATCTTTAGATGTAATTTATTAATTTTTTTTTTTTAGGTTTGATCTACTCAGTGGTAATCCGCGATTACAAGTTTCATATCTGGTTTTTGTCCTTAAAATGTTTCTATTCCACCATTAATTTCCTTTAAGTCCTTATGGTTTAAAGGATATTAACTAGGTCTATCATTTGACCTTCAAAATTTAGGTAAACTCAATATGTATCCCCTCTTATTTTAGATATGAACGCTTTTCTCTTACATTTTTTATACTATCTGATGATGACAACTTTTGAAATCTTAATTTAAATTATACAGTAGTTATCTTTCAGTATTTATATCTACATAGGACTTCTTTAACAGTTAATTAACATTCAAATATACTTTTATATTTGTAGTGCAAAAACCTCATAACTTAAATATCCATTTATTGTAAAGAATTATTGAATTGATCAAAATTATTAGAAAATTACTATCGTATAATTTAAATTCAAATTTTAAAAACTGATGCTAGAAAGTGTTAAAAAAGAAAAGAAAAGAAAAATTAGGGGCAAAGTATATATTTTAGAAATATTTGAGGGTAAACTATAATTACCCTTAGGATTGGGCCAACATTTTGATAGGAAGGAAAATAGTGAAGGATGGGTTTCGATGGCAAATAGGAGATGGCAAGACTATGTGTGTATGGCAAGATCCTTGGTTTCTTGTTCAACATAGGTTTCTCCAATCTACTATAGTAGTTCTTCACAATCCGGCAAACATGAAGGTCTGATAGCTTTTGAGACCAACAATCTATGGTTGGGATTTAAGGTTAATCTAGGACTTGATCTTAGTGCAGGATGTTAACTCTATACACCAGCTTCCTGTTAGTATGCAGAGAAAGCTTGATAGAATCATTTGGCCTTATGAAAATTCTGGTGAGTTAACTGTCCGTTCAATTTATAATTTTCAAGATAAGGGGTTCAGAATTCTTTGCTGCCATCTTCTTCTCATTATATAGATCCTAGACTGTGGAAACATTTATGGAAGATGAAGTGCCCCGCTAAAATCATTAACTTTGTATGGAGAGCATGCCAAAATTGTCTTGCCACTAATATGAATCATGCTAAAATAAATTTAACTAGGAATGATAAGTGTCCCTTTTGTTCTCTTCCTGAAATAATGAAGCATGCTTTTTTACTGTGTCAGTGAGTTAAACTAGTGTGATTTGGTGCAGTTGACTATATTGTTGATCTGAGATCAATAACTACTTTTAATTCTTGGTTGTTGGCTATCATTTTTAGAGTTTCTCCTAGGGGTGTTGAGGGACAAACTTTTTTTTTTCTCACGTGATTTTTGTCTGCTGGCACATTTGGCTTGCTCATATTCTGCCATCTTCCATCATAAAAAATTGTGTCTTGATGCTATTGTGATGAAAAGTATAAATGGTTTTTTGGAGTATTGGCAAGTCTTGAAAGTCCATGTGGGCAAGATTAATGCAGGATCAAATGCTCATTGTTGGACCAAATTTGACGAAAAGGTTATTAAAATCAACACAGATGTTGCCTTTGACAAAGCTGCATGCAAGGCTGTGATAGGAATTATCTTCAGGGATTGCAGGGGGCATCTAATTATAGCGGGTGGATGTCATATGGATACTAACTTTATGGTTGTTGCTAAAGCTCTTGTAGCAATATAAGGTTTAAGGAAGGCAGTGCAAATGAAATCACAAGATGTGGAGCTAGAATTGGGTTCCAGCCTGGTTATAGAAACTATCAATAATGGAAGAGGATCATGGGAGATTAGTGGCATCACTACTGATATAAAGTCTTTAATAGGGCATTTCCACTCTTGCAAATTTTCTTATGTGCCTAAATTAGCAAATGCTTGTGCAGATACAATAGCATCGTGGTGTAAAAAAGAAGTTGAGCTCTATTGAGTGGACTATTAGTCCATCAACTCCTTTCTTGAGTTCCATGTTGCATGATCAATTGTATGAACCTCCTTGATGCTTCTAGTAAAGTTTTGTTTCATGGAAAAAAAAAATTGCAATTACCCTTGTTAAATATTAATCTTTGTGCTTACAGGTTCAGAGACCCGTTTGTCTCCTTCTTCTGTTGGGCCAAGATGTAGTTTTAGTAGTGTGAGGTAATTCATTATAGTGTACCATGGCCATATGATCTACCTAAACTACACAATTTCATGCATGCGGAGACTTGTGGGTGAGGAAGGGAGGTCTTCCTACTCACATAAACTTGTGGGTGGGGAAGTGTGCATCTTTGTCTCCTATACATATATTTACAAGCCATGCCTAAATTAGATCTTGGAAAGTTTTCTTAACATTATTTTATTACGCTATTTGGATCCGCTTAATGATTGTTGGGTTGTGTTTCCAAATAACACTTATAATGGCTCAGTATAGACAACATTCAAATGTTATTGGGTAAAATCTACGATGAATCACTTAGCGTATTTTTTTTGTTCTAATTAGGTACCTAACCTTAAGATTGCCCCTAACGAACTACCTTTCTTCTTATTGTGCAACTTATCCAGGTACTTTCCATCAATTTTAATATTAAATCGAATGAAAAATAATGACGTGACATTAATTAACATTAAAATAAATATAAAATTACAATTATAGTTCTTAAACTTTTTCAATCAATGATTTTAAGCCTTCCAAACTCCTTGACCATCAATACTAAACCCAAACTTTTAAATTTTTTTTGTTACGGCCATAAAAACATCAAGAACCAACCTAAATTACAAAACAATTAACTCCAATTCTTAACTTTTCCCAAATCTCTTTCCTTTAACCCATCATCCACCTCCATGAACACATTTAACATTGACATAAATAGAAAAAGATCATTAGTTCCCCAAGCTCCATTAATTGTCATACCAATATTCTAAGAACAAGAATGAAGCAAACACGTCATTAACCCCTTCATTAACCTCCTTCATTTCCACACAAAAAAGAAGCAGACATAACAAAGTCTTGGCTACCGATTTGTTGCAATTCGCTTGGGTTTTCCACACCAACCCAGATTGTCACAACTTGTCGCCAATTCACCTGGGTTTTTCATTAGATTTTCCGATTCGCCGTCAAAGACGTTTGCAAAAAAAAGAGGGGTATCGATTTGTGGCTATCCATATGATCAATACCCGATCTACACGATCAACGCCGATGTCGGGGTTGGCAGCTTAAAGGCATTCGACGGTTAGGTTGTTGGCTGGGGGGTGATTGGTAGTTGGGCTAATGGTGGTCGTTGGTGGCTGGGGATTAAAATTGTTTTGCAGGCCGCAGTTGGGTGGTATTTGGGTTGGAAGGCTGCCGACAGTGGGGTTGGAAGCTGGGTTGGTGGCTGGAGGGCTAGGTTGGTGGTCAGTGGCGGAGACAGCACCCCCCAGCCCCCCCTAATTTTTTTTATAAATTATATATATTATCTATGTATATATGTAAAAATAAAGCTAAAATACATCATTATTTTTACTATAGCCCCCCTTAATTTTTTAGTATTGTTAAAATGAAGTCCAGCTCCTTCTAACTTAAAATCCTGGCTTCGCCCCTGTTGGTGGTTGGAGGACTAGGCGGGTAGTAAAGATGAAAGATTAAGGTTTTTGGGTAGAATTTATTGGGGTGGGAATTTAGGGGTTAGAATTAGTGATTGAAACAGTTTGAGGACTAAAGTTGTTATTTTAAATTTATTTTAGTATTATTTAATATTATGTCATCATTTTTTATCTAATTTAATAGTGAAATTAATGGAAAGTACATGGATAGATCATGCAATAAAATAAAGGTAGCTCTCTAGGATAATCTTAAAGCCAAGTACCCAAGTAGGACAAACAAATAAGTTAGGTGACCCATTGTAAATTTTACCAAAATGTTATTGGGGACGTCAATGGTACTTATGTCTCTTGGGTTGGTAAAAAGAAGTCCATTTTCTTCCTCTACACTCTGCTCTGTTTGGTTCTACCCTTTAATTTGCTTTTCTTCCTTGGTCTGAATTGCGATTTTGGCACCCTTATTGACCATGGGTCCATGAGTTGGCAGAACCTTCAATTGGGTAGGAAGGTTCTATATTTGGAACACCCATTCTGGTTGTATGTTCTCTCATGCAATGGTTAGGTGTATAAACTAGCCTGTTTCCCACAAAAAATTTAAAACTAATAAAAAAAATAAAATGTTGTAGCATGGAAAATCTCAGAAAATACAAGCACAGAAGTCTGGAATTTTTTTAGACATTTTTGCAAACTGACATTAAACTTGGATGCAATGCCAAATACAGAGAGTTGTGAAATCTAACAATAAAACTAAACATTTAACAAAAAAATAAAAAATTTCATTGCAGTTCAGGGACCCGATGAAATGCCATTTTTTTCACAGATATAAAATGTATTTTTAAATATCAAAATAAAGGAAATCACTCAATAAATATAAACTTTAGGAGAACTAACTAAATTTTTCGACATCCGTCCTAGTAAATATAGACTAATAAGATTACGCAACGTCTTGGCACGCTTATTCTTCAATAAACATCATTTAGCATTATCCTATAGCTACTAGCTGCTGTACCTCCTCTTTGACTACAATTACCAAAACACCCTTCTCCGTAAGATTACCAAAATACCCTAACCTCTTCCATCTTCCACCCCTCTAGCATGCGAGACTTTCACTTTGGCCGCAACTGACACCTCCACATCTCTGTGCTGCCCACACCCTCTCTCCAAAGTCTTCATCGCCCAACCCAACAACACTGCCTGCTAGCCTGCGCCTTCCCTTTATAACCAGCAGAAAGAAATAAAACAAAAACAAACTTGAATAACAAAACCAGAACATCCAATCTATAACCCAACAATCTCTTCACTTCCTCCGTTCTCTCTCTTACCTGTTCCCGTCAGGACAATCTGTTGCAAACCACCCGGAAAATTGTCCAAGGTTTTGCATTTGGGTCTGTCACTCTGGATGGGTTTAACTCTGGCACTTGTGCTGCTAACCTGCGCCACCCTCCCCCTCTCCTCCTCTGATCCCAACGACGAAGCCTGCCTGAACCATTTGAGTGAGTCGCTCCGGGACCCCCTCAAGAACCTCCACAACTGGACCAAATCCGTCTTCGCCAACCCCTGCAGCGGCTTCACCTCCTATCTCCCCGGCGCCACCTGTAACAATGGCCGCATCTACAAGCTCTCCCTCACTAGTCTCTCTCTCCAGGGATCCATCTCTCCTTACCTCTCCAACTGTACCAATCTTCAGTCTCTCGACCTGTCTTCCAACGCCATATCCGGCGAAATCCCCGCTGATTTGCAGTACCTCGTCAATCTCGCCGTCCTCAACCTTTCCTCCAACCGCCTCGACGGCCCGATTCCGCTTCAGCTCGCCATGTGCGCTTACCTCAACGTCATCGATCTCCACGACAATCTCCTGACCGGACAGATTCCCCAGCAGCTGGGTCTTCTGGTCCGCCTATCCGCCTTTGACGTCTCCTTCAATAGGCTGTCGGGTCCGATTCCGGGTTCGCTGGGGAATCGGAGCGGGAACCCGCCCAGATTCAACCAGAGCTCGTTCGTAGGGAATAAGGATCTTTACGGGTATCCTCTGCCGCCGTACAGAAATAAAGGGCTTTCGATTCTGGCCATCGTGGGGATTGGATTAGGAAGCGGCCTGGCGAGCTTGATTCTTAGTTTTACCGGTGTCTGTATTTGGCTCAAGGTAACCGAACAGAAGATGGCCGCTGAGGAGGGAAAGATTAGTCAGCAAATGCCGGATTATTGAGCTCTTAATTAACAACCAAGCCAACAGATTGATTGAAGATTAGATGGGTTTTGAGTTTAGGTGGGAAATTTGGTGATTTTCCAGGTACTTCGATCGATTTCACTTGCCACTCTGAAGAATTTCCATTTACTTTAGTTAGAAGGGTTTTCTTTTTGCTTGTTCTTTGTGGGTAATCATTTTGGGTTTCTTTTTCCTTGTATTTTCCACCATATAATTATTCTCAAGGGTCATTAAATCAACAATGTACAAAGCAAATTCAAAGCATTAGTGAAATAGTGGTGCTAGTAGTAGTACAATTTCCCTTTTTTTTTTCTCTTGAAGTTATCTCATACTAAGTGTTTTCATTTTAAATTTATGTTCACAGTACCACTGAATTGAATTCAGGTTCCATGTGAATAAGTACGCGTGGTGTATTTTGTGTGCAGGGGTGCTAGAAATTTAGGGTTAATTACGGTTTGTCTATCTGGTCTAGGTAAAATTACATTTTTTTCATTTTGTTTAAAAAATACTCACATTACCACTTCTTTTTTTTAATATAATTCAACAATAAATTTTGAAATATTAATTTAGTCTATATTGTTATTATCTTCAAGCAATTTCAATTTATATAGTATTTTTTAATTAATTTAGTGACATTAAAAAAATACTACTTTCAAAATTGAAAGAAATATAAAAAAAATTTGATAATTTGAAATGTTAGTTAATTTTAAAAAAATATTAGATAAATTAAAATTAATGAAAGATAATTACTATAATGTCTTAATTAAGATTTTAAAAGTTATTACTGGATAGTGTTTAAAAGAAATAGAGCAAAATGTATATTTTTAAAAGAGGATGGGCAAAAAGTAATTTTACCTTAACCTTATGGAACAAATTATAATTATTCCTAGAAATTTATGCACGCGCGCAGGGATGGGCGATTGTGGGGACTCCTCCTAAAATTGGTTGTCTTGATTTAAAAAATGTAAAAAAGTTTAAGGGTTTGTTCTTTTTATCAGTATATTATATAGGGCAAATTACACATATTAACCATAACATTTTAATTATATTTTTGTTCTAACCTCAATCTCCATTTTGTTTGTTGTAACTCATTAATACGGTTTTTTTTAATGGAGTTTGTTTATCTTAAATAGAAAATGACATGTCAGTATAGGATTGTAAGAAAAAAGACTAGTTTAAACCCCTGTAAAAATTTCCTTTGTAAACAAAAAATCTTAAAACTCCTAAATCTAACAAAAATCTCTCTTATGTTTCTTCCTCACCAAGACTTCACCCAAAATCTACTTCCGTCTCCACCAACCCATACCAATCTTGTCTGCCTCTTTCACCTCCCTTATCTCATCTAACCCATTCGAGGCAATCAAACGAGACTGCCTCTGCCACCTTATACCTTTCCTTTCTCATCCTCCAAGTCTCCTCCACATTACATATCCTCCACCCATTGATCTCCCATTGAGTACGCACACTACTTTGTTTGATCTCCTCATTGGCCCCAGCTACTCCACTACCCATAGCCTTAATTGCCTTCCTTCCGTCTTCGTGCATCATCGAGAATGGCACCATCATTGTCGAAACCCATGTGCTGAAACCAAAGAATGATGCTGTTATCCTTTGCCTGAGCTTGACAAAGGGTCATCTATTTCCTAAATCGATTCGGTTTGAGATATGATAATGGCTTCGATTCGAATGAAAATGAGACAGTGGCTCTAATTCAGCTAGAGATTGACAAGAGTGATTCGACTTCCTTTCAATTTGGCGCCGCCAGCCTCTTTTTGATTCAATGATTCTTTTGCTTCCTTATTCAAGACGAACTCAAAAACATATTGTTGCAATTCAAACCAAATCCGGAAGCAGTGAATTTGAATTTGATTGAGAAAGACATGGTTATTTAGAAAAAAAAAAAAGGAGTTCCTGATGCCCGACGACAAGTGGGTTGTAGTCTGATAGGGCGTGAGTATCATGAAAGTGAATATGGTGGTTTGATCATTGAATTTCAAAGTTCAAGGTTTTTTTTGGTAAAGGAAAATATTTTTAGTGGTTAAAACTAGTATTTATCCCTATAATTATATGCTAGCATAGGAATGACAATAGGGCAAATCAGGTGTGAATCCACTACACCCGCCACTTGCTCATCAAAAAATAATGCCCATGGCCCGTCACCCCTCACGAAACAACAGTAGTGACTAGTTTTAGACTTTCCTTCTTCATCTCTCCTTCAATCGACGTCGGTGGCCAATAGAAAAGGCAACATTCTGGTGGTTTTTGAGATGGTCAATTGGTGGACCAGGAAAAAAGGTGACAAAAAAAGTTAGATGAATTTAGGTTTGAGAGAAGATGAGGTGAAGAAGATGATAGAAGAAGGGGCAAAGAAGATGGGAGAAGAAATGATAAAGAAGAAAATAAAAGAAAAAAATAGGGGAAAAAGATGAGAGAAAAAGCAATGAAGAAAATGAGAGAATGGACAAAGTAAGTGAGTGAAGAATAAGAAGAACAAGCAACGGCATATAGTAGAAAGAATATAGGGTTTAGGTTTATATTGTTTGATAAATTACACTTTAATCAAATAAATTACTTAATTTTTTTTTATTTTAGTCTATTATTTTTTAAAAAATTACAATTAAGTCATTAACAGACAAAGGAAAATTATGGTAGGTCTACCACAGGGCAAATTAAAATTCATGACAGGTAGACAAGTGCAATTTTTACCAAATATCTGTAACACATCAATCAGGTATCCTCGGGTTACAGGTTTCACCATCCCCACTGTCATCCCTATACTGATGTGTCATTTCTATTCAAGATAATGGATTCTATCAAAAAAAACTTCAAAACGGATTTGGGTTAGAGAAAAAATATAATTAAAAGGTTGGGGTTGTGCACGTAATTTACCCATATTATATATAATGCTACTACTGCCTCCTTTTGAGTTCTTGGTCTTGGCCACTGTGAGTGAGGTGGTGGGCGACCAACTCCACCGCACGCTATGAGCCAACTTGTCTGCTTCTGCATACGGATACGGACGGCCTCTACTAGACCGTTCAGCCACTCTTCTTGATTTTCTGAGGCTATAATAAATTAAGGGCTTTAAATTTCATGTCATTTGAAAATTGAAATGCGCTACTCTATACTCTATAGGTCTCACAAACATTTCACAAATATTTTTTATACTCCATTCATCCCATAAATTTTGATATATTTAACTTTTTACTGTATTTTAATTCAATTTTATTTATATTATTATTTATTAAAAAAAATTAAAAAATATATATTTAAAAATTATATATCTTAAATTATCATTCATATACAAAAATTTTTTATTTATATATTAGAATGTTGAAAATAAAAAATTATAGATTAATTGTCAAAAATAAATGAAGCAAAACTTTTGGGACGGAGGGAGTAATTGTTTTCACAGTTTTAAACTTGTTTTGTGGTATGTGTATGATTCTAGGAAAAATAGAATTGGATATACTTTTCAAAATTTTCAGCCGAATGGGTTATGAACAATCTTAGACTTTTTTTTTTTTGCCGGAAATATACATCCTGTGAAATAAAATATTCAGTTTTTACGAGAAGTACCTGAAAATTATTCTGGACTTTTCAAGTGTTGACTTTAAACTAAATTCAAACGTACTACATGCATAAAATTCTAAAGTGGATTTGGAAAGAGGTGGAAATTAAGGGTCAATTCGTTTTAACTTATATCAATTAATTTTTTTTTTATATTTTTTATCTAAAATTAATTTTATTTGAAATTTAATATTATGTAAATGTACTAATCCATTTAAAACTAAATTTTTATGAAGTTGTTAAATTTTTATGATTTTTTTTCTTTTTTAATACCTAAAACTAAAAAAATCATAAAAATTTATTAAGATTACAAAAATTATATTTTTAATGGATTATTACACCTATATAATATTAAATTTTAAATAAAATTAGTTTAGGGTAAAAAGACATAAGAATAAAAATAAGTTATTTCAGATTTAATTGACTACAATTAAAATGAATTGGTCTTTGAAGTAAATTTTATGTGATTTTTTTAAAAGAAATATTGGTAGTAGCTATCACTTAGTTAGTGGCAAATCCATGATTTTTATAAAGGGGTTCCAAATACATATACAACTATGAAACCGTAATATTAAATAATGAAACTTATAAATTTCTATATATCCTAATATAATGTGAAAACAATGTATTTTAGAAAAAAATATGGAAAATGATTTGATTTAGCATTTTTTATGCCCTTAGTTAAATTAGGTTAATGAGAGTTAGAAAATTGTCTGAAATATGAAAAAGATTAGCAAGATATTCATGTTGTATAGAATATAAAAGACAAAAATCTCCTTTTTAACACTTAAACTTGTATATTTTTTCTGATTTGATTTATTAATGTTATCTTATGTCCAACTAACTCTATAATTTTTTCATATATGTTCGAAGAAAAAAGAGTGGCAAAAAGAGTTTAATGCCTATATATAAAAATATAAGAAAGTTCAAGGGTCATTTACCATGACTCTAAATGTTAGTGGAGAGAAGAGACTAATTAATTTTTTTTATCTTTATTGATATAAGAGGATATATTCTTTTGTTTCAATAGATATTATAAAAATTATGGGAATCTATTAAAAAATTAAAATACATTTGTTTACTAAATTATGTGATTTTTATTAACAATTTTCTAGAAAAATGAGCCCATTACATGTGCATCGCCTCTGCACTTTATCCCATTTTAGATGAAGTGTTTTAGTTTAGTATGTAAATTAAAAAAGAAGAAAAATTTATCTGTCATTTTTTACTTTTAACCTTCAATTTTTGCACATAAATTAAAAAGGGAAATTTTTTTTAATAAATATGCATACTTTACAAAGTTTTGAGACCGCCAGTTCTTTTTGTTGAGAGTATCTACTACGGTAAGAAACATTTTCCACCGGAGCCCATGGAGTCATGATTTTGTCTTAATTGGTATCCCATGTTATTTTGTTCTTTTTTCTTTTTTGGGACATCTGTTTTATCGATATATTTTTTTTATTTTGATACATTCGGACAGGGAAAAGGCAAAGTAGGAGATTAAACTAATGTTATAATTCTCCGTTCCACATTCTCCGCTTCATTTTAATTTTTTACTTGACTCAAATTTATATTAGGAATTATAAATTTTTGTAGTTTTTAATATAATTTTATAAAAAAATAATAGTACAAATAATCAAGTTAAACTTGAGCAAAAAACTAATATGTAACAGGGAATTTGAGATAAAAATAATATTTTTCTACCCAGAATCATTTTTTTGTTAATCTCTAATACATGTAAATATGCAAATGGTTGGTGAAAGAATAACTTATACTACATGTGGAATTATTTAAGAGTGGTTATGTAGTTAGAAAATCAAAAACCAGTGTAAGAGGTAAGAGATTTGTCTAACGGCGCAAACAGAAAAAAGAAAAAGAAAAAGAAAAAGAAAAAAAGAGTCAGGACTGTTCAACTTCAGGTACATTTTGACCAGAAGCCCAATTTTTAAGCACATTAGGCCCACGATGCGACCGAATGATGCGCAAGCAGATGTCAGTTGTTCAAGGGGCAATGCTAAATGTTTTTCTTTTTCACCCTCGGCGCAGGCATGCGAAATGGGGAAGATCAAATTCAATCCTCTAACTTTGTTTGTTGTTCTACTTAAATCTAATAATTTATGAATTTTTATATTTAAGTGCTAAAACTTTAAAAATGTTATAAATTTTATCAACGTACTTCAGCCAGGGGCCTATATTAATGGCGCTTGTTCTCACCAGACACGGCAATGAGCTGACTCGTTTGACATTTGCAAATACAAACACGAAAAACTCAGATCTTGTGAGAGAGCTACAGTTCACACCAACGGTAGCAGATGGTGCCTACAAGAACGGCAAACACATGTAAATTAAAAACTAATAAACAAATAAAAAAAAGTGGTAAATTGTACTCTTTATCCGTCATATATTTTTCACACCATTTTTTTTTTTGCTATTTCAAATTCTTTACTACATTTCCTCTTCTAATAAATTTTATCAACCACAATGACAACTATGTGCTTGTTTTACTTTGACCTGTTATAGTTGGATTGGTCATTTTGGCAGCCAGATCTCATCCAATTCTTTGTCCTTGTCCAAACCCAACCCAATTATTTCTAGATCATTTTTCAACTGGGTGATTGAATGCTATGGTTTTTCACCATGAACTTTTGTTGGGTCTTTGCGATTGCAACAAAAATCTTTGAGGGTTTTGAGTATGTGTGATGGAAGATGGCAAGAAAGATAAGAATATTAAGGCAGTACCGTCCTCATGTTTAGTTCTTTATGTGGATCATAATTTTATTACTTTATATCATACCTTTCTGTTTCAGTACGCAAAATTAGAAATTTTAAGTCTTAAAATAAAGATAAATGAAAAAGGGGAGGCTCGAACTTGAATTAGATGGGAGGAAGAGCCGCAACTCTATTGCATTTGCCACTCAAACAACAACCCAGAGACTACTTTATCATACTTTATTTTATTTGCAATATAAATAATTACTATTCGATATAGAAGTTTTAAATTTATATTTTAGGTAGCCCATGCATGAGAGTATGTGGCTTCCTTAATTAACCTAATATATAAGATGTTGCAACAGTCATCATAGTACATATGTAACACGTTCAAAATTGGGTGTGAAGAGAAAGAGCATCTCAGTTCTCACATAACTCAAAACTTAAACCATGATGAATTATTAAAAAAATGATCAATACTATATCACTATTAAACCAGCTGACCATCGATTCAAATTTTCGGTCGCTTAAATTTCAAAATAATCCAGTCAATTTATTCAATTTTAAAGTTAACAAAGGTAACTGCAAGTGAAAAGGGTATTCAAAGATATAGGTTACTGTGTTCCCAGCATGATTCCAATTCCTATCCAACTTTTTGCACGGATCGAGAGGCAGGAGCTGGGTCAAAGAAATTCATTGATGAAGCATCCGAGAATTGCATGCATGTCATCATGGGCTGGGGCCCGCCCATCCTCTCGCTACTTTAAGCCTGCTTTAAAATATCTTATTATCTCTTCTTAGTTCTTGCTGTTGCTGTTGGGGAGTTCATAAATAAGAAAAATTTCCAAAAAGCCCCAAGAGTTTTAATCTATCCTTCACTTATCCCCTCCTATTTGCTAATCATTCAATTTACCCCCTGAAGTTTACTAGATCCTTCACTTACCCCTCTAATAATTGTGAGGACCAAAATGCCCTTTTCTTGTCTCCTTTGATAGGCTAAATGGACTATAATGCCTCTTGGAGACAATATAATTTTATTAAATTAACTAAAAATGTGTATAAAATTATATGTGATGGAAATCTTTTTCTCGATTAGCAATAATAATAATAATAACAACAATAACAACAATCTAAACCAATTCAACAAAAACATAAGAACATAGAAATTTTTTTTAAGATTTTAATAAAAAATGAGTTATAAAATATATGAAAAAGAGGAGTTTATTGCTAATGTTAGTGTCTGATTTTATATCATCATGATAGATACATCACATCCATTTAATCACATCTTTCTTTTTATATTCCATAACTCATTTTTTTATTAAAATCTTAAAAACAATTTCTTATTTTTTATTACTGTGCTCTCAATGGATAATTTACTTCTCACTTAATGTAACAGCTATTTTTCCATACATTTTTAGTTATTAAAAAATATATTTAATTGTTGATTTGTCTCACATATTTCACATACAATTGCATTCTATATATAACTACTATATTTCAAATGCCACAATTATGACACAATTTTGAAAGAGTAGTGTTATTTATGTTAAGTTTGACTAACAAAGTTTTAATGATAATTGAAAAAAATAATTTTTATCACATAAAATTTTATATAAGTTTTTAGTTAATTTAGTAAAATGTTATTACCTTCTAACCGTATTATGATCAATTCAGCCTATTTAAGAGAACAGGAAAGGGACATTTTAATCCTCAATACTATGGAAGGGTTAAGTGAAGGATCTATTAAATTTTAGGGGTAAAGTGAAAGATTCCTAAACTGAAGGTGATAAGTGAAGTTTTCATTAAACCTCGGGGCGTTTTGAAAATTTCCCAATAAATAAGTTCAAAGCCAAGGGTAGACAGCCAGCCCGGTCAGCCAACTTTAACTTCTACCCAAATTCAAGATCGATGATTGAAGCTGATGAGTTTGTTGGAAATCGAAGCGAATCTCATCACCAGACTCCAACAACAAAATTAGAACCGTCATCGTCTCTCTCTCCCCCATTCGCCATCACCAATGAGAAGGCAAGTTAAGCGTGATATCGAATTAATGTTTAGGCGCCCTATCTATGGGAGTCGCAGCGTCCTGGGACAGAATGAGAGTGGAAAATCATTTTTATTTTTTCTTTTTTTAATTTAAGTAAGCAAAATTATAATGAAAATAAATAAAAACGATAGGATAGCGGCAAAATAAAAAATTTTGTTGCCTTAGAATCTAGATTAGTCTTAGCAGCCTAAGCCCTAATCCATTAATTGAGCGTACTGGTGTTGGGCTAGCCGAATCCTTGTTTCAGCCCAAGTACCCGGCAGCTTTAGCCCTTTTTTAGTATCCGAATGGTGATTTAAAAAAAAAACAAAATTAAAATGTTTTTAGTGGCACATTAATTTTTAAATGATATTAATTATAGATACAAAAAACATTAAAACAAAAATGAGTAGCTATGCGGTGCATCAACTGTGCCTCTATACACCCTTACTATCACCTTATTGACAAAAATATCACTGTATTTAGAACAATATTTATAATTAAATTAACAACATTTACAAGACTATTGTTGCGTCTAGAATTCATTTCTTTGAAAAATAAACAATACTTTTTGGAATAGCAGATTTATATGAATAAAACAATATTTCTTATTGAATGATACAGAATTATTTTTAGAAAATCATTTCTTATGAAATGAACAACATTTTATAAAATAACAAATTTATATAAATTAAATAATATTATTTACAGAACAACATTTCTTATGAAATGAATAATATTTTATAGAATAATAAATTTGTAAGAACAAAACAACTTTTCTTCTTGATACTTATTGGGCTTGGAGCCCAATATCAGGGCCTGAACAAGGAAAGACGTCCATTAAGGCCTGGTTCGTGTGAAATTTAGCTCAGTAAGCTAACACCTAGTGCAAAAGGCATCTAAGGAAACAAGAGTTCCATATGAAAAAGTAATCCTACATTAAAAAACCTTCCTAACACTAACAAAACATTTATATCTTTTTTATTTTCATTCACGTTCTTTGCTATGAGAAAACCTCATCTGTCTCATTAATGGGTGCTTTTTATCGAGAGTTTGTAGTTACTTATTGGAAAAAATTGATACCAACTCGTAAACTCATGTTCATAAGTAAAAAATGATATTTTGTAATTAATGTTGTTCCATTCAGAAAGAAATATTATTCCATTTATACAAATTTGTTGGTCTGGAAAAATTCTTAATTTCATAAGAAATGTTTTTCTGTAAATAATATTGTTTCATTTGGTAAGCAATATTATTCCATTCACATAAATTTATTATTCTGTAAAATTTTGTTTATTTTGTAAGAAATGTGTTCTAGAAATAATGTCATTATATCAATAAGAAATATTGTTCCACATACAAATTTGTTGTTTTATAACATGTCATTCATTTTGCAAAAAAAAAACCCTATTCTAGACATTGTTGCAATCTTGAAAAAAATGCACTTAATTTTGTAAGGCATACTATTCTAGATGCAATGACAGTTTTGTAAATAAGACGAAATTGATAATGTAATACGGTTTACTTAGTACACTGTATAACTACTCATGGAAAAATATTATCAAGTGAAGGGTACTATATGATTAATCTCGACTAAAAGGCACATAGTATTAGTATTGTTTGGAAGAAATTGGCAAAAATATTAAATTTGCCCCTAATATAGATTGAGACCAATTTGACACTAAACTTATAGTTTGAGACCAAATAAGCCTTTACCAATAAAAATGATATTGGGCCTAATGTTTTATGAATAATCTCAGTTTAATCCCACTAATTCTTTTATTTGAACCGAAGCATCTTGAATTTTGACAGTTAGTGAAACGACCGTATCTTTGCTGTGAGCTAGGAGTTCTATATTGGAGTTTATTGTGCGCATAAAAGAGAGTGGATGTGTGGTTTCTGTTAAAGAGTACTTCTATTATACATATGTTGTAGTATTTATTACAAACATGAGTTGTCTGTTTCTATTTATTACAAATGGTTGCATTATACATATAGGCTGTAGTTGTTGTCTTCATATTTCTTTAGCCTGCTGGTGGATGTGTGAAGGACCAGCTTGTGGAAGAGAAGATAAAGTTAATGTGAAAGGTAGTTGTTTGAGGAGGAGTTTTAAAAGAATATGGTCTTACAACTTTCATCTACTTGTTTTGGGGCATGTGATCGAGTTGATCCTGTTCCTCAGTCGATGATGTGTTTAATCATAGAATTTAAGAGTAGAAACTTTAGCGTTCAATTTTGAAAGTAGAAGGTTTCGAAACATATTTTTGAGAATTTAGATTCCAATTGTTTTAGAAAGGGCTAAAAAAAATGCTCCTTCTCTTGCATAACTACCCATTCATTAGTGTTCGTGACACTACTGATCATAAAGTTAAGGGCTTGAGGGCCAAATTTTTAGTTTTCTGCATGTACCTTCTCATGGGAAGCAACTTTAATCCTAATGCCAGCCTCCACCAATTTTACCTCCACCTTAAGAGAGTTGATTTCCACTTGTACTATTTCTTTCTCATCAACAATTTTGTGAAGCTCTTCTAAGGCATGAGTCCGAGCTTTATTGAAAAGGAGGATATCTGATATATTTTAGAGAAAAATTAGTATGCATGTGGGAAGGATTAGCTTTTGAAGGATGAGTGCATAAAATAGCCAATTAATTAATACGTAAAGTGTCCTGCTTTTCTCTGCATTTATTGTCATACCAATTAGCTGAACACCTGAGACTAAAGGTGGGACATGGGCTAGTTCAACCCGGCCTAAACTAGAGACCTACCCGCAAGCCAAACTCGCCTCGACACGGCCCGGCAAAAACCTGCAGAAATATGGGCTTGAAAGATAGGATTGTCCAAAATGGATTGCTCCGGCCCAATACTAAACCCAACCCGCCTCGTGACTTGACTGGCTGAACCGACTTGGCCCAGGACCGGCCAATCTAGTTTGGGCCTGGAGCGCCCCTAATGGCTCCTTCAACAGACACCTGAATTTTTTTTTTTTAATTGGCTTAGTTACAAAGTGGGCACTCAAACGGTTTTCTACTCCATTTTAGCCTCCAAAATTTCATTTTTACCCCTCTCAATAACTAAATTTTAAGGGCTTTTTGGTCCAAATAAATTTTGGCATTCCCTTATAAATACCAATGCCATTTTCACTCTATCTTTACATCATCACTCAATATCTCTTATTCCTCTACTATATTCTCTCAAGCATTTGAGTTTTTTTCTTAATATCTTTCAAATTTCTTACTAATCTCTGCCTAATATCTTAATAATCTCATCTTAATTTTGTATTAATCACTACTATTAGTTCGTGACTCATGGCTTCAAGAGGGAAGGGCAAGTCGACAAAAAGTTCATCTTCCTACATCAACGATCTCCGAGGCTTGTTCCGTCGCCGTTTTCGACCCGTCAATAAATGCATCTTAATTGAAGAGTTGCATGACGATGATGCCAGAATCGATATGACGAATTACGGTTTTGGACTTGATGATCAATTATCGGATGATGAAGTTGAAGAGTTCGATGCGACGAAGGTTGGGATACGTCAACACAACCAACACTGATAAGTCATAGACCCGCTGTGGAGGAAACCCAAGGACAAGATAAATTCTCGAGATAAATTGCTTGAGTTTGGGAGCATTATGAGCTCATACATAAATGAGAGTCGAGGTACGAGAAATGCAAATATTGCGGGAAAAAATTAATGCATAAAAATAATTCCGGCACTAGAACGCAGAAGCAACATATTAAAAATCAACATCTTAATGTCGTCCCTAGTCCTCCCCACGTGTCAACATTGAAGGAATTGAAAAATGGAGTAGACACAGGTACAAAACAGAAGAAAATAGAAACTGCAAGGACTAAAACCAGTGCTAAACACATGTCACCGTGATCATAATGTCCCCCACCAATATCATCACCTATTTTATCATCCTTATAGACGCTCTTAGACACATGCAACAACATTAGGTGGTCCAATCTGGCTACATAACAAAAAGCAAGATGCATTGTAACCCGCAAAAATAAGGAGCACCCTTATATGAATAAACCAAGTAAACAAAAACAAAAAAATGAAATCACCCCCGGGAGATTTTCATCCGAACAATGAAATCCATGGTGGAATACAAAAACGAAAGACACAATCAAAAAAATACATTGGGAATAGAAATCTAAAGAAAAAAACCAAGAACACAATTACAAAATAAAGACAAACAACGATCACATTTGCATAATTCAAAATAAGGGCATAATTGTAAATACTTAAGAAAAGGGATATAGATGTGCACTAACTATATCCTTGTACCATTCTAGGGATTTGACCAACTGGCAACATAACAGATGTCACTGCAAGGAGAGAAATTGTAGGCCAATAATAAACAAAAGAATGCCCAATTCCTAGGAACGAGCAATCGGTTGGTTCAGTTTAAAATCGATCCAAATATTATAATCTTATTGATTTTCAATTTTTATAAAATGTGTCTAAATTATCCAAATTATATGTTAAAACCAATTTGAACTGTCCAAATATACTTTGGTTTATTTGGTTATTTTTCTAAAATCTAGACACATAGTAAATGAAAAAAATAAGATACATATTAAAATTTTTATTTCTCGTACCCAAAATTAAAGAAAAATAGACAACATATTGTCCAAAACTAGTAGGAAATAATTTTATATATGTAGGGTCAATATGGATAAAGGTAAAAATTAGTAGAAAATAACTTTGTATATGTAGAGTCATTATGGATTATGATAAATATTTATTATTGTTTTGTCTATTCAATTTATTTGGTTTTAAGAGTATAATACAATAACCGATCCAATAACTAAATATGAAATTCATTTTTGATCCGAAATGACTGAATTAGAAGAGAAGCCGAACTATTTTATTCAAATATGATCGATCTTTTAGGTTTTTTTTTTTAGTTTTATTCGAATAATGCTAACCTCTACCAATTCCAACCAAACAAACAGATAGGAGCACCTATACATGTGTCATTAAATGTTGCGCCTCTTGTGCTTTAATGCTCTATATAGACTAGTAAAATTGCTTGCGCAATGCTTCGGGAGAGCAAAATAGAGGAGGATGTATGGTTTAAATGATAGAGATATCACAATCTTTATTACAAACATTGCTTGTTTTTAAGGAACAATTATAAAAATTTTCCTGTGGTTTGATCTAATCTACACTTTATCCCATTTATTTTCAAAATCCTACATTTTACTCTTTCATTCATTTTCAGTGTTTGAATCGGTTGAATCATGAATCGGAGACATCAACAATTTGAAGCACAGTTTGGTTTTGAAAACATTGGTGCGATGCACCATGCTAATATTTTTTTTTAAGTTTCAAGAATTTATTTTTATTAGATTATAAATTTTATCATAATTATTTAATTACTCTAGAAAGTAAAGAATTATGATAAAGTGAGATGATTATGAACTAGCATAAGTTTTATGTTTTTTAAATCAGCACATATCAAGAGAATACAACTATTTTATACATTAATACACTTTAGAAATAAGTGGTAAAGAAGGGTTTTATTTGTTAGAAAAAAAATAAAGGTTAAGATGGGTTGTGGAGAAACCATAAAAATATAGTTATTAAATGAGTAATATCCATTCGCGGCCCATTTACTTTAAATGTTGTCCTAAAGTTGTCTTTTTACTGATATGGTATCATCATAAAGTCCCTTAACTCTAAAAGAGCGTCATAAAGTAGTCCATTCTGTCAGTTTTTCTGTTATATCTAACGGAACTTACTAACATAACATCTTCTAAGTCTATGTGACAGTTCAAAATACCATGTGATATCCTATTTTATAACAATAAATGACTATACTGAATGAATAAAAAATTTTAGGCTAATATTGATACAAACACACAATTTAGGGACTTAAAACAAGATTGGCCTAAATCTTATCTTCTTCCCCAAACCTTCTCCGCTGAAAATTGATTCACACCCAGAAGCTTCCATGGCTTATTCACTTTCTCCTCTCTGGATTCGCCTTCTTCATCTCCACCAAGTCCCTCACTTTTGTTCCCACTCCAATTGGTCAACAATCTCGATGCTCTTTCCCTCACTGGAGGCAGCCACCTGAAGCGCCACTCCCCAAGTCCAACGCCACCGCCCCTTCTTTCTCCATGCCTCTTCTACTTTACAATCCCTCTCCTTCTACTCTATGCCCTCCGCTCAAGTATTACGGTCATCCCTGTCTTGTTCCACCACCATAAGTTTCTTTCTTCCCACATCCCCGTCTTGTTCGCAAGTCTAACGCCGGCTTCCCTCGACGGCGACCGAAGAAGTTGGGGCAAAATTGAATGGGAAAACCTCTGGAGGAATGAGTGGCCTTGCCCTTTCTGGGCTAGAATCGGAATCAGAAAATTGGGCAATCGAGGGAAGCAATTGGTCAAAAACGGAGTGGCGTTGTCTGCCATTGATGCCGCCATCAGTCTCTACCGCTGCAAATGAGTATACAAAAATTGGGCTTAGATTCAATTATATTTGAGAAATTAGTGGAATTACTTGTTTATGAATTTTGGCTCAGCTTGTAGTTGGTGGAAATGAAGGAGGAGAATCGAGGAGAAAGAGAAGGAGCCATGGCCCATGGAAGCTCTGTGAATCGATTCTTATAGAGAAGATTTGGGAAGAAACCATGAAAGGTCTGTGAATCGATTTTTCTAGAGATGATTAGGGAAGAAGATGAGATTTGGGCTAATTATGTTTTAAGTGCCTTAAATTATGTATTTGTGTCAATTTAAGCCTGATGGTTTTTTTATTCTATTAGTATAATCATTTTTTGTTATAAACGATAATACCATGTAGCATTTTAGACTGTCACATAGACTTGGAAGATGCCACATCTTCAAGTTACGTTAGAGATAACGGAAAAACTAATGGAAGAGACAACTTTAGGACACACATTTAGAGTTAACGGACTTTATGATTACACCATGTCAATAAAGGGACCACTTTAAGATAATACTTAAAGTAACAGAACCACAAATGAATTTTACTCGTTTTTGAATCAACTGTATAACTTGAAATATTGAGTTTCTAGGCATTTTGCTTGGGAGGAAAAAAATCTTGAATGAAAATTGTAGATGAAGAAGTGTTATAGGATGGGACAAAAATTTTTTACTCTTTTTAAATGAAAGGATATGATGATTAATAACTTCTATAATACTTTAAGAATAAGATAAGAGCAAAATATTTATACTTTAATCATAAAAATTTATTGATTATTATGCATGGACATGCATTTAGGGATTTGTAAATAGTAGTTAAATTATTCATCTCGCCGTTCACAAGATAGTTGGATAGTCTTTGTAGTTTAATCTTTAATTTTCTTTGTTCATTAAATATACATATACATGTATTATATTGCATTGTATTTTCATTTTTGCCTTATATACGTGATGCATGGGAATAAAAAAAAAACCAGTCAATCCATACTGCATAGATAAGAAATGCTAAAAAATATTAATTATATAATGGAGAATGAATATAAATAAAATTATAATTATAATATCATATGCTTTATTTATTGTTAAAACTTAAATTAATAATTTTAGAAATCTAATTAACATTTAGAGAATAATATGTGATTTAGGAAATGATCTTTAGGGAAGTGAAAAATTAGGACTAATATTTTGTAGAAGTATAATATGTGATTCTATTTGATGAGGGACCAAAATGAAACATTTTTAATAGGTTTAAACCAGGGAAAATTTCACAAAAAATCTTAAGCATTTGATTGTTGGTTGCAAATCAATTCGTAACATTTCATTTGTTGTTTAATGGTCTCAAATATTTTCACTTCATTACAAAAGCATTGATGGCCCCATTTTTTGAGCAAGTTAGTACAGAAACTCATTTTCAGGATGGATAAATAATTTATATAGTTTATTAATTATAAAAAAAATTATGGCACACTTTGAATTAATGAAAGTACAATTACCAAATATTTTAAATTAAAACTTAAAAAATTGATGTCAGATAGTTATTTGAGAGTTAATAAACTCAAATGGTTTGAAACCAATTTTCTACGAAATTCAAAGTTGTACTATAATATGTTGATGGTTTATCTCGTTGGGTGGTGCCCCTCCTAATGGTTATGGACTATGTAAACTATCCAAATTTTTCCTCTTTATAAATTAAATTTATGTACCAATTTGATCTAGCTTGGAGTGAGTGACATATTTGCAATGGAGGGAAAATGTTCGGAACCATTGAGTAGAGGGGGTTATAGTAATAATTGGAACCCAAATTAAAGATTTGAGATTTTTTATGCAATTTACTCATCAGACTAAAATAGATCAGTTAATAGGTTAGTGAACAAAATAGTATGCTATTTAAAGTTAATGGACTATATATGAAATTTACTCGTCTAATATATATTTTTAAAACATAAATTAATAAATCTAAAAATTTAATTAACATTTATATAATATATTATGTGATTGGATAAATGATCTTTAGGAAAGTAAAAATTAGAGCAAATTTTTTTTTAAAAGTCTAATATGTGATACAAATTGATGAGAATCAAATTAAAATTTTTTAATAGGTTTAGGATAAAAATAAAACAATTAATAGGTTAGGAACTAAAACAATACAAGATTTAAAGTTCAGAGAATAACATAAAATTAAATCATCTAGTATGTATGTGTGCGTGTGTGTATATTTGGAAGTAATTGCAGAAGTACTTTGCCGCTAATTTTGTTTGTTGCCACCAAATTTAACACTACTATTTATTTAGTTACAATTTGACTCTAAACTTGCAGTTTGAGACTTCTACCGTTAAAAATGATATTGTGGCTAATGTTTTATGAAAAAATCCAGTTTAATCCCAATTGTTCTTCTCTCTGAACCGTAGCCTCTTGACTTTTGACATCTTTCATCCTTGACCAAGGGCGTAGCCAGAAATTTAGTCTGGGCACAGGTTGTTAGCATGTACAAATTCACAATTAATAATATAAAATACTAAATAATATTATATATAGACACATGAAATTTGAAAATTTATAATAATTAAGTTCATTTCAAAAGTTTACAACTTAAAATTCAATAGACAATTCAAATATATAGACACATGAAATTTAAAAGTTTACAATAATTAAGTTTAATTAAAAAATTTAATTTAAAATTAGTAGTTTTTTTTGTGAATGAAATAAGTTCAATTTATAGAGTAAAAACGGTTATTTGAATTTTCTATGAATTATAAAAAAATTATTATACAAATTAAATTTATTATATAACACTTACTGGATAGTTCAAATTGTGATATAAAAAATTAGGGTAAAATCCATCATGAATCACCTACCTTATTTTTTTGTCATATCCGAGTACTTTACTTTTATTTTGTCTTAGTGAGGTACCTTTCTTCTTATTGTGTATATTGTTCAACTACTTTCCGTCAAATTGATAGTTAAATTGGATGAAAAATAATGATGTGACATTAAATAATACCAAATAAACTTAAAATGATAATTTCAGTCCTCAAACTATTTTAATTACTAATTCTAACCCTTCAAATTTCACTTAAAACAATTCTACCCCCTAAACCTTTTAATATTCCATCTTTACTACAGCCACCTCACAAGCTGCTCACCCAGTCTCTGTCACTGAGCACCCTTCAGCCACAAGCCCAGCTGCCAACCACTTTCTAGCCGCCAACCCCGCAACCGGACCCCGCTAACACCTCAATTCAACCCACCCAATCGCCCTTCCGTTTCATTCACCGCCACCTACTACACTCTTCCCCACATTATTCTTTGATTTTCGATTTCAAACCTAGGAAATCAAGCATCAAATCAAACCCGAGCCACAATCAAACCCAGGAAAATCAAGCTTTGAATCAAACCCATAATTTCAAATTCAAAAAATAAAACGTCGAATTGAATCCAGAAAATCCTAGCATGGGAAATTGAGAATCGGGAGAGGATCTACGTGGGTGACGTCTAGAATGATTGTCGGGCTTCGGCGGCAGGCTTGGGAAAGACGAGACCGACGAGGGATTTGGGGTCAGCGTGGGAATGAGGGATTCAGAGTCAGCATCCGATTCGAGGAAGATGGTCGGCGTCTGATTGAATCGGTCTCGGGGAGAAAAGAGTCAATCCTTAGGAGAGTGACTGATGATGGGGTTGGCGGTGGGGTTGGTGGCTGAAGGGCGGTTGGTGGCGATTGGGGAGGAGGGTGGTCAGCGACGATTGGGGTGGAGGCGGTCGGCCACGGCGGGTAGGAGAGGAGCTTTTGAGGGCTAAGGTTTTGGGGTGGAATTAATTTGGTGGAAGTCCAAGGGCTAGAATTAGTAATAGAAAAAAATTTGAGCACTGAAGTTATTATTTTAAATTTATTTTGGTATTATTTAATACCATGTCATCATTTTCCGTCGAACTTAACCTTGAAATTAACGGAAAGTACCTAAATAGGACATGTAATAAAAGGTAAGGTATATTGCTAGGACAAAAAAAAGGCAAGGTACCCGAACAAGACAAAAAAATAAGTTAGATGACCTCTGGAAGATTTCACCCTAAAAAGTTGTTATCAGATAAATATTTTGAGTTAATAAATTTCATGCAATGGAACCAAAGTAAAAGATTTTTAATAGATTTAGGATTAAAATGAAATAATAATTAAAGATTAGGGACTATCACTCAATTTACTCAACAAGGAAATTAGTGAGACTTTAAAAGGATAAAATATACTAGAGCCCCTTATTAATTATAAAACTTACAAATAGATATATAACTTTCTTGTTTCTATAATTTTATCATATTTTCAACAACTGAATAAAATTTTTTAAAATTCTATGGGTCGTCTGTCCCATCCCGCCCCTAAGAAGCTACCCGCTGTCCTTTCCCCCCTCACATCAGACTATGTCCTTCATGGCCGTATTCGGCCACGTATGAAAACAATTGTTACCATCCGTGGGTATCTTCGTCCAGGGGCGCGCAGCTGAAGCCAGCCCAGTTGTTTCAACTTTCAACCTTCAATCAGCCAGATGTGCCTTGTTCTTCCTCTGCGTTGCACCTACTACCAGGCATCGGCTTTCATCAGTCACAGTCGCAAATCCCAACTTCCCCTCCTCGAACAAAAAACAAACTCCAATTGGTTCGTCGTCAACAAATTTAATGTCCTTGCTTTCCCTTGCCCTGTCAACCAGCAGCCCGGCGAGTCCACCACTCGTCACATTCCCATCCGCCTCGACACGTTTTATCCTCCACAAGATCAGAATCCCCTCTAAATCCACCTGCATTTCCCTGGCGGTCAAGCGGGTGGCTCCGGACGTCAGTTTCCGCTTGTTTTCGGCTTCTGGGTTTTGTTCTTTGTGTCATTCGGGGACGATGGTCGTCGATCAGTTCGTTGTTGGGATTTTCTTCTCTTCTTTGATTGCCTTCGTGTTCCTCTTCGTTCTGCGTCTCGACGGCAGAAGGAAGGTTTGCACGAAGGGGTCGAGGGCTTCCAACAGCGGGGACGACCCCGTTCGAACCGCCGGCTATGGGGAACGCTCTCACATTAAAGGCGCCGGCGCCGATGTCATTATCGTCGGCGCGGGCGTTGCTGGTGCTGCTCTTGCTTTGACACTTGGAAAGGTCGATACCGTTCCTATTCTTTCAGTTTCAGCAGTTCAATTCATCAAATGGACGTGAATATTGGGTGATTATTTTCTGAACATAAACGCTTCTGCAGCTGGGTTTGTGGTCAGGAAACTGGTTTGCCTGTTTTCTCTTTGCTTCTGCTTAGTTTATTAGTGTTTTGCATTTGATATACAACGCACAGACACACACACGAATGAGCTTGGCTCGGAGATGTTGGATAGCGTAATTTACAAGAAAGAAACGGAAAAAAGAAAACATTACTGACGACTTTGGTTAATTTAATTTTGTGTCAAAGAAATTATGGCTAGACTTAAACTGTTGCCTAGTATCAGAATATCTAGCTAAGTTACTGCAGCATATTTGGCTTTTTAGCTAATTAAAATGTCTTTAATCTGATGCTTCTTATCGAAGTGTACAATGAAGTTTGGGAAATGCTATTGGTTCGATTGGAAGCATAGGCTGTAGGTCAGGTTTTTACTCTGTTTCCATGAAATTTCTGGTTGATACCGTGAGCAAATCCAACAAAACTCCTGGCTCGTTTCCCGCACCCCCCCACCTTTCCTCCAGTTACATGTAGAACATGACCATCTGGAGGTGGGGTTAACCCCTGGCAGGCACTAGAACCAAGCTGACTATTGGAGAAGCTCTACTAGTTAATTGGCTTCAAAACTCCTATGTATTAGTTGTGCACTCTTGTGTTTATGACCTCTGTTGTGGGTTAATCACTGAACTAATCATTGGTTTATCAGTGAAGCAGTGGATGAGCCACAAATACTAATGCCTGCTGTTTGCTTCCATCCTGTTCAATTTACATTTTGCAGTCAAACTTCCTTTTGCTGTGAACGTGAACCACAACTTTGCAGTTCTTTTTTCAGGATGGAAGACGAGTTCATGTTATAGAAAGAGACTTGACTGAGCCTGACAGGATTGTTGGTGAAGTCCTTCAACCAGGGGGATATCTTAAATTAATGGAATTGGGTTTACAAGGTACTTGTTATAGTGTATATGCAACCTAACACTCCAATAAAGCAAGACTTATATTTATCACCAATGTCACTGTCCTCTTGTTTGCCTTGCCGTGTTCTGCCAAAGTGCCCTGAAGTTGGTTGTAAACTCTGCTTTTACCCGCATAGTTAGATGAGTGTTTCCCTTTCCCCTTTTAAATACTTGTGGTAGTTATTTGACTGCCATTTATTTGAGAAGTTTGATCTTCTTCTAACATGTTTAAACAGCAAAGGGGTTTTGTTACTTTGGCAAGATATTGAAAAATGATTCTAGAAGTGTTTCCAATAATTTTTGAAATTGAAGAAAAGAAATTCATATTGATATTTTCAAGAAGAATTTCTCTAGACTCTAGATGTCTTGCGTGAACAGGAATTCATATGCAGAAATGATGTCTCTAGATTGTCCATGGAAATTCATAAGAACTTCGTATCATCCCTCCTTGTGAAGAAACTTTCTTTTATACTTTTTGTGATTAGTCATATTCATTTTCCATTGTATTTGTACTTCAATCTAAATTTTGTTTTAGTCGCCAAAGTAATAACTGCATCCAACGGCAGATTGTCTAGAGGGCATCGACGCCCAGAGAGTGGTTGGATATGCTCTCTTTAAGAATGGAAAGAACACTAGGATGCCGTACCCCTTGGAAAATTTTCATCCAGATGTGTCTGGAAGGTGCTTTCACAATGGCCGTTTCATACGGAGGATGAGAGAAAAAGCTGTTACTCTTCCCAAGTAATTTTTCCAGCTATACTTGTTTATTCTTTTTGTTTTTGGTAAATTTGCATGTGCATTGTCCAACTCATGCAACTACAAATTCCCAGTGTATTGTTAGAGCAAGGAACAGTCTGTTCATTGCTTGAAGAAAAAGGGATAGTCAAAGGGGTGCAATACAAAACCAAAAAGGGTCAACAACTAAGTGCTTATGCCCCTCTTACTATTGTATGCGATGGCTGCTTTTCCAATCTGCGCCGATCTCTTTGCAATCCCAATGTGAGTCTTCCATAGTCTAGGGCTGAATGATACAATTTCTCCAGTATCACTTCCATGAAGTTGCTGTCTCTGAACATCTAGTTTTGCCTCTCATCATTTTTTCCAGGTGGATGTGCCCTCTTGCTTCGTAGGTTTGATCTTAGAAAACTGTGAACTTCCATTTACAAATCATGGCCATGTTATTCTTGCAGATCCTTCACCTATCCTGTTTTATCCAATCAGTAGTACAGAAGTTCGCTGCTTGGTCGATATACCGGGCCAGAAACTACCTCCTGTTGCCAATGGCGAAATGGCCACATATCTAAAAACTGTGGTTGCTCCACAGGTATAATTTATCTGAGTTTCTGCTTTCAAAATTGCACCTAGTTTCCTTGAACTCCGCATCTTGTAATTGATAAAGTGCATGTTTCAGGTCCCACCTGGGCTTCATGATGCCTTCATTTGTGCCGTTGACAAAGGTCCCATTAGGACCATGCCTAATAGATGCATGCCGGCTGATCCCCGTCCAAAACCAGGGGCACTTCTAATGGGGGACGCATTCAATATGCGTCATCCTTTAACTGGTGGTGGAATGACGGTGGCACTTGCTGATATCGTAGTACTTCGGGATCTTCTTCAACCGCTTCGTGAGCTTACTGATGCACGATTTCTGACCAATTATATTGAATCATTCTACACATTGCGCAAGGTTTGTTGACTTGTGAATACTAACTTCAATATTTACAGCAGCATGAGCCAATTTGTTAAGTTCATAGAAACGACAAAAAATTATCATATGTTATGGTATTTGTTGCAGCCTATGGCGTCTACGATAAACACCCTGGCTGGCGCTCTGTACAAGGTATTTTCTGCTTCCCCCGATGAAGCAAGGAAGGAGATGCGCCAAGCTTGTTTCGACTACTTGAGCCTTGGCGGTATTTTCTCAACAGGACCAGTTGCTTTACTCGCTGGTTTAAATCCTTGTCCGCTGAGCTTGGTGCTTCATTTCTTTGCTGTGGCGATTTATGGATTAGGTCGCTTGCTTGTACCATTTCCGTCACCAAAACGCATTTGGCTTGGAGTCAGATTAATTATGGTATACATTCCCCTCCTCTCCTTTATTTTACACGGGACCACTTAAGCCCCCAATCCACAAAAAAAAAAAAAAAAAAAATGTTATTCATTTGTCCTTAGTTTCTCCAGTTTTTTGCTTAATCTTTCATACAGATATTTCGGTGTTTTTGAAGATTCGTCGACAATAATAAATTAGCAAACTTTTAAGGAAAAGTAGATATATATATTTTTCTTTTTAGGAAAAGAGAAACACGGAAGGAGGAAAATCACATACCTAGAATTAGAATAGGTTTTAAAGTACATCATGTTACAACAATTTCATTTTCCAAAACACTTACGAATTTTGTACTTCAAATTCTCACTTTTCAAAGTTGTTCTTCGAAAGTTTTGAATGTCAATCAGCATTTACCTTCACAAATCGCTCCAAGGTCATAATAATATTAACGTCCTCCTGAAATAAGTCCTATAGAACGGCTGAGCCTCTATTTAGTGAGGGAGGGAATGTTGGTTTGGGGGGTGGGGGGCTAGCCTTGTTTTCTGAAAGTAGAGACAAGCCATGTGCTATTTTCCGAATGCCCTGGTTACGATGATGAAATATACATGGTATTCTTCTTGTCTCATCCACTTGTTGAACATTTCTCTATCTGCAGTGTGCATCAAGTATTATATTCCCCATAATCAAGGCCGAGGGAGTGAGGCAGATGTTCTTCCCAGCCACTGTACCAGCACCATATAGAGCACCACCACGCTAATTCTCACACCAATTATTTGCGGCATTCTGCATTTCCAAGAAAAAGGAAACAGGTAAGAGTTCTTATCACTTAAATTTATTGAATGCAGTCTACTCAACACTGATTAAGTAACGCAAATAATCTTGTTGTATACTTTTTTATGGCTAATCTGCCAAGGAACTGCAATACCTTATTCATTGTAGAGTCATGCCATGAACTTCCAGATTTGCATTCCCATCTTTAAGGTGGGGATGCTGAATATAATGTAAATTAGAACCAGTTCAACTATTTCCACTTGTTGTTCCTTCTGGAGAACTGTCTAGTGTGTTGGTTGTAATCCGTACCATCTCGGCAGTCTGCTCTAAAGCAACAAGGATCCATTGTCAAGGCATAAAGCTTTCATTGTGTTGATTCTATGCATTCTGTGAATAGGTGGTCTTACCTGCAGTAAGCAAACCTAAACAAAGCTTTGTCAGACAACACATGTAATTCATGAATAATAAACTAAATTTTTGTGTCCCTGTGTCTGAATCCAAGAAGGCGTTTAGTTTTAGAGGACGGTTTCAGACTTTCCCCAATCATGAACTTTGTCTGGCTGCATTTGTCGACAAGGTGCAGTTACTCCTATCCAAATAACAGCAAGTCATTGACCCATTCAGCTCCACTGGATTGAATCATTCAAGTTTACAATGTTAGCATTGTAAATCCTTCCATACACCACAGAGTTTGGAGCTAAAAGTAAATCCTTCTAAAGAAGGTTATATGTTATTTTTCTTGAAGGTCACAACCTGGTGTATCTTCAAGCTTTTAAGAAGCAAATCCTTCCAAAGGAGCTTATATGTTATTTTTCTTGAAGGTCACAACGTAGTGTATCTTCAAGCTTGGAAACCAATGGTGTGCTCTTTGTTCTTGTCTTGACATGTCCTTTAACCTCTCTCTGGAGGAACCTACAAACTGATCCAGCTTGAGCCACATTGCTTAGTTACCCCAAAGTTCTCCATCAGTTGTCTCACCTTAGCAGATTCTTCCCACTGACCAGCAGCTGCATAAATGTTTGATAAAAGCACATAAACTGATGGATTACTTTGTTCTGTCTCAAGAAGTAATCTAGCCACTATTCTTCCCAGCTTAAGGTTTCCTTGAGTGGCACATGCACTGAACAATGACCACCAGATATTGGAATTCGCTTTAATCTGCAGGCTATCAATTACCCTTTCGGCTTCATCAAGATACCCTGCTCGACTGATGAGGTCGACCAAACAAGAAATGTGATCTTCTCCTGGTGTAACATTATATTCATTCATCATGGAGTTGAATATCAATATGCCATCATCAACCAATCCGGAATGGCTGCAGGCAGAGAGTACAGCAGTGAAGGTGGCGTGATCAGGTTTTATGCTGCGCACATCCTTCATTGCATTGAAATAGAAAACAGCTTCCCTTCCCTTTCCATGCTGAGCATAAGCAGAAATCAGAGAGTTCCAGGAGATAAGGTCCTTCGCAGTCATCTGATTGAACACCTGCAGCGACCATCCTAAGATCCCACATTTTGTGTACAATGTAATTAGGGCATTGCCTAGTGCAGTTCCTGAGAACAGATTATGTTTGATGATGTAGGCATGCAGCTCTTTCCCATGTTTCAAGGCTGAGATACTAGCACATGTACTCAAAGCAACGCTAAGGGTATACTCGTTCGGCACAACATCTGATGCAACCAGCTCCGATAACTGCTGTAGAGCTTGTACCAGAAACCTATTCATATAGAACCCTGATATAATAGCATTCCAGGAGATCAAGTTCTTATGAGACATTTGAAATAACTGATAGGCTGGCGTGATTTTTCCATGCTTAGAATATGCAGAAATGAAGGCATTAGAAACGTCAATGATTTGGACAAGTCCGTTCTTAAGTGCCAAGGCCTGAAGTGTCTCAATGACTTCATTCAACTCTGAGCTCATCAACAAACTTCCGAGAGTATATTCATCTGGTTTAATGCCTGCCTTCTGCATGTCCAGGTAGACCACCATTGCTGGTTTGCAGAAGTTCTCTTGAGCATAGCTTGATATCATACTATTCCATGAGACAACATCCTTCTCTCTTAATCTTCTAAATACCGTCTGAACTGATTTCAAATCCCCCAAATTGGAATACATATTCATCGTTGCATTGCTGACAGGAGTACAGTTTCCAAAACCCATCTTGATTGCCTGAGCATGCATCTGGCGTCCCACTCTTGCACATGAACACAAGCTCAGGAAACTCACAAAAGTTAACTGAGTAGGGTTGAAACAAGCCTTTAGCATCTTCTTGAATATTTCAGAAGCCTCTTCAACTCGTCCCGCTTTCATCAAGCCATCAATCATCACATTAAAAGTAATCTGATCACATGTTAAATTCTCTGCTTCTTCAAACATCAGTTGAGCTGCAGCAACATCATCGCAATTGAAAAACATAGCAATTAGTGAATTTATAACAGAAGCGCTAACCAAAAAACCAGTCTTAACCACCAAGCAATGCACCTGCCTTCCAAAATCCAACATGCCCCAAGAACACACACTCAGCACACTAGACAAGCTATAATTATCATGCCTGACACCGAGTACGTGCATCTCCCTGAACAAGTCAATGCCATTCTCTGCACACCCATTTTCCACACACCCAGTAATCATTGCGTTCCACACTGCCACATCCCGCTTGGGCATTTCATCAAACACCTTGAAAGCGTAATGGAAATCACCCAATCTTGCCGATGCGGATAACAGTGTGGTCCAAGAATACGCGTCTGGGTTCTCAATCTCGGAAAATACCCTTTTAACAGAAACCAACTCGCAAGCTCTCGCGTATAAGAAAAGCAAAGTGTTGGAGACGTGAGAGTGCGCCTTGTACCCAGCCCGGATTGCGTAGGCATGGAGCTGGTTGCCGAAGGCGAGGTCTCGGAGATAAGAGGAGGCAAAGAGAGCGGTGGAGAGTGTGTAGTTGTCCGGTGTGAGATGGTGAAGCCGGTGAATTTCGTCGAACAGGAGGAGAGCATCTTCGTGGTAGCCAGAGCGAGAGAGATTTGCAAGCTCAGAGTTGAATTTGACGAGTTGCTTCTTTGGGGCTTCTGTTATGGAGGCCAGCGTATGCACGTAAGAGGGACAGTGGAGCCTTCTCATTACTCGTTACTTTTTCCGACCGTTTCATTTAGCAATCTCCTTCTGATGCAGACAAAAAGAATGGGGCGGTTTTGGCAAACGAAAAAAATGAAAACCAGCGAGTTTGTTGACTTGTTGTTTTGGTTTTTGGACCTAGTGGGGCTGGCTGGTGGCTGGTTCAGAGCCCGTTGGACCAGGAGCCTGCTAGAGGCTAATTGTTTCGGGCCGACGAGCCCGGAACTCAAACACACTACGAACACGATCTCAGAGACCCTTCTTCGTTTTCGAGCGAAAAGCGAGACAGCAGTTCGTTGCTTTGTTGTGCCTGAACTCTGAAATGTCGAGAGCCCTCGCTCTCTCACGTTTTTACCTCCGCCATCTAACTCAACCCCTCGCCTCCCTCTCGCACCCATCGCCTCCTTCTCCGTTTTCCATCTTCTCTGCTTCTCCCTATGCGACGTCAAAGCACTCCAACAGTGGCGGCTGCGGCGGGGACGACGATCAGCAGAGCGTCGTTAGCTTGTTCAACAGAGACCCCAGTGCTCCTCCTCGGCTCTTCGTTGTTCAGCCCCGACTCCGCTCCGCCTCCTTCTTCCAGGCAAAGCTCAACGAAGCTCTTTGTCTCGCCAATTCCCTCGAAGAGCAGCGAGATGGGTATTTCGACACTGATTTCTTTGAGAAAGAGTTGCCGCCTCATGTCGTTGTTCAGAACCCTTCTCTCCGATCAAAACCTCGCGCTGGTCTTTCTGATCACTTCTAAATTTCCTTGCCTATTTTTTTTTGCATTCTGTATTGATGATCGCCATTGTCCCTTCGGTTCTAATTGCTGAATGGGCCGGGGTATCTGTTACATTTGCAGATACTTTCTTTGGACCTGGAACAGTAACAGATATCAAATGCCATTTAACTGCTGCTGAATCAAAGGCAATAATCTTTCTGCATTTTCAGTTTTTTTTTTTGATGAATTAGCTCATTACAGTTATCAGGTAAGTAACGAAGCATTAGCCATTGTTATCTCTTTCTGCTAGGCTGAAGAAGTTGATGCTGTCTTTGTCAACACGATTCTTTCTGGAATTCAACAACGTAATTTGGAGGCAAGTACCACTGCGAAATACTACATACTTTTTTCTTATTGATCTTTTTGGCGCCTGGCGTACAAGTTGGCTCTAATTCTATATTTTATTTTATTTTTTTACCATGATCTCTTTTGCAACAGCGAATTTTGGACAAACCTGTGTTAGATCGTGTGGGGCTTATAATTGAGATATTCAATGCTCATGCACATACCAAGGAGGCAAAGTTGCAGGTAGAATTGGTTATTTTATAGGAGAAGTTCCATCTAAATGCATCTTGGTTTATTCCTTTTGTTAATCAGTGTCTTGACAGGCTGAATTAGCTGCTCTTATGTATAAGAAAAGTAGACTTGTCCGTGTAAGAGGCCCTGATGGACGTTATACTTTTGGAGCGTCTGCAGAAGCTGAAGTTGTTAGTGCCCGAGGGTAAGTTTATATCTGGAGTCCTACTGCAGAGGATGATAAGTTCTGAAAACTCATTAAAGTTTTGCCTTACTCCTTAGGAAATACAATCAACAAACTACTATAACAGAATGGACATGTGGTTTAGAAATAGTGCTCTCTCTCTCTCTCTCTCTCTCTCTCTCTCACACACACACACACACACACACACACACACACACAAACACAGCCAGGATCTCTTGTGCATGTGTGATTATTGTAACTAATGCCCAGTTACCAGCTTGTGGAATAGTTCTTATCCTCTGTCAGTGTTGATACAGGAGAGGAAGTGGTGGCCGTGGCTTCATCAGTGGAGCTGGTGAAACAGAACTTCAGCTTCAAAGGCGAAGGTGTTTTCTAAGCTCTGATTTTATACTATAGTCAGTTACCAGAGAGGTTCACAAACACCTGGTTATTTGTTCTGTTTTGGCTAGTAAAAGCCAAAAAAGTATTAGTTTTCTTACATTAAACAGCATCACCTCGCTCTCTGGATAGCACCTAATGATGAGTTCAACCAAATTGTTACGTGATGTTTTGTACTTTCTTTGCTCAACTGTTAGAAAGACTGATTCCATCCCTTCCTATTCTCACCCGGTTACCAGGTTATTATTAGTAAAGTCTTCTCTATAATTTGCTAAACGTACTAAAAGCTTTTGACAAAAACGTGTAATGAACTTTGTGTGGTAGGAATTGATTAGATGCTAAAGAGTTTAGGCCCCACTTATTATTTTGTGAGGTTCTAAATTGAATTCTCAGTGCTTGTAGCATTATTCTTTTCTCTAGTGCACATGTAGATGCAGTTTTTGTTCTTTTCTCTTTTTTGGTTTTCTGTATAATGTTTGAAATTGAAGAGAAATTTACCTGAAATTGTGGTTAAGTGCAATTTGCAAATGATTTATTTACAATATAAGAAGTTAAAATGTTGGAGTCATTCACAATGATCATTTTTGAAGAAGTTATACTGCATAAATTATTGGACCTTCCATTGAATAGGCTGTGTTTGTGATTCTTGAATTTGACTCTGTAAACCTGTTCCTTCTCAGCAACATTTTTATAATGCTGAAAAATTCTATGTTACAAAAAGCCATGACATCCAAAACCTTGTTCTTAGCTAAAGTGTGTAAATACTTTACAAAGATGATATCCTAGCAGTTTGAATGGTGGTTTGCTGGTAGCTCCTAGCTTTGCTTTTATAAAAGAGACTGATCTTTTATTTATTATATTGAGACAAAAAATTTGATCGTTTTTACCTCTTGGATTCTAATCTTTTCAGTCCCAGGCACAGAAACACCCTCCAGACTGCTAAATGTTGGTGCATAACTGGGATTGTATGGGATTGATTTCCCAAATAGCACTTTGAACCTCATATATTAAGCAAGCTTATTCTCAGTAATTGTTCAAAGTACTTGAATTTTATTGTTAAGGAATTTCTCCTGTAAAAAGGAAAAAACGAATGAATAAAGGAAGAAGAAGAGGAAGTGTTTAGTTGCACATACTTATCTTGTAAACCTTTAATTTCAGAATTTTAGACCGGCGGAGGCATTTGCTATCTCAGATTGAAGAGGTTCATCGTACTCGAGCTGTTCAACGTGCTGCTCGCAAAAGGCATGGCAGACTTCGTGGTGAGCATTTGGCCACTGTTGCTGTTGTAGGCTACACTAATGCTGTAAGTCTTCTCATGTGATTACTGCTGCTATGTTTGCCTCTGCACAAAAGGATATAGAAAATGTTGTTTGATGATCGTATCTCCTTTTATTTGCATTTTTCTAAAGTTTTCATCTTCCTTTATTGACAGGGGAAATCAACCTTGATAAGTGCACTCTCCAATAATTATCTTTACAGTGATGCAAGGTAGAATTGTATCTGAGATCTCCTGATACATTTCTTCTGAATTTTCTCCATAAAGCAATCCAAAGATTTGCTGGCTGCTTTTTATCTCATGGATCTGGACAATGTGCAGATTGTTTGCAACATTGGATGCTAGGCTAAGAGCTGTTTTTCTTCCTTCAGGGTAAAAGTTCAACAGCCCATTGAAGTTTCTATTACTAAACAAATTTCAAAGGAGCGTTGAATATTCATCTTTTTGTATGATGATTTTCTGGTGCACCACTTTCCTGATATTTCTGTAAATATTTAGGAGGAAAGTGCTTCTTAGTGATACTGTGGGGTTTATATCAGATTTGCCAGTGCAGGTAAGTGGAATAGCGCTTGAAAATTTGTGAATGCACTGTTTATATTCCTTTTCATCCTTATCTGCACTCACTTACCTCTGCAGCTCGTGGAAGCATTTCACTCGACACTGGAAGAAGTGGTGGAAGCTGATCTCCTAGTGGTATAAAATTATCTATTTTCCACCACCCTCTCAAGCATATTGTATAGGAGTTGCTTGGGAGTTTTTTTCCATGACATGATTTTTATGATATTGGAATAATGAAATCCTGCTTGATTAGAGCTTGAAACAAGTCTAGATTTTACTGAGGTGACTGAAATTCCTAACAAAGATGTTTGTGTCAGAGATTATATTTAATGATTTTATGTAACCTTCACGTTTGTAAATTTTACTCTACAAGTTTTATCTTATGGATAAGAAATCATGTAACAAGCGAATTTTATGATATTGTGATGGTCTCATGTCATTTGACCTGTTTTCTCATGTGCTTTTATTGTTCAGTTGGTATTAGGCATAACCGGATGAACTTTCCATGTAATTGATGTCTAACGCTTGTATCTTTATCAAACTATTTATCTTGAAAAATGTGGGTACACCTAATGGGTTTCTCTACGACCTATATAGCACGTAATTGACTGCACCGCTCCCAATCTTGATGAGCATCGTTCAACGGTATTAGGAGTCCTCAAGCAGATAGGAGTATCAGAAGAAAAGCTCAGGAACATGATTGAAGTATGGAATAAGGTAGAAAAGTCATCCTCCCCATTCAATGACAATTGTTACAGCTATAATTTAAGATACTAACATTTCTAATGTGTTTTGATATTCCGATTCTCAAAGATTGACTATCTTGAAGAAATGGGTGCTGATAACTTTGTGGATGACTGGGATGGAGCTGAGATCCCAGGGGAAGGAGGAGGAGGAGGAGGAGAAGAAGGAGAAGAAGAAAGAGAAGACAGGACTACCAATTCTGATGGATTGGAGGAAAATGATGTGGAGTCTGAACCACAATTATCACAAGGGACACCTGAAAATCCAGAGGAGCTGGCTGATGACTCTGATGCCTGGTTACACTCAGGAGACGAGTCCGACTCTCTGTATGAAGAATGGAATAGTTTGAACAACCGAACAACCGGGTCAAGTGAGTCGACTACAGAGAAAGCATCTCATGGTGAAGCTACAGATGGTCCGCATGTCAAAGTATCTGCCATAACAGGAGTTGGCTTGCAAGAAGTGTTGAAGCTGATTGATGATAAGCTGGAGAGAGCAGTGGATCAGAAGAAAATGTCTGAGGCATTGATACAAAGTAATTCGATATTCGATCGAAAGTGGAGGCCTCCTCGCAGCAGGGATAAGGAAAATGAGATAGCAGTCGAAAACTAGCACATGCCAATGCCACCTACAGCTATATGAATGTGTACTCTTACTCCCTTTACTTCACTTCCTCGTTGCTTGTAAACATGCTTTCCTTTTGTAGCCTTATATGATAGGATCTTATGGGTCTCTGCTAATTATTATTATTATTATTTTTTTAATTCTCATTGTCATGTTTGATCAATTTTTTTTTTACCTTGTTTTATTTCGATTCCATTTTGTTTGTCTGAAGTGAGTTTAACAAAATTTGATTAATCTGTACGTTTATGCATGCTAAATTATTAACGTTAGTCTTCATGTTTTACACCTTTTTTTGTATGAGTCAGTAAAACATTTGGGAAAGTGGTAATCCATTGCTAAACCACATCTGAGATTAATGGAGATTTAAGTTACATAATTCTTTTATTTTGGGTTACTATTTTCGTTTTTGCATTCCTGTTTCTACTTTCAATTACTACTCTTGCTTTCGCTTTTGCAGCTTTTTTACTTATTTAACTTTTAAAAAGTAGCACTCTTCTGCACTTGCCCTCATTTTCTGCTCCTACTTTCAAGGCGTTTTGTGTAACTTAGGTGGAGATAGAAAAATAAGATATTACCTCCTCTAAATATTAACTCATCTAGTCTCAACACCTCCATGTCTACTACTAGTACTTAGTGTGAATTTTTAACCATAGGAATTTAGGGGATAGAGATTTTGTGACATAGATAATTACTATTTGTTTTTCTTATATCCTCTATATTAAATGAAATATTACGGTTTATAAGAATTTTTAGTTTGGAATCAATTGTCAATATATAAAAAAAATAAAGATGGCTCGAGGATCTATCTTTTGCTGTTGGTCTTCTATTTTCATAAAAAGATTATCATGTTATATGAAAAGTAATTCCTTAATTAGAAGGGAATTAGACTTTTATAAGTGAATCTTGACTCCGGTCATTTAGTAGACATATCACCTTTCATTAAATCATGGCATATGATATCACATAGGGTGATTGAATGAAGAGGTGGTATGTTTGTCATGATGATAAATTGTTATCCTTAATATTTTTTTATTCATAGAAATATGTTTTTCCCTTTAAGAGGTGTACATCGTCAAATAAAATTCGCTCGGTTTAAACGACATGGATTGTTGCCGACAGGCGACAACATGTGAAAAACGAAGGTGATTCACTATAAATAAAAAGGCCAAAATACCTATTGCTCCCCTGAACTATGGTGACTCGGACAGTTTGCCCCCTGAACTATAAAATGGATCAATTTGAACCCTAAACTTTGATGAGTGGGGCAATTCGAACCCTGAACTATGGTGACTCGGACAGTTTGCCCCCTAAACTATAAAATGGATCAATTCAAACCCTAAACTTTGATGAGTTGGGCAATTCAAACCTTAAACTTTGATAAATCGATCATTTTAGTCCCTTGACTCAGCCTAATTCTTACGTTATCTATCTTTAACAGAGCAGTTGCTGCCACTGCCCTCTCCTCCGCCCAATCTTTGCTTTCCACAACCTTTCTGGCTTCTTCTTCACTTTCCTCTTCTCCTATCTCCGACACTAAAGTAGTATCCTCCACAACTGAAGTAGCCTACTCCCTTCTCTCATTCATTCCTGACGCCGCCTTGATCCAACGCCACCTCTATATTCCTTCTGCCTTCTTGAGTTTCAATTGGATTTCTTGACATTACAGAAACCCAATAGCATATTGATATCAGCGTTCCAATCGGAGACCCAATAGTGGATTAACATCAGCGGAATTGGATATGCCACGATTCTATGCTGCCACTGACAAACAAAGCACGTGAAGAAAAGAATAGGGCCTGGAAGTCGAGCATGTTTTTCGTCTCAATGATTCATCTGATTCGTTCAAATACTCTCCATCCAACAAGTGGCACGATTCATCCATCTCAAAGTGACACGACGCGCTGTCAAAAGAGCGGTGGGGGAGTAGGCTACTTCGGTTGTGGAAGAGGCTGCTTCGGTGTCAGAGATAGGAGAAGAGGAAAGTGAAGAAGAAGCCAGAAAGGTTGTGGAAGGCAGAGATCCGGCGGAGGAGGAGGCAGTGGCGGTAGCTGCTCTATTAAAGATGGATGACGTGAGAATTAGGCTGAGTGAAGGGACTAAAATGACCGATTCATCAAAGTTCAGGGTTTGAATTGATCCACTTTATAGTTCAGGGGGCAAACTGTCCGAGTCACCATAGTTCAGGGTTCGAATTGCCCTACTCATCAAAGTTTAGGGTTTGAATTGATCTATTTTATAGTTCAGGGGGCCAAACTGTCCGAGTCACCATAGTTCAGGGGAGCAATAGGTATTTAGGCCAAATAAAAAAAGCAGGAAAAGGAAAGTAGGTTCCCAGACCTTTTGGTGGAAGTGTAAATAGAAGTATATTTTGGGGGTAACGGTTAACATCACCAAAAAAAATCAACCCCCCAAAAAAAAAAAAAAACAATTATACGAACCGACTACACTAAAAAGAGACTGCGACAAAAATTCTGCCAGTACAAAATTATGGACCAGAGGCTGAGCTGACCTGACGGAATAAGATTTTTGTAGGTATGAGATAAGATAAGATAATTGGTTTGTTTGATCTGCAAATATTATAGTAATAAAAATTAACAGCACTTAGTAAGTATCCTTTTCACGGCCTTCAAAATCAACTGGACGGAGATGGAGTTCCTCTTCTGAACACACAGCGGGCAGATCTAAGATCGCTCCTTTCTTCTTCTCAGCTCTAAAAGGTACCTTCTCTTTCTCGCTCTCTTCCTTTCCTTGCATTCCCTTCCTTTTCATACAATCCTAATCGGCCCTCAGATCTCGATCCAATGTTCTGCCTTTCTTTTCTCCTCCATTTGGGTTTCCTTCTTCGGAAGAAGCAAATTTGAATCGTCCTAAGCATTTTTCTCGCTTCTTTGTTGAAGCAGTGTGGATATTGTTCGGTGATTGCCGAGGAGCAGTTATGTCGAGGAGGCAAGTGGGTTCCACGCGCCGCTTCGCTGACAATGGGGGGTTTCCTTTCGGAAGCTCTTTTCAGTCCAAATCTCGGTCCCCTCCCTTCTTGTCCCTCGGTCTTATTGTCGTGGTGGGTCTCATTTCACTTCCATTCAATATGGATAGGGTTGTAGTTTTTTGTTTGTCTGACCCAACCCTGCCTTTTGTTTGTTGAACTTGCAGGGAGCGCTTCTTCTTATTGGGTACGCTTACAGTGGCTCAGGTATGTATTTTATTTCAAGTGGCCTACAGAATAATGAGAGAATTCTGTTTCTGTTTTTATTTCAAGTTTGATTTACTTTTCTTCTTGTTGCAGTATCCAATTGAGTATTTAGGCTCGCTGTAATACTTCATTTGTACAATTCCTGTTGCTTGGGTGTTTGGGTGAGTGTGTGCAGTTTATTTCATCGTTCTGATACATGTATTCTTTGTTTAATCTTTTTTATGCAGGAAAATTTCATGGTGAAGCAGTCAGTAAGATTGATGGTAAAAATCTTTGAAAAGCTTTATCCCATAAGAGAGGTCATCATTTAAGCTGTTTAAAGTAGGGCATATTGAGAGAACAAAATCGCTTCACTGGAATGGAATTCCTTTTCTTTTTCCCTTCTTCTGTAGAATGTAACATGTTAAGTGATGGCTAAAGCTGATATCCATGTCCTTAGTTTAGAGTATGTTACCTTGTTTGTGAAATCTGAGGCAGTTAATCTTGCATGTTTGTAGGTTATCTTTAAATGTAGCGATGAGAACAACATAGTTACTTGTAACCCTGCTTCAATCTTTCAGACTTGATTAATTATATCGGCTTCCATGTTTCCCAGGGGACTATTCATGCACATCAGAAGTTCAAAGGGCTATACCTGTTTTGAAGAAGGCATATGGTGACACCATGCGCAAAGTTTTGCATGTTGGACCAGATACCTGTTCCGTGGTCTCTAAACTGCTGAAGGAGGAGGAAACTGAAGCATGGGGCATAGAGCCATATGACATAGAGGATGCAGATCCAAGCTGCAAAGGACTTGTGCGCAGAGGCATTGTGCGTGTGGCTGATATAAAGTTTCCTCTTCCGTATAGGCCAAAGTCATTTTCTCTTGTTATCGTGTCAGATGCACTTGATTACCTTTCCCCAAAATACCTAAACAAGACTCTCCCTGATTTCGCAAGGGTTGCTTCAGATGGTCTTGTAATTTTTGCTGGTAATTTCTGGCTACTATGTTTCCTTGTTATACATTAGTTACTTGCATGTATGTTTGTACATCTGCATCTTTGTATTGTCAGCAAGATTTGATAGTATGGGCAAACTTTACACATTTTTTGTCTGCCTTGTTGGCTACCTGATCCTCACTTTATTCCAGTAGAAGGTAATAGCATCAGGTTTTTGTGGCCTAAGTGTTGCTTTTGGTCTCTCCTATTTCCATTGGGCAAAGATATTCATTATGTAATGATTACTAAAGAGTAACTTAAATTCTTTTTAGTAGTGAGAAATTTCAATTTAGATCTTCTGCTACTACCATGTGAAAACAGCATTGTTATTTAAAGCATTGACGGTTACTTTCCTGGAGGGTTCATGTGCACTCGTGACCAAGTCTTCTTCCAGTTCTATATAACTTTATGTCACTAACAAAGTATCTGTTCATTGGAACAAGTTAGTAAAACCACATAGCCCAATTTTTTTGTCATCAAACATGCAACTCTCATAAACGAGCTGTTAAAGCTTATTTGCTGTTATCTATGATATGTTTCAATCTTTTGTACAGGATCCCCTGGCCATCAGAGAGCCAAGGTTGCTGAATTATCCAAATTTGGGAGACCTGTAAGTATCTATCTTCTGCTTCTAAGATTGAGATCTCCAACTAATGGCTGCCAGATTCCTTTCCTGTATTTCTTCTCATCCATAAATCATTGTACTGCCCTTTGGTGAATTATTCTTCATTCAATTAGAAGTTGCTTGCGAACATCTGTTTCATCATATTCTGCTGGTTCGTATGCATGAGGGATCACTGTATAAAACATCTGAGATTGGCCAAAAAAGAAATGGTTTTTGGCTTTATTAAGAGATATTTCCTGACTAGTGTCACACAAGAACTGACCAACAATAAAGTGAGTAACCTGAAAGCAGGTTCTTGTATAATTGACTTGCGTCCTTTTTTCTTTTTCCGAAGGCAAAAATGCGGAGCTCATCATGGTGGGTGCGGTTTTTCATCCAAACGAGCTTAGACGAAAACGAAGCTGTCAATAAGAAGTTCGAGCAGGCTGCATCCAAGAGATCCTACCAACCGTCCTGTCAAGTTTTCCACCTCAAGCCATACAATTGATACAGAGGAATTCATTAGGTCAAGTTTGGATCAATTTTCTGTCTCATGCAACGAAATTGAGAAAAGAATATATGTTTTTAACTCACTGTATATGAGATGTCGGGTTAACCAAATTCGCAGGAAGCGGGGGTTTCTGATATCAGCTTATATCTGAGGTGTTAAACATTATGAAATCTCTCTCTATTTATTAATTTGATTGATGGGAATGTTGCTTTTAATTGTTCCAAATTAATTCAGTTTTGGACATCGTTTCTGTTAAGAATTGTGATCTTCTGTGATAGTGCATTTTGACGGTAACCAATTCTTTTTATCAGGGAAAATTCGAGACTAGAGAATTGCTCATTCTAACAACCAGGTTCTACTTCCAGCGAGTTGTCTTTAACCAAAACTAGAGGTTCAGATTTGTGCACTTCCTTTATCTTCGTCTTCCATTCCAATTGCCTCTTTGAAAAAACTAGAAACAAGAACGTTTCAAGATAGTAATTGTCTTGCTAATTTAAGGTTCTAGAAAGGAATTTTATATGAAAAGGTGGAACTGAATTTTCGTTTCAAATTCAATGATACATGCAGTTTCTCCACAGAGCAGGCCTGTTTGTTGGGCTTGAGGTTTTGTTTTGTCTTTGTCACACAGAGGACTCTGATGAGCCCAAGAATGATAGGGCTCTTCTTATTTTGTAGTCCATAAAACACAATTGTGCCACTACCCAAATCCATTTACGTCTTTATTAGGCCCTTATGCATCGTCTATATATCAATTTTTTTCCCCAGGGGTTGGGTTATGAATAAGATGTTTATTACGTATATAGCTCCAGCACAATTACAAACGTCCATAGAAGTAGATGAGTTTTGAGTCCTGCTGATTATATTACAAAAGCCAGCAGCTGTAATTACTCCTGCACAATCAAACACAACTCAAGACTTGTCTTCGTTCCTTTAAAAGCTGGACAGATTTTTTTTTTTTTGTGCTTGTTCGTATGATTTATAAATGAGCAATGTTCTCGTTTATTCGTATTTGTTTGCTAATAATGAGCAGTATTCAAATGCATATGCCATAGATCATTCGCAAAGTGTATCAATATTGTTCGTGAACAAAAAACAATAAAATAATTGATATATACAAACAAAAGAATTATTCTGCGTACCGAAAAGAAGGCAAAAAAACATCAACCAATTGATGGCAATGAATTAACAGACATTTGGTATATATCATTAACTAAAATACACACCTAATATATAACATAGAAACGAACAAATATAAATGAACAACTGAGCTATTTATGAATATAAATGAACTAAATAACATTTTGTCTTTGTTGAACAAAAAAATTAACCAAATGAACAAAAAATGCATGGTCTAACAAAAAAAAGACAAAAAAAGTATATTTCTGTTCAATCAATAAGCTAAATAAAAAATATATAAATGAAGTTCCACTAAAATTGTTCGTGAAACGGTTCAAAATATTCTATTTATTACTCTCTGTTTCGTATTAATTGACTATTTTATCTGTTTTTGCTGAAATTTGACTTGAATATATTCATATTAATATGTATTAAAAAGTTCTTAGAAATAATGTTTAGAAACTATAATATTTAAATTTTCATTTTCAGATAAAATATTTATATTTTTAAAAAAAATTTTGAAAGAAATAAAATTATAAATTAATTGCTGTGAATAATAAAAAGGTTAGTTTTTGTGAAACAATGAGAATAGTTTTTTTATACTCAAGATCAGATATGCAAGTTTATATCGTTTGAAGAAGGTAGTTTATAATATTTAAGTAGGACAATGTCAACTTATTTGGACTGAAAAAATAACCGAATCAAACCAAATCAGATTAAATGACATTTTATTTATTTATGATAATTAAGTTTTGTTGTGAGAAGGGTAGCTCGGCCCAAACATTAATATGTGGCCCATCAACTAATTGCAGGCCACCGTTTTAAACAATCACTTTCAATCTAGACTGGAGTGGACCATGAACGCGGTTTCACCCTCTGCGCTGCGTATGGCTTGGTTTGTATTTTGGACTGTTTTTCCAAATAATTGTTTGTTCGGCGAGGGGTTGGCTAGCCAGCAGCGATTCGACAGCCTTGCCCAGTAATGTTTAATTTATTCTTCTTCTCTCCTTAAGAGTTCTTTAAAATATTTGAATTTAGCATGCAGATTAGGAAAAAATATTCTTGTTTTACTTTTATTTTTTTATCTTTTCTTTTCATGTAAATAAAAAAAAAGAAAAAAATGTGAATATTAAAAAGATAGTTTGAAAGGTAACAAGTTAAAGTAATTTACTTAATATAAAATTATTGCAAAATTTGGACCCAAAATAGTAAATGTTGTAAAGAATGTTGGAGAATTAAAGAAGTTTTCAAAAAACACATGAAATTATTGTAAAATATTTGGAAAGCATAAATTAGTAGATATTTGGGTTGAAGCGTACATTTATTTGATAAAAAGGATTACTAACCTTGAAAGGAGAAGGGGGTATTGAACATTTAAGAGAATATCCTCTATTTAATTAATATTTTTATGGTTATCAATTATGTAAATGTGATAAATATTATCACATAATTGCTCTTATTATTATTTGCCTATAAATAGGCTCCTTCATTGGAACATTCACATAATGTGGAATGCTTTTTGGGTATTATATATATATAGGGGATTGGTTTTTTTTAACGGCCAAAACAAAGATTTATTGAAGAAAATAAAAAGTGCAGAACTTGGTTATTACAGTATTCTTCTGAAACTGGGGATGTATACATTTTATTTATTAATAATAATTTTTTTTTCTTGCTTTTCCAAAAAAAAAAAAATTCTGAAAATTCATATAATAAATTGAGATACTTTTTTCTCATGGATGTAGGCTTCAAAGCCAAATCACATTCTATATTTGTATTTGACATCAGAAAACTCGTATAGGTGTTGCTATGTACATCTATTAGAATTTGACAGACTTGACTGCTGCTAGGTTCGGGACGCCACCTGGTAGACATGGAGAGAAGATACGAAAGGGATTGGCTCCAGCCTTAGAATTGGTCTCTCTAATAAACAAACCACTTTAAAATTAAGGGCAATTGTCAAACCCAGATGATCAACACAACACAAACAAGTCTTCGATCGGATGTGTTCCTGCGACTTCCAAGAGTCAATTCTCATCATTGACTTCCTCATATCGGGGCATTCATTTCAGTGGGGAGATTTCCCAAGAAGATAAATTTTAATTTATTAAGAAATTAAAAGCTAATCTGAGCTAGCAATAATGGAGTGACTATATATATAGACAAACAAATCGAGAAAAATGTGACAAACACAGCAAAAAAAGCACCTGCAAATTGCGTAAGAATTCCTTGTTAGAAATTGTTTGTTGTCCAGGGAAAATTCTTCGATGAAATTAAATTGCGTAAGAATTTGGTTGAAAATGACGCAAAAATATCATGGACAAAAAAAGATGCAGCTAGCTATTTGCGTAAGTGATTGGTCATGTCCGGAAGCATCACATCAGGTTAGGTTAAATCCTGGGAAAAATATGTTATAAGTGTCGCCTGGATAACAAGGCGTCGGCTGTACTAGTGCTTCTAAACAAACTTGATAGAACCAAGTGAGACTATATATATATATATATATATTGTGTGTGTTTAAATTTGACGTTTCGATCCAATCGATTCCCAGATTATATCCATAGATTGACGACGACTCCTGTGGTGCTAATCATATTCTTCTTTTTGCTTGCTTTAATTTGTCATTATAGGAAGATTAAACGAGAACAAATTGTGAAGCTGTAACGCACAAGAGTCGATTCCAACAAATTGTTTCCACGACTTCCATCCCAAGTCAATTTTATATCCAACATTCTTACACGGGACCGAAAGTAAGACAAATTTCAACACAATAACTTATGGAGTTAGGCAACTGTGTGTTCTTCTTCCATTCCGTCGTTTTCTTTTAGATGTTTACTTAAGATCATAATTTATACTTTGTAGAAGAATATCTACCAATATGTCAAAGTATGGATCAAGTATATATGTTTTAATTACAATATCATGACGAAGTATATATGTTTAACAACTAATACTCACGCTTTAATATAGTGGGATATTTGTATATAAATTATATAACACTCATGTCATGGTGATGATTTAAACCCAAGAGCCAAAGCCAATCAAGGCCCGCTCTAAGGCTCTAACTATGGAGCCTCAACATGAGCAACCAAATTATGTGAGTATATGTAATTAACAACTCCCAAGACTTAATTAAAACTCCATTTTCTCCGTCTGCTTGGGAACATAAACTTAAATCACCGCTAATTCCTATCAAATGATCATGAAATTAACCCTAAAATGATAAATTGGCAAGTTCATATATATATAGCTTAATTAAATTTAAGAACTACGTACGTTTGAACGCTATCTCTAATTTATATCATGCAAATATTGTGTGTGTGTGTGTATATATATATATATGTACAGCAAATAAATTAAATCATTACATATGCTTGTTTAATTACATACATGTTAGTAGGACACATATATAAATAAGTTGATGAGATTCAGAATAATTTAAAGTAGGTGCTAGAGAAAAACAATTAGTAGGTGCATGTAGTTGTCGTTGACGTGGGTGAGCAGGGCCGTGAAGATGGTCATGGAAAAGTATGAGGGAGTCCGGCAGCTCCGCGCGCGATAGATACTCTTATTAAAGTCTCTTAGCTATATGATGTGTCGATCGAGCAAGGCAAATCTACAATATTTCACTAAGAAAATTTATTACTAGGTGTGGCAACGTCGGGTTTTCTGGAGTCGCCACCAATCAGTTTTTTTCTTAGGTCGATTGGTCACCTTAAAATTGGTCTGCGAGAGTTCGGGGATCGGGAGTACGGTTACGCTAAAACAATATTGTTATAGCGCCCAAAATTGGCACCTTAATTGATTTTAATTTTGTTTTACTTTGCTTTTAAATAATTTTCAGTTAATTTAGAGATTTTAACTGAATTAGTCGAAATGTGGATTTTTAAGTTAATTTGTATAAAATTTTATACTTCCGAACCATGGACTCTGCCGAGTCATTTGGACACGGAAGATTTTGATTCCGAACCATGGACTCTGCCGAGTCATTTGGACACGGAATTTGGTGAAATTTTAAACAATTTTATCCATATTGTAAAAATATGGATTTTTTAATCTTTTTATTTAATTTATTTATTTTAAAAAGTTTGATATTTTCCAAACCGTAGATCCTGCCGGATCATCCGGATATGGAAATTAAATTTAATTTATTGTTAGTTATATAATTATTACTTTTATGGAATTAATTATTAGTTTAATTACTAATTCGTAATTCTTTTTGTTATAGAATTTTTAGATAAAAAAATTTTATTTTTTATTTTCTTTCTTTTCTTTTCTCTCTTTTCTTTCTTATATTTTTCTTTTCTTTTTGATTTAATCTTTCCTTTCTTTTCTTTCTTTTCTTTCTTTTCTTTTTCTTATCTTTCTTATCTTTTTCTTATCTTTCTTTTCTTTTCTTTTTCTTGTCTTTCTTATCTTTTTCTTATCTTGTTTTAGTTTTCTTTTTGTTTTCTTGTTTAATGAAAAATATTTATTATTTTAGTGGATTTAAAAGTTATATTTTAAATAAATCAGTAAAATATAAAGTCTTAATTTTCATGTATTTTTTTTAAACAGGTTTTATTTTTATTTTTTTATTATTTTTACTGGATAAAAATAACTATTAAAATTAATTTTAACCTTTTGTTATCTTTAAAGAATTAAAAACATGTATGTAAAAATAAAAATAATTGGCTTTTTTAAAAATGATTTTTATTAGCCTTAATAATTAATTACAAAATAATCTTCTTTTAATTTTCATTTATTTATTAATTAGTAAAGGGTAAAGGTGAATTAAATAAAAAAAATTATATAAAGAAAAAAAAATTAATAATAATAAAGTGGGGCTTTTTGGCCATCCACTTTAAAAATAATAATAAATGTTAGCAAAGTTAATTAAATTAATTGTTAAACAACAATAATAAAAATTTAGTCAAGTTAATTAAATTAATTAATTAACAACAATAACAAAAAGTTAGCCAAGTTAATTAAATTAATTAATTAACAACAATAATAAAAAGTTAGCCAAGTTAATTAAATTAATTAATTAACAACAATAATAAAAAGTTAGCCAAATTAATTAAATTAATTAACAACAATAAATAAAAAGTTAGCCAAATTAATTAAATTAATTAACAACAATAAATAAAAGTTAATTAATTGTTAACAACAATTATAAAAGTTAGTAATAATGCAAAAATTAAAAGGTTAGTAACAATAATAGTATTAAAAGTTAGTTGTTAGTAAGTTAATAACAACAATAAAAAAAGGGGTTAGTAATAAACAAATAATAAACAAACAAGTAAAAATTAAAAGGGTTAGTAATTAATTCTGCAAGAATAAAATACAAAGTTAGTGACCAAAGTGAAAGAAATTGAAAAGATGAAGGATTAAATGAGAGTTGTACCCTTGATTTTAAATTCTGAATTCTGAGAAATGGAAACAGAGGGCGCGCGAGGGGGGGAGAAGATGGCTTAATCGTCAAAATGAAAAGTTTTGAGATTTTCTGAGGAAAGGAAGGAGAGCTAGGGACTAAGGCTGTAATTTTTTATATTTTAAAAACGGAGCTCTAAGCTTTTCTTTCTATTTTTATCTGTGTTCAGCACAAAATTTGGGGGGCTATTTATAGAGGAAGTTTGGCTGAACTGTTGATGGATAAATTAATAAAAAATTTCAAACTTATCTTTTAAATTGGTAAAATGACAATTTTAGTCCTTTACGTCTCTCAGCCTCAGGATAAGTTCCTGAAGCTTCTGATTTTGACAATTTTGTCATTTTCTGTCAATTTGAGCCAAAAACGTCGGCAGGCTCAAAATTTTATGTGACAAACTACCAAATGCTCCTGGAACTTTTAGAATTTGTCAATTTTTTCCGAAACTTCTCAATTTTGTCATTTTTACCTCAAACTTTTAATTTTTTGTCATTTTTTTCATGAAATTTTATTTTATTTCAAACATACACATATTCACACATATATCATTTTAAATCAAATTTTCACAAAACAAAAATATATTTTAAACTAATTAAATTTTTTTTAATAATAATAGTAATATATTTTTTTTAAATTAATTTTTTTTAATAAAATTTTTTTCAAAATTTTAAAACACCCGGACGAAATTGGGTGTCAACAGCTGCCCCCCTTTGCATGCTTCATGGGACATGATGTATGCAAAGTCGTTACCAAATTTCGTCCGGCTTAGGTAGGCATTGAGAATGTTCTCGCCGCCCAAACAGTAAGGTTTAAGGAAAGGTCCTTAAAACCTCTAACGATAGGAAAGCTCCTATTGTTGTAAGATGGACTGATTGATTGATTATTTGTTTGAGGTTAAGGAAAGGTCCTTAGAACCTCTAACGATAGGAAAGCTCCTATCGTTGTAAGATGGACTGATGGATTGATTGTTTGTTTTAGGTTAAGGAAATGTCCTTAGAACCTCTAACGATAGGAAAGCTCCTATCGTTGTAAGATGGATTGATTGATTGATTATTTGTTTTCGAGGCAAAGGTTCCATCCTTAAAACCTCGGATTGATTGATTGATCTCGAGGCAAAGGTTCCATCCTTAAAACCCCGGATTGATTGATTGATATCGAGGCAAAGGTTCCATCCTTAAAACCTCGAATTGATTGATTGATGTCGAGGCAAAGGTTCCATCCTTAAAACCTCGGATTGATAATTGATCTCGAGGCAAAGGTTCCATCCTTAAAACCCCGGATTGATTGATTGATCTCGAGGCAAAGGTTCTATCCTTAAAACCTCGGATTGATTGATTGATCTCGAGGCAAAGGTTCCATCCTTAAAACCCCGGATTGATTGATTGATGTCGAGGCAAAGGTTCCATCCTTAAAACCTCGAATTGATTGATTGATGTCGAGGTAAAGGTTCCATCCTTAAAGCCTCGAATTGATTGATTGATCTCGAGGCAAAGGTTCCATCCTTAAAACCCCGGATTGATTGATTGATATCGAGGCAAAGGTTCCATCCTTAAAACCTCGAATTGATTGATTGATGTCGAGGCAAAGGTTCCATCCTTAAAACCTCGGATTGATAATTGATCTCGAGGCAAAGGTTCCATCCTTAAAACCCCGGATTGATTGATTGATCTCGAGGCAAAGGTTCTATCCTTAAAACCTCGGATTGATTGATTGATCTCGAGGCAAAGGTTCCATCCTTAAAACCCCGGATTGATTGATTGATGTCGAGGCAAAGGTTCCATCCTTAAAACCTCGAATTGATTGATTGATGTCGAGGTAAAGGTTCCATCCTTAAAGCCTCGAATTGATTGATTGTTTTCGAGGCAAAGGTTCCATCCTTAAAACCTTGATGATGAAAATTGATTATTTTCGAGGCAAAGGTTCCATCCTTAAAACCCCGATGATGAAAATTGATTGTTTTCGAGGCAAAGGTTCCATCCTTAAAACCCCGAATTGATGAAAATTGATTGTTTTCGAGGCAAAGGTTCCATCCTTAAAACCCCGATGATGAAAATTGATTCTTTTCAAGGCAAAGGTTCCATCCTTAAAACCCCGATGATGAAAATTGATTATTTTCGAGGCAAAGGTTCCATCCTTACAACCCCGATGAAAATTGATTGTTTTCGAGTCAAAGGTTCCATCCTTAAAACCCCGATGATGAAAATTGATTATTTTCGAGGCAAAGGTTCCATCCTTAAAACCCCGATGATGAAAATTGATTGTTTTCGAGGCAAAGGTTCCATCCTTAAAACCCCGAATTGATGAAAATTGATTGTTTTCGAGGCAAAGGTTCCATCCTTAAAACCCCGATGATGAAAATTGATTCTTTTCAAGGCAAAGGTTCCATCCTTAAAACCCCGATGATGAAAATTGATTATTTTCGAGGCAAAGGTTCCATCCTTACAATCCCGATGATGAAAATTGATTATTTTCGAGGCAAAGGTTCCATCCTTAAAACCCCGATGATGAAAATTGATTGTTTTCGAGGCAAAGGTTCCATCCTTAAAACCCCGATGATGAAAATTGATTCTTTTCAAGGCAAAGGTTCCATCCTTAAAACCCTGATGATGAAAATTGATTATTTTCGAGGCAAAGGTTCCATCCTTACAACCCCGATGATGAAAATTGATTGTTTTCGAGGCAAAGGTTCCATCCTTAAAACCCCGAATTGATGAAAATTGATTGTTTTCGAAGCAAAGGTTCCATCCTTAAAACCCCAATGATGAAAATTGATTCTTTTCAAGGCAAAGGTTCCATCCTTAAAACTCTGATGATGAAAATTGATTATTTTCGAGGCAAAGGTTCCATCCTTACAACCCTGATGAAAATTGATTGTTTTCGAGGCAAAGGTTCCATCCTTAAAACCCCGATGATGAAAATTGATTGTTTTCGAGGCAAAGGTTCCATCCTTAAAACCCCGATGATGAAAATTGATTGTTTTCGAGGCAAAGGTTCCATCCTTAAAACCCCGATGATGAAAATTGATTCTTTTCAAGGCAAAGGTTCCATCCTTAAAACCCTGATGATGAAAATTGATTATTTTCGAGGCAAAGGTTCCATCCTTACAACCCCGATGATGAAAATTGATTGTTTTCGAGGCAAAGGTTCCATCCTTAAAACCCCGATGATGAAAATTGATTCTTTTCAAGGCAAAGGTTCCATCCTTAAAACCCTGATGATGAAAATTGATTATTTTCGAGGCAAAGGTTCCATCCTTACAACCCCGATGATGAAAATTGATTGTTTTCGAGGCAAAGGTTCCATCCTTAAAACCCCGAATTGATGAAAATTGATTGTTTTCGAAGCAAAGGTTCCATCCTTAAAACCCCGATGATGAAAATTGATTCTTTTCAAGGCAAAGGTTCCATCCTTAAAACCCTGATGATGAAAATTGATTATTTTCGAGGCAAAGGTTCCATCCTTACAACCCTGATGAAAATTGATTGTTTTCGAGGCAAAGGTTCCATCCTTAAAACCCCGATGATGAAAATTGATTGTTTTCGAGGCAAAGGTTCCATCCTTAAAACCTCGATGATGAAAATTGATTGTTTTCGAGGCAAAGGTTCCATCCTTAAAACCCCGATGATGAAAATTGATTATTTTCGAGGCAAAGGTTCCATCCTTAAAACCCCGATGATGAAAATTGATTGTTTTCGAGGCAAAGGTTCCATCCTTAAAACCCCGATGATGAAAATTGATTATTTTCGAGGCAAAGGTTCCATCCTTAAAACCCCGATGATGAAAATTGATTTTGAGGCTAAGGAGCTTTCCTTAGGACCTCGAGCGAAATTTATATAAAAGCAATTGAAATTGGAATAATTTTCTTCGAAAGTGTGAATTTTCATAATTGGCGAGCGCAAAGAATTAGGCTTCGATAAAACGAGTGAATCTTGATGATGACAATAACACTGACAAATTATGTAAATGGAGTGGATGTTTGGAATCAATATTCAAGGTTCATCTAATATTTTCTTCAGTAAATATAGATTCCCTTGTGAGATATGTCATCCGAATAAGGTTAAAGCTTAACTACCCCAAAATGTTATGCCTAGTAGACCTAATAGGATGCGTCTCAAGAGTAATAAAAATTACTCTTTACTCAGTCATTCCAACCTAAAGGCATTGTCGCATGGTTTTAATATCAGCATGGACGAAACTATCTTATAAAAAGAAATTTCCTGAAAAGAAAAACTGAAACGCGAAAGAAAATGCTGATAATAAAACTAAAGGACAAGAAAAACGGATCAGATCGCTTCTTTCTTCCACAATACTTCAACAGGGTGAGTAGAGGACCATTATGGGAGTGAACTGGTCGGGAAAGACTGTCGTGTCCAGTCTATCTGAATCATTGCTGGATCTGGTTCAGGAACAAAAGCTTGTATTTTATCTAGCAATTCTTCAGCAGTTGTTGCGGATATTATGATTCGCCGTGCCACTCTTGATATGAAATTCTTCTGCATAGCATAATCCATAAAAGCTATCAGACCTGTAAAGAAATTGTTAACATTCAAAAGCCCAATGGGTTTCTTATGCAAATTAAGTTGGGCCATGGAAGCAATTTGAAAGACTTCTCCCAATGTGCCAAAACCACCTGGTAGAGCGATAAAAGCATCAGCATTTAAAAGCATTTGTAACACACGCTCTTGCAAATTTTTAACCACTAATTCTTCTCCAATCGTGCCCCCAGAAATAAATTTCAGAGGTCCAGGGATAATACCCAGAACTTGACTTCCTCCTAGAGATGCTGCTGATGCTACACCTCCCATTAATCCGACACTACCTCCTCCATAAACTAAATGTATTTTTCGCTCAGCTAATACTCTACCCAAATGGTTGGCTGCCTTTAAATACTCTTTATCTTTTCCAGGAAAAGCCCCAGAAAATACACAAATACTTCGGGATTTACGAGTTGGGGTTTTCTCCATTCCTATCCTTACCCTTGTGAGAAAAGAGGATATATTTATAGAGATGAAGAGATAAGGCAATAATTTTATTTTCAAGAATGGATACATTATTGCCAGCTATTCACAGTAGTCACGAGTATGACTCTGGTCAGGTATAGGTACACTATCGTTAAAAGAGGAGGAAAATTTTCAAAATAGCTGCTAGCATGTACAGTAGTCACTACTGTAGCTTACGTCAGGAGTAGGTACATGATTGTTGGAAGAGAAGGAAAATTTTAAAAAGTGGCAGCTATATACAGTAATCATAACTATATCTCATGTCAGGAGTGGGTACATTATTGCCAAAGGAGAAGGAAAATTTCAAAAGCGACAGCTAGCATGTACAGTATCGTGACTATGGCTCATGTCAGGAGTGGATACATTATCGCCGAAAGGGGAGGAAAATTTCAAAAGCGACAGCTAGCACGTACAGTAATTGTGACTTTGGTTCATGTCAGGAGTGGATACATTATTACCAAAAAGGGAGGAAAATTTCAAAAGCAACAACTAGCACGTACAGTAATCGTGACTTTGGTTCACGTCAGGAGTGGATACATTATTACCAAAAGGGGAGGAAAATTTCAAAAGCGACAGCTAGCACGTACAATAATCGTGACTTTGATCCTCGTCTTCCACTGGCTTTGCGTCCAGTAATGGCTTCAATGCTTTCTATGAATCGGTGATTTGCATCTCATCTAGCTTTCTCACAAACTGGCAAACAGGGTCGTTTAGGGTCAGATTCCCAAGACTGTAACGATCTCGTTCTTTTTGGAAAATTATCCATAATCCAACAACCTCAAATTGCACTATTCCGCAAGAATGCGCTTCAAGAACCTCTCGAATATCTTCTAGAGATTCCTTACGCAAGCCATTCTTAATGAATCTTATTCTATCATTACGATTTCTGGTGATCACTCCTGGAGAACGACATTTATTGCCGCAAATCCACCATCCACAATTATGACAAACGCCTAGCCTCTTTGCTCTTCTTTTTTTGGCATAAGCGTTTTTACCAAAGCCGGGCATACGGGGAAAGAACGCTTCTGGAACTTCACCAGCTGAACGAACCTTAGCTTCGATTAGCCACCGCACATTATCAGGAATGCCTTTGTGCATAAATACTCTGAATCGTTCACATCTAGCTTGATAAATCTTTTTAAGAACATTTATTGGGAAGGAAGGAAAATACTTTCGTAGGGCGGAAAGAGAAGACTCCATTGATGAAGGAGGTATTTAAGAGAAGAAAGAAATTAGTGATTGTAGGAAATGGAAATAACTAACACATATTTATAGTGATGAAAGGGATAATGTGTTAATTACACTTGCAGAAGCAAGTTCATTATTGTCAAAAGAAAAGACAAATGATAGCTTATATGTACAGCAATCATGACTGTGGCTCTCATCCTCCACTGATTTATGTTCAGTAACGGCTTTAACGGCTTCTATGAGTCGAGGATTTGCTTCCCATCCAGTTTTCTTACAAGCTGGCAAACAGGGTTATTTACAGTCAGATTCCCGGGACTGTAACGGTTTCGTTCTTCATGAAAAATACTCCATAAACCAAGAATTTCACGTTGCACAGATCCACAAGAATGCGTCTCAAGAGTCAATTGGATATCATCCAATGAGTCCTTACTCAAGCCATTCTTGATGAAACGTATTTTATCTTCTCGATTATTGGAGATCATTCCTAAAGAATGACACCTAGTCTTACAAGTCCACCTACCACATTTATGGCAGACTTGTAATCTTTTCGCTCTTCTTTTTCTAGCATAAGAACTTTTGCCAACACCAGGCATGTAAGACACAAATGTCTCTGGGATTTCACCTGCCAGACGAACCTTGGCTTCGATTAACCACCGTACATCTTCAGGTATTCCGTTATGCATCAGAGCTCTTAATCGTTCACAGCGAACTCGGTAGATCTTTTTGAGGATGTTCATTGGGAGAGAAGGAAAATATTTTCATAAGACAGAAAGAGTAGGATCCATTTTCTAGAGGGAAGTAAAAGAAAGAAGAGAGGAAAGAATCAGTTATTATGGGCAACTGAGAGAACCGACTTGAGAGTCACGGAGTACCGTATTCGCCGTTTAACCGGAAAAGTGGATCCTACTTCATTTTGATGTGATAGATATTTTTTTATCTTAGATATTCCATCGAGCTGACGTCGATCCAGTCCTCGATTATTGAATCCATTGTCCGCTTTTGACAAATTTTCAACGACAATATTTCTTGATGTCTGTCTTATCTTTGACCACAGCTATCTCTTATCTTGGATGCTGCTAAGCTGGCATCAATCCTGTCCTTCCAGGTGTAGCCTCGATTATTGAATCAATTGCCAGGCTTTTGACAATATTGTCTACTTTATCCTTTTTGATATGTGTCTTATCCTCGGCTATAGCTATCTCTTATCTTGGATACTACTAGCTGACGTCAATCCTGTCCTTCCAGGTGTAGTCTCGATTATTGAATCGATTGCCAGGCTTTTGACATATTGTCTACCTTATCCTTGAATTCCTGATGCGGGTTGGTCCCGCATATTAGCTGTGTATCCAGTGATAGATTAGTAAGAGCTGATGACATTGAGATCTCAGCTTATATTGCTGTAACTGTGCTGTGAATGTGATTCCCGTTTGGTCCTTGTTATGTAAAGGCTATGTATGCATGATATGAAATGCATGAATGCAGAGCATGTGTAACTAATGGCTTTTTTTTGTATGGATCTAGTTCTTTATGTCTTTGCTTTACTGGATCCTCTTTGTGATGGCCTTCTTGGACTATCATTGAATCTCTTTATGTTTCCCCGCTCTTGTCCATTGCCTCAAAAGCCCAACTCTTTTCAAAGTCCGCTTTCTTTGACTTGTTCTTGAATTTTGGCCTCAATTTCTTTAATGTTCGCTCGCCTCATACTTTATATCTCTTCAAATACTCATCCCTTGTCATGGATTTCATACTATCAAAGGCTTAACTTTCAATGTTTCATTGTCCCTTTTCTTGTGGTCGTGTCGACACTTGTTTACCCCCATGTTACAGTCCGAATGATTGCTCTTCCTTAGACTCAGGTTCTGATCCATAAGACTTGCCCCCTTGTCTATTGAGCTTCTTTGTTGGCCGTACTCTTTTTAAGCTTCGTAGAGACTACTTTGCCCCCCTGAATACGGTGTTTATGTAGATAAAAGGTATCACCTCGCCTTTAACAGAAGGTCGAGCATTTCTAGACTTTTGTGATGGCACTTGATCGTAAATTTCTCTTACAAGAACCACATCTTCTTAAAGAAAGTCTCAAGCTATCTCCTCACTTTTAAATCTACACACATTAATGAATAATGGTTTGGCCTTAAAAAAAAACTTTCATCAATTTGCAAAGCTTGACAAAGTAATTTACGGTCTTTGTTTTTAATTAAAATATCCTGCCATTCTTCCCTTTCCAACTCGAAGACATAAACTGTGCAAGGCAATAAGGTAGAAACATGATTCACAAGGATAGCCTTTTAGCTGAATGAGGATGATATCGAGAGGTAACTGTTAGGCGTGAGGAAAATTAAGTTTGAATATTTTTTTTGTTTTGTTGCAGTCTTTTAGCTGAATGAGAATGATATTAAGAGGTAAATATTAGGTCTAAGTAAAGTTAAGTTTGAGTGGTGTGAAAGAAGGGTCTTTTAATACTACTCGTGAGCAGTATTAAACAAGGTAGAAACATGATTCACAATGATAGTCTTTAAACTGAATGAGGATGATAAGTCTGAGGAAAGTTAAGTTTAAGTGGTTTGAAAGAAGGGTCTTTTAATACTACTCGTGAGCAAATTTGATTATGATGAAAAACTCAATAGTGATGACCTCAAACTTGCCACTCTTTCCAGAAAGTTAAACCTCATATGTTGCCCCCCAACTATCGTAATCTTTATGTACGCTTGGTTTGAGGGTTGCTTTTGTCTTCTAGACCGCCTTTGCAGGTTTTTAGTTTAGAATCCATAGCTCACTTGTTTTCTTTTTTTTCTTTTGCTCTAGTTTGAGCCCTTTTTCCTCTTTTTTTTTTTTGTTTTTTTTTTGTTTCCCCCTTTTTTTTTTTTTTGTGAGCTATGGTGATGACATACTTGATAACTCTCTTGAAGTGAGATGACTCAAGTGGCCTTGCTTGCTCGTGCTTGTTCTCAGTTCTTTTTGGTTTTGAATTTTCCCTTGTTGGCTTTTTGATGGAAGGGATGAACTTTTTCCTTTTCGGAGTTTTTTTTTTTTGTTACAGAGAACCGAGATCATAGCCTTCTTGAAATGAGATGATTCAAGTGGCCTTAGTTGCTTGTGTTTGCTCTCAGTCTCTTTTTTTTTGTTTTGGATTTTCCCTTTAATGGCTTTTGATGGGAGGGATAAACTTCTTTCCTTTGTTGGAATTTGTGTTGCGGAAAACTGATAATCTTTTTTTTTTGTATTGAGCATTTGTGAGAATTGGGAGGCCACTGAGGTCATTTAATATGAGAGCTACCTTGTTTGGAAGCTAACCCCAGACTTCTTGCAAGGATGTTGATAACCACTATGAATTCTTTTTTTTTTAGAGTTGGGGTGCAACATATGAAATCCTTCTTACTAGATTTGACAACACTTTCAAGATCGCCACTATTAAATCTCCCTTAACTTTTTATTTTCACCCACGAGTAATATCATTTAGAAAGCAAAGTATGATAGCAATAATGGATAGTATAATGGAAAGGAGTGAGAGATGGATGTAAAAATGGAATTTTTGGTAAGAAGTGGTAGAATGTGTAGGTGTAATAATTGAATTTTTGGTAAAAATTGGTAGAATGTGTAGATGTAATAATGGAATTAAAAAAGGTGGTAGAATGCACACATAACATCTTTTTGTTGGAGAACAAAAAGAATTACCGGTTGTCAAAAAGTAAAGTGTGATGGCTATAATGGATAGTATAATGGCAAAGAGTGTAAAAATGGAAAGTAGTAGAATGCACGCATTACATCTTTTTGTTGTACCAGAAAAAGAATAGCAGGTGTCCATTTAACAAAGACTACACCCCAGATTCTGGACTAAATCTAGGAGATTTTTACTATTAAATTACTTTTGCAAGCTTTCAAAGATACAAGTTTATTCAAAGGATTCCCTGTCATTCAAAAGTGTGTGCGGACTGTTAGGTTAGATCTGACTTGGAGCCCTTCCAAAATTAATGTAATTCCAGCTCAAAATCTTCACTTTCAATTACCAATCACATCGGGCCTAGCAACTTGGACTCGACCAACTGTTGGACCTTGAATTTCAATATGACAAAATTTTCAGTTACATTTGGGATTTGGGTCACACCAACTTGGAAGAGAAGGTCACTTGGTCTTTACTACTATTGATATAGATGATAGCAGAATGCCTTCTTCAGCAAAGACTGTGATTAACTTTCCTTCAAAAATGAATTTCATTTTTTGGTGTAATGAGGAGGGAATTGCTCCGGCCATATTTTCTATCTTGGACTTTATATCTATGAGACGTCCTTCGGTTTGTTCTGTCATTAGTCTTGTTTGGAGCCGAGTTGGATATCGGTGTTGAGGTCCAATTTTACCTTTTTAAAGTGAGATTCATTTTATTAGATTTTACATGTATATGATTGATGCAATGGATGCATGCAATACATAATGAGATTATGTTTTTTATCAAAATTTATATGCACGTGATTGATGTAATGGAATACATGCAATGAGATTATTTTTATCAGATTTTATATGCATGTGATTGATGTAATGGATGCATGCGATGAGTGAGTTTGCTTATCCATTATCGTGGAACTTCAAAACTTTTAGTTGTCATTATAAAGACCAAAAAGTTAGCATAATTGGATGCGTGGTTTTGATGCATGAAGAATAATTGCACAAGAAAGATAAGGTTATTAATAAGTTAAATAGCAATTAACAACTCATGAAGTATTATGGATAAACAAGTTAAAACCATACGAAGAAAAGTGTAGAGTAACAACACAGCATAACAAGGATATGCTTATGGCGTTGGTAAAATGGTAGAAATTCTATGGTCAGTTCTATGGTTAAGTGGGGAGTTCTATATGCATAAGGTGGCTTATCAAAAAGGCAAGCGATAGTTCCCGAATCCCGTCACTAAATTATAGTGACAGCCCGATTCCTTACCCTCTAGGGTTTATGTAAGGAATGGATTAATTCGAGTCGTAGCTTTTCGTGGGCCCATGCAGAGACTAACCGTCTCAGAAGGCAATACACTACTTTGCTACTTTGAAACCGGTGAAGGCTTGGAGACCATGGCCTCACAAGGACAACAACACCAATTCCGCTTAGAAAGAATTGTGTTCGATTTGAGGAAGCTCGGGTATAGAGCTTCATTTTGTGAATGCATTATGCATGTTTAGAATAAGTAAATATAACATATAAATCCACATAAAAATAAACAAAACAGAACAAATAAATCAACTTTTAGGCTTGACTCACTAACCAGGGTCCCCAGTGGAGTCGCCATAGCTGTGGCAACGTCGGGTTTTCTGGAGTCGCCACCAATCTGTTTCACCTAGGTCGATTGGTCACCTTAAAATTGGTCTGCGAGAGTTCGGGGATCGGGAGTACGGTTACGCTAAAACAATATTGTTATAGCGCCCAAAATTGGCACCTTAATTGATTTTAATTTTGTTTTACTTTGCTTTTAAATAATTTTCAGTTAATTTAGAGATTTTAACTGAATTAGTCGAAATGTGGATTTTTAAGTTAATTTGTATAAAATTTTATACTTCCGAACCATGGACTCTGCCGAGTCATTTGGACACGGAAGATTTTGATTCCGAACCATGGACTCTGCCGAGTCATTTGGACACGGAATTTGGTGAAATTTTAAACAATTTTATCCATATTGTAAAAATATGGATTTTTTAATCTTTTTATTTAATTTATTTATTTTAAAAAGTTTGATATTTTCCAAACCGTAGATCCTGCCGGATCATCCGGATATGGAAATTAAATTTAATTTATTGTTAGTTATATAATTATTACTTTTATGGAATTAATTATTAGTTTAATTACTAATTCGTAATTCTTTTTGTTATAGAATTTTTAGATAAAAAAATTTTATTTTTTATTTTCTTTCTTTTCTTTTCTCTCTTTTCTTTCTTATATTTTTCTTTTCTTTTTGATTTAATCTTTCCTTTCTTTTCTTTCTTTTCTTTCTTTTCTTTTTCTTATCTTTCTTATCTTTTTCTTATCTTTCTTTTCTTTTCTTTTTCTTGTCTTTCTTATCTTTTTCTTATCTTGTTTTAGTTTTCTTTTTGTTTTCTTGTTTAATGAAAAATATTTATTATTTTAGTGGATTTAAAAGTTATATTTTAAATAAATCAGTAAAATATAAAGTCTTAATTTTCATGTATTTTTTTTAAACAGGTTTTATTTTTATTTTTTTATTATTTTTACTGGATAAAAATAACTATTAAAATTAATTTTAACCTTTTGTTATCTTTAAAGAATTAAAAACATGTATGTAAAAATAAAAATAATTGGCTTTTTTAAAAATGATTTTTATTAGCCTTAATAATTAATTACAAAATAATCTTCTTTTAATTTTCATTTATTTATTAATTAGTAAAGGGTAAAGGTGAATTAAATAAAAAAAATTATATAAAGAAAAAAAAATTAATAATAATAAAGTGGGGCTTTTTGGCCATCCACTTTAAAAATAATAATAAATGTTAGCAAAGTTAATTAAATTAATTGTTAAACAACAATAATAAAAATTTAGTCAAGTTAATTAAATTAATTAATTAACAACAATAACAAAAAGTTAGCCAAGTTAATTAAATTAATTAATTAACAACAATAATAAAAAGTTAGCCAAGTTAATTAAATTAATTAATTAACAACAATAATAAAAAGTTAGCCAAATTAATTAAATTAATTAACAACAATAAATAAAAAGTTAGCCAAATTAATTAAATTAATTAACAACAATAAATAAAAGTTAATTAATTGTTAACAACAATTATAAAAGTTAGTAATAATGCAAAAATTAAAAGGTTAGTAACAATAATAGTATTAAAAGTTAGTTGTTAGTAAGTTAATAACAACAATAAAAAAAGGGGTTAGTAATAAACAAATAATAAACAAACAAGTAAAAATTAAAAGGGTTAGTAATTAATTCTGCAAGAATAAAATACAAAGTTAGTGACCAAAGTGAAAGAAATTGAAAAGATGAAGGATTAAATGAGAGTTGTACCCTTGATTTTAAATTCTGAATTCTGAGAAATGGAAACAGAGGGCGCGCGAGGGGGGGAGAAGATGGCTTAATCGTCAAAATGAAAAGTTTTGAGATTTTCTGAGGAAAGGAAGGAGAGCTAGGGACTAAGGCTGTAATTTTTTATATTTTAAAAACGGAGCTCTAAGCTTTTCTTTCTATTTTTATCTGTGTTCAGCACAAAATTTGGGGGGCTATTTATAGAGGAAGTTTGGCTGAACTGTTGATGGATAAATTAATAAAAAATTTCAAACTTATCTTTTAAATTGGTAAAATGACAATTTTAGTCCTTTACGTCTCTCAGCCTCAGGATAAGTTCCTGAAGCTTCTGATTTTGACAATTTTGTCATTTTCTGTCAATTTGAGCCAAAAACGTCGGCAGGCTCAAAATTTTATGTGACAAACTACCAAATGCTCCTGGAACTTTTAGAATTTGTCAATTTTTTCCGAAACTTCTCAATTTTGTCATTTTTACCTCAAACTTTTAATTTTTTGTCATTTTTTTCATGAAATTTTATTTTATTTCAAACATACACATATTCACACATATATCATTTTAAATCAAATTTTCACAAAACAAAAATATATTTTAAACTAATTAAATTTTTTTTAATAATAATAGTAATATATTTTTTTTAAATTAATTTTTTTTAATAAAATTTTTTTCAAAATTTTAAAACACCCGGACGAAATTGGGTGTCAACACTAGGAATCGATCTCTATGTTATGTTTTTGGCATTTTTGCAATAGAGACAGATGGGGAGGGGGCCTACGGTATTGAAGAAGAGGAAGCAAAGGGAGGAGGGAAGTGTCTCCAAGGAAGAGAGATAAGCATGGAGCCATCACGTTGCTTGTCACTATTTTGGACTTTCGAGACTCTCGACTATCGAGTCTCCCTCTCCAAATGCCGGCCGCTCCCCAAACAAGACTATCTTCATTCTCCTTACATGAATAATCGGATAACTAGAATTTGAAATCTAATTCATATTTTAGATTTTTAACATTCCACGTAACTAGTGGTTGAATTATGGTTATGTAGTTTAGGGAGTACGTAGAATCTTATATCCTTTACAGATTGTATGTGCCATGGGCAAAAGAAGTTCTAGCTATCACCTAAACCCAAGGCCACTAACACATCAAGAGCAACCACAATTGTGTCAAGTCCACACTTAACCAGCCAATCCAACAATAAGGCAAGGCACCACCACATGAAACAACATGAGCAAGCTATATGGTAGTCGCCTGCCCATAATTTATTACTAGCAAAGTGTGAGGAAAATACCCTGGTCCGCATGTGTGCATCCAACCAACGAGACTAGGGTCAGCTACATGAGAAATGTTACAAAAAAGTGTAGCGGTTACACCTCGACCACTTAGGAACATTTTCTAACTCCTCGGGACATTTTAGCCATCCATCTTGGCCTACTAAGTGCCAATAAGTGCCCACTAACTTGCTAATTGTCCTGGCACACTCCACACGCGCAGGACAAGCCCAATTGCCTCAAACCAACATAACCATTTGCATGTGTGGGCGACATGCATGCCCTAGCGTGCTCTAATATGCACCCAATCCCAATAAATCCCCCAATGAGCGAGCTCCATAGCTCCAACAAATGAGTTCCACAATGCTCCTTGTCTGAATGCTACATCAATACCTCCAGGCAGCAAGGAATGCTTTGTCTAGAAGCCAATTCATCTTAACTTAAGTTAATTAAATAAAAAATGAGCTATTTTTATTTTTACATTTTTTTGCCTATAACCAATTTTATAATTTGAAAGTCAATATTATATAAATGTAACAATCTATTTGAAAGTAAATTTTCATTATATTATTAAATATTTGTGAATTTTTCTTGGTTTTAGTCATTAAAAAGAAAAAAATTCATAAAAATTTAATAAGTTTATAAAAATTGAATTTTAAATGGATTATTATATCTACGTAATATTACCTTTTAAATGAAATTAATTCCGGAGAAAAAATATATAAAAATAAAAATAAATCATTAAATTAAACTAATTTAATCACGGTAGGCAGTAGGATGAGTATTAAATTGCAAAACAGAAGACTCTTACACCTTCGGCTTTTGGTTTTGGGCTAGGGGGCACGTCAACGAGGATATCACATGCCCCTCTAATATAAAGCGTATAATGTTGGGCCATCTACATTGCAGGAAAAGCGAGTATATGAAGTGCCGCCAAAGAATTTCTCTCATTTTTGTAAATTTTTTGATAAGGAAACAACCATATTAAGTTAATTAAATAGAGGCTGTCGGTTTGGAGTTTTAGTTAGGGTCTTCGGGTTTTTTTATAATTTAGGAACTTTGATGTACTTTATATATTTTATGGGGGGGCTTGAGGATAATTGTTTCAGTAATGTACTGGAATTGAGAGTCGTATTTCTTATTTTCTTAATAATATTTTCCTGTTGCCGTTCGAAAAAAGTTAATTAGAGACTGTAATTCTACTACTGGGGTTTTGTGTTTTTTCATTGCATGTATATACAATGGTTTAGCAAGCTGATTAGTGGCATGAACTGATGAACAGGCTACCAAATTCTTCAGTTGCTTATAGGGGTATTTGGTAAGTTTGTGCTGTGGCTGAGTTTTTTAATCGACTCGTTCATGCTTGCTTGTTTGTTAGTCTTCCAATTCTTTTCTAGATCCTGTTACATGTACTTCTGGAACTTTAGAAATATTTTTAATCCTACCATCATTTAATTTTAACAAAAACATTTCCTCTAAAACATTTAATAAATTAAAGTAAAAGGCTTAATTAAATCACCAATTGGTCCGTCAACTATAAAAAAAAAAAAAAGACCTTTTAACCACTAAACTAGAATATCTTTAGAACAGTTCTTAAACTGTCAAAATCGTGCTCAATTAGCTAGCTCCATGGTAGCCACAAATAGTGTTATCTTTGAGGGTCTTTCAATTCAAAGTTTCACTCAACATTGCCACTTCATGTCAGCAGATGCCAACTAAGTTGGCTGGGTCATGGACATTCTCAGCTTCAGAGCTGGGTTCAAGCCTGCCAATTGTAGTAAGATGCAATTTCTGCCATTTGTGCCTTGACATTCTCTGAATTTCAAGAAATGAACAGATTTTTTCTGAATTTTAAGAAACAGACAGATTTTTTCTAACCTTCACTAAGTATATATGCTCTAATGCCTTGTAGTTATACATACTTTTGAGTATAAAAAGAAACATGGCCACATCATAACTCATCCCAAATTTTATTTGATAACTTCAATTGGATTAATTTAATAATATTGCCATTCAATTATATAGGTTAGAGTATAAAACAATCAGATTTTGCTCCAAATCCCAAGGTGTGCAAGCCCCTGGAAAAGGGATGATTTGGGGCAATCAAATTTATTAAAACTTGAATTAAAAAAAGGATATAGATGATCTACAAATGAGTTTTAAATCAAGCCTAACTTTAATTAAGTTTGTACATTTTTTTTAATAGAGAGAAAATTATTTTGTAAGACTAAGAATTTTAGATAGAATAAAATAGGTAAGATAGATAGTTAAAATTTAGAGTATTGTCTATGCATAGAGCTCAGCTGGTAAACATAAGAGACACCCATAGAGCTACTGAGTAGTAGGCAAAGCACTTTTCTCCAGCCAAGGTATTGGGATCATAGCGGATAATAAACTTCGAATGCAAAATGATTAAAAAAATGACACCAAAAAATTTATATGGTTTACTTTTAATTTAGGGCTACGTTCATAGGATAAACTCTGAGATTTTCTTCCATTATAAAAATAATAGGTTTACAAATAGAGAATCTTCTTTAGACAAAAATTTCTAGAAATATGAGATAAACCTAAAATAATGACACTCGAGTATTTTGCAAACACCCAAATAAATATATCATTATTTTGTCACTAAAAAAAAAATTCTTTCTCTCTCACAATTTTTCTTTTGCTCAGAAAAATGAGCAAGCTGCTGAGAAAGGTGAGAAGGAGGTGATATGGTGGCCTTTTATAGCCGAGGCACCCATCCGATTTCAATTATTCGGTCTCCAGCCTATATCTTCACCTAGTTTCAATTTTTGCTACAATTCATTTTAACCTTCCACCACCAGCTGCAATGTTGGGTCAAGAAAGAGCAAAAAAAAAAAAAAAAAAACCAGGGAAAAAGAAGAGAAAAGAGAGAAAAAGAAGGAAAAAAATGAAGAATCCCACATGGGGAGGAAAGTCAACAATCTCCCTTTCTCGCCTTATGTGGGAGTTCCACCAGTCATGTTGCCAGTTGACAATATTCAAACTTTCCTCTTAGTAGAATCTTTGGTCAACATATCAGATCCGTTTTCATCAGTATAGATCTTCTCAAGCTCTAATAGGTTCATGTCCAATGCGTTCCTTATCTAATGATATCTCATGTCAATGTGCTTTGATTTATAATGAAAAGAGGAATTCTTACCAAGATGAATTATACTCTAACTATCACAAAACAATTGATATTTCTCCTAGTGAAAACTTCTTATATGCTTCTATTGTTGTTGAAAGAACAACACATTTTTGCCCTTGACTGCCATAACATAGCTCCCTATGCAAATGTAATCAGGTAACTTGATGTAGAATTTCTTGAATCAGCATCTTCAACCATATCTGCATTTGTGTAGTCAACTAACACAAGCTTTGCATTCCCAAAATGTAAATAGATTTTGGAAGTACCACGAAGATATCTAAAAGTCCATTTCATAGTAGTTTAATGTTCCTTATTTGGATTTAAAAAGGACCTACTTACTATACCAACTGAGAAAGCAATATCTAACTGTGTACATATCATGGCATACATTAAACTTCCAATTACTGAGGAATATAGAACATTTTCCATTTCTTCATTCTCTTTATTTGTTGAAGGGCATTATTTGGAACTTAATCTAAAGTGATTAGCAAAATGACAACTAATTGCTTTAGCTTTTTCCATATTGAACCTCTGAAGTACTTTCTCAATGCACTTATCCTGTGATAACCATAATTTCTTGGTGCTTCTATCTCTTGTTGTCTTCTTTTCAAGAATTTGCTTTGCTGGGCCTAAGTCTTTCATAGCAAAAGGATTACTCAACTATTTTTTCAAGCTATTGATTTTAGAAATATTCTGGCCAACAATCAACATACATCCATATAGAGCAATAGAACAATGAAATCATCATTAGAGAATTTTTGCACAAACACACAGTGATTTGATGTAGTCTTCTTGTAACCTTGCTCTCCTATAACTGACTCAAACTTCTTATATCATTGTTTGAATGCTTGCTTCAAACCATATAATCTTTTCTTTAGCTTGCATATATAATCCTCTTTTCCTTTTACTTTAAAACCCTCTGGCTGCTTTATGTATATTTCTTCTTCCAAGTCACAATGTAGGAAGACAGTTTTCACATCCATCTGCTTAATCTCCAAGTTGAGACTTGTTGCAAATCCTAGAACTATATGGACAGATGTCATTTTCACAACCGGTGAAAAAATCTCATTTCATTTGGCTAAAACCCTTGACAACTAATTTGGCTTTGAACTGTGGTTGTAAATTGGATTCTTCAAACTTGATTCTGAATACTCATTTGTTTTTCAAAATCGTTGTGCCTCATGGCAACTTCATAAGCTTAAATGTTCTATTCTCATTTAAGGATCTCATTTCTTCTTTTATGGCGTCGATCCACTTTTTCTTGTATTCATTATCCATAGTTTCATCAAAGCTTTCTCGTTTTCCCCCGTCAGTTAACAACACATATTCATTTTCATAATATATAGTAGAATGTTGTCTAACTCTATTAGATCTCCTTAAAACTAGAGAACTCTCCGACCTTGGTGGTTGTTAATGAACACCATCATCATAAGCATTACATGGTTCATTCTCAATGGGAGCATCGTGATCACCTTCATCTGGTTGATTATTTTGTATATCATCTTCAAATTGTTTTTGCGCTGTCGTTGAAGGAATCAGCTGTAAGTCTGTTGAGCTACCATCAAAGCCTGAAGCATTCTTCTAAGCATTCTCAATATCCTCAGCAACTTAATCTTTAACAAATATAGTATCACGACTTCTGACAAGCCTCTTCATGGCTAGATCAAAACATCTATAGCTAAACTGATCTTGGTCATAGCCAAAAAACACACAATTTCGTATCTTGACATCAAGTTTAAACCACTCTTCCTTCGAGATATGCACATAGGCTTTGCAGCCAAACACTCGTAGATGATCATAGGAGACATCCTTTCCTGACCATACCTTATCCAGAACATCATATTGCAGAGGAACACATGGTGGAAGATTCAACACATAAGCAGCTGCTAGCAATGCTTCATCTCAAAACATCTGAGGTAACTTTGCATGTGAGAGTAAGCATCTCATTCTTTCCATCAAAGTCCTATTCATCATTTCAGCTAAACCATTTAATTGCGGTGTCTTAGAAGGTGTTGTTTGATATCGAATACCATGCTTTTTGTAGTAAATACCAAATGATCCGATGTACTTTCCACTATTGTCTATTTGAATACACTTCAGTTTCTTGCCGGTTTGCCTTTCAGCCAGAGTTAGAAATTACTTGAAAACTTCTAACACCTAATTCTTTGAGTTCATAGTGTATACCCATGACTTTCGTGAATGATCATCAACAAAAGTTACAAAGTATCGAGCACCACTAAGTGACTTTAACATTGGCTAACATAGATATGAGTGTACCAAATCTAAGACATTCTTCATTCTAGAAGGAGGGGAATTTTTTAAAGACACTCTATTTTGCTTTCCTACCAGATAATCAACACATTTCTTCAAATGAACTTGATCCAGTCTAGGTAACGTCTTTTTCTTAGTAAGACAGGTGATGTTTTCTTACTCATGTGACTTAGTCATTTATGCCATAACTCCACTATACTGTCATTCTCCACTACATTTACAACATCCTGGGATAGCTTTGCCTACATCATGTATAACTTTGAGATCTTTGTTCCTCTGGTTACCACCAGGGTTCCTTTAGTCAGTTTTCATTGACTATTAAAGAAGGTGTTATAGTAACCTTTATCATCAGGTCTGCCTGTTGAAATCAAATTCAAGCGCAAATTTGGATCATGCTTGATATTATTCAGGACTAACTGCATACCATTTTGAGTCTTCAAAGAAACATTTCATTTTCCTGTAATTTGTGAAAGACCCTCATTTTCCATTCTCATAACACCAAAATTGCCAAGTGTGTAAGATGAGAAGAATTCTTTCCAAGAAGTGACATAAATGGTACCACTACTGTCAATCACCCAGTTTGTCTTATGGGTTGCAAGATTGACAATCTTATCATCATGGACAATGTTGAACTCATCGGTAACATTTGCTTACTCATTATTGTTGCTGTCATCCTTTTTCGCTCCTTTGCCCTTCTTTTGCTCTTGTTTAAATTTTTGATAGAACTTTGTGATATACTCATTTTTTTTCCTGTAGTAATGGAATTCAATATTTGCATATTTATTTGACTTTCTTCTACTCTTATCTCTTGACTTTGACCTTTTGGCCTCACTTCTCCCTCTAGAATCTGTTACAAGGAGGTCTGATTGTAATGAAGAAGATCCTTGTGATCTTTGTCTCATCTCTTCATTTTGTATTCTATTTTTGATGAATTCCACATTTATCACACCATTAGGTACAAAATTTGTAAGTGAAATTCTCAAAGTCTCTCAAAACTCTAGTAATGACGCCAACATTATAAGAGCGAGTACCTAATTATTAAACTTTATGCCCATTGTAGATAACTGTTCCACGATTCCTTGCAATCATTCAGATGATCTACCATACATGAACCTTCCTGGTATTTTATCTTAAGTAATCTTGTTAGATAAAATAATTTATTGCTACCAATTTTTAAAGTGTACAGCTCTTCAAGCTTGTTCCACAGTGTGTGCACATAAATTTTTGTAGATTTGTGGTTGTAAACATTATCTTCGACAAATTCTCGGATGAAACCACATACTTGCTCATACTCGAATGCCCAGTCTTCTTTCGATTTGTCCTCCAGTTTGGTTGTACCAAACATGGGTAAGTGCATCTTCGTCACATATAGGAGATCCTTAATCTTGCTTCTCCACACGTGGTAATTTGAGCTATTCAAACTAATCACTTTGCTAGTCTTGGCCTCTATGATGCTAATAAATACCCAATATCAAGCAAAAAATAGTAAATAATAATCTAACTTATTTTTTTATGTGAAGGATTCATGTTTCAGTGGCAACTACAGAGCATACGATAAGTAGATGAAGACACCAAACCTTGCTCTAATACCAGTTTTTAGGACCGCAGTGGTTGATAAATTTCGAATGCAAGATGATTAGAAAAATGATATCAGAAAATTTATGTGGTTCACCCTTAATTTAATGCTACATTCACATGACAAACTTCGGGATTTTCTTCTACTATAAAAATAGTAGGCTTATAGAGAAAGAATCTTCTCTAGGCAAAAAACTATAGAGGCATGAGATGAACCTAAAATGATGACACTCAAGTGTTTCTCAAACACCACAAATAAATATTTCACTATTTTGTTACTCGCAAAAAATAAATCTTTCTCTTTCACAAATTTTCTTTTGCTCAAAAAAATAAGCAAGCTACTGGGACAGATGAGAAGGAAGAGATATGAAGGCCTTTTATAGTTGAGGCACTCATCCGATTTCATCCATTGGGTGCTGTCTCTAGCCTGTATCTTTACACAGCTTCAATTTTCATTGCAATTCATTGCAGCCTTCAACCATTAGCCGCAATGTTGGACCGAGAAGGAAAAAAAAAAACAAGGGAAAATGAAGAGAAAGAACAAGAAGAGAAAAGAGAGAAAAAAAGGGGGGGAAAACGAAGAACCCTGAGAAGAAAAATCAACACAAGACAGCTTAGCAATGGCAAAATTATAGTCAGAGCCTTTTAGATTGTGCGCAGTAGCCGCCTCCCTCCAACTTTCCTATAGTACTTTCTAACTTCTTATATTTATAATGTTTCTCAATATTAAAAATAAAAAATAATTAATAATAAATTATTAAAAAAACAAACAAAATAAAAACACACAGGAGAAAAGGCAATGGAGTACTCAAACTTTTGAATTTGGGGCAACATGACGCGGTACAACGATGTATCCACCACGGACGTTAAATAGTTAGAAAAGAAGTAACAAAGCCAGTAAAATTAGCAGCTTGCAAGAAAGGAGGTGATGAATTAATAGAGGGAAACAAAACAACCTTAACGGATGCAATCGTGCAAGTTGCTCATGTTTGCCTTTATTTGTGTAGTCTGGAGGACAGTAGTAGTGGAGGTGGCTCGCTTGCTTGCCAACTCTACCATCTACCCCGACTTTTTTAACAAAACAAAGCAAGAAAAAAAGAACATAAGAAAAGCAGATTCAACAGAACATGCAAGTGCTATAGTTCAATAGTGTTCATTAGGAGCAATAAATGATTTAGGTCGATCGCTAGCTGTTATTTTCTGCAGTGGTTGAAACACAGAAACCAAACAACAGTGAGCACAAACATTGCGACTATAACAAAAAGTGACCTAGCCATCTACTATAGAAAAAATGTTCCTCTCAACTCTCAATCTCCACCACACACACACACACAAACCAACGTATACAAATAATGTTACATCTGCAACAATATTTGAAATATAAATTCTATAGGCTTATTATGAATCCAACAATTTTTAGAATGCAAATTAAAGCTTGAATATATAAATCTTACAGCACCAATTTTGTTTATCAATTATTATCTGACACATCATCTTTGTAAAATCAATTCTCTCTCTATATATAATTGATCTTTTACAAGCATCGTTATTTAATTTATACAAATTTATAAGCGTCATCAAAGGCATGCGATAGCTAATTAATCCAAGTTAACATTGATTGTATTGCTCATTGGGAAATTAGGAAAGGGGTATATCAGAGAGTGCTTTTAATTAAGTTCAGTTAATATGTGCCTGCTGGATTAGGGGCTGGATCATATGAGCTGTTGTGAATTAAGTAGTACGTACAAGTACAACACTTAATTATACATATATCGATAAAATTAACTGGGAAATACTTATAATGTTCTCGATCGATCGAAAGTTTGGCTAATTACGGGTTCCTTTAATATTAATCCAAGGTTTAACTAATTAAGGGTTTCAAGCTGTAATTAAATGCAGTTCTATTCTATTTTTCAAATAATAACAACAGAGTGATCACTAAGCTCCTGGCCGGAAATCATAGATATAAAATTAATTTGGGATATCGCGTCATGTCTTATTGTTGTCGAGGCATAGGCATACTAAGCCAAATGGCCTTGAATCTAATCAATCAGATCCTCTATGCTTATGCTAGCGTCCTTATGATATGAAGGGACCCTTTTGCAGGATGTTTTCCAGAATAGAGGGTCCCCATGGAAATGGTTCTTGTCTGTGCAATGTAATTTTTGGACTATTACTCATATAAAATATTACAGCAAAAGCTTAGGCTTTTTTTTTTTTTTTGATAATCAGAAACATTATTTTAGATATATCTTGTTTTCTTTTTTTCAGAAAAATGTAAAAAAATAGTGTTTACTTAATTGTTAAGCATTTGAATTCAGCCTCCACACTCATGTTCTTCAATTCGTGTTAAACTACATGCCGCAGGTAAGCAATACTCATATTTTTATATTTTGTCAATTTCCCGAGCAATAAACCAAGATGTTTTTCATACTGTTGTATCTTTGTATATTGTTTTAATTTATTGTAGTATGCCAACGTTAAACTTGCATTATTACTTTAAAATTTTAAAACTTATTATTTTTAATATTTTCTGTTAACTTTTTTAATGAGAGTAACATATTCACCCCAAATCTGAAACTTTAATGGTATATTTGAGCCAATTTTAAAATGTTAATTGGTGATTGGGCAAAAAAAAAAAAAAAAAAAATATATATATATATATATATATATATATAGTTGCAGATTTAAGCCTTGACCTAAATATTAGTAACAAATTTGATACTTTTGCCAAATAACAATTATATTTATCATCGGTATACATATATATTTTAACATAAATCTTGATTTATTTTCTTCTCTTGCTTTAAAAAACAAAATTCTATTGGTAAATGTTAAGATGATTTTATTTTTATCTTTCATCTCATTTCTCCTTATATTTTAACTTCATATGATCTCTGCCTCTCACAGACACCCTTAAAGTTGCTAGCCACAATTATTTTTGTGAGCAAAATTTTCCCAAATCGGATAACGTTAGATGTAATATTTACCAAAATAAATTTAATTTGTAAATATGTATAATTGGTTTGGGAAACTATGATGAAAATAATTAAAATAAAAAGGTGTATAAAAACTGTTGTTAATTTTTTTCATCTTGAAATAAATTTAATTTATAAAGTGCAGTACACCTACTGATTTTTTTGTTTGATCGGAAATGAAATAATTTATCAAAATAAGAAGAAAAAACAAGAAATAAAAGAATCATCTTAGAGAAAAAAAAAATGATAACGCAAACATCCAAAAACCCAAAGTGTCTAAGACCAACAAAACAGGAGCCCAACAAAAAGGGGGAAGCTAATGATAAAACTTTGCACATAATGATAATCGTATTGAAAAATTTTATTCCACTATAAAGTTTTTCCAAAACCACTCATTACAAGAAATAATTTTTTTAATCCTCATATAAAAGTCAATTATTTCAAATAACCCAGCACAAAGGGAATGAAATACCATATGCTGAGCCTATACCTCGTCCACTTCATCTGAACGCTTGACTTTTGACTTCTGAAGAAACAATGCACAACTTGACCACTCCACTGTGAGTAAGGAACGGGGAGCCTTGAATCTTCACACCATTTCTTGTGGATAGATAGATATCACCCCCCTTATATCTCTTATTGGTCAAATCCTAATTTAATCTATTAACAACAGTTTCTTATTGGTCAAATTTTAAATTAATCGATACGATGAATTAAAATAACTCAGTCTATTTATACTAAGTTATCAAAATCTTGCCTTTTTTTTTTTTTAATCTTTGCGTGCATAGAACTTACCGCGATTAACATCTTTAGGGATTTGCGTAATGATTCTAACAATGTATCATTTGGCCGGGGGAAAAAGAAAAACGAAAGGAGAGTTATTAATTAATACCTTACTTATAAAATTCTAAGACTCAATTTAATATTTCATACTCCATCCATCTCAAATTTTTTATTTTATTTATTTTTGTCAATTAATCCAAAATTTTTTATTTTTAATATTTTCATATGTAAATGAAAAAAATTTATATATGAATAATAAATTAAGATATATAATTTCTAAATATATATATTTTTTAATTTTTTAAACAAACAATAATATAAATAAATTTAAATTAAAATATAATAAAAAATTAAATGAAACAAACATTTTTCGACGGAGGAGTACCCTTTATCTCAAATTATACTTAACAATGTTGCATCCGATGCATCGAAATGTTTAGCTATTTTAATAAATCGTACATCATCTTAAAAAAGCCAAGAACGGTGACACTAGTGACTAGACAAGTGCAAACGAAAGGAAAACATATAAAGGCCGGTTTGTTTTAGTTTATTATAAAAAAATGTTATTAGAGGTGTTTATTTTCATATAAAGTATCAAATCACTCAAATTTTATATGTATTGAAATCATAAGTGCAAAAGTATTTTTTTAATATTTATTTTTGTGAAAAAATAAATTTTTATTAAATTTTCCTCTTTAAATTGTCTAAGTTAAAAATTTATTAAAAAAATTAATTTCTAGTCGGAAAAAAATACTCAAAGGATTATCAAGCATACAGAAAACTCCCTCAGGCCCATAATAATAGGGAACACTTTTCAAAATAATATTTTTCCTAAAATTAGTAACACTTTTATACTTTTATGCGCCTTAATTCCTCTAAATTTGATGATTCTATTTTATCCCAAAATAGAATTAATTTTATGGTTTAATCGTAATTATTTTACTGGATACAGGCCTATATAAAAATGCAAATAATATATATAATATTAAATTATATATTTAATTTTTATAGAAACAATAAAGGTATTAACCGGTCTTATATCTTTGACATAATAAATAATATTAACTCCAAAAAAAGAAGAAGTAAAAAAAAAATAATTCATTTTTTTTAAAAGAATGAAAAGTGAGAGTGTGAAATTGCACAAAAGCTGTTACATGTCAGTTTGAGCAGGTGCTGAAAAGTCAATAAGTTCTACCTGATTTTGAAAGTATAAATCAAATATCATATATGTGCCCCGAAGTTAAGTTTGTGTATCAATATTTTGAGGAAATTGTCATTTTCTGTCCTAAACTTTACTTATTTTTCTATTTTCATATTAAATTTTTTTATTTTTTTTTAAACGAGCTCTAAAACTTTGCAACCATGTAAATAGTTAATCGTAAAATCTTCTCTTTTCTAAATAAGTTCTAAAACTTTAAAATTGTATACCCAGATAGCCATAAAATTGATCATTTTTTTGAAACTGAATTTTTAAAATTATAATTTAAATAATCTAATAATTATCTTAAAATAAATTCAAACCATACAATAATTATTTAAATTTAATGAGCCATCTAAATATAGAACTAACCGTTAACCCGCACTTTAGCTAGATTTTAGGACTTATTTTGGAAAGTTAAAAGCATTAGGACTCAAACAAGAAAGTAGGGCAAGTTGTTGGACTAAAAACAAAAGTTTCCCCATATATGAGTAATTAATGCCTTCACAGACAACTCACTCTGGATCGTCACTATATAGTCAAAACGTAATCAGCAGCTTGTTAACGTCATCAATACTGAGAGGATTCAGGAGAAAGGCGTACCACCTAATTTTGACACATTCAAATCGTCCTTTTAGAATTTCTGTTCCATATATAATATGTAATGTAAATGCTAGCCAGCGGGCTCTCCAACTTCAATCTCTATCATATTATTTAATACTGTACTATACCGTTTACTACAGGGATATGATTTGCAAATAAATATTTTCACACATTATTATTTTATTGAGTAGTATGTTATGGTATTTTATAATATATTACATATTGCTTATATTTTATATGTATTTTATTAAAAAATTACGGCATACAGTAAATACTGCATAATACATATTACTATATTTTATTTTTTATAGATAATTATTTTTTTATTTTACATCAAAAATATCATAAATATATAAAAAATTAAAATATAAATAATACACATATTATAAAATAAACATTTTCTTTTAATTTTTTATTACTTTTCTCAATTAATATAAACAAATTTAATGCATGATAGCAGCTTGAAGGTCGCTGTGGTGTTGAACAATATCTCCTAATTGGATTTCTGATGCAGACTACCTTAACTGAATATCTTCTATTATATATATTTTATTTATATTTGAAAAATTATGATGAGAAAAATTAGAATACATATAGAATGTGTAAAAATAAATTATGTCTTCTTAAAATAACATTCTAATATTTTTTTTTTAGAAAACGGTAATGATATGTGGTATGTTATGTCATACAATATACTTTAAAAATTCAGGATGTGGTATACCTAGAGGTAATGGTATTTAACACATTGATCTCTACTAAAGCATTTGACTTGGCGACCAGAAACATCCATGCATTAGCTTAATTATACGTCCGAATAGCGACTAAAATCTAGAGCTTAATGTTTGTGGCTAGCGGCTTTCACATGTTACATAAATTTAAATAAAAGCCTGCGTATTTGGAAAGTGACAACATATAGTACTGATAGATTTATAGGATGAATATCGGTATAAATGAATATATTTTTTTGAAGTATCTTATATTGTTCCTACCGTAAAAGTATTAGAAAATTCATAAATACTAAAATATAAAATTTAGAACAAAATTTAATCTCACTAGTGGTATGAAAATAAACAATTTTGTAACATAAAATTAGTAGATATTAGAGAGTGCAATACATAGAAAATAGGAAAAATATCACCTATATATTAAGAATAATTGAGACGAGTCATGAGTCAACTCACTATCTTTTGGATGTTTCGTGTTATACTGGTGCAGCAGTTTCGGTCACGCCACCTTCAGGATAAAACAGTCCAACCATTTTGTTGTAACTTCAAATACGCATACACGGTTGTGGAGTAAAGCTCCACCTACACCTTTTTTTACTGAATACTATTTGAAGAATACATAGAATAATATTTTTGTTGGATGAATTGAAGAATGAGAAAGAAGCTTTTGTTAATTATCTCTAAAAACACACACATATATATATATATATGCATGTAAGGGGAGAGGCGTTAGAAAGAACTAATTAAAACCTTCCAATCCGTTTGCATTTTGCACCATTTACCCCAAGAAAAAACGTTAAAAATCATTAAAAGGTGGAAATGTTAAAAAACGGCTAGTTGGACCAATTAATCAAAAAATTTATTAAATTATTTTTTTATTGGAAAAAAGCTCCAACAATTCGCTTTCCATTTCAATAAAAACCAAAATGATATATAGATGGGTAAAGACAGGTTATTATGCGTAATGAAAGTTGTGATACCTTAAACCTTTACTTAGTGAGTCGACTCCCTTGTTACCAATAGTGGTACAACTTTGAACTATAGTTGTTTGCGGGTACAAGTTTACCTAGCACACACAATAAGCCAGATATCCATTGAGCTTATAAGCTTGCACTATTAATGGCTATGCGCATGTCCTAATTTTTTCATGGGCGATTTTAAGAATAGCCTAAGGAGTGGTCTCACTCCAACATTTATATAGGTGAAAATCTGTCAACAGTGCTCTTGTAACTCACATCACTGTATTAAATGCTAATACAAAATCATTCTCACTTATTCTTTAAACAATTCAAAAATGTCCAAAAATTATTGTTCCTGCACTGCAAAAAGCATTATAAAATTTACAAATAATAAAATATAGAATTTTGAACAAATTTTGATCTCACTGGGCGCACGAAAATATACAATTTTATAACAAAAAATTAGTATATATTAGATAGTGCAATACATAGAAAATAGGAAAAACATAACCTATATATTAAGAATAATTGTGATAAGTCGTGAGTTTACTTACTCTTTTTTGGACGTTTCGTATCATGCCGGTACAGCAGCTTCGGTTACGCTGCCCTTAGGATAAAACGGCCAAACCATTTTATTGTAACTCCATATATACATACACTATTGTGGAATAAAGCTTCACCCATACCTGTCTTTACCTAATACTATTTGAAGAATATATAGAATAATATTTTTGTTGGATGAAGAATGAGGGAGAAGCTTTGGTTAATAATCTCTAAAAACACACATATATATAGGCATGTAAGGGAAGAGGCGCTAGAAAGAACTAATTAAAACCTTCCAATCCGTTTGCACTTTGCAGCATTTACCCCAAGAAAAAACGTTAAAAATCATTAGAAGGTGGAAATGTTAAAAAACGGCTAGTTGGACCAATTAATCAAAAAATTTATTAAATTGTTTTTTTAATTGAAATAAAACTCCAACATCTTATGACTGTTAAAAAATCAATTATAGAATATCGTAAGTGCGTAACTTGCGAATCAGGGAGCGAAAGCCACACTGCTAAGTCGACACTCCCGCACCAAACCGCCAATGCTAAAAAGTTTGTTGTTTTGTTTTGTTTTTTCACTTCAAACCACCCCCTGGATTGGCATGTGATCTCACGAGTTATGATCCTCACCAGGACCAGGAGAGCTAACGAAATCTGGGAGCCGAAAACTAATGGCGGTCAATGGGTTGGGATTTCGGTTGGTAAGCAACAAATGTAATGCTATATATACATTTTCCAAAAGTTCAAAGATATTTCACATCCAATCATTATATGACATGTTATTTAGTAATTATTAAAACAATTATTAAGTTTCCCACTATCCGAAATTTTTTCACCATTACAATTTTTTAACTTAAATTTATTTATATCAATATTTACCTAAATTTTTTTAAAATTTTATATTCAGAATTTACAAGATTTATAAATTTTAAATATAATTTATTTTAAAAACTTTTAACAAATATTTATATAAATAAATTTAAGTTAAACTTAAGAAAAAAAAAATGAAATTGTGTAAAGCACTTATGATGGAGATAGAAGAATATTTAGCATATTTTTCCAGTAATAATTGCTATGCTTTTTCTTTTATGCGCTTCGCCTTCGACTCTCCACACCCGAATTGGTTAAAGTTTTCTCGTAAGATCACTTCTTTATGAAGGATCAAGCTGGGAACAAATTGATTTGGAGTTGTTGAACTGAAACCCAGTCATTTCTATCAAATGTTGTCATTGTGTCGGTGTGCATGTATAGGTGCTACATTCATTATATATATATATATATATATATATATATATATATATATATATATATATATATATATAACGTACATATTTTTACAAATTTTCGTACAATGGTTCAATATGACTAATACTGTAAATGCAGTAATTACGTATAGTATGTAGCAATTTTATAGTTGTATGTAGGGGTGTAAAATGAATCAAGCCTTATCAAATGGTTTGAGCTCAAGCTCGTTTTCTTTATTTTCAAATCGAGCTTAATGAACTGCAAACTCGAACTCGAGTTATATTTTAGGTTTGAATCTTTAATGAATCAAGCTTGAACCCAAATATGTTCAGCTCGAACTCTTATCGAGCTTAACGAGCCTAGTATAATATTTATGAAATATAATTTATTTAATAAATTGAAACATATATCCTAAAATTCTAATTAATGTATATGGATTATGGACCCGGCCTCGAGACCCACCGTGACCTACCCCTGCCTCAAAGCTCTCGTGTCTCACTTTGTCACACACCATCACTCACCCTCGCTACTCACCTTTGCTGTTTTCTCTTTATCATTTGCCACCTTGTTGTCTTGTTGCTGCCCCACCGTTTATTGTTGCGTTTGCCGGCTGTCACCGTCTTGCCCTTTTTAGCCCTATTGATGTTGCGCCTTCTTACCATCGCACCGTCAGTCGGCCAGTCATTGAGCATTCTCTCCATCGTTTGTCTATAGCACCGTTGATCCTTCTCTCTATCGTGCCACCATCGCGCCGTTGCTCCCACCATCCAGCAGGTCGACACCAACTCTAATTATTACGGTTCTTGGTTAGTATATGTGTTTTTCTTCTGAAATTTTGATTATTTTTTGTTGAAATTGTGATGATTTCGTATAAATAGGGTTAGTATATGTGTTTTGCTTGCTTGATTTTAGTTCTCTGGTTTTTGTTTCTGTATAATAGGGTGCTATTTCTACATAATTTGCTGCATTTGTAACCAGATAAATGCATGAAATGTATGAAACATAATATGGTTTTAGAACTAATGAGTGATCAGTTTATTATAAGTATTTGTCTCAAATTAGTTGATTTAGTATAACTGCCAGTCCATATTGTGCTGAAATATAATGTGTAACTAATGAGCTTACTGTTGCCAATGGCCAGAGTTGAAAATGCAGGGTTTAAAATTTTCCAAAACTATAAGAAAATGGAGGAGTTGAAAAGAAGTGATCAACTGGTAAAAGATTAGTTTAATATTTTGTTGAGATGTTATCCATAAGTTGCTAGATTTTGTAATCATTGATCAAGTCTTAGCTACTGAATAGAGAAATACTTGCAACAAAAAGAGATCCAAATGCTTAAAGCTTTGGCTGTTCTACTTTTGCCATTACTAGGAACAAAAAAAGTATTCATCTTTTTCTTTAGAGTTGAAGCCATCATTGAATACCCTTTATGATATAACATCCTGCAAGTTGCATTAGCACCCATATGTGCTATTATTTCTAATTTTAAATTGATGAGGAGTATTCCCAGTAATGAATTTGGTAAATTTTGTATAGTTCTGTGATTAGAGGTTATATTGTAGTTAGGCTCCTCCCATGCATCATTAAAAACTACCTAGAATGAAATGAACACTCAATGATATTCCATATTTATTCATTTTTTTTTGTATACCCAATGATATTCTTTGGATGCAAAGGAAAAGGCTTCATCTTGAAGCTGGAACATTTCATGCATTTCTCTAGTTACTAATTCTTTACTTGTTTCATATGTTTTAAACTCCTACAATTTTTTTAGGGACTGAAGCAATCGCAGTGATAATCAATCTACCAATTTAGGATATGGCAATATGTTTTGTTAGGTATGTTTCTTTTGTGATTTAGCATGCATGTGAGCTGTACATTGTTTTCTGGAAAATAGCGATATGCTACTCATGGCTATGTTTATTTTTGTAGCTTGGAGTGAAACTACGGCCACCAATAGGAGCAAATTTCTTAGCAAATGGTTCTTAGCAAATTTTGTGGCTTCACTCTAAGGCTTCAAGAATAGTTAACAGTGGTGACGCACATTGCATGACCTCTTACTCTTGTTGTTTGTCTGTATGCAAAGTAGTGAACATTTGAGACAAATTTTTATAATTTGTTATTGCTGAATATTTCATGAGCTGATTGTTTTTTTTTTATTGTTTATAACTTATTTTAAACTCAAATGAATGTTCTTGATTATGTGCTTGATGGGATGCGCCTTGATCGTATAGGTTTTATGTTATTTTTTTATGTGCAATTATGTAATTCAAATTGAGCTCGAAACAAGCTTGTTAACGAGCTCAACCATGTTTTTCGAGCTCGAACTGAGCTCCACTATTCGAGCTCATGAATCAAGAACATCGAGCCTTTTGAGCTAAAATCGAGTACGAGCCTACTACGAGCCGAGCTCGAACCTTGTTAATGAAGCTCGTCACGCACGGGCTCTAGCTCGAGCCTACTTCAATATGAAATGAACCGAGCTCGAACATCCGAACTCGAGCCTGGCATGTTCGAGCTCGGTTCGGTTCATTTACACCCCTAGTTGCATGTCATGCATGATCATAATACTTTATTAAATAAATAACACTTTTTTTTCCATTCATTTTTGGGTTGCTATTTTTTGTTTCTTTTCATGAAAGAAAAAAAGATTCACGTGATTGATTAATTAATTAATTAGTACATTAATTAATTGAAGCATGCTATTTTTTTTTAGGCACACTATGGATATTGATTAACCGATCGATCTATTCTAGGCCTATGCTATTTGGATAGTTTAGATCAATCCATCATTATAAGTGATAAAGAAAATGAAGGTCTAACTTGTCTAATTTTTTGTATGGTAAAACAAGCAAAATTGAAACGCCACTGCCGATGAATTTGTTGTACAAGTATGTTCACATTAAAGCCACTCTACTCTACGTACAAAATATAGCTTGTTCAGGCTGTATTTATTGCAGGCAGCTTCCTGTACATATTTGTTATGTGGAACAATCCGTCTATGGCTATAAATTCATTAGTAGTCTTAGTCCAAGTTTTGAGTTACTTCAGCTGGTTGAATCTTAGCGATGGAATAATTAACTCAAAACTCATTGGATGATTGTATCATTAACCATTTCTTTATTTTGGTGTGAGAAACTTATCATGAATCCATTGATTTCTGCCGCTTCCATTATTGCTGCTGGGTTAGTTGTCGGACTTGTTTATATTGGATTGGGGATTGGTCAAGGCATTGCTGCAAGCCAAGCTGTAGAAGGTATTGCAAGATAGCCCGAGGCGGAGGGAAAAATACAAAATATAGCTCGTTCAAGCTGTATTTATTGCAGGCAGTTTCCCATACATATTTGTTATATGTAACAATCCGTCTATGGCTATAAATTCATTAGTAGTCTTAGAAGCTTAGGAAACTTACAATTACCCCCTTAAGATTTACTCTAATTTACAAATTTGTCTCTTTTAGTTTTAGAAACCTACACTGCACCTCTTATTTCTTTTTACACTATCTGATAAAAACTTTTAGAACTATAATTTTAAACATAAGATAGTCATCGTCTAGTAATTTTAATCTCTTCAATATTTTTTTTATAATGAATAGACATTTTAAGTTATCAGTTTTTCTTTCCTGTAAATGCGTTTTCCTAATTATAAATGCATATCAGTATTTTTTAAAGATCGGTTAGCTATGAAAAAAATATAAAAAAACTTGAAATTAATGGAACATGGTTATCAGATTATTTAAGTTAGGTTTTAAAAGTTATTGCTAGATACCGTAAAAAAAGCAGGGGTAAAGTGTAAGTTTTTAAAAATAAAAGGGTAAAGTATACATCAGACCAAACCTTAGAGATAGGGTAAAATCACAAAGTGTAATTTATTCAAAATTTTAATTCTATCTGAAATAAGGTAAAATCTAAATTTGGTTCCTTAACTTTGAAAATTGTCTTACAGTGGTTCATTAACTATAAAAAGTGACTATTAAAGTCCCTAATTTAACTTGCGTATCCTATTTTGGTCCCTACAATCAATTTAAGCATTATTTCTGACAGAATTTGCCTATGTGGTACCCTAACTGCCATGTGGCATCATCTTTCATGACAATGAGTGACAAGACTGAAAGAATCATAAATCTCAGACCAGAATTGGCATAAATAAATAATCTTAGGGAATTAAAAGGTTGATTAACCCAAATTTCATTAATTTCCCCAATTCTCACCATTTGCCACTATTTACACATCTTGCTGTCTCTCCATCTACACAGCTGCTATTCTTCTCTTGCTTACATTCACCACCACACCTGTCCTCATCCTACCGCCTAATCTTCCTTCAATTTTGTTGCTGATCTAGCCACCTAGACTTCCTCCTCACGACGTTGACAAATCAGAACCAATGGATAGAAGCTGAATCCTAGCTCAAGTCTCCTACTCCACCATTTCAATTATTTCCCACCACATTTCAATTGGCAGAGGATGCCTTGGCAATCCCTTGATTGGCCTTAATTATCAGTCATTTTCAATTCAGTATTGCACAACATTAAAAGAAAATATAAAAAAGATTTAATTGGCAAATGACACTTTAACAATCCCTTCACTAACATTAATCGCTGGTTACAAATGATTCATGGCAACCCCTCAACTGGCCTTAATCACATTTTTCTCAACTCATAACTAGTTTTTTTCTCTCTTTGGACACCACAGTCAGTTGGAGCTCGGAAATCGGCCAAAGTTAATTATCACACACATGAGAAACAATAGGGGAGGAACAAGCAATCAGGAAAAAAAAGGGCATTATCCACGAATGTATAAGAGGGGACGAGCAAGATTGGGTTAGGAAAAAAACTGAATTAGAACCTGGAAACACTAATTAGACAGAATTTGGGAATGGAGGAATAGTAAACCCTAGATGGAGTTGTTGATATTAGAGAACGTGGATTGAATGGTCAACCCATGAGAGACCCTAATTTTTTACTGGCCGGATAAATGGTAGATGTCAGAACCAATTAGATTTCAGGGATGCTCCTGAAAGGCGGCAACAACACGGTGGTAGCCACAACGGCAGTGACATCAGTGATAAGGGAGAGAAAATTTGGGGGAAAAGATGAAAAGTTTTGTTAATTTACATTTTAAGTCACTAAAATTGTGTATGTGTCAATTTTAGCTAAAGTTTATTATTTTTCCATTATAATCACTTATCCTTATATATAAAAGAGGATGCTAAGTTGTAGTGTGAGGTCCCAGTAGGACCTTTAAGACTATTACACCAGCATTATTGTTAAATCTAACACTAAAATTAACAGAATGACCTTAATTAGAATATAATATATAAGTTATGGGATTTTATGAGGATAAAATTGAGTTAAGAGCTCACATTACGATAACTATTATAGTTAGGGAATTATATATGGATTTTACTCACTCTGAAAAATATAGTAGTTCTTGAAACCAATTTCAAATCATACAATGATAATAATAATAATAATAATAATAATAATAATAATACATTAATTGACCCTTTTACATTTTTTGACTGAAATTTAACTTAAACATATTTATATTAATATGTATTGAAAAAAATTCTTAAAAATGATATTTAGAAACTATAATTTTAAAAATTTTATTGTTATATAAAATATTAATATTTTTATAATAAATTTTAAAAATAAAATTATAAATTAATTACTGTAAATAGTAAAATTCTCAGTTTTGTGAAACGGATGGATTAATAATAATAATAATAATATAATTCATAGATATGGTAGTACATCGTCTGTAAAATTTCACAGAAGTTTCGGAAATGGATTATTTCCGACGATCTACTTTGTTGACGAAACAAAGATGCTGGAAGCATTTTAAACCCTAAGACCACGGGTGAGAATTAAATGTTTCTTTTGACTTCCAGTCAAACAATGTGTTGGAATTTGCTTGGTAGACGTAGAGGAAATTAAACGGAAATTCTACATCTAGATACACGATAAATCATTTTGTTCCGTTTTATTTTCCTGCTCTTTTCACACAAATAAGAAATTCGAATTTTGTTGAAAACGGCATTCTATATTTGGCCATTTTTTCAAACGCAGTTCAATTAGTATTAGTAACCCTAGCTATTGGCCTAATTGGACGAATCTAGCTGATTTTCTTTATTCAGATTTGGCCATTTTTCTTTAATTTATATGATATTTTTTAAAATAATCAACTTCCTTGGTACAGTTTTTTTTTTTTACTACATCCAACTTTTTTTTCTCTGTGTCTAATGATTTAAAGAAGTTGTTGATTAAAGGGGTGATGGCATGGAGTTCTACTTGATAGAAGAAGTTGATTTGCTTTCTCATAGTTGATTAAGTGCTAGCACTTATTAGTTAGTTTGTTAGTCTAAATATTATACTAGATTTGTGCCTCTAATTTTTTTAGGTTTTTATTATCAATTTGTAGATTTGAGTATTGGGTATACAAGTATATTCTTTACAATTTTTATGTGTACAACGATATTGTTGAGATGTTATAAATTAAACTTATTGTCTCTATAAAGTTTAACGTTGTATGTTTTTAGTGGATACTATATGACCTATAGTTAATTAAAAAGATTTCAAAATTTTTTTTAACAATATATTCTATTTTTAGGTTTCCAAACACACCAAATAACTAGTTATACCATTTTGTTACCACAATGCTAAAAAAGTCAATAAACTAGCTGTTCATATAGAGGTATACTTGGCCATATTTTCAAAATGTTTTCTTTCTAAAAGTATGCCGAAAAGTTTCTGATAATACAGACACACTCGTGTGCGCATATGACCAATTGGAGAATTGAAAAAGAAAGTGTTAAAATGTAGGTGGTACTGTTTTTCTTAGAATTTTTTTATACTAAATTTTAAAAGAAAAGGATTACAAAAGATTGCTTCTCTTAAAGTTAACTGGAAGTAATTGAGAAAATTTTTCTAATTTAAAAAACTAGTAACTTTTCTTAAAATTTGCAGCGTGAAAAGAATACAGTAGCATATTTCAACGGGATCTATATGTAAAAAGCTAATACTCGATCCGTTACTACATATTTCGCCTTTATTCTTTTAGCTAGGACAGTTTCAAAATAAAAAAATACCTCTATTTATTATTATTCATCTTTTGCGTTGTATGAACAAGTACTAAAAAATGAATTATCCTAAGACAACAAGGCAAAATAAACAACTAATTAGGAATATGTGGAAAGAGTAATAATAATAATAATAACAATAACAAAAACTAGAACTAGGCTTAAATTGAATTGATCTTTTTGGTGGTTGATAAATTGTAGAATAATAGAATGAAATGAATTTAAACTTTATATAAGAAAAATGTCAAATTAGTTAGTTTTAAAATAAATTTATTAGAAATATACTCCATTTCTCTCTATCCCAAAAGGAATGTAATATATTTTATTTTGTGTATACTAAAACTCATAACATTTTCATATTTAGTAAATTATTTTATAATATTATCTTCCAAACTAATAACCAATTATTTTAATTTTTTTATTAACATATAAAAAGTGATAAATAAAATTAAAAATAATAAACAAATTAATTTTTCCTCTTTCCCAATTTTTGTGTAAAACACAAACTTTTCAGGGAGTATATAAGTGACAATTTAACAAAGCAGGCTATGTAAAAAGGAGCTGAGGGAGTGGCCGACATGGCGACACATGGACCAGACCTTGCACGCACCTCGACCAAGCCGGATCACCCCATCACCATCCTCCCGTCACTATTTTCTACAAGATCCGCTGTCGGTAATATTTGCTCTTCTTTATAGGATAAATATTTTTATTTAATATTATTTCTATTGTACTACTCCATATATTAGTAGTTTGTTTCATCATCATCATAAAAAAAAAAAGTAAAAGCCCAACTGAAAAGAAAAAAATAAAAAACTATTTGAAGAAGTTAAAAGGTTAAAATAATAATGCTGCTATAAATATAATATTTGTATGGGGCGACTTAAAACATTGTGGAAGATGGATGTGCCACCCTAGCGGGTGGAAAAGCCGCGTTTATTTGTACAATACATGTTAATTTTCGGCTACTAAAAATTTAATTTAAAATATTCAATACCATATAGTTGTATGTATATCATTAATATTGAATTATTAATTATGATCAGCAATCCTTGGCCAATGTCTAGCCTGGCTGGTCAAAAGCGTCTATTAACAGCTGTCGTGGCATTCTCCCGATTTTAATTCATTTAAATCCTTTTTCCACAGAAGATTAATTATTTTTTGTCATTTAAAATAAATCGGCTCCGGCTTATATATAGCATATCTTTAGCCCTAGACCTCTCCACTTCAACAATAACAGCAAGGCCGATTAGGTCGACCAGCAACTTCCCCAAACACACTCATTTCTCTCCCTTTTCGCTCTTTCTGGCCTCCTTTTGTCTCTCTATCTCTCGGATCTTTTCCCCCTTTTGGTTTTCCCGATCCGTCACTTTTGTTAAAAAGCCAGCCGAAAATGGGACTTCTGTCGCTAAAAGTCACGTGCAACGGTCATGGCCAGGATTCCTCTTACTTCTTGGGATGGCAGGAATACGAGAACAACCCGTACGATGATGTCCGCAACCCCACCGGAATCATCCAGATGGGTCTTGCCGAGAACCAGCTCTCCTTCGACCTTCTCGAGTCTTGGCTCGCTAAGAACCCCGACGCCGCCGCCTTCAAGCGCGACGGCAAGTCCATTTTCCGAGAGCTCGCTCTCTTCCAAGATTACCACGGCTACCCCGCATTCAAACAGGCATTAGTAGATTTCATGGCCGAAATCAGAGGAAACAGAGTGAGCTTCGACCCCAATCACTTGGTTCTCACCGCCGGCGCCACCTCCGCCAATGAGACTCTCGTGTTCTGTTTGGCGGAAGCCGGCGACGCCATCCTCCTCCCCACGCCGTATTATCCTGGGTAAGTCGAAGTATCACTTGATAACCCTGCTTTTTTATTTTTCTCACTTTTCCTGTTACTCGAACACGACGCCGTATCGGATCGTTTTGTTGGAATGTGAGCAACGTCAACTAAACCATTTGTTTTCTATTATTACAGATTCGATAGGGATCTTAAATGGAGGACCGGAGTGGAGATCGTGCCGATCCTCTGCACTAGCTCCAATGGCTTCACGATCACCGAATCGGCTCTTGAGGAAGCCTATCAGCAAGCCCAGCAACGTAATCTTAGAGTTAAAGGCGTCTTGGTCACAAACCCGTCGAACCCACTGGGCACGACCACGACGCGCCAAGAACTTAGCCTTCTCCTCCGCTTCATTTCCACCAAGCAAATCCATCTCATCAGCGACGAGATTTATGCTGGCACCGTCTTCAGCTCCCCGGACTTCGTGAGCGTGATGGAGGTCCTGAACGAAGATCTGAGCGAGTGCCAGAGAAGCGAGATAAAAAATCAAGTACATGTAGTGTACAGTCTCTCCAAGGACCTAGGCCTGCCTGGTTTTCGAGTCGGAGCAATTTACTCCGACGACATCGACGTGGTGGCCGCTGCCACGAAGATGTCCAGCTTCGGCCTAGTGTCCTCCCAGACGCAGTACCTCCTCGCCGCCCTCCTCTCCGACAAGAAATTCACAAAGAAGTATATCCGCGAGAACCAGAAACGGCTCAGACAGAGGCACCAGAAACTGGTCTCAGGCCTCGCAAAAGCCGGTATAAGCTGTTTGAAGAGCAATGCTGGTCTGTTCTGCTGGGTCGACATGAGACATCTGTTGAGTTCAAACACCTTCGAAGCCGAGATGGAGCTGTGGAAGAGGATAGTTTACGAGGTGAAATTGAATATCTCGCCCGGTTCATCGTGCCATTGCACCGAGCCGGGTTGGTTCCGGGTCTGCTTCGCGAACATGTCCGAGGGCACGTTGAAGCTGGCCATGCAGAGGTTGAAGTCTTTCGTCTGCTCAATCGGTCAGAGTCGGAACCAGAGCCAAGCCAACCATCAAGTTCTGAAGAGCCAAAGGAAAAGTAGAGCTAGCAATTGGGTTTTCCGGCTTTCGTTTCAGGATCGTGAACCGGAGGAACGATAGCCTGGTTAATTAAGTTCACCACCCAGCCAGCCCAAGTGTGAAAACACAATTAATTCGTTCTGAAAATAGTTTTGCTTCTCAGGTTTCCTATTTTTTCGAAGGAGGGGCTTTGTTTCTTTGCTTCAGTTATTGGTGGGATTGTAGAGAATTGCCCTCTGTCCACCTGGTGGTGGATACGAAGTGGCTTTTAGTTTCCTCTGCATGAAAATATGTATTGGTCTCGAGATGTTTGATGATAATTACAGTGATTATACTTGTGTGGATTAATTTTTTAATTCTTACTTTTAGAGTGAAAAATTAGTAGGGAAAGTAAAAATTAAATTATTTATTAAGTGAATTCTACCTAAGTGTAGGAACGCGATCGACCGGAAACACCGGCAGCTGGACGCGGCGTGGATGGCACTTGTGCTAGGCGACACCGGCTCCTCCGTGAGGGGTGGTGGACCATTAATGGTGGTATTGCAACCGACCTTATCATTTATGATGACGACTCTACAAACGATGTTAAACTTAAAGCCGTGTGAGAAGGGAACTCCACGACTAACAGAGTCAAAAGCATGTGTGTTTGTACTTAGGGTTTCCAAATTCGAAATTCAAATGTTTGTTTTTCTTCCTCTTCAGAGGGAGCTAGCATTTCTTGGAGGACAATCCAATAAATGTTGGTGTAGTTATACAAAAAAATAATACTTTTCTTAATCAGTTTTAATTACTAATATAGAAAAAAAAAATTTCTCTTATTTAATTTATTTAATGATGATGGGTGTGAGGCACTTGTAAAGGGTTTAAACTTAGGTCCCATACTTGTTGTCCTTCTCTGTTTGAGACTTGAAACCGGGATAAAGGTGTGTGAATCAGAGTCAGAAAAAGAAGGATTGATCCATGTAACTGTTTTGGGTTGTTTCAAAGGCGTCACCGACTACGCAAGCCAGCAGAGAAAGCCAGAAGAAGCAACCTAGCGTCTCCTGCAAGAAAAGCTAGCTAGCTCGATCAAACCAATGTTACTTTCGACTTTCTAGGTTTAATTGCGGTTTATAAATTACATTAAGTTACTGCTCATTGGCTACTGAACTGGAGACGTCGACACACTGCGCGGGGCCCATTAAAAGAAATTTTTACTACTGAAAATTGGTTAGCTTTTAGGGAGACAAAGCATGCATGCTCTTATGAACAAAAACACGACATCAACAGTTTTACCCTCCCTTAGTTAAACTTATCTTTTAGATTCTTTTCCTGAGAATAATATTTTCATACGTTCTTACTTTACAAATTAAAAGCAAAAAACCTTAATTATTAATCTCCATCTACAGTTGGCTAATGAAGTGGAGGCCTCTCAAAGCTCACAATATTCGTAATTGAAAAAAAAAAAAACAATAGAATATGATTACTTATATATCACAGTTAAAAACAAGCAAAGCAGGACAAATTATTGGTTATTTGGTAAAATTCCAACGACTGCGTTAATTATATGACAGCTAGGTATGACATCGACGACGACTTATACATATCACTTATATATATTACTTATGAGTCAAACTCAAAATATTGCGTTGTGGAAAACCCACAGAAAATACGTACAATCCTATGGGTTGTTTTCCTTCCACAAGTTGCCTGATGTAGAAAAACCAAGAATTAGCTACCGGTAAGCATTTTGGACCAATATTATTAAATATGATCATATGGTTCCAATCATGCATGATTCAATCAAAAGGCATTAACACCCAATACTTTTGTTATATTTTACATACTTCTCAACAATTAGTTGACTAGTATTGTTTTTAATGTAACGCTAATTCTCTACTATGTACTAATTAATAGTATCATGTATGATTAATTACATCTAACTCAATAACTCACGCTAATTAACTATAACTAATAAGATCTTCAAAACAACAATTAGTGCAACCGATTACTATTGCACAAAACATCCAGATCATATGAATGATGACACAAATTTGTTTTAAATTCTGAATGGATAAAATTATTTAAGGCTTCAATTATAATCATCTTATTTTTTTTTTGTAAAGCGAAGCTGTTACTAACAAGAGTCTGATTTGTGGTTAAAATTGCGTTTACTCCATCGATTTCGCTACTTGTAATTTTTTTACAAGAAAACTACTCAAACTCGACCAAATGTGAAAAAATAATGCAAGTAATTTGTACTACATCCGTTTCACAAAAGCAGCCTTATTATTATTCATAATAATTAATTTATAATTTTATTTTGTTTAAAGTTTATTATAAAAATATAAAATTTTTAATGAAAATGAAAATTTACAGGCTATATATAATTTCTAATTATAATTTTCAAGAATTCTTTTTAATATACATTAATATGAATATATTTAAATCAAACTTTAGTAAAAAGCCTAAAAGAGCCAAAGTGAGATGGATGAAGTGTTAAAGTTTTTTTTTTGGGTAATCAGAAGCATTTGAATGGGGATGCGTAATACATTAATTAATTACTAGAGCAGAAGGAACTGAAATTGGACTGTATTTTCATTTCGAGAGTCTGGACAAGTCTGGACAAAGTCTCGTGTTCATACCAAGAGAGGCCCGCCTATAACATCACTTACACTGAAATTATTCCTTGACGCCTTCAGACCGAACTAACCTTTTTCAGAATCTACGTTCCCAAAATCAAATGCTGATGAAAATCAATACACATGTACTTGAATTATTGTACTCTGTTGATGCCACCAAACGGAGGCAAAATCCTTATTATTTTTTAATCTTTCTAGTTAATCATCATACTGATGAATTATTTATGGTCTACTGATTACTAGATGATTTTAGGACTAACTTGTTCGAACACACGAAAATTGATTTTGTAACTAATAAAATTTCTTGATGATTGTCACAACCACTAGATGATCTAGGTACTAAAATAGTAATGTTTGGCAATGATTTTAAAAAATCTGTCTTTAGTTATTACTTTTGTATATACTAATTATTTACTCACCTTGTGTACCTATTTATATATAGAGAAGTTGAAATAATTATTTTTTGACCATTTCTTTGGGCGAAAACATTTCGTATTTTTTTTCTAGGTTAGCTATGGAAAAAATTCATAAAAAATTAATTATTTTTTATAAAAAATTTATTCAACGATTATTAGTTAGATAGAGTTTATGCTTTTAAATTTTTCACATTATAGTTAAAGTTTGTAGTTATTATTATTATTTTTAAATAACCAAGAGTTTGATTGTTGTTGTTGCTACAATGTCTAAGCAATATTGTCCCGTTTTGGAGTTTCGTAAATAGTTTTAAGAAAGTCTTGCCCATAAATAAGGTCTGAATTGGCTTGAATTTGCATTTGTTGCAGTCCAATTTTTGAGTTACTCGATACCATGAGTCCTATACCAAGGAAAAAAAAAACTCACTCCCACTATTAGAAAAAATGGCTTTAGTGACGGATAACATTTACTAATATAAGTCCGCTTCTAGTTTCATCACCACTAATTTGTTAATGATAGCTGCCATCACTAATTAATGATTTTTGAGCTTCGCAATTTTAACGGTTACTTATTTACTTGCACTGGCATGTTATCAGAATGTTTGCAACAGTTTGGCATCAATAAAATAGCGATATGTTCAAAGAAAACAAAAGGGAAAAAAAAAATTACTCTATTCTTTTTGCTATCATTAGACCAATAGAAATAAATTAAGTCTTATCAAAGAGAGGAAACAAGCAACATAAAATATGACTGTGGCCCATAAATATATATATATATTTTTGTTTTTAAGAGAAATTTAATGCCCTTATATCTATCTTAATCAAACTATAATCTCAAAAAGTATATCTTTTACTATAGTGTGAAATACATAGAATATTGTAGACCGGCGAGCCTCCCGCTACTTGACCATGCTGGTTAGACTAGTGGGTCGAATTCTATAAAACAGCTCCATGTGCTATGTGTGGGAGAAAAATTTCATGTATTTAATATTTCACCTACGAGAAGAAACTAATTAGAAAAATACTTAGAAACCGTTATAATTAATTAAAATACTAGTTTAAAATCTTCATCAGTTATATCAACTACTTAACTGATTCGGAGGAACCAATTATAGTGTATGCTTTTCATGATTATATTACTAATCATGAGGTTATTATTTTTTATTTCCCTTGATATGCGGCTATACCGGTCATAACGGTCCATGATCCTTACATGTGAAGTGTTGTGGAAGAGTTGGGTCAGTTTGGTCGATCCCATAAATTGTATATAATATACATATACTTTATGATTGTATTTAATTATACTTTTCATTATTGGGAAATTACAGATTAGAAAACTTAAACTAGAATTTTGGTCGGTTTAACAAGCCATGTGCTATATGATTAATTAACTGATCGTTGAAGCAGGATTAATTAGTAAGTGTTCGCATCGAAATTCGAAAGCTCCAATCAAATTTAGACTTTGAACTGAGCAGCATGTTGCAGTAATTACCAGACACAACCTTGGTCCGTGTATTGCTGTCTCTTAATATATTGACAAATCCTAAACTGAAAATGTCAACACGGTTTTATGTTAAATAAACAAATCTCTTCGACGGTTCTGGGCAGCCGGCAGGCGAAATCTCTCCATCAAATCCAAGCAAATTAGTAAACAGATGTCAATTAATAATTCACTCAATAATCTAGTTAGTGAAAGTACATAGGGCAGTTAGCGGAATATGGCAGCCAATTGTAATTAATTGAAGGCAATAATCGATTAGGGTGGTAATTAATTAATAAGGAGAAATACGGATCTCATTAATTAAGCAGCTGCTACTGCTAGTAGTCTTTGTTGATGAGCGTGCCTTTGCTGGGGATAAATGAGGCACAAACGTTATGGTCAGCAAACAGCTAAGTGGCTGGCTTTTCGTGAGGACATTGAAATCAAAATCAGACATGAAAAAACTTTTGATTAAGAAAGTTGTGTCCTTTGGCTTATCAGACACCAACACCATATTTTAGACTAATCACCCTCATCTTGTCTTGCTTCACCTAGCTATATAGTACTGACAAGAACCTCAATCTATGTGTTGGTAATTAGTAATGTTTTATCCAAACGGTTTAATATAATGAAATTCAAATTATCATCTATGTTCAATGAAAATATGTAATCAGTTCTTTCAAATGGGATTGATGTGGAAAATGGATTCATTGATTATATACATGTATGAAACTAAACCACATTTATTATCAAATTGCAGGACAAATTTAGCTTAAGTCGTATGGTAGTCATGTGGGAATCACATGAGAGAGGGCTGGGCGTCACATGGAAAAGGGAACATAGAACACCTGCCTAACGTATTTTTATAATGCAAGGAGGGGCTGAGAAATTGTTTGTAGGGCACCTAGATTAATTTCTGCCCTTCTTTTGGAGGGGTGACCTCTATACTGTCCGCTGCTTAACTCTGCACCAACACTAGGGGCCCATTTGAATATGGCCCGCTGCCTCCTGGTTAGGACCCACTGCCCATAAGGAATTAGGCCCACTTTCGGGGCCCATATATAGACTGCTGTTATGTTGGGATCTTTGATTTCAATATATGATTCAATTAAGTATGTTCTCGTTGATTTGTTCCATTATATATATACATAGACGAAAAATTTTATTTTGATGGTTTGTTATAACTATGAATCATTGCATATTGTCGATCAAGCTAAAGGACCCTCTGAATAATATTAGTATCGACATCAATTAGAGGACTACGATAACTTACGATAACTATTACAAGTCGTCACCGTATTAAAATGGGTGTATGTGTGGGAAGAGAAGGAGGGGCTTCTTTTGTCTCTATTCCAATAAATTACATCATGGATCAAATATATAATTATCGAATCCATGCCAAAAAAATACTTTGACAAAGTAATTGGTAAAATATATTTATTTTGTCGTTGCTAGCAATTTTTCATTGCATTGCAAGTTGTACGTATCCCTTTGACTTGGAATGAATTAATATTTATCTTCTTCTAAACCGTTTTGCTTCTCCTTGAATTGTCGATAATTATAAGAGAGCCCAAGTTTGAAAATGTCTTTCTTTCTCGGTTTTTTTTTTACTAATTTCTTTTCTTAATTTCTTGGGTAAATATCATCAAACGTTCTCAAAGTATGCCATTTATTGCACATTCATCATGAAAACTTAAAATGTTGCACCATTTGTCTTGGAAATATACAGTTGTTGCACAATTTTTTCTTTTGTCAAGTTTTATCATTAGAGGGTGACAAAAAGCTAACATGACAGGATGAATGGTGTAACATAATGTATACTTTTAGGGTGATTGGTGTAACATAAGGCATATTTTTAGGACGAATGATATAATATAAGACATGCTCTCCAACGGCGAGAGTTGACGGAAAGACAAGTGGTATAACAGTCACATACATCTAGGATGGATAATGTAATATTTTGTACTTCCAAGATGAATGTGAAACATAGGGCATACTTCCATAACATTTAGTGACGTTTACCATAATTTCTTTCTTAGTGATGTTTACCGTAATTTATTTCTTCCTTCCTTTTTTTTTTTTCTTTTGGCACATAACAAAAGAGAATAAGAATTGAAACTTTGGTTGACTAATTAGTGAAAAGTTAACAATTTAATCACCACACTCGGGTATGATTTTCATAAATTGGATTAGTGTCATTGTTTTTCTTGTTAAAAAGTGAGTTGGTTTTGGGAGGAAAACGGGGAGATTATTAGTAGAAGAAGAAAAATGTCCTTTTTTACTCTTGCAACATACAAAAAGAGAATCACAATATGTTATTTCTTGATTAGGGGTTGGTTTCACTATTGAAAAATATGTAAAGTTGCGCGAAGAAATCTTAATTGGGGTGTCAACAGATATTTGCTTCATTTGATACTCAACCACATTCTAACTGATGGATAAGATTTTTTATAATTAAATGCATCTGGGTTCAATTTGGGTTTTTGTATACTTGATGAATTTGGATAAGCTGCCAGGTTATGCCCTACACACATATATATGTATTGTTACATATTTATATCATCTACATATCCTCTTTCGTATATCAATTTAGGGCCAATACAGTACTTTGAAAAAGTATGAATCTAAGCATCTCACTCTTACCATGCACCCTCATACCTCATTCTGAATCTGCCGTTTCCACTATTCACCAGCATGACAGTATCTCCCCCTTGATCCACCCTCACGAGAAATGGACCTCATCGGCTTGCAACTTTGCAGTCGGCGCAGCAGTTGTGACTTATCGCCTCCGCCACCAACAATGTCCCAGAGGATATATAGTAGTGGACAAGGTAACAATTTACAAGGCAAGCCTAATTAAGCAGATATTAACAACTTTTTTCAACTGATAACACCGAATCTAACGTAGGAGGGGTACTTTTATGTTTTGGCTGTTAATAGTTAATTTTTTTTTTGGGGTAAAGCTATAAAACTTACTTTTAGGGCTCCAATAGATTTTCCCAGAGAAAGAACACACTTGACAACAGGGATAGCTCCATGTCCATTAGCTGAGAGAAAATTCTTTAATAGGCAGGTAGAGTTTGTTTTCCTATTTTCTTGAATTTCCGTGACTAGTCTAGCTATGATGCTTGTTTTAGTGATATTTGGATCTTGTTTACTTTTTAGTGTTGTGAGGTAGTTCACTTATTAAGAGAAGGCAACTCTAAAGGTGATGGTCTTGTGAAACAAAGTCTCATTCTTTAATTAAACTCTTTTAGAGTTATGTTCTTAGTGTCTTCCTACTTGTTTATTTATTGTTGTTTAGATGGTATTACATTTTGCTCATTCTATTTAAAAAATATATACTTTATCCTAGTGGCATAGTAAAGAACTTGAGATTGTGGGTGTGAAATTAATCATTAATTTTTTCTTCGTTGCTTGATAAACTTCAACCATTTTTTACTTTTATCAAGTATGTTGTCATCTTTAGCCACTAAGCATGTCAAGAATTTCAATAAAACTTTCACCACATATAAGTTAACTATATAGAGATCTTATCTATATATAGAAACAAAAACTAATAGCTAAATTTGTAAAAAATTAGCAAAATATTGGATAGTGAAGAATTTTTAAAAAAATTTGATGAAATATAGTAAAAGAGTCAATTTGCAATTCTCAGTAGAAGTTTAAGATAGATTTACAATAAGAATGAAGGTTATGGATTTTTTGTACAATATATCTAGTAATAATATGTGGCAATTCTACTTCATTAAAATAATAATAAAATTTGTGGTACATTTTTTTTACAATGTTTGTGATATAGAAAAATAGTTGTAACCTCTTAAAACGTTTTGTTTGCTAATTAGAAATAAAATAAATAATAGTATTCTAATATCATAATAATGCAAGAATAAATTTTGGCAGGAAAGTTCTTTAAAAATATAAAATAAAAATGTAGAATATGATACAAAAAAATTTACCTTATATGTTTTTCTATTGATTAAGAAATGAATTTAACGTTTGAGCAGTAAAACCAGTTTGGAGATGTCAATAGACTGAACTGGGGCTAGTTATAGCTTATCCCAAACCTTCCCTACAAGTAATCAGGTTCAGATACGCTCCACGGGCCGGTAGACAAGTATTACTCGCCATTCGCCAACCCCTTTTAAGACATGTTTGATTTTTTTTTATATATTTACATATATATTTTTTAAAAGAATGCTTATATTTACAATTAATTAATACCTAAAAAGTAATAAACAAAAGTAAAATATGATAGTTTATGTTAAATTATAATTTTATTTTGAAATAAAATTATATTTTGAATATAAATATACTAATTTAAAAGGTGTGCAGGTAGGGTTAGGTAGGATTAGTTAAACCAATACTTTCTCCATGAATTTGAGGGTATGCTTGGATTCGGGTTTGGGTAGCCGGGTTCAGGAGGGGTAGGGCCGAGTAGTGTATTTTTTTACATCCAGTAATTAGTACGTCAATTCAGGGCATTTTTTATATTTCAAAAAAATTGTTCGAGGTTATTTTATTCTACATATAAGTTGAGTGGAAAACTAGAAAAAATTTAGAGATTATGAGCTTTTCTAGAGTTTTATTTTTACTTATTTTGTTACAAGTAAATTACTTCAACACTGTTGAGAACATAAAAATATTCTATATAAATGTTGAGAAAAAAAATAAACTAATTTGATAACATTAGAGTTTTTTTTTTTTTTGTAAATGTATTTTTACTAATATACCCTATAGTTTATTTTCTTCAAAATTGTTGGAGTTGTTATCACATCTCCCTAAACCCCACTAGTTACACCATTGCTTTGCCGTACCTTTTTTTCACCATCCACCAACAAATTCTGAAATCTTAATTTAAACTATACAATAGTCATCTCTCAGTAATTTCAGTTTATATGGTACATTTTTTAAAATTAATGAATATTTTGAATTACTGAATTTTTCTTTCTGTAAATGTAAAATAGTCTTTTTTAAAAGGGTAAAACATAACACATGGGGCAAAGTGTAATATCACATAAACCTTAAGGTAGTTGTAATTGAATCCAATATTCTCAAATGCTAATGTGCACTAAGATTTTATCAGAATCTAATATATATTATAAAAGCAGGATACATTTCAGGATAAAAATGACTTTTCACTTAATAGACTCAACAAGGTGTTGACATGTGGCAATTTTTTCAATTTAGGAAAGAAATTTAATAATATTTCCACTAATGTTCCAAAAATACCCAAAACCCTATTAGGCGGGTTAACAACATATTTAAATTTAAAATTTTCAACTTAAGAAGGAAACTTTAAATCACCATAATTTTCAATTATAAATGGTCAACACCAATTTTTCATTTAAATAGGTAATACTAGAAAAAAAATGGAAAGTCTATATTTCCTATAAAAAAAAACAATAGAAAAGGAGCCCTGACTATAACATAATTCAAGCAACGCCATTTTTCTCCTCTAATCTCTCTCGCCCCCTCCTCTAATTCTTTAGAAAGCATAATATTTACCATGGCGTGCAATTGAGGTGATGGTGTGGTGAATAGGCAAAGGTTGCCATGGACAAGAGCAAAGAGAGTTCTTGCTGCTCCAGTCCTTCTTGACTGTGATTGAAACAAATTGGCATGTTCGTCAATCAAACGTGCTGCTTCTGGGTTACTGCTTGAGGAAGAGAAATAGAGAAAATCAAAATCAATGTCTCACCACCAAACGAATCAAGAAGAAAGGAGAAGCAATTGTTATTGTATTAGGAGTAGAGCGAGTGTTTTACTCTCCTCGTCATCGTCTTTTAGTTGATGTGTAAGTCCGCACCTATTTTTGTTTATTCAACAAAGTTTTTTTTATTTTTTATTTTTTGCCTGGTAGTATACATTAGCTATTTAGTAGAATTCTTATCTTCTATTGAGCCAAGTGTTTTCTAACCTGAACAAGAGTTTCATTCATTTTCCTGATTTGTTATTTCTTTGGTTGTGTAGTGTCTATGGGAAACCTAGCTATTCCTGTGAAAGAACTTGATGAGCATCTTTCAAGCTATGTGCACTAGTGCAAGTTCTACTAATGGCTTAGGTTTGGGAATTAATCGGTTTTTCTTCAAAATTTGTTGTTATTCTACCAATATGTGAATTATAATTGATATTGCAAATCATTTGGTTGTAGTGTCATCCTCGAAGATTATCACACAGAAGGGCCACAATTATATATGGTTGAACCATCTGAAATCTCATATATGAGTTTATTTTCTTAATGTTACCTTTACGTTCTTTTTTTTGTGGTTAAGGGCTCTGGTTTTGCTTTTTCAAATACTTTGCATAAATTCAGATGAGATCTAAGTTTCATTGTTATTATGCCTTATCAATTTAGTCTATTTATAATTTGGTTTCAATTTTTGCATAAGTATTTGGGTGCTGCAGAAAAGTAAGTGATGCATGTATAGTTTCTTTTAATGAAAAAGATATGAGCAATCTGATAAATCTGTTCTAGGTTCTCTTTGTCCAGGTGGACCTTTTTAAATTACTTACAGTAACTAGAATCCAAGAGGCAACAAACAGGTTATTGGGCATTGTGAAAGTCGCCTTCACCTTCTTTCATTCTTTTGCTTCTTTTATTTTTTTGTGTTCATTCATCTATTATCTATGGATGATCCAACTAATTCTTTTAAAAATTCCAGACGTTGTTTTTTTTCCCCCTTAACATTCCTTTTTGTTGCTACTTCAATTGATTGTGTGAAGTGGAAAGTTTTTCATGGTAGGTTTTTATGTAATCATGTCAAGAGTAGATAAAGTTTTACATCCAACAATGGTGCTTTGTTCTTAATTTCCTAAATGCTTCTTTTAAAAAAAGAAAAAAGAAAATCTTCTAAAAAATGTGTGAGTTTTTTGTCATTTTTCTGTTTTTTTTTTCCCTTGGTTCAATTTCAGATGACAAAAGTTTTGAGGTAGCTTGCTAAATGTGTCCCAACCACTGTTGTTAGTGGAAGGTGCAAAGACAGAAGACAGTATATCAAGCGTCGTTCTCCTGCATCTCTTTTTCTCCTCTTTCTTTATTATGTTATAGGTAAATTTGAAACTAATTAATTTCCTTTTACTTTGTAAACATGAACAAGTCTACAATTTTGTGAAGTTGGCAGAGTTGTACTATACTGACAGCCGTGGTCTAGACTTTAAAATGGTCCAAGAAAGGGGCACGAAGTGCAAACAAAGTAAGTTCAAAAATCTGAACTAAAAGTCTAAATTATTCCAATTGTTTGTTGTTCACGATATGACCTAGAGGTCATTGATGTTAGCCAGGATGATCATGAGGGAGGACCAATGACACAAAACTTTGATTGCAGTTTCTTTATAGGACCATTTGCCTGCAATTGGAAAATTAATAGGAAACACTACCCATTGCCGAACATGAATAGAAAAAGGTAAGTTATTCAAATTTCACCAAGTTAAGAGTTCTAGAATTTTATTTGCTTTATTCACTTATGATGAGAAATCATTGTTTTCACACTTTCAATTTGAAAAGATTTTAGATTTCTCTCCTTCAATTGATCATACAATTTAAATCTGTTGAAGGATTATCAAATTTCATTGTTATGGATTTTGGATCAAACGGTGGAACTCTATTAAACAAGCTTTGGTGTTAATGATTGCATTATACTAGCCATTGCTTACTTTGTTTTTTCTTCATAAAAAATGACAAGGTTGAAACAAGTTCAAGAGGAGGCTATGAAAGAGATTTGTTGAGTTTCATGGTCAAATACAACGCTAGCTTTACAGGGAACTAGCAGATATATGTATTCGAGCTAGAGTATTTTTATTTTTATTTTTCAAAAAATCTATGATAACAATGTTTGTTTGTAAATGGAATTGAAAACACTAATTTTAAGGTGAAGTAAGAAGGCTTTATGCCTAGTAGATTTTACATTTCTTGGGCATGTTATTCAGTTGAGTACCAAAATGAAATTCGGCCCCAAATTAGGCCTTATGTATTTTTGTTTTTGTTCCCCCTTTTATGAGTGAAGATGAAACTCATCATGATAATTACATTTTATTGAAATTAATTTACTATTTTGTTTTATTTTCTCTTTACATATATTCTAATAGAAGAAATTAATTTTCATTAATTTAGTAGTAAATACGTTTTGGCCCAAATCGAGTACAGTGGAAACCAAAAAAATTTCATTAACTATCTTTTGTTCCCAATTTGGGCATAAACTATCTTTCGCACAATATTGAAAAATATGTTTACTTTTTTTTCCCCCCCACTTTTGTAAACCGAATTATTTTGTGTTTCAATAGTCTAGAACTTTGTAATAATCTTATAGTTGTGATCACAAATCCCCTTTTGTTAGCTACATCTTTTATTGAGTATTCACATAGGTTATAGTTTTTTCTTTAAGAATTTTTTGTTCCGTCTTCTTCATATTAACAAAGTTGCAACAGTATATTTGTGTATACGAATCATTATTGTAATATATTGAATTAAGACTAACCTTAAGCAACACGTGCAGATAATGATGCTTTGTCCACTTGAATTATTGTTATCTTCAATATAATTGTTCAATGTTAATGGACAAATTTGTTAGCTTTGTTGAATACCATGTCATGATAAATTGTATTTTTTTAGTTGTTTTAATGATAACAATTTTCTTGGTTATATTTATATAATATTTAATATTTATATTATTTTTTGTTACTCAATACAACTTTAAAGCCTGTGACAACGCTGGGCATGTAAACTAGTTAAAGAATAATTAAACAATTAAGGTTAATTCATTAATTAAAATTTCCCTTCTTTTTTACTTCTCATCCTAAGTCAATTTAACAGTAAAATAACACCATTAGTCCCCAACCTTTACTCATGATTTTAAATTTGTCATCAACGTTCATTTCATTATAAATCCATCACAAAATTTTATACTTCATTGCATATTGGTTCTTAAGGTAAAAATGAGTTGACACAAAAATTTCATTTAGTGAAAGGAAAAATTGATAATTTATATGATCCACTAACTATAAAAAGGTATGACGTAATTTGAATTTATATGAAGATAGATATCGAATAGTTTAAATTGAACTTTAAAAATTTAATATAAGATAGTTACATTAAGAGTTAACAAATTTAAATAATTCGGTAACTATGTTTTAATAATTTTAAACTGTATCATATTTTTTTTACAATTAATGAATTATTTAGACTATCAATTTTCATGTTTTATAATCAAGTTTTTTATGAATTCAGTCTTGTCTAGGATTAAAGACTAATATGCATTAAATTATAAATATTTGAGACCAATTCACAATGAAATAGAGATTAAGAATCGATATACAATGACATTTATAGGTTTAAGACTAATAGTAATTTTTACCTAGTAGTTTAAAATGCTAAAATATTTTCTTATACGATGCTTAAGCTAAACTGCCAGAATTGGGAACAAATCAAAATTAACCAGTATCAATTAATAATGCCTTTGTTTCGGGTTAACTGTCGGGGCAAGGAAGGAAGAAACAAAATGGAAAAGAAAAGGAGGTGTACGAAAATTGTAACACGTATGACGCTTAAAGCCTTGTCTTCGAAAAGTATGTTTCAATCTTAGATGTTGATTCTGAACAAGAGTTGATCTTTGTCAAAAGTGAAGCATTTTCTTTGCCTGATTTTGGATCATTGTTGTGATTTTAACCAGCATATTAGCACACTAATGCAGCCTAATCGTTCCATAATATAATATTTTCTTTTTAATTTCCCCAAAAGTATTACTCCCTCTGTTTTGATTTCTTTGATCCATTTGACTTTTTGAATTAGTTTGACTTGAATTTTTTTATATTATTATTTGTTAGAAAAAAAATTAAAAAATATATATTTAGAAACTATAGATCTTGATTTATCATTTACACATAAATTTTTTTCATTTATATGCTAAAATATCTAAAATAAAAAATCATAGATTAATTGCTGAAAAGTGAATGGTACAAAGAATTTGGGACGGAGGGAGTATTTAGTTCTTCTTCTTTCATATCTATCTATTCGGCCAGACTTGGATATCAATCTAAGTAGGACCAATTGATTTTTTATCATCACTCCATCAGATTATTCTCAATTACTTTTACTGATTTCTTCATTCTCTATAAAATTGCTTCACCATTGTCAATAGAAATGTTATCTAATTTATTTGACATTTTATAGTGAGTAAATCTAAATGACCCATTTTTTTAAATAGGTTGCTATGGGAAGAATTGTGATTGCGTAGTGATTGAGTAAGGTGTAGAAAGCGGCTAAGACTTAAATGATAAAACATTTACAAATAATAGATCGGGATAATTGTATGTTGTTCCTTTCATTTTTCTTATCCTTTATATAGTGTTTTTTTTCAATTATTTATCAGTTATTTCTCCAAAATTGTATTGGTTTATCTGAAAGATTTCTACTTGATCCAATTTTTTTTGTCTTTATTTAGTATTGAAGGGATATAGTCTTTTATTAGTCATTTTATACGTTCATATTTTTATTTAGTATCCCATAACATTGGTTTATAAGATAATGTTTAGCTTATTAATAATTAAAATGAACTATCTTTTTATTAAAAAAAAAAAAGGGTGCCATCCGGTTCATTGTAATTAATCAAAGGTATATTAAATAGTGCGGAAAGAATATTGACATTTTTTTTCCTTCCTACTTGCTGGATCAGCTGCAGATTAGCAGATTGGGCCAGAATCGGATTTCGATATGCTAGATTTAGTTTTTATTTATTATAACTATTATATAATAAAAAAGCTCGACTAATAATTTGTGTCTCATGCAAAGTATTTATGAATGAAGAGAATATGAAAGATATGTCTCACGAAAAATATGAAATAAAATAGTTTAATGTTTCGGGCATGAACAAGTGATATGTACTCCAAAACTTACATACCCAATTTTTTTTTGTTTAAAAAAGAATCAAATCAAAGCATGTCAAATGAATCACACCATAATTTCAGATCTGTATTGGTCAAGGAGAAGCAGCTTCTTTAATTAGCTACAGTAACGTATTAATTGATTTGTGTTTTTCTTTATGATCTCTGGACCAATTAAATAATAAAATTCCAGCATAAAGAGTACCAAATATTCGGTTTTTTGTCTCCCATCTCAAATCAGTTCATGCCACTCCTGTATCTTCTTAGCTAATTATTGCACCTTCATAATATTTGTAAAGGTTCCGAAAGAAAGCCGTTAAAATTTTGAAGGCGGAAAGAAATTATAATATATATATATATATATATATATATATATATATATATATATATATATATGCGTTTAATTACCAAAAATATTTTATTTTATTTTTCAAATATTCTTTTATAAAAGTATAGATGTTTGACCTATCTTAGTGATATGAAAAATTTTACTATTTTCTAAACTTTGAAACACATAGTCCAATAGAAAACATTTTAAATAAAATCATCATTCCCTTTTTTTTTCTTTTTTTCTTTTTTCCAGTCATACGTTCTTCATCACTCCTCCTACCACCAAAAATATTTTATTTTATTTTTCAAATATTCTTTTATAAAAGTATAGATGTTTGACCTATCTTAGTGATATGAAAAATTTTACTATTTTCTAAACTTTGAAACACATAGTCCAATAGAAAACATTTTAAATAAAATCATCATTCCCTTTTTTTTTTTTTTTTCCAGTCATACGTTCTTCATCACTCCTCCTACCCTTATAATTACTTTTCTATCTTGAGTCAAATTTTCTAATTCCCAACATGTCCTCTCCCTACTCTTGCAAGTCACCCCTTTCGCCAGCATCAACACAAGTCACCCCTTTCTCCCTAGCTTTGGCGCACGTTAGCCGGTCTCTTGCTGCCAACTTGCTCCCACCGTTGAAAATGCCGCCATTATCTCTAATAGACTCGCCAGCAATGTTGTCGCTGTTTTTCATTGGATCACTTTAAGATCTCTACTTATTGTGAATCATTTTTACTATTTATTTTTTACTTTGCTGTTTTAACGGTAGTCCTAGACTTTAGGCAAGACTAATACTTTCTGTTAAGATTTGATTTCATCTTAGCCATTAACCACGTTTAGGATAATATTCAACGTGGAGTTTGTTTTTACTCTCATAGGCTTATAAATGCCTCAGTTTTGTTATTCAATAAGATGATGATTCACCTCTCAAAACATTGTGAGTTTCGTACTTGTTCCTGAAGCATTCTAATAGTGGTATCAAAGCCTATACAGGGTTTGACTAAGTGTTCAAGTTGGTGAAAGAAAAAAGAAGAGGAAGTGATGGCTTCGTCTGTAGATAGAACTTTTGTTTAACTAGCCATTCTTAAGTTTGATGGTCATAATGACCATTGGTCGATGTTGATGGAAAATTTCCTATGATCAAAGAAATATTAGAGCCTTGTAGAAGAAGGAATTTTTGCACTAGTAGAAGGCGCGGAAGTGACAACAACTCAAAGGAAAGTAATTGACGATCAAAAGCTGAGGGATTTGAAGGTAAAAAATTACTTATTCCAGGCAATTGACAGAACTATTCTGGGGATGATCCTATATACGAGCACATCAAAAGCAATCTGGGATTCCATGAAACAGAAGTACTAGGGATCAACCAAAGTTAAACAAGCTCAATTGCAAGCATTGTGACGAGAATTCAAAATTTTGAGCATGAAAGAAGGTGAAAAGGTGGATGGTTAGTTTGCAAGAACATTAATGATTGCAAATAAGATGAAGGCACATGGAGAAAAATAGAGCAGATTGTGGTCGTTGAAAAGATACTAAGGTTGATGACTCATCGATACAACTATGTGGTGTGTTCCATTGAGGAGTCAAATGATGTTACCACCATGAGTATTGATGAACTTCAAAGCAGTCTTCTTGTCCATGAATAGAGCATGCAAGGACAGTTAGAGGAAGAACAAGTCCTGAAAGTCACAAATGAAGAAAAGATGGTGGTTATAGATCTGAAGGAAGAGGTAGAGGTTGAGGAAACTTTAGAGGAATAGGTCAAGGGAGAGGTAGACAACCTTTCTCCAAAGATTTTGTTGAATTCCTTAAATGCCATAAACTGGGAAATTTTCAATATGAATGTCCTAGTTGGGAGAAGGGCAGGGGCGTAGCTAGGATTATAGACTAGGGGGCGGGGGGTGAGAGTGAATATATGAATGAGTTGTTATAATGTATAAATTTATAATTAACAACAAAAAACATCAAATAGTAATACATATAAACTCATGAAATTTAAAAATCTACAATAATTAAGTTCAATTCAAGAGTTTACAACTCAAAGTCTAACACGACACTCCTTCAAATATATAAAATTATCAAATATTGAATCTAAATTGAAAGTCTCTGCAATATCTTTTTCAATATATAAAAGAAGATTATCAGCAAGATAATCATTGTCTATCTTGTTTCTCAATCTGGTATTCACAATTTTCATAGATGAAAAAGCATATTATGTAGTACCAGTTGACACAGGAAGAGTCAATACCAAACGAATCAATCTATCAATTAGAAAGTAATAACTTGACTTTCTGGTAGCTGTTAAAACTTGGCATAACTGAGCTATTGATAATAATCCCTCAAAATCTGATAAATTTCTAATATCATCATAAAAATACCATAATTGAAATGGCATCAAGTTATGTTCATGTCTTGAAAAATCATTGGGATAATATTTCTAGGCAAGGTTGCAAATGGAATCAATATCAAATGACCGGAACCCATCTTTTGGATTCAAATACAAGCTTAACTTCAAAAGCTCTGTAAGACACTCATTGAACCTAAAAGACATCTCCCGCAACTGAAAATTTATAGTTTCATTGAAAACATCAAAATGATAATAATGCTCTACATCAACATCATCATGCCGGCAACTACTATACCCCACAAAATGGGAAGCACTCATATTTGGAATATCAATTTAATGTACTGAGCAAAATGAGCAGACTTTTTGAATAAAAGAATCATATCCATCCCTCTTTAACTCCTGTAAACACAATGAAGTAGTTTCAATCAAGTCTATTGTTTTTATAATGTCTTAACCATTTTGTTGTAATGCTTGGTATGGAACATCAGTTATACCAAAAATCTCATACATCAAGTGAGCATTGAAGATAAACTCAAATGAAATCATTCTTTTTAAAGCAATTGTAGTGTCTCCTCTTGACTTATATCACCATCTTCTTTAACATTTTCAAGAATCTTACAACCAGCATCAAACATATTAAGAACACTGTTAACTAATGCAAAGTGAGAAGTCCAATGGGTATCACCCGGCTTTTACAAAGTACCAATTTGGATAGCACGAGTTCCAGTTTCAAGCTCATCAATAGATATCAAGTGTGCAATATTATTAGCATGAGTGGCTTGCAACTCATTATGGCGTTTACAAGAGGCAGTAATAGCATTAACAATAAGAGATAAATTTTAAAAGAACTCATGTATAACATGTACCTCTTTTGCTGCTGTAACTAATGCCAATTGTAAGTGATGAGCTAAGCAATGGACATAATATGTTTGAGGACAATCATTGAGAAATAATGCTTACAATCATTTCCATTCCCCACACATGTTACTAGCGCCACAAATATTTTGAACATTTAATTCATGATTAGAAAGAATACTGCAAATCTCAGAGTATAAACTAGCTGATGATGTATCTTTCACATGTGAAATACCAAAAAACCGCTCTTGTACACAACCTTTGATGTCAACAAATTAAAGAACAAGGGCCATTTGTTCCTTTTTATTTTTATCATTTGCTTCATCCACAATGATACAGAACATCGAATCACCAATATCCTCACGGATCTTCTTCCTGGGCTGGAGACGTCCAGCAGCAGAGGGAAACAACCAAGGACTACGGCAGCTTGGGGGAAAAGGTTAAGGTATTTGAGGTAGAGGTATAAACAAATATAATGTTCGGTGAATTGTTCGTGAACTGTTCAGCGATAGTTTATTTATATTTGTTTATTAAACTAAATGAATGAACACGAATGCAATTTTTTATTTATTTAATTAAATGAACGAACACAAACAAGCTTATATTCGTTAATTTATGTTCACGAACAGCTCGATTATTGTTCATTTATGTTTGTTCATTATTCGTTTATATATATATATATATATATATATATATATATATATATATATATGTTCATATATGTTCGTTCGTTTGTTCATATATGTTCGTTCGTTTATGATCGTTTATTTTTATTCGTTTAAATCATTCACAAACACATTCTATACATTGTTCATGAATGCGTTTGTGTTCATGTATTGTCGTTCATAAATGAGTTTGTTCGTTTGATTCGTTCATTGCTGTTTACAAACATAAACGAATGAATACAAATAACCATTTTACACTAAATGAATGAATAAACACGAACAAGGCTTATTTGTGTTCATGTTTGTTCAGTTCATTTAGAGTCCTATTCTAAGGGTTGGGCTGTGAAAAACTAGGAGCTTAGGCTGCAGTTTTCTTTTTTAGGTAAGAGCTTAGGATTGGCCAATTTCTTCTCCCTTTTCTTTCAAATGGTGATTCCTATTTATAAGAGCAAAGTTGTAGGCGAGATTAAAACTAATTAGAAAGATTAAATCTCATCCAAATCAATTTTGAAGTGATTTAAATCTATTAGGATAAAATCAGGTCAAAATACCATTTAAGTTCAACAAAACTCTTAAGTTACGAATTTAGCTCCACATTCTATGTGAAATTTCAATTCAACCCAAACATTCCAAGATTTATCAAATTAGCACAAAACTTTACAAAAATTTTAGATTTCACCCAAAATTTCAAAGTTTCTCTAGATTTTTCTTAAACTCTCTCAAAATGACAAATTTATCCCAAAATTTCCAATTTTGCCTATAATCCTCTGAAAAAACCTCGGTTACCACCCAAACATTTCCATTTTGCCTAAATTGACCCTAAAACCTGTAGGAATCCAAATTTGTACCTAAACTAAGTTAATTCCTATTTTGACCATAAATGACCATTCTAAGTTCCTAACAGCTCATAACATGAAATGACGACATGATCTAAATGCATATAATTCTGCCAACTTCCAAAGCCGTAAAACCACCAAAAAGACCAAGTTGCCCCGTGAGTGTTTTGTGAGAGTTGGGTTAGTTTATCTGTTTTTTAAAATTTAGAGGGTGTTGAGCTACATTTGATGACCAAAAAATTACAATACAAGTGAGGGTGGGGGTGTGGAACCTGGGACCGGGCGAGTGTCTTAAGATTCCAGCGAAGCTGTATTCCGACAGAATAATACATTTACATTTCTAAAACACACATTGATATTTGGCACATATAAATGTGTTTACATGATAGGGAACAAAATAGAATGGCACATGTCCAATTCTGTGCAACACAAATTAACTTGAATGATTTAATTCATTTTCTTGGATCAATAGTCTCTTCAATTGTCTTGTGTTCATGTCTTTGAGATAGAATTCAGTCAAAACTCACGACTGCTCACTCCATCTTTGGCTAGTCGTATGCATGACTGCAACACTAGCCCTTCCCATTCTCTTGTGCTGTAATATTGGAGTTTAATTGTAGTTAACGCTAATACTAATACTGCCCATGAGCTTGGCCCATGTACCAGGTCTACTTGAGAAGAGTTTTTTTTCTTCTTGTTTTACAACAAAAATTAAAAACAATATAAAACTAAAGGATTTGGCATAATAATTCAATTCTCAAGTTCATGTGTCATTGCTAACCTTAGCTTTAAAGTTCGAGCCATCATGGAAAGCCTCCCCCATTTTTTCTGAAATTTTAAATTAACTTTCTTGTTATGATTTTGTGTATTAAAAAAATAGTGCAAGACGGTATCTTGACAAAACCTTTTCAAGGCTTCTCATCAAATTACAAGGTTCTAAGGAAATGACAGATCATTTCCCAACCATAATACTAGCTGATAAAGGCTTTGATATTAATTAAAAAATAGGAGGTTTTGGTATAGTGGCTATTGATTCGAAACGGTCATTCAAGACAACTTTATAAGGCCCTGTTGCTAATGTGCAATTCCCTCTCATGGCGAAGCTTTAGACAATTTTTGAAAGACCTTAAATGGACAGTTCAAATGAGGATAGCTGTATTTACAATTAAACAGAATAGAACAATACGAAGAGAACGTCTTGGAAGTTCTCACTGTTATATGTTATTGCCTCCAAATACAAAAGTTTATATATATAGCAGTTAGAGCTCGACTAGGATAGTGATGAGAAAACGATAAGTACAAGTGATAAGTATATACAAACTATAATCCTACTTAATTTACACAATCTTGCTACAATTAGGATTCAACTGAGAGTGACTCACGCCAACTGACTCATGCCAATACTCTCCCTCAAGTTGGAGCATACAAATTACAGATGCCCAATTTGCCAAGTGAGTCATTGATTGCCTTGCTAGAAACCGCCTTTGCAAGAACATCTGCCCATTGCTCCTCGCTATATATGAACGAAAAAGAAATAATTTGTTGATCCAGTTTTTCTCTAGTGAAATGTCAATCAACCTCTACATGTTTAGTTTGATCATGCTGGACAGGATTGTGAACAATCTCAACTGCAGCTTTGTTATCACAGAACAAAGGCATGGCCTTCTTCGATTTGAACCCTAGCTCCATCAATAGGTGTCTTAACCACAACATTTCATAGACTCCACTGGCCATTCACCTATATTCTGCTTCAGCACTTGAACGAGCAACCACCTTTTGCTTCTTACTTTTCTACGTAACGAGATTCCCACCAACAAACATGAAGTAGCTAAAGGTAGACATTCTATCAGTTATGCAACCCACCTATCTGCATCTGTATAACCTGAAACACCAAGGTGTCGATGTTCGGAGAACACCATCCCCTTACCTGGAGCATCATCAAAGCCATAAATTTTTGACGTGAACGTGTGGAAGGAATCTAGATTAAACCCAAATGTGTAGTTTTGTGTCCTTTTTTTCTTTTCCTGTAGTGAGTACTTAAGCCTGCGCCTGCCTTGTTCAAATCAAAATTCGGACTTCACTACACTAGACTTGATCGATCTAAGAGAGGCAAGACCACGCAACAAAGTAGCAACGCTGACAGAAAAAGGGCCAGAAAACAAGTCAGGATTAATGTAACTCTCTCTATCTCTACCTCTATGGTCGCTGCCTTACCAGGAAGTTATTAGAATAACAACAGATGAGAAAGACACAACAGAGAAACGTAAAAGCACAAGTGACACGACCACAACCATTCCAGGGATAGTGAAACATGACGCAGGCCTTGGTGTTGAAGATTATTAGCAAACAATTTTGGCCATATGTGGCCCATATTCCCACAACAAAACCAATTTCAATTTCATGTTTACTTGAAAGGTCGCATCACTCAATTTCAATATTAATGAAGGGGTGCAACTCCATAGAATTCCAAAAAAGAGCCCATATGAAATATGGTTCACAAATTTGAAAGAAAAAAAAATCATAGCACTGGCATCTGTCCCTGCAAAATCATTTCTGAATTTGTTCATACAAGATGTATGCAAGAGATGCTTAAAAACAGCTCAGAGCACAAATGCTTGCACAAGCTTCCAATTTATTTAGTAAGAGATATAGGCAAAGAGTACGAGGGACTTGTATTTTACCAAAAAAAAAAAAAAACAGGCCGAAAAACTCATCATCTCAAGTCAGAAATTGAATTCTTTAAACGGGTAAAAAGATGTTTTAGATTTCAAGTGCCCTGCAAATCAGAATGTCCTATGGTAGAATGATTGGAGATCCATGCAATGGATGCAGGTCCAAGGCAATAAAGGAGGGTCAAGACAGTAGTTATGTATGCTCCGTATTTGGCAAAGGTGGCACCTGATGAGAAGATCTACAGGTTCTTGAGAACCACATCGGATACAAACCGGACCTAATAAGGACTGTCAAAGCCCATAAAATTAGAAGATTAGGATCAGCTGAACGGAACTGCATCGGTAACACAAAAGAGCAGCAAAACCTGTTGATTCCATCGCAGCAGAACCAAATGGTAAAGACACTTTTGCAGAAAGCACAACTTGCATTTGATGCACCAAAATCCTGATCTATAACTTTTTTACCATATTTCGGTGTACCAATAATACTTAAATGGCATGGTTCATGGAATGAGAATACATGCTGGCGCATGCATATTCCACAAACTACCACCTCCAACATAATTGTGACCTATGTACCTAATAAGCAAAACAACTAGTACTTCAAATGAGATTACACAGCTACTTATTCTCTTCCAATTCTAGTAACACTCAGGAAAAACTCAATAGAATAACCATAAAGCTATATGGCAGTCTATCAAGATGTAATGTCTTTTTAGCATATTCCACGATTGTTATAATTAAAAGAAAAAAAAGTTGTGCGGTTTTTATATAACAAGCTAGGCTGATTAAATAATTTTTTTTTCTCTTCCCCTCTCTTTCTCACTTTCTCGCTTGTTTTTTGTTTATCAAGCTAAGGAAGATGATGCTTTAACTAGAAAATGAAGTGTATATTTATTTCATATTTTACGATAATCATGATATTTTGAATTTAAAATTAATAAGAAGATAATTATACCATTTTTAAGATTTTGTCCATTAGATACTAAATTGACAAATTTATACATTAATATGACATAATTAGACACCAAGAAAGTAGTCATAGACACTAGACTAATAAATTTATACACCAATATAACATAATTAAACAGCATGAAAGTATTACTAGATACTAGTGAAGTAGTTTTAGACACCAGAACAACAATATTAGACACTGAGATAGCCGCACTGTATACTAGACTAACTAATTTATACATCAATATAACATAATTAGATATAAAAAAAACAGTACTAGACATCAAAATAATAATTATTAACACTAGAGGAAACAATTTTAGACACTACGTCAGCTAATATATGACACCAATTTCTTACACACTACACACCAAATTACAAAGATGCTAGCATTTTTGTTTGAAAATGAAAAAAATTTTCTCTATAGAAATAATTAAAGTTTTAAAAATTATTTATTCCATGATTATAGAATTTATCTAAAATGGTAACTCCCTCCCTTAATAATAACTACCATATCTACCCAATAATTACATATATTTATTTAAAATTGTAACTTCTCATATTTTAATAATAACTACCTAACACTATTAGTTTTACCGTTAGTGGTGTACATACACAATAGTGGATATTCTTAGGTTTTGTAAGGAAGTAGGAAAATTGTTAGTGAAAAGGACTCAAATGAGTGAAAAAGACAAAAACACAAGTATGTCAATGGCTAAATTGCAACAATATAAACCTGTGAGTGGGACCTGCCGAATAAAAAGAAGTTAGTGACTCTATAGACAAGGCGCTAGAAAAACTGGGACTGAACGTGCATATAAGGCAAAAGTTATCCTTGTTGGGTCTGGACATTGGATTGGGGGCCTGATCTGCTTGACGCTGGGCCGAGATGGGCAGAATGGGAATTGGGCCGAGGGAGGACGGGTCAGTTCGCGCGACCCGGACCTCTCTGATACATGCACAAAGCCGGAAAGTTAGCTCGTCAGGCGAGCAGTTAAAGAGTACAAGAAACGGCGTGGGCGGGAGAATCCTCTTTTTCTTGTATTTGGGTTTGTTACCAGATCCGATTTTATCGCTTGTTTTATTCTTTTCGAATTGTGAGCTGAGCCTATATATGTTCCTCGATTGAGTCGATTTGCAACTTCCTTCCTCATACCTTTCGAGCGAATACGTGCCTCTCTGAAAGACAGAAACTCCATGGCCGGCCACCCAACTGATTCCCATTCTCGTCTCCGCCACCGCAGCTCCAATGCTCTCTTACCTGTGAGCCGTCACACTTCGACCACTGTACCGGAGAATGTTGAGGAGACTTCCATGTTTCGCAGGTGGATGAGGCTTCTCCACTATCCCACGCCCCGGCTGCTTCGCAATAGCTCTATTCAGCTCCACGTCCTCAGCATTGGAGGCTCTTCACTCACTGACTCCTCTCTGCTGATTCCTCCTGCGGACTCTGCCCTGGTGGACATCGAGGATCCAGCTACTGATGAGTCATCGGCCAGCTCCAGCTCTGAAGCTGCGGCTTCATTCACAGCTCAGGCAGGATCACCTCCCCACCCCACTTCCCCCAGAGATCTCCTCCCTTTCTGCTTGCGTTGCTGCTCTCGCTTCCTCATTTTCCCGCTATCTTGGTTAGTCTCTCGCCTCCTCCGAGGTGCCGAGACAGACAGCGCACTATCGGGAGATGAAGCGAACACTCTTGGACGTGCATTGGTTGATCGTCAGCTGCGCCTCTCAGCAGATTTCGGCAACGCAAGGGCCGGAGTCTACAAGCTTATTATCCCTGAGATGGGAGCAGAGTTATTGAGGCTATATGCCGCACGCACCCCGAGGACAGATTGTCATATCTATGAGTTATGGGGCTTCATCATTTTGCTCTGAGGATTGATATCGCATTTGGGATTTATGATGTACACTTTCACGGCGATGTTGCGCGTACATGTACGTCTCGGCAGACTCTTCGAGAGGATCACGGACGTGGAGGTGCGCATGGCCATGGAGGATGGGAGGCTGCCATATGGCGGTCTCTTCATGCTGCTCCAGATCTTCACGATGCTTATGCTGTTCACGGCGGTTGTCATTCTGCCATCTATTGCTGGACCGAGATGCGGGGCTGTCAGAGGTGCTGGTGACGCTTCGGAGGAGTAGTGGCGGCGTCGAAGAAGTGGTATTCATAACATGTCTTGAAATGGAAATTGCTACAACAATTTTACATTAGCAACCAACTGTAATAGCTCCTGTGAAAGTAAATGAATGAAAATGAAATGTATTTTGTAATTTGATAGCAACTCCAAAAGTATTTCAACAGTCAACTCAGCTCTTGTTGTACTCAGGCAAGAACGTATACCTCAACTATTTGAAATCGTAAGAAAAGGGTAAGAAGGCATGGCCCTTGATTCAGGATTAAGTCTAATAGTATAGGCACTTGCGTCGAGGGATTATAATGTAACTACACCAATATTTCCCTCCGTCCTCAAAGCAAGTCAACTTTGTTTTCCTAGGTGAGGAAAGCAAAAGCTTGTAGAGCTATTTAGTGCCGAGGGCAACCGCGCCCAAACCTTGAAACCCAGCAACATATCATTTGCTTGCTGACTTCACCAAGAGTTTGTTGCCATGTGATGTGACCCACAAATTATGTTATCGCATGACACAGCGCAAATGGCAGGCGGTAGGGCAACCGTGCAACTACGTCTGCATGGGAATTCCTCAAAAACCTACCCTATCGAGCAAGCATCAAACTGCATCCGTCCCGTTTGGTTTGACCACTGCATGTTATGTAATTAATGATCCCATTGTTTGTTGGACAGTCACTACAACACATCAGCCTAAATAGCGATAGTATAGGTTCCCTGTCTGTTATTCACCAACACACACAACTCTAGCTTTCTAGTGGACCACAGCTCCTGAAGGCCCACAAGCTTCATTGATTACACTAGAGGACTGGTCTAACAGCAAAATTAAATCATAACCATATACCCCAAACACTTGTTTTCAAACAACTAAACCTTCAATCGATGTGGCATCTTCTTTGTATCGAATTCACTTATGGTTGATACCACGCGCACCTGAAGATCATTTAAATGCTTTATCAACTATGATTCCACCCATGTCAGGTACCAACTTCTTCCTCTTAATAAGTTGATCCATGTGAGTGATAGGTTGATCCTCCTCCTCCTTTCTTCTGCTATCATTTTGATGGAGCATTCTTCAAACCCGAGCCTAACAAACCTGGAAATCCATAAAGATCTATATAGCATGAGCAACTGAGGCCAGAAAGTGGAAAGGGAGCTTTATACGATTCAAATTGCTCCAAAATTGTTTTTCATCTAGTCTATCTCGTTTTCCATGGTTTTCAAACAACCATGCACTGACGTGTTATTTGAAGCACTGTGATTAAGATGCTAACCAGTCAGCAGTACGGGTTGTCAAGAGGAAGAACACGTCCAATCCAAGCAAAGACGCCGTCTTCTCAATAAAATCTGCCAGTGTCCCTCTGAAATCCGTACTTCCAATTCTCAAAAGGCACAGCATCAATCAACAAGCACAAGTAAACGAGAACATACGGTTTGGCAAGGCCACTTTTGGTGTAATCAGTTAGTAAATGACTTTGAGCAATATTCTCTCGCATTTTCTAGTATCAGATAGTAAACGCCAGAGTTATATGCACCAGGAGTAAATTGAGTCCATCACTCCACAAAAGCCACCATTAAGGGGGCAAAAAAAAAAATACATCCAAAACATTTCCAGCTCAAAATAATTCATGGAAGAGGGAAACAGTTGCAATTGAAAAACAGCCCTCAGCAAAGATGGGAATGAAATTAATTTCAAAATATCAAAGAAGAAACATTAAGCAAAACGCAATCACAGCAGCACAGGGAAATATGCGAGTTAATTACAAGTGCTTTTAGTGAAAAACGAGAACACAAGGTCACAGGTAATGCTGAATTAACAAATAGAACAAATTATCCTTTTATTCTTACACTAATAGGAACGACAGTCCAAAAAAGTAACTATAGGGTAAAATACATTAATGAAGAGAGAAACAAACCTCTTTATCCATTCAACGAACCAATGTGCCAGATTCTTCTAAAGGTTGTTTGAGTTGTCTGCTTCTGGTATGACCTGCAAGCATTGCAAAAATCCTAGCCATGTCTCAGTTTCCACCTTTCTTTTGGGGTCCCCTTATAATAGCTTGAGTAATCACTTATAATTGGTCAATTTAACAACATACTAAACAATGCCTAAGCAAAGATTAACAACTCCTCTATGGTTTAAGTGCACAAAATTCCAGCCCTTACCGTGAACTTGAATATAGCAGGCCGTTAAAAGAATCCATGCTCCATATCGTCATATTCGCTTAAAACTTGGTTCCTACCACTTGTTTCAACTACAAGAAACCAAGAACCAGCAAACACAACACCGGCCATTTTCCAGCAAAAACAAGATAGGAAATACAACAATAGAATCGAGCCTTCCATACCTTCCACAATAAAATCCAATTCCAGCTCCTTTGAGCTTCCATTTCTTTTCCTTTGATTGCTAGCACCTAAACCGCCTAGCTTATAAGCAAAAGAACAGAAATTCATCGCTTCCAGCCCCTTCCCAAGCCACATTCATCAAAACAGAAAAGGAAAAACAAAACAGAAACCCAAGCTCCCTTACCTCCAATAACAGAAACCCAAGGTCTCGCGCATCTTAGCTTTACATCCAAAGCATATAATTCCTGCAATAACTGTTGACTCAAATATTTTAAGAAATGATTGGGAGTTTTAGGCATTCTTAATTTTTTTCTTTCTTTCTTCCCAATCAACCTCAGTTGCTCCATAATCAACCCCTTCAACGCAGCAAAGAAATTAACAAGATATGCAGAAGCAGTGCACATACAAAATGTACTAGTAAACAAGCATATCCCTTTGTCACACGAGTATGAAGTGCATAGATCAACCAATCTATCATCCAGTTAAGCCAGTGACAGGGGTGGTTGATTCAATTAAGTTCAATGCCAATAGTCTCCTTGAAGAATCATGATCCCCAGAGGAAACCCTATGCTAAAATTGCTTAGCTTTTGGATAGCAAACACTAATGTTCTGTGACCTCTGTTGTGGATGACAATTCTGTAGGTCATTAGTGACCGCTGTTGTGCATGACAATTCTGTAGGTCTCTTTCCCAAAAAGCAGCTCCTAGTGGGAAACACGGTCCAAGATTTGGCGAAAAACATCTGCATGTCAGGAAGGACTAGTGATGCAAGAGCCCTTTGTAAGGTGCAGGGAGTACCCCTATTTTTTTGCATTAATAATTTTGGCAGCAATTGGTTCTAAACAGTACAGGCAATTCCCAATCAGAACATTAAATGATCTGCAGAACAGTCAGTTAAGACAATCGAGCAAACAAGTAGCTGACAATTAAAAAGAGAAAGAAACAAATTACAGAACTGCGGTGATTATCAGAGTGCATAACTGACTAGCAAAACATCTATCTCGGGCAAAGTCCACTGCCCCTTAGCTCCATTAGAAGTACGGTTATAACTTGCAAGTACCCATTTCGAAACACTGGAAGTTCCAACCTGTTTTAAGCCATGACCTCATGTCCTTTGCTTGGACAAAGGTAGGTAACTCAATGTCCTTAAGATTAATTCAGGGATTCAGTTGGTTTTTAAAGTAGAACTGACTATAAACAATTATTTAAGCACAAAAGAATACCAGCAGAGAGTAAAAAATACCAGGAAAAGTTATTGGATGTCATCTTACAGAATCTTAACTATAACAAATAAAACAGTTATCATGACAACTTTTCGAGCAGTGTTGGTGGAACTGATTTTACAATCAATACGAAACAAAGCCTTCAACCCAAACTAGTTGAGGTTAACCGTACAAAATTTGTCTTTTACTCGGCCTCTTGAGCTAACCTCAGTTTACCAGTTTTAACAACTCTGTGATCTTAGGTCTACTGCTGCCTTGTCCCTGATGTTTAACATGAAATGCTCCGGGATACATATTCCAACAACCTCATTTTCAAACCCGTCCCTTATTCCATTCCATGGCCACACGTCCGTCTAAGAATCCACATATTTGATATATGCTTATTCACGTGCTTCTCAACTGCCCGAGAATTGGTCACATATAGACTAGTGGTCTTACAGCTGTTTTTATTAGTTTCATTTGGTAATTTGAGAGGATCTTCCCATAAAGCTGAACTACCATGCTTGTCACCATTCTATCCACCTAGCCATAATTTCGTGCATGAAATCTTCCCATCTTGCACCAAGTTGTTTTATAGTTTTCTTCTAACTAAATTTGCACTCCATGTACTTAGTTCGGTTCAGCCTAGGACCTTATACACTCAAATGAGAAGGGAAACATGGTGGAAAGAGCAAAATCTATTAATCTACAGTTGTAAGCTTTACTTGACTGTTGAAACCAGACAACATGCAAAGCTGCCATGGATGTAGGGATGAACAGTTGGCTGGCTGCCCCTGCCCAGCCCAGCCCAATCAGGAACCAGGCAAGCCCTGACACGGACGGGTTCTCACCTTGGCCAGTCTTGGACTGGCACATTTGATCCATTATTCCATTTACCAGACACAATCAGTGCCTGAAAAGAAAACAAATTCCTCAATCTTTTGCACAGTTTCATTGCTTTAGTTCTCGTAAAAGACTAAAACACAACAATTAGGGTCATTATAACAATTAAATATTATATAATTTTTATCACAATCAAGTTCTAATGGGCACAGATTTGGCTTGGCTCAAACACAGGACTAGATCAACCCTGGCCGACTTAGTGTCCATCTCTACATGGATGATCATGCAATCAGCTTGCATGTTTGCTACATTGTGCATAAAATGGGCTATAAAGTTCAAAAAGTTCATCGTAAAGGTCTAAGTTATTATAGCTGAAAAAAAGTTTATGGTGGGCATATAGTAAGCCCAGGGAAGACAGCCAAGAGAGCCATAAATCTTAACAGTCCTCCATACATATAAATGAGCAATGTAAGGAACATATTGTGTTGTTGTTGTAATGGATCGCTCCAAAGGGCATATGTTATGTAAAGCCCTCCTGCAATTGGTACTTTCGCAGGTACAGTCAGTTCAACTACAACTTTTGTCTCCAAGCTCATGATCTGCATCAACATTTCTTGAAACATTTGGCATAAGATCGAATGTTGCATCAAGACACTGTATATGATTCAATAAAACTATACAATTCTAGAGGAATTATATCTCAGAAATGTGGCTGACTGGTCACAAGAGGAATCTTAGTACCCTCATCTAAACTCTCATCACATAAAACCCGAAAATGAATATTTTCTTTTTCTAATTCTCATTTAAACTCTCACCACACAAAACCTAGAAAGAAATTTTTTTTTTCAAACTTTAGTTTCGTGGGGAAAAGGGAAAAAATAATATGATATTAATATCCAAGCTTAAAGAAATGGTTCATCCTAAACAGGATTGAAACTACTAAAAAACCAATTTTTTCCAACTGCATTTTTCTTCAACCGGTTAAACTGTTGGAAATTTCCAATTGCCAAGGTCGTTGGAGGGAAGACAAAAACTTTTCTAACGGCTTAACCATTGGGACAATTACGGAATTAAATTATGGGGTATGTATAATATTTCCAACGGCTTGAGCCGTTGGAACTAGTTTTAAGTAATTTATGCTGTTTTATTATTTCCAACAGCTTACGCCGTTGAAACTAGATTTTAAGGAATTTTGTTATATTCTAAAGCCGTTGGAAAATACTTGGATATTAATGTTTGTATTTTTTAGGTTTCCAACGGCTTAGGCCGTTGGAAAATAATGAAGATATTTTCTCATGACCAACAGCTTTGACCGTTGGAATGTCATTTTATTAAACACACCGTTTTGAAATTTTTTTCCAACGGCCTTGGCCGTTGGAAACTAGCAATTTAAATCCCCCCCGCCCAGATCATCTTCTTCGTCGTGCACCCTTCCAAAATCATCTCTATCTTTTCTCTTCACCTCCTTTCGTCCCACAGGCACACACTTCACGTTCCTATCATCTCCCAGGGCAGATTCAGCTTTCTCGAGATCGTCATTGTTGGATCTGGTGTCATTGTTGTAGATATGTAGGTTAGTTTTGGTTTTTTTTCGTTTTAGTTTCTTTTTTTTTTCGGATTTTCATGCTTTGATGTTTAATAATGATAATGGGTTGAAGATTTTGCTTGTTGTGGCAGATTGCAAGTCATTCCCACGCATTTGAAGGAAGTAAAATTTCAGATTTGAGGTAAGTTGTTTTAATACGTATTTTTTAAGTTTTTTAATTTTTTTCCCAAAAAATACTTAAAATCCGGATTATGTAATATTAATTTGGTTTGAAATATGTGAAATGTATGTGATTTGTAGTTGTTGATGGTTGGATGTGAAGTATTGAAGTTACACATTACAATTTTGAATTTATGTCTATTTTCTTACTTTTTTTCTTATTTTTGGGATTAATTTAAAAATAGGAAATAATTAGTTTTAAGTAAATTTTTTAGGTAGTATATTTATGTGTGAAATTAGTTAGTATATTTAAAAATAGGAAATAATTAGTTTTAAGTCAATTGTTTAGGTAGTATATTTATGTGTGAAATTAGTTAGTATATTTAAAAATAGGAAATAATTAGTTTTAAGTAAGTTGTTTATGTAGTATATTTATGTGTGAAATTATTTAGTAAATTTAAAAATAAGAAATAATTAGATTTAAGTCAATTTTTTAGGTAGTATATTTATGTGTGAAATTAGTTAGTATATTTAAAAATAGGAAATAATTAGTTTTAAGTAAATTGTTTAGGTAGTATATTTATGTGTGAAATTAGTTAGTATATTTAAAAATAGGAAATATTTAATTTTAAGTCAATTGTGTAGGTAGTATATTTATGTGTGAAATTAGTTAGTATATTTAAAAATAGGAAATATTTAGTTTTAAGTCAATTTTGTAGGTAGTATATTTATGTGTGAAATTAGTTAGTATATTTAAAAATAGGAAATATTTAGTTTTAAGTCAATTGTATAGGTAATATATTTTGTTTAACTAACAATGTTTAATTGGATTTATTGTTACAATGTTTTAAGATTTGGAATTAATATAAAGGTACAAAATATTTATATTTAAATAAGTTTTTTTGATTAAGTTTGACCTTGAATATAATATATGTCAATAATAATAATAATAATAATAAGAGTAGTAATAATAATAATAATAATAATAATAATAATAATAATAACAATAAATCCAGTAAGAGTAATAATAATTATAATAATAATACTTATATTAATAATAGTAGTAGTAGTAGTAGTAGTAGTAGTAGTAGTAATAGTTGTAGTAGTAGTAGTAAAAATAATAATACTAATAATAATAAGAGTAATAATAATAATAATAATAATAGTAGTAGTAGTAGTAGTAGTAGTAGTAGTAGTAGTAGTAGTAATAGAATAATAATAATAATAATAATAAAAACAATAGTTTTAGTACTAGTAGTAGTAGTTGTAGTAAAAATAATAACTATAATAATAATAAGAGTAATAATAATAATAATAATAATAATAATAATAATAATAATAGTTGTGGTAGTAGTATTAGTAATAATAATAATAATTATAATAATAATTATATGGATAAAATATTGAAATGTTCATCCTATTAAGTAGTAACCCTAAACCTTAAATAAAAATCCTAAACCCATATGCGTTGACAGCCTTTATTGATGAATTGTAATTGAATTCCCGTAAACCCTAAACCTTAAACCTAAGTACTATTAACCTTAGCTAAACAATAAATAGTAAATACGCATTGTTAGTTTTAACTGATATTATTTAGATTAAGTGAAATATTAATGCATGCAATTAATAATAATATGTTGGCTATTGATACATGCGATTCGTGGATTTAATTTTTAATATGATTTAATTTACGGAATTAATTTTATGTGTTCATGCTTTCGTATATGTCATAAAGGTAAATATACAATTTCCATTAGTAGGACTCCATACAACATTATGCATAAAAGGGGCTATAAAGTTCAAACAAGTTCACCGTAGAGGTCTAAGTTATTATAGCTGCAAAATGGGTTTATGTTGGCATATGGTAAGCCCAAGGAAGACAGCTAAGAAAGCCATAAATCTTAACAGTCCTCCATACATATAAATGAGCAATGTAAGGAACATACTGTCTTGTTGCCGTGATGGGCCACATCCAATCCACAGGGCATGTGTTATGCAAAGCCCTCCTGCAATTGGTATTTTCACAGGTACAGTCAGTTCCACTACCACTTTTGTCTCCAAGCTGATGATCTGCATCACCATTATTGCAATTTCAAACTTTAAATATCAGAAAAACATATCTTGAAACATTTAGCATAAGATAGGATGTGGCATCAAGACATTGTATATGATTCCATAAAACTGTACAATTCTAGAGGAATTATATCTCAAAGATGTGGCTGACTGGTCACAAGAGGAATCTTAGTACCCGAAAATGAATATTTTCTTTTTCTAATCCTCATTTTAACTCTCATCACACAAAACCTAGAAAGAAATTTCTTTTTTTTGAATTTTAGTTTCATGGGGAAGATGGAAAAAAAATAATATGATATTAATATCCATGCTTAAAGAAATGGTTTGTCGTTAGCAGGATCGAGGGCATAATTAACTACTAATTCAACATTCAGGAGCTCTCTACAATATTAAAAGAAAGAAAAAACAAATCAAGGGCATACCATTTCTGGCTATTCCACTTCTCCTCAACAAGTCAACAATAGTATCTGAACCCATAAGACGACATCCAAAAGGACTAAGAAAATTGCTACCCATGAAAAATTAAAGCAAAGGCATCAGTTTTATAGGAAAAGATATTTATTCTGCTAGAGATCGAGGATCATCAACATTTATCGATGCACATGATGTAGCACATGTTTTCTTTTCATTTTTCCTTTTTTTTTTTTGGGAGCAGCGGTGGGTTAAGGGAGCACATAGAAAGTTTGGAAACCAGCAGGGAAAAGGCAATAGTTGAGTACGTAGTCACCAATTTGAATTTTGCAATAAGGAAAAGCATGAGATGGTTACTTTGGATCAACAACTGAAAGAGATTTCTCAAGTTCATCCAATGGAGGCCAAAATTCTTAAGGTTTTTCCAGACGTTGTAAATGTAAAAAGAACACAATGAAAGCTGACTAAAGAGTAGGAACTTAATCCCAGTGAGTAATACTACTACCTGTAAAAGTAACCAGATTTTAGAACAAGGTAGTGAAAACCTCTTGAAACTATTTCATTGTGTCTTTCAATCTGGAGCACGTTGGCCACTGTAAATTAAACATGTGTGGCACATCCCGACAGGCAAATAAACAAGTCAAGGCAATATTTACGTATGTGCCAGAAAAGCTAAGAATATGATAATAAACTAACAACTTTTATTGGCCATGTGGGATGTTTCCACTTAACAAAAACTAACCAAAGAATGACATTAGACATGGTGCTCGTCTGGTTTACATAAATAAGCATTTGAAAATGAGAAAATTGTTATATACGTCTTTAAAAAATTGGCAGAAAATGGATTCGGAGTTAGAGTCACTCACAAGATGCAGAAGCTAAGCAATGTCAAGACTCTACCTAACCTCACTAGATATTCCCATCCAACTTGTTATAGCTGTAAAAAATAAATTGGAAGGTCCTAATTAGCATATCATCGATTGAGCCCAGAAACCAAGAAAAGGAATAAGGCACTTAATCTACCGGACAAAAACCTATCCCATTTTTTGCAGTGTTACCAATACATTGAAGCCGTAATTCTTAACCAATAAATGCTACTTTGGTGCTAACAACTCGAGAATAAAGCAGTTAATATTTTCTCTCAAAATTTCCTTTTGTCTCTTTTGCTCTGAATTGTTTATAAGCGTTAAGACATGTCACCTAAGCATTAACTAGAAAACTGTAATCAAAGACACAAACCATATTTGCACTACACTAGCTATGAACATTACCACTAGATAAACAGCTCAATTTGAAGTATGAAAATGCTGCTCCTACTTTTACATTTACAATATAATGTTCCCAGCAAAACAGCAATTCGAGGGGGCAAGGCTCTAAGTGACAGAACAGCCAACCTCTAAGTGAATGCTGCTGTAAAATAACGAAGTGTTGGCCAGCTCTCTGCATCTTTCGTGCACCTAAGAGAAGATAAAGCCAAGTCACCCAAACAGTGAGTGAGCCAGAGAAGAAGATAAGGTTAATATCGCCGGTGACGAACGAAAAAGAGAAAAATGAGGCTCTGGGACAGGTCGGGTACCATCTCACCCGCTCTACTTTTTTCCAACTTTTTTGCTCTGATTGATTCGCTACCTAGTTGTAATTTGGTTTTTCAAATTTCAAACCGTAAGAGACTAAACTTGCGTCGTCGTGCACAACTGCTAAAGATGGTCATGCGCTGCCCCGAGCGGTGGCTTGAGTTGCGATTTCACTTTGCTAAACCTACCAATCTCATCAACACCTTTTGTTCGTCCATCCAGACAAGACAACGATTTGGGCATGCTGCCTTGCTTCCAAAAGGTAGTTTTTACCATGGTTATTAAAATCCCGACTTAAGTCTTAGAAACTTACATTTCTACGACTCTAGAAACAAAAAACGTTTCAAGTCTTAGTAGAAACTTATATGTAGGTAGAAACAAGTAGAATCCCGACTTTAGTCTTAGAAACTTAGAAATTTTATGACTTTAGGTTTCTATGTTATTATATCAAATTTCCTGAAATTAAGTTAAAAATGAAAGTAAAAAAAAAATATTAATTTATTACCCAATTCAATCTTTATACAATTAAACTAGATTTATTTAAATTAAAGTAAAAAAATAAATAAAGATAACAAAAAAAAACAAAAATCATCTATTATTTTTTCTCTTAGGCTCCTAGTGTCGCTTGATTACTCTTCTTCATGATGATTTCAATAATCCTTGTTGTCAAGTTTATGTAAATGTGGTTGTAGGAAAAAAAAATGCCAATGATGATACAAATCTTTGCATAAATGAGTTTAAGCTAGTAAATGATAAAACTAAAAAAGAAGAAGAAGAAGATACGAATTTAGAAGATAATAATATTAATACTATCATTTGTCATAATTTTTCTTGTGTTCTATTATGTAATTGAGATGTTTTCAACTTTTTATTTATGAATTGTGAATTTGAAAAATTTATTTTTTTGTATTATATGTTTATGCCATGACATTTTTATGGTATAAAAATATTAGTAAGTGAAAAAATTATATAATATGGACTTTCTAAAATAATTTAGATGACGATATTTTTTTATCTTTTTCAAAAAAATTTTTGATAGAATCTTACGACTTTATACTTTTTACGACTTTAAGACTGTAGAAAAACCAAAATGACTCTAGGTAGAAACCCGACTTTAACAACCTTGGTTTTTACCCTATCCGAGACTGAGGGAGACAAAATTGTTCAACCTGTCTTTCTAGCCCCATAAGTATCTTAAAGCCGCTTATTTCACTCCTTAAGGTTACTTTATTTCATCTAAGTCATCCAGTCAGTTCTCTGATGCCCATTAGCTTTTTAGAGTGCACGGCGGTGGTCTATAGAGCCAGGGTCTCACTCATTCACGCGACATCAGGTTAACATGGAGCCAGACCCACCAGCGTTGTGTCCACCTCGCCTATTTTCTTTCTTAGCCAGGAATCTCTGTCGGTGATGTGATAATTAAGGCACCTTAAAAATCAGTTGTGAGCTTCTTCCTTCACTTTGAAGTTTGAACTTGTCTTGTTCTAAGCCTGATTATGTCAACGTTCTCTTATGTCTCACAGTATTGTATAAGGAAATTAGAAAATATGAATAATTGCTGCTAAAAATATTCATAAAAGCCAAAGAAAAAAAAATAAATTTGAACCTATGATGAACTGAGTTCATAGGTTATATGTTACTTGGAATTCTTCTTTCTGTCTATAGTCATTGGCTTTATACAGGAATGTCAATCCCTTATCCTTTGTTGCTTCATTCTCAAACAAGAACATTTTTTTGCATCTCATTATGAACTTGTACTAAATTATGATCTCCAGTGCCAAGTCTTCTTGATGTTTATTCTGAAAAGTCTTACTTGTTTGATCAAGTAACAGTGTTATATTCCTGTAATGTATGATCTACATTTCAGCGCTCCAATGGCTGGGGCCATTCTTTGCACACTCAATGTAGGAAATGATTCAGCCATGGTGGTGGTTTTGTTGAAGCATTCTAAGGCTAGGTTTATTTTTGTAGACTTCCAGTTTCTTTTTGTTGCTCAGGAGCTTTGCAAATAATAAATCAGGCAGGAAGAAAGTTGCCTCGTCTAATACTAATTCTAGAACATTCTCAACTAAATAGTATTAATACTGTCACATTTACAAGCTTGCAATATGAAAGAGTTTTGGCATCATGAAGACTTGATTTTAAAATCAGAAGGCCGAAAGTTGAATGGGAGCCCATCTCACTCAATCACACTTTCTGGCACAACATCCAGCCCAATGGTGTGATTTACAGCCATGGATGTGCATATCTTAAATCTCTAGCAACAGTTCTTCTTAATGAAATGCAATCCATGCCTGTTTATTTGTGGATTGTCCTTTTGTTTCATTGCAACAGATGCTGCCTTGCGTGGGGTTTGGTTGCACAAGGTGGCACTAATGTCTGGTTAAGGAATGTGACACCAAACGCAGTATTTGGCTGTATTGCTGAACATAAGGTCACTTACATAAGTGGTGTATCCACAGTTTTGAACATGATTATCAAATCACCAGCTCATGATTGAAGGCCTCTTCCAAGGAACGTTGTGGTGATGACTGGTGCAGCACCACCGCATTCACAGGTACTTTTCCAGATGGAAGCACTAGGATTTACTGTGGGTCATTCATATAGGTTGACAGAGACATATGGTCTTGGAACTGTTTATACTTGGAAACCCTAGATGGAATTCTTTACCTCAAGAAGAACAGGCTAGACTCAAATCTCCGTAAGTATTGCACCATCTTGGAATTGAGGAAATTGATATTAAAGATCATATGACCATAAAAAATGTGCCACCTGATGTGAAGACTATTGGTAAAGTTATGTTTGGAGGCAATACTATGATTAGTTAGTGCCTAAAGAATATGAAAGTAACAGATGAGGCCTTTGAAAAGAGATTTTGGGTGTGAGACATGCTGATAGATACATAGAACTGGAGGACGCTCAAAGGACATAATCATTCTGGCCTCCAGGGGAGAAAATATCTATTCAATCAAAGTGGATTATGTTTTTACTAGCATCCAACTGTGCTTGAGGCAGCTGTGGTCGGAAAACTAGAAATATACTGGGAAGAGACTACTTGTGCATATTGCCTCATTATATAGCACCTAGAACTATTGTCTCTGAAGACTTGCCAAAAACTTCCATAGGAAAGATCCAGAAATATGTTTTGAGAGAGAAGGCCAAGTCAATAAGAAACCTTATTAGAAGCAAATGGAGTAAGTTATAAGCTAAAAATGATCAATTGATGTAATTGAAGTTTCTGTAACTTCAAGTGTTTCGGGTCTGTTCAACCTTCAAATTGATGGGGTAAATTTTTGAAATGGAATTCCTTCTTGAGTTTCGATTGCATTTTTTTTTATAATGAAACCAATATAGTCTACACACTCAAAATAACTTTACAGCTGAGTAGCATAATAATCATATTGTCGAAAATGGGATTTGGATTTCATCAGAACACATACTATCTAGAAGAAATTTCGGACTTATATTGAGCTGGGACCATGATAATTGCACGTAAACCTCAGCATGCCAATTATGTTGGATGGTTAACGTCTCATTTTCTAGAAGTTAATGCAGTAATAACATTCATCAACATTTTATTTCTTAGCTAATAATTGAAACAAGACTTTGGAAATATTTTATGTTAATGCATTATAGGAGTCCTTCCCTGAGCACTACTGATCCAAGCCATGCTACCCTTCGAATTATTCAACTAGGCTCCATGCCACGCCAGCCTATTCATGAAAAATTGAGATATTCTAGAAGCTATGAGATTCGTGGTAGCTAATAACGTTTGCTGCTGCAAGATCCTAACAGATTGCTCATAGAGTTTCCTTGAGATCATTTGACTACAATCCGCTAAACCTTGTTTGCTGAACCCTGTTTCTCTTTCCAGATTGAAGTTGGCCAAAATTTTAAAAAAAGTCAAATTATCAGATTGGTCATTTGTTTGTCTCAAATGATATCTTTTGGTCTTCAAATTTTAAAATTAGGCATTTTTGCTGCTCAAAAGTAGCTAGCCTTACTATAGTGTTTTTTTTTACTAATAACATTTTCTTGAAGTTAATGTACTAATAACATTCATCAACTTTTTATTTTTTAGCTAATAAGTGAAACAAAGACTCTGGAAACATTTTAAATTAGTGTGCTCCAAGAATCCTCCCTTGATCCAAGCCATTGTTCACCCCTTGGAAGTACTCAACAAGGCTCTATGATTGTCTAGTCTATTCACCGAAATTTGAGCTATCATGGAAGCTATGAGATTCATGGAAACTAACAATGTTTGCCACTACATGATCCTAGTGGACTACTTGTGGGGTTTCCTTCAATTCATTGCCTATAGTGCATTGAACCTTGATGTTAAAGAGATGTTCAGGTCCATTAAGGATCTTGCAACCACATTTGACAGGTTAACTATGATGTAGGTCCAATACAAGGTTATCTATAAGGTATATATGCAAGGTCATCTCTTTGATAAGTAATTTTTTTTTTGGTTCATTTAAGAGGAGTTTGATGAAGAAACTACTATATAAAATAGGTATGTTATAGATTTAGTTAAACCCAAATGACTCTTTAATTTTATCTTTAATCAATTAACAATAAGGCATTCTAGGATTTTGAGTCATTAGCTTTATTTTTCTCAATATAACTTTTTCATATATTTCATATTCAATTTAATAATTGGTTAAACTTTATTTTTGGAATTAACTTTTCTAATTATGCTAATCATTTTCATCATTTAATTCCACTTTAATTTTTAATATTTACTAGTTTATATACCTGGCGTTGCAATGGGGTCCAAAGATGTATTAGCTGGCCAAAATTGTATAAATATTTAAATGTTACAAAAATATTATAGAACTAACAATTTTAAGTACATTACAATATATCCTAATATAGATCACCAATACAATTATTTATCTTGTCAAACTTTTAAGTTATAAATAATAATGAAATTAGGTGCACATATCATCATCATCATTTGAATGCTTTTCTCCTGCTTGGTCCACTTACTGCAATAATTTTTTATATAGAATAATATATCAGAGGGAACTTCAAAATTTTGAGGAAATAGGTGTTGAACTTTTTTTTTTTTTTGTAAAATGATATGAACTTGTGCAACAACTCAATCAATTCATCATCTGATGGTAAATCTTTTTTCATAGAAGTTATTGGATGATTACATAACTCATCACAACTAAAACAGATATTCAGTATTTTTTTAAGAAATATTGTAATATAAAAAGAGGTAACAAAGTTGCAAGACGCACATTACATCTTCACATCAAGATTGTTTTGTTGATAATGTTTTCAGTAGGTCTTCATGTGATGGAAGCATATTACTTGTGCTAACACTTACAGCACTGCACAAATCTTGTCCACTATAAATGTAGAATATAAAATGAAGTTTAATGTAGACATGAAACTAACAATAATTTAATAAAAATTTTGAACATTATAACTAGAATAAAAACAAAAAAAACTCTATTTCTTTTATTGATTGTACTGAGTATACCATAAATAATGTCTATTCTGACCATACTAGCAACAATGACAAAATAGTCCAAGGCCTCATTCGTCTTACTATATACATATCAATTTCCTATAATTAGCACCATAACATATTTAGGAAAAAAATTAATTATAATATTTTAAAAAGTGAATAGATTACTAACCTAGGGTATCATTGCTGCTTAGGAAGTTAAAGATTTGGTTCCATTTCATTTATGGATCATCTTTTCAAGGTTGAGTTTTCTTTACGTAATGATTGAAACAAAAAATTGTGATTATAAGCTCAATATTGTTATTACTCCCTACATTTAATTTATGTGTAAGAAAATAATTGTATAATTTAAATGTTGATATATGAGCATTTAGAACTTTAGAAATCATATGTATTGAGTTTGTTGGCTTTAATTAAAAAAGGTTAATGATTTTGATTTTGTTTGGGATTTGGTTTTAATTTTCCTATTTATTTGGGATTTAGCTTCCTTATTTTAACGTGGTTTGAGTTTGTGTATGACTTATAAAAAGACTTATTGTGCTAAAGTTTGGGTATGAGAGAAAAGCTAGTGTGGTGAAGAGGCAAGATGTAAGGTTCCAGGAAAGGGGAGAGGTCTGGAGGCTGAAGAAAGCTAGGACAACAAACATTTTATGATTTTCATATCTTGTAATTATGTGAGAGAAAAATTATGGGGTTATCAGTAATGTGTAGATGATCTATATGCTTGCATAAGTACTAAGGGTATACACTATTGTAATCTATTTATTTTTGTTCAGGTGGATTTCTATTATCTGTAGATGTAGGCTAGTTAACAACCGAATTACGTTAAATTTATGTATATTTGCTCAATCATATTTTCTGTTCTACTACTTGTGATGGGTGATTGAGAATTTTTTTTCCAATAAGATGAATAAGGGCTCAATTTTCAATTGATCAATTAACTGAATCAACTTTCTTGACAGTAAATACATAATGTATATTATCACGATTATACTTAGTTATCTACACATTCCACATATATGGCACGCCCCTTAATTGCCAAAATATCATCTATAACTTTTCCTACTCTTCCACCTGGTCATGGAGAAATAAAAAATGAGGGTAACACTTTTACATTTTATTTCTAAATAATTGTACCAATAAATGAATATAAACACAGATATGAAAGAGAAAATTATTTAAAGGACTCATAATGTTGTTTTTCATGTATAAATCAAAGTTGAACATCCAAATAACTGTTTATCAACTTTGTCATACATAGTAAAGTATGCCTCATACGAATAGTCTACAACCCTTGCACTTACTTTATACCTACACATAAAAAATATTATCAAATAGACAAGATTGCTGTATGATGATAATATTGGTAATCAAACTATAAAATACTACTATTGGTAGTTATTAATAAGTGTACCTGATGACACAGTTAGGAGTTGTTGTATGACATCTATCACAACAGTACATTGAGTCCTATGGCTAAACTTTTCTCAAACAAGCACTGCAGCCTTGGTAGTACCAATGGTACTGTTGATCAACACACATAATTGTTGCATAACACAAGAAACATTTGTCATACAATAACACATACTAATTGTTATCATCAATAACAAATTCATGAGAATTTAGGTTAGTAAAAATCAAATTCAGTATTTTGTTAGGTTTAATTAACTAAATTTTCTTTATGAAACTAAATTGATGTATATATATAATCCATGATAATTCAATAAATGCTTGTAATTTTTTTTTAATTTTAGGAATTAATAGAAAATTAGAATTTGTTAGGTGTAATTAATTTTGCTTGATTGGATTTAAAATTTATGTGTGTATATATTTATCAAGAAATTATTGAATAAAAAATGTTTTCCTATGAAGCTGGATTTATGTTTGAATAATAAGGGATGAATTAATGGAAACTTTTAAATATGAAAGAATATTTTTAATTTATGAATTAAATTTTAAGTACAACACATTTTTTACTATATAAATAAATTTGGGTGAATTAAAATTAACAAAATTCTTTATTTTGTTAAAGACACACATATTTATTTTATAAATAAATAAAAATATATGCTTTTTCAATAAAATGGGGCTAAATATAAAAAAACATTTAAAAACCTTTTTATCAATAACACACATATTTTATAAATGGGTGGATAAAAAATAAGTTATATGTTTTCATAGTTGTGTTTTATACGTTTACCAACAGATTTAGTTCATAATGGAGTCGAGCAGTAGTTTGATGTACTGTAACTGTTTCTTGTTGGGCCGAATCGAGTTACAGAGGGGAACGGGAGTCCAGGGTTAATGAATTTATATCATTTGCTGTCGTTCACCCTGAAAAAATGAGCTGTTAGAGCATCCATTGTTCTTCTCAGAAGTATAAGAATTTGTAGTTTAAAGAGTGTGATGAAGTTAGAGTTCATCTCACAAGTGGGGGTTCATGCCTTTCTACTTGAATTGAACGGCACATGGAGAGTTGTTTAATGAAGCATCAGATACACACAGAGAAGTGAGTGGTTTTGATCACTTTGATCAAGGCCCTTCAACAAATTCATATGAAAGGATGGTATTCGACGCCATTAGCCCTAATTACCAACAAAGGCCTCCCGACATGGATAAGTAGCCCAATGAAAGTGCTTAACGATTTTTAATCCTGTTGAATTCCGCATCAACTCCTTTGTAGGATGGTTGCCAGAATCATTTTAAATTATTTGCTACCATCCATCTATTGAACCTTAAGTTAGAGTATCACATGTCATGGGCCTAGGTGATGATATTAAGGATGACCCAATTGAGGAGTTAGTTGACTTGAGATTGGTTGATGATATTGAAGAAAATTTTCAAAGCATTGTTATAATCGACCATGATCATGAAATTGAAGATGACCGGGCTGGTAATCACAACACAGATGATAAAGTGGAGTTTTAGACCGATGGAACTGAGATTGAAGAAAATGAAGAGTTTGACGACCGTGCAAGCACTGAGTCGGGTCAATGAAGATAATAGTGCTAAAGTCTGTATCGATCTCGAGTCATAAATGTGTATAAATTGTAAACATATTTGGTAACTTTATGAGAATTTATGAGAATTCATTTCATGTTTGAAACATGTTTATGTTATGTATTGAATGCATTAATAGTGATTGTAGATGCTGCCTAAAAGGGATAACACTTATAGGTGGCGACTTGGGAAGGGATTTTTTGCACAATTCAAGGAAATGCTCCAGACAAAACTTCCTCGATTACAGAGGGTGGGTTCTTTATCTTGACCACTGGTGGATGTAGTTCCAGAGACACAGAACACGTCAGTGCCAGCAAATAATGTCCTGTCACATCTACACGGTTCCGGCGGAGTAGGAGACACAACATCTCCACATGGCCCTAGACGGACACGTGTTACTCATCTTCTGATGACTTATTCTCATGCTTCAGATTCAGATAGACATATCGAAGATGGCCCATTATAAGTGTCCCAAACACTAGCCCGACCTTGATTGAGGATATACCCTCATGGCAGCACGTAAGTGATGAACATCCTGCAAATTGTTTATAACCTAGAATTTTAGTGGGTAAACTTACCATAAACTTGTTTGCATATAACTATTATTGCCATAAACATTTTCACTATACAGATTCCTTCTAGTTATAGCTACATAGATGGTCACACCATGCTTTACCTCACATTTTAAACCATATCCTGATTGGTCGCATATCTTTACATCACATTTTAACAATGGTGGCACGTTTTTAAGGTTATTGACATGAGGCTATGAAGCAAGAGATAGAAGCCTTGGAGCAAAATAACACTTAGACCTTGGAAAAACTTCCACCAAATAAAAGGCCCATAAGTTCCAAGTAGGTATATAAGGTAAAGTACAAAGTAAATGGCAATATCGAAAGGTTCAAAGCTCGATTGGTAGCTAAGGGGTTTAGTTAGATTGAGGGCATTGATTACACAGACACTTTTGCTTTAGTTATCAAGCTAACCACTGTTAGATACTTGTTTTCAATTGTAGCTGTTAAACGGTCAGAGCTTTACCAGCTAGATGTCTATAATGCATTCTTACAAGGAGACTTGAATGAAAATATTTTTACATTCTTGCAAAGAGACTTGAATGAAAATATTTTTATGGAGTCTCCTGCAGGATATTTGAGAGATGGAGACGACCAAGTTTTTGTAAGCTACATAACTCCTTGTTTGGGCTTAAACAAGCACCTCGACAGTGATTTAAAAAGCTATCCAAGGCACTAAATTGTTTCAGCTATCAATAAGCATGGGCTGATTAATCTTTATTTGCTAGGATTAATGGTAATTCCTTCATTGCCATTTTGGTTTATGTAGATGATATGCTTGTTGCTAGAAATAAATTTGGATAGATTAAAGTTTTCAAAGGTTATCTGCACGATACTTTTTATATCAATGACTTAGGAAAGCTCAAATACTTCCTTGGCCTGGAAGTTGGTCGATCTTCTGCAGGAATCTTTTTGTCACAATGGAAATATGCTCTTGATATTTTGAAAGAAGCTGACATGACAAGATGCAAGCTAGCTTTATTTTCGATATGGCGGCAGCATCGTCTTGGCTCAACTGAAAGTCCTCATTTTGATGATCCAGGTCATTACAGAAGGTTGATTAGTAAGCTTATTCACTTAACCATCACATTGCCTGATATTTTTTATGTTGTCAACCTTCTCAATTAGTTCATGCAAAGTCCTTGTACTGTGCATCTAGAGGCAAATATGCAGGTTCTTCGATTCTTGAAGAATAATCCGAGCTATGGCTTATTCTTTCTAGCAAAAAATACTCATGAACTTCATTCGTATTGGGATGTGGATTGGGCAGCTTGCCCACGCACTAGATGATCCATAACTAGATATTTAACCAAGCTCAGCAATGCTTAACTCTCATGGAAATTCAAGAAATAGGCTACAGTGTCTTGGTCATTGGTAAAAGCTAAATATCGTTTGATGGTAACTGCTACATGTAAGCTTGTTTGGCTCAAATCTCTTTTTGCTGACCTCACAATCTATCATAGACAACCTATGAAACTTTATTATGACAACCAAATTGCCTTACACATTGCCAATAATCTAGTGCTTTATAAGAAAACCAAACACATTGAGCTTGATTATCACTTTATTCATGAAAAATCGCAAGCCAAAGAAATCACTACTCACTATGTCTCCAACAAGCTTTAACCAGCAGATGTTCTAACTAAAGTGTTAGGAAAACAGTAATTTGACTTTCTTATTAGCAAGTTGGGCATTCGTGGTCCCTATGTTTCAACTTAAAGGGGAATGTTAATGTATGTTTGTTTGTAACCTGATAGTATTAGGTTGCTTCTCTCCTAAGTTATCTAGATTACGTTTTATCATTAGCTAGTCTAGTTTATTGGTTTGTTTAAGCAATCGGTTTGTACTTTATTAATATCGATGGAAATTTATGAAGTGTTTATGGCTTATTCACATATTCAGTTTTACATAATTCATTTTCATATTCTCGGTTGCTTATCTTGTCATTTTATTTGGTAGATTCTATGGGGGAAGTAAGCCTTTTATTTTGTTTGCCTATTTGTCTTCTCACAACTTAGATTAAGATGGTAAACTTATTAGAATGATTATTTGGGGCTATCTCATGATTCCTCTTTTGTAGATTTTCATGAGATGATAGTTGTAAGTGATGTCAATAACTTAAAATAGACTAATGGGTTAACAAGATACAAGGGCTAAATATCATAAAAAATGTATGAGGTTTAAATAAGTTGATGAGCTATAGCACAGGCTCATCCTAGTTATTTACTACAAATATAGAGTCTCACATTTTCCTCAAATATAGATAACCACAAACTTACTGACTTCAGCATTACTAAGGCCTCCCTCGGTACATACTCGGAAGTCATTCTAATGTACTTCTTCATGTCTTTGTATGAAGGTAATCGAAATTGACCAATAAACTGAGAGCTTCTATCATTCGTTTGGAGCCATAGGCAGTTCTACTATTAATAGGTAGGCAAATTTAATGGCTATTAACATATGCTGATTCACAATTATGGGATTGGAAGCTTAAACATAATTTATTATATGAAATAGTGCTAGCATCATGGATGCAGCTTAAGTATCGTCATAATGCAATTAGGGTTGTTGTTTTAACACCTCTAACTCTTTAGTTTGAAGATATTAGTCCACTAAAAAATTTCTATAACATTGTCACCAATGCTTTAAGGGCTAGCGAATCTAGCCCAAAACCTGAATAACCCCGACTTGAAATTGCTCGGGAGATTGAAATTTCCTTAACCAATATTGAACCCAGACTTAAATCAACCCGAGCTAACCCAAACCGAACCTAGAATCAACTCAACCCCAAAATCAGCCCGAACCTAAATAACACGATATGAACTCAACCTAAGCCCGAATTCATGTTAACCCAATTAAACCTAAATGTGAATGACTTGATCTAAACCTGATTCGCCCTACCCAACTGTCATCTCTAATCACTGTCCACCACATCCATTTCTGGTTCTTTCTTCATGTCCTTTAATGTACAACAAATTTTGTGTTTCCTGTTCTAAAATGCTTCTCTTTTCCGGTTGCATCAATGAAATTCCTTGTGAGATATAGTAGGCAAAGTTTTGATTTGAGTCTTTGGAGTTAACCTGGTCGATTCATGGGTTTGGCTCTGATTTCACTGGAAAGCTGGTTGAGATGGCATATTGGGAGAGCAGCAAAAATGGTTTGGAAGAGTAAAGCACCGGACACAAGTTTTTGATAAAGTGGTTTCGAAGAAATGGAATTTTTAGCTTTGTATCAGTTACTTCTGTGCATGAATTCTCTTTTCTAATAAATATTTCTTATTTTTTTCTCTTTTTTTTTATGAGTTCTTTAGTTTTAATTTCATTGGTTCTCTGCTCCAATTTCATGGGAGAAATAACTTTGGTGTGCAATGTTTGAGGGCATAAATTCTGGTTTATGTTTGCAATTAGCGTTTTGTGATCTCAACTGCTTCCAATACCTTTTTTTTAGAGGGGGACAAATTTGATCGAGAGAGCATAAATACTTTTTTTTTTTCTCCTAGTTTTAGGCCTATTCTTCCCAACCCAAAATGGGCAAAAGTGGGTATGGATTGGACTTCAGGGAGCGTAGGAGACTTTGCATTGAAAGGCCTTTGATTTAATGATGAAACAGCCCATCTATATTTCCTATAGGCTTTAACCTGCCACTAACGACTTTTAATTTGAGCCCATTAATGTGTTTAATGATTCAAATTTAGCAAGCCCAGCTCACAATTTGTTGCCAATTCTAAGTTTTATTTATAAAGCAATTTTGTAAAGCCACCGTCCTAGAGAAAGACTGAAAAAATGCAAAGAGGGCAAATATGACCCTCATCATAGACCAAGATTATAAAGCACCCACTATTGGTAATTTTTGCTTCAAATATACCATCAATGTTTTATTTCCGGGTGAATCAGTCACCCCACTACACTAAAGGTGTGTACAAATATTGCTAAAACAAATAAAATAAAGGGTGATTTATCCTCTTAGCTTAAGATGAATGATATATTTGCCCTATTTGCAGAAAAAAAATGATTGAAAGTGAAAATTCATCAAAAAATTATATGACTAGAACTGTTATTTCTAGATTTAATTTAATATTAATTTATATCATATCAGCAATTTTCATCTGATTTAATGGCTAAATTTACAGAAATGGCCAATTGCAACTCGCAATATGAGATAAGAGACTTTGATAGAATAACATTAAATTTAGGCACTAATCTAGGACACTAAAAAAACCTAAAGGACCGACCATAGAATTTACCCTTTTGTTTCGACAGATGAGACGTGGATGACGCACTCCGCGTTAAATCACTAGGTTGAAAGACGGCCGAGTTGAAAGACTGAACCAAAAAGGATTATAACTGCGAGTGCAAGTCGGAGTCGGAGTCCGAAACCTAGTCGGGGATGATCATATCATTGCCGCCATGAGCTTGGATTCACATATTTATATGTGCGACTTGGGCCTCTCAACTTTTATTCAGATTAAAATTCAACAAATCTATCAACTTTAATTTGGATTGACCAGGCGAGAAAAATTTTCATTTCTTTTTGTCGCGCAAATTAGGTTGAATCGATCATATTGCCCCCTGCTATGGCTGCTACTTCCGGCGTTATCAACACCAACACCTCTGCGGAGGAAGGCTCTCGCAACGAGTACCAACTTGAGGAGGGTGCCCTGACCGTGGCCGTCCCCGTCCTCGTCGTGGCTACGATGACGGCCTTTATCTTCGGTTACGAAATCGGAATCTCCGGCGGCGTCTCACGTATGAAGTCTTTCTGGGAAGCTTTTTTCCCGTCCCTTTCCCGGTCCTCGGACAACCGGGGAGATCCCTTCTCCCAGTTCGACGATCCAGTCTTGTCCTCCTTCACCTCGTCCCTGTTCGCGGGAGCGGTACCGGCCTGGCTCTCTGCACCGAAGCTGAGCCGCCAGTTCGGGCTGAGAACTCCCATGGTCTGCGCCTGCCTCTGCTTCGTGGCCGGAGCAAGCCTCCAAGCGGCGGCGACGGCCTTCTGGATGCTCGTCCTGGGGAGAGTCCTGCAGGGGCTGGGAACAGGGCTCTCCTTCCACGTGATGCCGCTTTACGTATCCGAGATGACGCCTTTGAAGCATCAGTCCCGTCTCGCCTATTTTCATGGTGTCACGTGGTTGGGTTTCTTTGCGGCGACTCTAGTTAATGTTGCAACCCACGGAGCTGCCGGCTACGGCTGGCGGATTGCCCTCGGAGGCGCCGTCGTCCCGGCCCTCGTTGCCCTCATCTTCGTCTGCTGCTTGACCGTCGAGACTCCCCACTCTTTGATGGAGAAAGGAGACATCGAAAGAGCCTATATATTCCTTCGATTTCTCCGCCCGAGCACCCTCACTGACGCGGAAATCACAGCCGAGTTGTGGCAGATGAAGGACAATTTGGAGTCGGCGACGAAGCGCCCTTGGAGGGCTCTGATGATGGAGAGGAAGTTCAGACCGCATCTCGTAGCGACGGTTGTGCTTCCTCTCTTCCAGCAACTTACCGGAATCAATGTCTTGGCCCTCTTCTCGCCCATCATCTTCAAACAGGTGAGACAAGGGGAAAGCGCTTCACTCTGTTACGCCATGGTGGGTGCCTTCGTCGCTCTGCTCCTGTTCTTTTATGCGTATTATCTTTCCAAGGTGTGGGATCGAGGAAATCCGCTTTTGTCGTCGAGCGTCGCTATGCTCATCTTCCAGGTCGGAGCAGCTTGCGTGCGGGGCTGGCTATTCGGGAGCTCGACGTCGACGCAGACCACGACGCGCAGCAGTACTGACGACGCACTAACTCAAATGGTTGTAGTTCCATGCGTGGTGGTTTTGCTGGGCTTACACGCCTTTGCTGGTCACATGGGATGGTTGCTGCTGAACGAGTCGGTTCCTTCGGAGGTCCGGTCGGCGTCGCAGCAGCTGAGCGTGTCGACGGCCCTGATCTCGTCGGCCGTGGTCGCGCAGTTCTCTCTGCCCTTGCTCGCCCGCCTCAAACTTCTTCTGTTTCTTTTACCGGCCCTGTTTCAAGCCCTCATGGCTGCCTTCGTCCTTCTTTTCCTTCCCCAAGAAATGCGGCCGGACGCGTACGCCCCTCCTGTTTATCTCTGGGACCAGCACTGGCTCTGGGGAGTATTCATCTCACCTGTAGATTCTCCTTCCCCGGTTTGAACCAAAATATATTCCTTTAATTAAGAACCTTAGGTTGTTATTAACTTTGGTTGATAGTGTATTAATTGTTCTCCATCATTAATCAGGAAAACCGCTAGAAAACTGTAACAGATATTTGATGTCTTTTGCGTCTATGTAATTGTTGGCATTTAGTTTACAGTACAGCTTTGCAAGTCTCCGTATCTATACAAAACATATATAAAAGGGGGTGAGTTTCCTCCCTTTTCTGTACTGCCATGTGTATAGAACAATTCCATTTCGCTGCGGGCCGGTAAAATGAAAAACCATATCCATATAACTTTAATTAAGTCATCAGTATTAGCCTTCCGTTTCAAATCATGATTATTAGGCGTTAGTATCAAAGAAAATCAACACCAAACCGCATAACATTTAAAGAAAACATTAGGAACTGTTTACTACTTACCAACAATTTGTTGTTTAGCCTGTTGCATCCAGTATTATGACTTCTTAGCCATTAGTAATAAAAACTGTGAAATTGAACAACAGAAATTATTATACAATCGAACACAAAGGAAATACAATTACAACACAAACATGCGCCATTTTAACTGAAACAAACTGGCCTTATTGTTTTGCTCTTAACATTTCTTTTCTAATTATTGTAGACCATGGAACAAATTAGGATAAGTTTTGTCTACATCATTCTCTCTATAACAAGTTAGGCGTATGAAGTGACTTTGTAACAAGTTGATTGTGAACTAAGTGAGAAACGGTGTTACAGGATAAAATTTAAATAATATATTGTAAAATGTAGGTGATTTAGTTCAAAGTAATTTTTTAGGGATAGGGACATAATATTAAAATGGGCCTAAAACCATAAATAGCCCTTGAACTTTGGTGACTCAGACACATAACCCCTTGGACTTTGACTCGGGTTGACTCACCCCTTCAACTTTGCCAAGTGGGGTGCTTATCTATTCCCAAATAACCCACTTTCTCCATCTCCCAAGCCACCATCATTGACGGCCACATTGGCAAATCGTTCCAAATCCC